>CM062246.1:31515549-32715549 GCA_031216285.1 Syzygium syzygioides | reverse complement strand
TCGTAATATCAATCCAATTTAACAGAGGGGAAAATTTTCATAAGTATACCAGTTTGGAGTTTTTTTTTTGGTCAAAAAATTTGTTTGGTGTAAATTTGTTACATATGTACCGATTTAGGATTTTTTGTGGTCAAAAAATTAATTTGAGGTAAATTTATCATAGGTGTACCTGTTTGGTATCAACCCTTAAATTGGGAAAAGAATACTAGAAGTGCCAAAACTTGTATATGGCACTCATTTTAGTGCCAAAAGTATTTTTTTGGATCACTTAAGTGCCACTTTTAAAAAAAATGATTATTTAAGTGCCAACTCCGATTTGGGTCGTTGGAAATTTGACGTGATTATATTTTATTAATTTCTTAGTCTTATGTGGCATGGCGGCACTGACAGGGATAATTTTTAATAATTTTTTTTTTATTTTTAAAATATTTTTTCTGTTTATTTTTCCTTCTTTTCCTTATTTTCTTTTCTTTTTTTTCTTCTTCTTCTACCTTTGGCCGGTGCTCGAACACCGGCCACCAGCTATGGCCGGCTGCCTGGCCTCACTTGAACGAGGCCACCGTAGCCTGCCACAGGTGAGGCCTGGCCGACCCTTGCCTAGGCGAGGGCGGGCGAGCTTCGGCGAGGCCTAGCCTCGCCAGATCCAGTGAGGCCTAGCCTCATTAGATCCGGTGAGGCTGGCACTCACCTAAGCCACAGTGGCTTTGTTTGATTTGGTGAGGTGAGGCCTTGTTGGGGCTTGCCCTTGCCTAGGTAAGGCGAGGCTGACCCTCGCTGGAGCTCACCCGCCCTCGCCTAGGCGAGGGTCTGCCAGGCCTCGCTTGTGGCGGGCGACGGCGACCTCGTTTGGGCGAGGCCAGGTGGCCAACCATGGCCGGTGGTTGGTGTCCGATCACTGGCCAAAGGTAGAAGAAGAAAAAAGATAAGAAAAAAAAAAGAAAAGAAGGAAAAAAAGAAAAAAAATTAGAAAAAATATTTTAAAAATAAGAATATACACATGGAAATGCCATGTAGACTGAATTTTTTTTTATAAATCCAACTCAGATTAAAATTTTAATTATAAAAGCCACGCATTAATTTACCTAGAATTTCTCGCCGTTGACACTTAAATGATCATTTCTCCTCCGATTTGGTATTTAAGTGAGCCGGTGAAAACTTTTGGTACTAAAGTGAGCGCCGCACATAAGTTTTGGCACTTCTAGTGTTCTGCCCTCCGTTAAATTATTGAATAAGTTCAAATTTCTCTTATATATTACCCAAATCATCTAGAATTGTTAAAGAGACTAATTAGTCCAAAAGTTGTGCAATATTTTGTGCAAACCTCTTAAAAACTGGACACCTTAAGAAATTGGTCGAATGATTTATTTAAATTCAGCACATCAGTCTTCAAATCTAACATAGAACAGCCTTAGGGCTACACCCACTATCCTTTGAGTGAAACCTTATCTAATTCATGCGGACGAGACAATTTACATGCACTGTTGGTTATTAGTCGAGTTAAAGGTTCATGTATCCCATGGTATTCAAAAAAAAAAAATGAAGTAATCTGGTAATCAACCCTCACGGTTAGCGCACTTGGTTTGGGCGTTAAGAATTGGAGCAGTTAGTCAAATCCGATCAACTGCAGGTGCAACAGGAAGCACATATAACGAACTTCAGCATCAATGCTCATAACCCTTCATTACTCTCGTTGAACTTACAATTCTATGTAGTGCGCAAAGCACACGCACAGACACAGAACATGGAATATTACACGCTGCGCTGAGATGACTACAAGCACCGTTTTGTTCCTCAACAATCGGACCATATTCCGACAAAGGTCAGTGGATTTAGGAATCATTTGCTTTAATAGTTTCCTGTTCTATACGAGCATCAGATAATCGTAAGAGAAGGTACTTGGAAATTTACGATGTCCTTGTCGTTTGATGGTACTAGCACATCGAAATCTCCAATTGAAAGCGTCTTCTTAATGGACTCAAGAGCTTCTTGGAAGGAAGGAACAACCCTCGGTGCTCCAAAGTTAATTGTAAGAGTTCCCTTCACTAGTACAGAGTTTTGGTGACGTTTCTTGGAATTCATCAAGATTTGCTCTTCTTTGTCCTCCTTCACTCTCTTGGGGTGCCAATGTTAACAATCTAAACGCAGATCAAGAAGAAGAAGAGAAAAACACAAGAATTAACCCCATTCAGCAGTGTGACTACATTCTCAGTTAAGCCTCCCAGATCCTTTTTTTATTTTTTATTTTTCTTTCTCAATCTTTCTTATGTTACATCAACACACACACAGAGGAGATCCCCTATTTTAGGCTTGAAACAGGAATCCCCCTTATTTAGCCTTAAATACAGAAATCAACAGCTCACGCTAACACTCCCCCTCAAGTTGGTGCGTAGATATCTAGCATGCCCAACTTGTCTAGTGAGCTGTAGAACGTCCTGCTTGAAACAGTTTTCATCAAGATATATGCTAGTTGGTCTTCGGATTTTCATGAATGGAGATCAAATCACCTTGGAATCCAAGTTCTGCTTAATGAAGTGACGATCCACCTCAATATGTTTAGTGCGATTGTGTTGTACAAGATTGTGAGAGATATCAATAGCTACATAATGAAGTGACGATCCACCTCAACATCACAGAACAACTCCATTTCAGACTTAGGAGCAAAACCTAGTTCTGTCATCAGTTTCTGAAGCCGTAGGAGTTCGCACAGACCCTTAGCCATTCCTCTAAACTCTGCCTCTGAACTTGAGAGAGCTACTACCTTTTACTTTTTGCTCCTCCAAGTAACCAATTCCCTCCCACGAGGGTAAAGTATCTCGAAGTTGATCTTCTATCTAACACACTTCTAGCACAATCTGTATCAGTAAAACCTTCGATCGTAAGATGCCCACTCTTATGAAACTAAGCCCTCTCCTTGGAGCTCCCTTTAAATACTGAAGAAATCGCATTACACCATCCATATGGTCTTCACTTGGAGCATGCATAAACTGACTTACAACACTCATTGCATAGGTAATATCAAGACGTGTATGAGAAAAACAAATTAGTTTGCAACTAATCTTTGATATCTTTCTTTATTTGTAGGCACTTGATCAGAATATTCTCCAAGTCTGTGATTCTGAACAATCAGTGTGTTTGTAGATTTGCAATCTAGCATTCCCACCTCAGCCAACAAATCCAAAATATACTTTCTCTTAGATAGAAAAATACCTCTCTTAGATCTTGCTACTTCTATCCCCAAGAAGTACTTGAGTCCACCAAGATTTTTCATCTCGAACTCCGTTGAGAGCTTCTGCTATAATTTCACGATTTCCTCCTGATCAACTCTTGTGATAATCATATCATCCACATAAATAATCAACACAGTTATCTTACCTCGACTTCGCCTCAAGAACAGGGTGTGATTAGAATTGCTTTGAACATACCCATACCTTTTCATAGCCACACTAAACCGTCCAAATCAAGCTCGAGGAGACTATTTCAATCCATACAATGATCGCTCCAATCTACAAACTAGTTCTGGTTGTGAAGAAGGACTATAACCCGGTGGAATATCCATATAGATATCCTCTTTAAGGTCACCATGGAGAAATGCGTTCTTGACATCCAACTAATGTAAAGGCCAATCTAAATTAGTTGCAAGAGGCAATAACACTCGTACAGTATTTAGTTTTGCAATAGGTGAAAAGGTTTCCTGAAAATCCACCCCATATGTCTGTGTATATCTTTTTGCTACCAACCTCGCCTTATATCTTTTAATAGACCCATTTGCTTTATACTTGACTGAGAACACCCATTTGCATCTCACTGTTTTCTTTCCTTTGGGCAGGTCCACCAGCTTTCAAGTATTGTTTTTGTACAACGCCTTCATCTCTTCCTTTATAGCTTGAACCCACTTAGGATCTTTAAGGGCGTCTTGTACTCTATCTGGTATATAAACTGATGATACATTCGAAACAAGTGCCCTCAATGGCTCATACAATTTGTCAACCAAAACATAGTTAGTGATCGGATAGGCGGACTTCTTCTTCCCTCCACCATCTGGTGAGTATCGGTTTAGGGGCTTTCCTCGATTGTGCCTGGCAGGTAATTTATATCCCACAGAAATATTGGAATCATCATGTAAACAAGTAGCAGGAGAAGTTACCTTAGGAATTTTCTCAGGAGTTTAGCCATTGAAGAAGATGGTGGAAGCTGTTTTGGAAGAGTCGGTTGGTCTTCCAAACTCGGTTCCTTGAGGACTTGCCTCCCCCTGACGGATTTGCCCTGAAATTTCCAAAACACCTTGCTCACATTTTAGGCCTTCTTGCTCAACATCCATCGGTAAGTTCTGGCCTAGTTTGGCCCTAGCTACTGGCAGCAATGCCGACACTCTACAATTTGTACTCCCACTGGGGCCATAATATCACCACCAGTCTCCCACCAATTCTTCTTTTCCATCTGCATCTCCCCCCGGAAAGAAGAAGTGGTGCCCCGAAAGAAAGATTCTGTCTCAAGGAATGTCACATCCATTGCAACATATGTCTTCTTAGTAGATGGATTATAGCACCGATACTCTTTCTAATGTGAACCATAGCCTAAAAACACACACCGCATATAGCACACGGTTCAAGTTTTGCAGCCGAACACCTTAGGGGAAATAGTCATAACCAATGGTAAGTGTACATGAGAGGAGAGAGCCTCCAATGGTGTCTAAAATTCTACCGCTTCAATGGCATTCGATTAATGAGGTGGACCGCTGCAGCTACTGCATTATCCCAAAAACGGTGGGGGACATTATTTTCAAATAATAAAGATCAAGCTGTCTCAAGGATATGCCTGTTCTTCCTTTCTGCTACCCTGTTTTGTTGGGGTATTCCTAAGCATGACGTTTCATGGAGTACGCCATGCTGCAGAAAATATTCTTTAAGATGCTGATAAATGTACTCACCACCATTATCACTACGAAGGATCTGGACTTTCCCACCAAATTGAGTTTGCACCATAGTATGAAAAATTTTGAACACATTGGCAGCTTCATCCTTAGTTTTCATCAGATATAACCATGTCATTCTAGTACAATCATCAACGAAAAAGACGAACCATCGACTACTAAACACACAAGTAATAGGAGAAGCACCCTACACATCATAATGAATCAAAGAAAAAGGAATTGCACTTTTATTTAAATCGATAGGAAAAGGTACCCGGTGGCTTTTTGCCAAAATACAAGTCTGCCAATCAAACTGATAATTATTCAAACCCAAAAATAACTTAGGAAATAACTTCATGTAACCAAATGACGGATGCCTCAATCGCTTATGTCAGAGCCATATCTGTGTTTCCCGACTTTTAGATGACCCTCGGACCTAATTGACATTCCCAGAACTGAAGTCAGCCATGTAATACAGGACCCCCTTTTAGTACCACGCCGAATGATCTCCTTCGTGAGGATATCCTAGACTAGACAGAAATGCGGATACATTAGCACAACACAATTTAATTCCTCTGCAACCTGCCCAACTGAAATCAGTTTTGTAGATAGTGATGGACAAGGAGTGTATTCGACAGTGAGAAAGAAGGGGAAATATTAATAACTCTAGCTCCAGTCACTGGATACGGCACTCCATTAGCATTCAAGACACTACGGCGTCGAGGTTCTATAATACTAACAAAATCATCCATACTAAAAGTCATGCGATCAGTATCCCCTGAATCAATAATCCACTGACTACAATCATTCTGTAAAGAAGCAACCAAAGCAAGACCATAGTTACCTTCACCCTCTATAGTCATCTTATTCTATGGTTTGAGCTATGGTACTAGTGATAATTGAGACTTTCCCACAACTAGAGATGCTTTCTCTTTGCCATTGTTCGCTTCTCCCTCTACTTGCTTTCGAGTTTTGAGCTCCTTCTACCAATCAAGATATTTGTGAAGCTTAAAGCATGTCTCTCGGATGTGTTTGGCATTCGCACAATGGGAGCAGCCACCAACTGGAGGGGTTTTCTGTTTTAGGGCTGTATTGGTTCGTCCACCTCCTGGTTTAACCATCTGTAAAGTCGGCTCTTGAGTTTCTTTAAGGCTAGGCTTGCCTCCTTGTGATAACATAGCCACAAAACTATGGGTAGTACTCCCACTGTTCAACATCACTGTCTATCATATATCCTTCCTACGAACACGAGCATAGGCCTTCTCAACTATAGGGAATGGTTGCATTTGTAGCACATCAGCTCGTATGTTATCTAGGCGATCATCTAAACCATCGAGGAAAATGTACACACGATCCTCTTGAATGGCTAAATTGTATCTCGCAATATCATCTGGGCATACCATTGGATTTGGGTAGTGGAAGTCGATCTCTCTCTACAACCCTTAAAGACTATTATAGTAAGCTTCAATATGTCCTTCAGACTGTCTCATTCAGGTCACACGCCTCTTCAAATCATAAACCTGAGAAGCATCAGTCCCATAAAAAATAGTAGTAGCCACTACATCCGAAACTGCTTTTGCAATTGGGAAGTGAATAAAGTTACCGATTAAAGCTGGGTCTATGGAGTTTATCAGCCATCCTTTTACGGTGGAGTCTTCCACTTGCGATACCCTGGGTCCATAGATGAAGGTTGAGGAAGGTCACCATTAATGTATCCTAGCTTGTCCTTGCCCACTATGTACATCTCTACCACCTGAGACCATAAGCCATAATTAGTCCCATCCAATTTGACTGTAATCTGTGCTTAAGATGGATCGTTTTGTGGTTTCGGGGCCGGGGACTGATTTTGGGTTGAGGACTGATTTTGGGTTAGAATATGAGTTAATTTAGTTGTCAAATTTCCATAAGCGAATCTGTTGTCAAGCTCTCCCCTTGATTTTGATGGGGAACCATGCTCCTAGAGGATTTTAATCTACTATGGGTCAGTGTATAGGCACGAATTAAAAATAGCAGTGAATCTCTTGGGTTGGTGAGCTAGTCGGCGCGACAACCACACAAAAATAGTGTGGTCACGGTAATCTCCGGGTGTCTAGGGATTTGGTCAGCGTGGTGACTAACGTTACGGCAATGGGTTTGGTTGGTGTGGCAATTTGGATCATCGCAAAGAAATCTGGTCAGCGCGGCAACAATAGATGTTGCGGTGGTCTAATCGAGTCGAATGGAGTGGGACTAACGAGGTTGCAGTGGGTCTAGGTGATTGGGTCGGTGCAGCAACGATGGGTGTTGCGGCCCTTGGGTCGAGTTGGACGGAGCAATGACAGCACAAGGATTATGCAGTGGCGGCAACCAGGTCTGTTGAATTTCGAAGGCGGCGGCAATGATCTGATGTGAGTGAGTCACAGTGGTGGTTTGGGTCAAACAAGGTCCCTAGATCTATTGCTCTTATAGCATGTTAACAATCTAAATGTAGATCAAGAAGAAGAAGAAGAGAAAAACACAAGAATTAACGAGGTTCGGCAGTGTGCCTACATCCTCGGGTAAGCCTCCCATATTGTCTTTTTCATTTTTCTTCGCAATCTTTCTTCTGTTACAACAACACACACAGACACAGACACACGCATACAGATGAGATCCCCTATTTTAAGCTTGATATGAGAATCCCCCTTATTTAGCCTTAAATACAGAATTCAACAGCTCACGCTAACAGCCAAAATGCCAATTTGACCTACCTTACTATCCAATATGGGCCGGTTCTTTATGCACTCTTGACCGTGTAAGATCCCGTGATAAGTCTTTTAATTGGAACTACTTCCATTACTCTCATTGAACTTGTGTCTAGGTGTGCCTTTAAAGCTACACTTTTGGCAGACTCGGCACAAGACCCACATCCAACTGGAGTGACATAGAAAGAGATATTTAGCATGATGATATTTCCGCGATCAAATAGGAAGGAAACGTACAAATGAAAGCAATTGGTGACTTCGAATTGGAGCACAGTGCACCAAATGTTCTGGAAATTGTTACAAAAGCACAATCAAACCCTTAATGTATATTGAAAAAGTGCAATTAAGTACTTTAATTAGCTCCGTCAATCAATATAAACAGAAAAACAAGACATGGCTTTGTTCTTCTATAATTTTGAGGATAGTTGGGCTAATTTGGTCACTGAGTAGACGTTACATTAGTCGAAAGGTCTAAATACTAAAAGTGAGACAAGGGAGATAGCGGCAAGGGTCCACAACCCAAGCTGCGGTCTTGGTGAAAGCTGTTGCTGGGCTTATGCAGCCAACGAGGGCATCCTTTCCTCACTTGCATGGGGTGAGGGCAAGTGCCCTCGTGCGATGGTGGCTATATAGTGAAAAACAATATTGGTCATGTATGATGATAAAAACTTTTTGATATATGAAATGAGAGTCTAGTGTGAATCTTGTATATTGATATACAATTATCACATTTACTGGATCTTGTACACGAAGATCATCCATGAGACTAGTTGTAATTGACTCAGGTTAAGGTGGACCTATTCTCAAGAAAGTATTTGATATTGTTAAATATGTCTTGAATTTTATGTACTCGGTCTGGTTTATCACCCGACTCGACATATTTTTTATGCGACTCGAAAGTGGAGAAAAAACTGAGATTTAGTTCACGACGCGGAGGGAATCTTGTAGAGAGATTTAGTTTGGGAGCACTATTTATAGTGCGGCTAGGTTTTCTCATTTATGTAGAGAGAATTTTGTTTTTAGAAAGTTTTGTGAGCCATGAGGTTTTGTCATTGTTTTGACTTCTGAAAATTGTACTCTCTTTGATTATAGTAGAATCATGTCTTGCCTCACCCGTGGACGTAGATTACCTTGCGATCGAATCACGTAAATCCCTGTGTTCTGTAGTTGTTTTTTCGTGTCTGTTACTAACAATTGGTATCAGAGTAGTGTTCGATTCTAGGGTTCTTTGAGATGACATCTTTGAAGTTTCAGATCTCATCTTTTGACGGACAGAACAATTGCGGATTATGGAGAATAAAGATGAAGTCTTTATTGAGGCGAGAGGGTACAGTTAGGGCGCTGAACGGAAAATATCCAAACGATATGACGTCGGCTGAGATTGAAGAGATGGACAAGAAGGCGCATAGCGCGATACAGTTGTCTCTAGATGAAAAGGTTTTGCGAGAAGTCACCGATGAAGAAACAGCGGCCGGTCTCTAGAAGAAACTGGAAAGTCTATATGAAGAAATCTCTAACATCGAGACTTTATTTGAAGCAGCGTCTTTATACCCTAAAGATACGTGAAGGTATGTCTGTTCAGGAACACTTGGATGAGTTTAATAAAATTGTTTTGGATATGAAAAATTTAGATATTAAACTCGAGGATGAAGATCAAGCTTTGATCGTGTTATGTTCACTGCTTGCCTCATACGAGAATTTTGTGACCTCGATGATTTATGGACATGAATCCATAACTTTGGAGGATGTCAGAGCATCTCTGAATTCTGCAGAACTGAGAACAAAATTGATTGGGAATACCAGTGAAAACAAAGTAGATGGTTTGTTTGTGAGAGGCAGGACCAAGAACAAGGATAAAGCTTTCCGAGGGAAATCTGTTGGTCGCTCAAAATCTAAGCCACCTGCAGATAAGATGAACGTTGAGTGCTACTATTGCCACAAAAAGGGACATTACAAGTCAGATTGTCCTTCGCTCAAGAAAAAGGATAAGCAGCATTGTCAAAGACAAGATTCGGTGAATGTTGCAAACGAAAATGAGTCTAATGCGTCAAACATTGTTCTTACGGCATGCTCTGCTGTTAATTTCTCCAATGATGTATGGATAATGGATTCGGAAGCATTATATCACATGTGCCCAAATAGGGAATGGTTCACTATATACGAGTGTTGACACCTAAATTTTAACTAGTTATTTAGGAATAATTGCATAGAAAATTAGAGATTATCATCATCATCATCATCATCATTATTGTTATTATTATTATTATTATTTAATCCCTAAACAAAAAATATAATTAGATGGCATAGCATATAGTTTTTAGGAGCATTTATCATATAGCGCTTAATTACATTTTACATATTAATTGGACCTGCGGTGGATGGACTCGAGTGAACGGCTCTGACCTTAATGAAATTGGACTAAGCCCGCATTCAAGAAAATTCTTGGCCAAGCCCATGAACATTATAAGAGCTAAAATTTTCAATGGAAAATGTCGAGTTGGAAAATATTGATTTGTTAATCTTGATATTATCATGATTCAAATTGAATGAATTGATATTATCATAGAGATATTGCAATATTTTCTTTGAATCAAAATAAGAAGTAATTGCAAGCTAAAAAAAACCTAAACTTTGCCTATAAATACATTCAATAAGGATTCTCTCGGGGAGGAGAGCATAGAGAGAAGAGGCCACAAAAATTAACATACGCGGCCACCATTGAGAGAAAAAGAAAATCGTCAAGAGAGGGGGGGCTTCACTTCACACATTGAGAGAAAAGAAAGCTCAAAAGGAGGAAGTCCCTTCGCGGCCGCCGTTCGTGTCCCTTTGTGCCGGACTTTCATGCTGCGAATTGCAACGGCTCAACCTCACTCCCTAGCACTCTCGATGGTCCAACCCAAATCCTAGTGACACTGACGAGATCCATTGCTGTGTTCAAGTTAAGACTTATCCAAATTGATTATTGAAGGCTGTGAGACCAAGAGGCGATCTTGAGTGGAGAAATTCAACCAAAAGGCCTCTTCCTTTTGCGGGCATGCAATGGTTCCCTTTATGAACAACTACTGTTCTCCTTCTTGCTGATTTGCTGTTGCTTTCTCAACGAGAACGAAGCCTTCGAGCGTCCAGGAGTGATTCCAGCGAGTTCTCAAAGAATCCAGACCCTTGGCTTCGCATCCTGTTGACCTTGTGGTGATTTGCTCTAGCCTAGTCGGGCCCAACGACGCATGATATTGCTGGATCATCGTGTCCTCCTCTTGCAACCATCGACCCTCTATCAAGCCAAGGAGTTTCGTCTCTATTTTTGTAGGTTGGTTAGAGCCCCACGAGCTGTTGTCCCTTGGCAGAACGTCACGACCAGCTACCATAGCTGGCTGAGCATCCAAACCATCATTCTCCGAGGGATACGGAGAGCATCGTCCATGCTACCCACCAAGGACTCGTCGCCACTGCCGCCGGTCCACCCACCACATTCACCGGTCTGTTTACCGTCGATCCTCTGATCCGTACTCCTGATCCGCCGGCGATTCGAATTTGGAAAGTTATTTGCGCATTTAGGTAAATATCTCATCCGAATCAATTTGGATATTTTATTGCTTATTCCATATCGTTATCTAACTTTGCATATTTGAGCAATAGGCACTATTTCAATTAGTATTTATTTATTCTTTGGAAATCTTGGATGTGTATTACTTGGATAGAATTTGAAAATTTCAGACTCTTTTGAATATATCCAAGATATTCAAGATAGCAAAATCTTTTCAAGATATGATCGGTTAGGAAAATCTTCTAATCCACTACCGCACACATGGGAATGAGTCTATCTATCAGGCTTTAGATAGAGTTATTTCCATAGTAGGTATTTCAAACTTTTAGGATCGATTTGTCAGGCTTCAGATCGAAACTTTATTCGAAAGATTTAGCAGTTATAATCTTTCTTCTAAAAGATTTGTGGCTTGAATTTAAATTTGAAAATGTATCAAAAATATAAAAAAAATTCGTAAAAAGAAAAACAAAAAAAATTTTGCACCTTTGAACTCTAAATCAGAATTCATCAAAATTGCTGAATTGAGCATTTTTCTTGAAATTGGTACCGAAAGGACGTTAGGATAATCTAATGTAACCAAGTCCCTGGATTTATAATCTTTGGTTCGTACCGCTATTTTATTTAGGTTTATAATCAACCTACCTTAAATGATTAATGGCGGCTCCCGTTGAAAATATTTGCATGCTCATAATTGGGCCTAAGTTACGAATTGGTAGAGTTTGGGAGAACTTGAGCTAGGTTAGTTAATTTAATTGATCTAGTAATCCATTAGCCTAAGATTGGAAAACCTGACTTTTTAGGTTACGACAACAAGCCATTGAATGGTGGATTAGTCTTGATGGGGAATGATGCTGTATGCAAAGTTGTGGGTATTGGTATTGTTCGGATTTAGTGCCACAACAAAGCAGTAAGAACCTTGACTAAAGTAAGACATATACCAGACTTGAAGAGAAACCTTATCTCTTTGAGTAATTTGGATTCCATTGGGTGTGTGTACTCAGGTGGAGGTGGAGTTCTCAAAGTTATAAAAGGCAATTTAGTTGTGATGAAAGGAAGCAAGATGAATCACTTGTATCATTTGTAGGGTAGCATAGTTATGGGTTTTTCAATTGGCACAAGCAATTCCGTTTCTGATAATGATAGAACGAAATTGTGGCATATGCATTTGGGCCACATAAGTGAGCGTGGCATGTCAATTTTGAGTAAACGTGGTTTACTTTGTGGGGAGCATATGACCTCGCTAGATTTTTGTGAGCATTGTGTTCTTGGCAAGCAATGTAGAGTTAGATTCAGTACGGGGACGCATTCGACAAAGAGTACACTCGACTATATCCATTCCGATTTATGGGGACCAACACAGGTTCCATCTAAGGGTGGTGCTCTTTACTTTGTGACATACATTGACGATTATTCTAGGAAGGTTTGGGTTTACTTTCTGAAAAGAAAAAGTGACGTGTTTGAAACCTTCAAGAAGTGGAAAGCTCTTGTTGAGAATCAAACAGGGAAGAAGATCAAACGCCTTAAGACCGATAATGGTCTTGAGTTTTGTGGTGGCGATTTTAATGAATTTTGTGCAGATGCAGGTATTGTTCAACATCGTACAGTTAGGCACACTCCACAGCAGAATGGAGTGGCAGAACGTATAAACAAAACTCTATTGGAGAGAGCAAGATGCATGCTTTCTAATGCTGGCATGGAAAAGGATTTTTGGGCTGAAGCTGTTAACACGATGTGTTATCTAGTTAATCGCTCTCCTTCAGCAGCAATAGAATGCAAGACTCCTTTTGAGACGTGGTCAGGTAAGCCTTGTGATTACTCTAATCTAAAGGTTTTTGGATGTCCTGCTTATTACCATGTTAAGGATGGTAAGTTAGAACCTAGAGCAAAGACATGTATTTTTGTTGGGTATGCTGATGGGGTGAAAGGTTATCGTTTATGGTGCAAAAAACCTAACTCACCTAAGTTCATTGTTAGTAGGGATGTTACATTTAATGAAATGCATATGCTTGATCAAAGGAAAGTTGCTGATGAGTTTACAGGAAAACATGAGAGTGATATGAATGAGGTGCAGGTTCAGGTGGAGCTTTCAGAAAAGACCTCTCAGAATGTTTTGAACGAGCAAAATGCTCCTGTTGATTCAAGTTCAGATGAGGAAGCTGTAGATAAGGTGGAGTAGCCATACTCTATTGCTACTGGTAGAGAAAGGAGGTAGACCCGGCCTCTTCAGAAATATGGGTTCTCTGATCTGGTGGCTTATGCTCTTACGATAGTAGAAGATATGGATATTCAAGAACCTTCTACCTATACGGAAGCTATTACTTGCACAGAATCAGAGAAATGGGCTATTGCTATGGTTGAGGAACTTGAATCGCTTCACAAGAGCCAGACATGGGACTTGGTGCAGTTGCTTAAGGGAAAAAGAGCCATTGGATGTAAATAGGTCATCAAGAAAACAAAAGAAATTTCAGGTGTTGAAAATGCTAGATGCAAGGCTCGGCTCATAGCTAAAGGCTACAACTAGAAGGAGGGAATTGATTATGATGAAGTTTTCTCCCTCGTGGTAAAACACACTTCCATTCGTGTGTTGCTGGCTATAGTTGCTCAAGTTGACTTAGAGCTTGAGCAACTTGACGTGAAGATTGCTTTTCTGCATGACGAGATTGAGGAAACTATTTATATGGTCCAGCCCGAGGGCTATTATGTAGAAGGCAAGGAAGATCATGTTTGTAAATTAAAGAAATCCTTGTATGGTTTGAAGCAGTCACCAAGATAGTGGTATAAGAGATTCGACAGCTTTATGATAGGGAACGGTCATCATAGAAGCAACTATGATTGTTGTGTCTACTTTAGGAACGGTTCAGATGGATCCTTTGTCTATCTTCTCTTATACGTGGATGACATGCTTATTGCTGCAAAGAACATGTCAGAAGTGTTGATCTTGAAGAAACAGCTTAGTGAGGAGTTTGAGATGAAAGATCTGGGCTTGCCAAGAAGATCTTAGGAATGGAGATTTAGAGGGATAGAAAAGGAGGGAAGTTATATCCCTCGCAGAGGAGTTATATTGAGAAGGTACTTGAGAGGTTTGACATGCAAAACGCTAAGCCCATGAGTACACCGTTGGCATCCCATTTTAGACTTTCAGCTCTACATTCACCTCAATCAGAGGTTAAGGAGGCTGCAATGTCTCGTGTCCCATACTCCAATGTAGTCGGTAGCATTATGTATACTATGGTATGTACTCGTCCGGACATTGCGCAGGTAGTTAGTGTGGTTAGTAGATATATGGTTATATGGCGCATCCTGGAAAGGTCCATTGGCAGGCAATGAAATGGATACTTAGGTATTTTAGATGCTCCGTAGAGTTGGGCCTAGTGTTTGATAGAAATAGTTCCAACGGTACCTCAATTGTGGGATTTGCCAATTCTGATTTTGCAGGTGATCTCAAGAAGAGGAGATTTTTGACTGGCTATCTTTTCACACTATCTAGTTTGACTATTAGTCGGAGGTCAACCTTACAGTTGACAGTTGCTTTGTCTACTACAGAGGTAGAGTATATGGCAGCAGTAGAAGTAGTGAAATAAGGTATATATTTAAGGAATCTTGTTCAGGAACTTGGGCTCCAGCAGGAAGACAATTCAGTTGTTTTTTGTGACAATCAAAGTGCTATATACTTGATTAGAAATCAAGTATATCATGAGAAGACTAAGCACATCGATGTTAGGTATCACTTTATTCGAGAGGCAGTTGCAGAGAGAAATATGACGGTAAAGGAAATTGATACAATTGACAATCCTACTGATATGTTGACCAAGCCAGTCCCCGCCAACAAGTTTAAGCATTGCTTGAACTTGATTGGCATGCTTGGTTGAGTTTGCCCCTTGTGGGGCTTTGGTGGTGAGGTAAATGACAATTCTACATTTGTTTTTGAAGTGGATATGTTATTTCGTTACAGTCCTTGTTTCCTACACCGAGTTAGCTCACGTAGGCTTAGGGATATTGAGAGAATGTGTTCGGCTTCTTGATTATTTTATTTTGGGAAATTCAAGGCAAAGTAGAAATTTGTTAAATATGTCTTGAATTTTATGTATTCGGTCTGGTTTATCACCCGACCCGACATATTTTTTGTGAGACCCGAAAGTGGAGAAAAAAATTGAGATTGAGTTTGCGACGCGGAGGGAATCTTGTAGAGAGATTTAGTTTGGGAGCACTATTTATACTGCAGCTAGATTTTCTCATTTATGTAGAGAGAATTTTGTTTTTAGAGAGTTTTGTGAGTCGCGAAGTTTTGTCATTGTTTCGACTTATGAAAACTGTACTATCTTTGATTATAGTGAAAACTTGTCTTGCCTCGCCCGTGGACGTAGATCACCTTGTGATCGAACCATGTAAATCCCTTGTGTTTTGTAGTTATTTTTCTACGCCTGTTACTAACAGATATGTTAAGACGATTGCAAATGATATAATATGCATGCTCTTATGCATATTAAATGACAAAAACGAGACTCTTAGTTCCCATGGTTGATATACTTGTTTTAACCCTATCTCATTTTTCAAGGTGGACAAAAGGAAACTTATAAGCAGGGGTCCTCCAAACCGGTGAGAATGATGACGGTTGTGATCAAGAAGCTTGTACTCATGCATCACACAATTAGTTTTCGCTCCTTTTGGAGGCCTTCCTCTGTAAAAGGTCAGGGCCTTCTTAGCCCCAAGACATCGTGAACCACTGGAATTGAGGATTGGCTTATCGTCCCCGATGGCTTTCTGATAGCCTAATGTTGTGGTCCTATTTGGGCCAGTGTCGTTCAGGTACCTCCAGTTTCTCGAGCTAAAGAAGAACCGCTCTTCCTCCCCAAACAAGGCTTTTTCTACAAACAAAATCATGTTTATGAATTTTTCTCATCTCCAACATGACATTATTTAATAATAAATTGAAATTAGGGCCATGTTAGCTTTAGTGCAATTTGATTGAATCAATCAAGTGCTATTTTCTTCATCCTGGTTGGAGGAAACTTTCCTTAAATCACGCCTCTGATTAAGGGATAACAAGTTATGAATATGGCCCATCAACAATATTGTTTTTCTAGTGATGCTTAGAAAGCCACGTCTACAGCTCAATCTTCAACAAACTATCTCCGTTACAAATAGGTAGATCCATATATATGCACCCCACTATATGAATATAAGCACATATACATGATTATATATATTCCTTAGAACTGTGTGGTATTTGAAGATGAGTAGGGTTTGTGTTGACACCTAAATTTTGCTTAATTATTTAGGGTTTTACCGCATAGAAAATTGCGGTTTAATTTTTAACCTCTAAATAAAAATATTTTCATTAAGCTACTCGGCATATAGATATTAGGCGCATTTGCATTAATAGGGTCTATTAGAACATATTTGTAAAAAAAATAAATAAAATAAATAAAGATGTCCGGGCCAAGCCAGTCAACCCATTCCTTTTCTTTTCCTTTTTATTTTTGCGTGGCCCATCTTTGTTTTCTTTCCTTTTTTATTTTTTGTGTAGGTCGGCCCTTTCCCTCTGGGCCCAGCCCACGCATTGTTCACCCTCGCCCCAGCTTGCTCAACCCTTTTGAGTGTACGGGGGGAGACGGAATAGACGCTAGAGGAAGCGGAGAGGTAGAAGTCGAAGCAAAAGCCAGAGGCGCGGGGGCAGACCGACATGATCCTTGAGTCAGGATCAGGCCGGCCACGACAGCTAGTGGTGGCAGGAAGCCATGCACACCTGCTGTGGCCTTTAAAGCTGAGTGGAACTGGGAGAATAGGGGAGATCCAGAGAGAGTTCCTGAGTGAGAGTTTCGGAGAGGGTGAGACCAAGAGCATTGAGGAGTGATATCCGGGGTTAGGGGGCCTTTTGTTGGTGACGGCGATGCCTCAACCGTGGCCAGCGAAGCTCCGACCCATCCCGTTTCTCACGGTAGGTCTCGGCCTCGAGTTTTTGTCGGGTTTTGTTTGGTTTGATTTGAGGTCGATTTCTTGAGGATTTTGGCTTGGAAGCATGTAACGCGACCGAACGTAGTCTGATTTGAGGGGTATGCGGTTCGCACATGAATGGTCATCTTTTGGCTAGAAAAATCATGAGGCTGGGTTATTTTTGGATGGCTATGGAGGCTGACTGTATCCGGCATGTTCATTATTATCATCAATGCCAGATTTACGTAGATAAAGTCAACATACCGCCGAACGAATCGCATCAAATGTTTAAGCCATGGCCCTTCTCAATGTGGGGGATTGACATGATTGGGCCAATTAATCTTAAGGCCTCCAATGGGCATCGCTTCTTCTTGGTGGCCATTGATTATTTCACAAAGTGGATCGAGGCGAAGTCATATGCCAATGTCATTGCTAAGAATGTGGCCAAGTTTATTCGCTATGACATCATCACTCGTTATGGAGTCCCAAAGGTGGTCATTACTGATAATGGCTTAAATCTAAACAATAAGGTTGTGGATGACTTGCTTGACGAATTTCATGTTTGTCACTTGAATTCCTCACCTTATCGCCCGCAAATGAATGGAGCTATGGAGGCAGCTAATAAAAATATAAAGAAAATCCTGTCAAAGACTGTCGACAATTATCGAGATTGGCATAAACGGTTGCTTTATGCATTGATGGCATACCGAACTTCGATTTGCACTTCAATAGGGGCGACTCCTTTCTCACTTATTTATGATATGGAAGCGTTCTTGCCTGTGGAAGTCAAAATGCCTTCATTAAGGATTATTTCACAAGCTGAGCTCTCTGAGGAAGAATGGACTCAATATATATATGATTAGTTGAACATGATCAATGAGAAGAAACTAAAGGATTTATCCCATGGTCAATGCTACTAAAGGCGAGTTGTAAAGTCCTTCAATCGCAAAGTCCTGCCTCGACATTTTGAAGCCAGAGATCTAATGGTAAGGAAGATGCTGTCCCTTACACCAAAATTAGGTGGAAAGTTCGCCCCTAATTATGAGGGCCCATATATCGTTAGAAAGGTGCTACCTGAATGTGCCTTAATTCTTGTAGAAATGGATGGCCAATAGCTGCCAAAGCCTGTAAATGCCAATTTGATGAAAAAATATTTTCCTTGTATGAAATCTAAGGCTCGACAGCCATTTTCGATGCACTCCAAGCCATTGTAGGTTATTCACATCATGCATATCATGCATACATGCACAAACGTTTGTTTTGTGGGTTCCAAATGATCTGCAAATGGATTCACAAACGATTGGACAGTCTTGGCAGGCATCTAGTAAGTCAAATGCGAAAGAGGGGTAATAATATATTATTTTGATCTCGCACTCTTCAAATGATTCATAATCCTTATTCCTTTGTCCTTCATAAGGTTACCAAGTCATTGGGCCGTAGATAAGTACCCTTTTTCTCAATGCCAAAAGAAAATGAAACGGAAAATTCTCTTTGAAAAAAAAACAACAAAAAAAAGAAAAAAGAAAAAGGGTTTTTAACGGGTTTGAGAAAAACAAGCATAAAAGTGGAAATTGTGAAAAAAAAAGCTTTTCACAAAAATTTTGAATATCATCCTCATCCAAGAATAGTCTTGACGCTTGGTGGATCATTCATTGTGAATTGAAATTCCCTGTGGAGATCAATAAACTAAAGTGATTCTAGCAGAATAAGAGGAAATATGTTAATCATGCCAAGTGAGAAGCACTTCGAATGAAGAAAGGCAAGCCATTCCCAAACATGTCCTATAAACACTTTGTGAGTTGAGTGCAAAAAAAAATCTTGTTTTAGGACATGGGATTCATTCACAAGTAGTACATGGCTCAAAGTGAAAAGAGGCATTTCTTTTATCCATTCTACATACTATAGGTAAGCATAGTTAAGCCGATTTCAGTCTTTAAATGTGAAGAATTCATAAAATACTCATGCCAAGAACCACCCCGCAATTTGACAAATTTGGTAATTTTGGTTGACACTATTTGGTAAAGAAAATGGGAAAGACTTTTTTGCTCTTACTTGCATTAATCTTTTGTGGTATCTTCAAACGAGTTCTTATGGAAGTTCGAAGCATCCCAAAATGAGGAAGAGCATTTCTTTCTTTACCCAAACACTCACACCCTTTGCTTAGTCAAGTTGACCATGAACATTTATTTCAAAAGCCCGAGTGTCGATTATTACCCCACACTGAGGCAAGGCACATGATTTTCCAAAGCAATTGGCTCTCGTGCGACAACGCGTAAAAAAAAAATCTCGAAAGTCCTAGGAGCTCAAAAGGCTTAAATGAGCAAAAGAAAGTTAGGGGGCATGAAAGAGTAGTGTACTTGATAAAAGTAAGGCCAATGCCCATGAAAAAAGAGAAAAGTTGTATTAAGAGAAAAGTTCTCATGTGAAATAAAATGTCAAAAGAAAATGCTGGCAAGAACAAAAAAATCATTGCAAATGCAAAAGTCATTAAAAAAAGAGCAAAGCTCTTACGTTGAAATGATTAACCAATGGTCTTTCGAGACAAGTTAATGAGTCACGCGCCTCTTAAAAAGATTAAATGATATGGTAATGATACTATGATAATCATCAGCTCTTAAATCTCTTTTTGAAAAACTTGAGCCTTTCAAGCCTTTCCTCAAACCAACGTTACAACCATTTTCAAAGTCTCTTCTGATTGGGATGGTTTAAGCGGAAATTTAGACTTCTAAAGAAGCTACAGCTTGAAGAAGCGAGGGCAAGGTTATCTTATCTCATCTTAAGATTTCTTGACTTGTAAACCTGGCAAAGATGCTGATGCATAATTATTTCATTTCTTGGCCGATAATGCTTATTTATTGTTGAAACTATGACCAAACCCGCATTACAATCCTTAAAAGACCTCTTGGATTACTCAATGAATACTTATTGCGAATGATTCTCTAAGCCTACGACACTAGTAGTGTGAGGGTATACAGATAGATTATGTTGATTTTCCACATTAATGGATGGGATCAAACTGCCTTCTTGAGAGCATATGATAAGTCCTTTCTGACTAAGGAGTTCTCATTTGGCATACTTCATGAGCCAAGATCATTTTGACAAAGATTTGTCTCGTAAGGGAATTTGAGAATTGATGATATTTTCCAATCCCAATGGTAATTGTATGATATTGAATGATGTCGAATGTTTGCTAGACAATTGAAATCAGCTTGAATTGCTCATACAATCAACACTTCCTCAATGATGATTTTCTTTTGATTGTGTCCTTTATGACTTTTGAATGATAATGATCTCGATTGGTATGCCTTTCCTACCAGGGCACTTGTTATAACATATTTCGTTAGATGCGTAGTGGCCATTTTGGAATCTTCTTGCATGATATATTTACAACTTTAGAATTGTAAGGAGAGCTTTCGCAACTCGGAGCACCTCATTGACCTAGTGAGCTTTTGTAGCTTCAAATATTTTTTCTTGTACGGTGAGCTTTTGTAACTTGGAGCACCCTTTCGACCCAGCGAGCTTTCGCAGCCCAAAGTCTTTTTTCTTGCATGGTGAGCTTTTGCAGCCCGGAGCGTTTTATCGACCTGGTGAGCTTTCACAGCTTAAAGTTTCTTTCTTTACGTGGTGAGACTTCGTTTAGCCAAAAGTTCGTTTTTACAGGGTATGGCTTCCTTCTCGGTCAAGATCATTCTTACATAGTAAGACCTTATTGAATAAAAGGATTTCCCTATTAGGTGGGTATCCGCCAAAAAAAAAATCAAGTTAAATCATCTCTCATACATCTTCTTATGTTCTCCATGAACAAAATTTAAGTATCTCTTATCTTTGAAAGGAACCTCTTCAAGCTCTCCTTCAAAGAGGGGTAGCTGTTGACACCTAAATTTTGTCTAATCATTTAAGGTTTTACCGCATAGAAAATTAGGGTTTAAATTTTAACCTCTAAACAAAAATGTTTTTATTAAGTTACTCGACATATAGATATTAGGCGCATTTGCATTAATAGGGTCTATTATAACATATCCGCAAAAAAAAATAAATAAAAAATTTTCGAGCCAAGCCAGTTGGCCCATTCCTTTTCTTTCCCTTTTTATTTTTGCATGGCCCTTCTTTGTTTTGTTTCCTTTTTTATTTTTCGCGTGGTCCGGCCCTTTCCCCCTAAGCTCGATCCGCACACTGTTCACCCTCCCCTAGCTTGCTCAATGCTTCTGAGCGCATAGGGGGAGATAGAACAAATGACAGAGGAAGCAGAGAGGCAGAAGTTGGAGCAAAAGCTAGAGGTGCGGAGGTAGATCAGCGTGATCCTCGAGTCCGGATGAGGTTGGCCGCAACAGTTGATGGTGGTAGGAAGCCATGCATGCCTGCAGTGGCCCTTGAAGTCAAGTGGAACCGGGAGAACGGGGGAGATCCAGAGAGAGTTCCTAAGGGAGAGTTTCGGAGAGGGTGAGACCGAGAGCATCGAGGAGTGATATCCGAGGTTAGGGGGCCTTCCGTCGGTGACCGCCATGCCTCAACCGTGGCCGGCGAAGCTGCAACCCATCCATTTTCTCGTGGTAGGTCCTAGCCTCGAGCTTCTGTCGGGTTTTGTTTGGTTCGATTCGTGGTTGATCTCTCGAGGATTTCGACTCGGAAGCCCGTGATGCGATCAGACGTAGCCTGATCTATCACGTCTGTCCTCATTCACCGCAGTTGAGTTGGATAGGGAGTGCTGCAACGACGACCCCTCCTTCCCCTATTCTGCATGCGTGCCCTGTTTTTTAGGCTCACTAGCTGGAGCTCGCAGCCGTTTAGCTTGCGTGAGTCCTAGCTCGTGATGCCTCGTGCTTGCTCCTGCTTCTCCGTGTGTCTTATGCCTATAATTTTGGTTCGTTTTGAGCCTCGATCGAGCCTAGAATCACTTGTTTTTGTAGTGAGCCCTAACTGTTTGAATTTATGCATGAACCAAGCTTCTTGAATTTGTCTTTGTTTTGTTGAGTTGTGCTGGAATGCCGAATGGTCTCGACCGACTGTCGGTTGCCACGGCGATGACGTGGGCAGAGGAGGCCTACAGATAGGGCGGTGGTCCAGGCATGACTACGAGCGGAGGCAGCTAGCTGGTCCCTCGCTAGGATTTAGTTGATTCTTGGTCGGCCAACCTCTCATTGAGGTTTAGACGGTCCCAATTGACCGTCGGTCGCCATGGCGGTGACCTAAACGAAGGACGCCTGCTGCCCCTCGTTGGGGTTGCGGCTCAGATGGGTGAGGCGCTGGTCGCCGGCATTAGAGCATAGCGTTGGGTGGTGGGCGCTAGGGTTTTACATGAGTTAGGTCGGCGGCCGCAAATCAAGTCGATCGAACGGGTCGTAACCGGGTAGGTTTGGCTCTAGGGTTTCGTTTAAATGGGCTAGAATAGGTAGTGGGCCGATGTATTTTAGGTTTTGGGGTTTTATTTTCTTGTTGGACTCTGGGCTTTTGTTCTTTTTTATAAAAAATTCGGACTGAGCCCTTTCCCTTTTTTTAAAAAAAATTTACCAGACCGGGATCAATAAATGAGCCCGGTTCAGTTGTGGACTCGGGTCGGCGAGCCCAAGTCAGTCTAGATCTGAGTCGAATGTGTACGTCCGACTTGGGTTATTATTTTAATATTTTATTATTATTTTAATATTAACAAAAATCTCAAAAAAACTAAATTAAAATTTTAAAATTTTTTTGAAAATAAAAAAAAAATTATTTGGGCTTTGGAATTTTTTTTTCTTGCCCTATTATGTGATTAGTGTTATGTTTGATTGCACGTTGCTTGGTTCACACACTTTGAATTGGGCATTTAATTTAACCTTGCACGTGGTTGATTATGCATGTTAATTTCATGTGTTGATTGTTGCTTTCCCTAGCTTGGTTAGGAATGAAATTTTGAGACTCCCAATTAGTGTGAACACGTTAGGAAATAATTAAATAAGGTTAAGTATCGAAAGGGCACTAGTTGGTCAATTAGTATAATCAAGTCCCCTACCCATTGAATCTCTGGTTTGTAGAAGTGAAGCATTTCTTCCATGCTTTACTTGAGTGTCTAATCGACCTATTAAAAACTGATTAGTAGCGATTCTTAGATGAAATTGATTTGCTTGTTAATAACTTAAATCTTAAGTTGCGAATTGATATGAGATTAGGAGAGGTCGAGCTAGATTTAACTTAGTAATCCATTAGCCAAACCACTTAGGTTGTGGAGCCGGTTTAAGGAGGTCGCAACAGTTTGCCAGTATGATCATGCTCATTTCAACCAAATTTAAAGAAAGCGAAAGAGATTTTATGCACAAAACTATAATCAACATCCGGTGCCCTTGAAATTGCTCCAAAAGAAAAACCCGGTTCGGTAATTATCTCACAGCATGCGCGCTTGTTTTTTGCTAGACGTTTGAAGAAAGAGATTAAGTCATACCAGGAAGCTCCCATGGATTGTACTTGTATCTGTCAACATCAGCAATTCAAGAGAGAAAAGGTTTTGAGGAAGAAGACACCTTCTCTTTGAGGTCATGGAGGACGAGTTCTTGGTCTGTTGGATAGGACCTGAAGCCCGGTGCTAAGAGAGGATTAAAGGCATTATGATGCACTGATCCTCCATGTTGTCTCAAGTGACATCTACTCTAATTTGATAAAGTATTTAAAAAGAGAGAATTTCTTAATGAACCCTTTTATGTTTTCTTTTACTTAGTAGACCTGTAAAAACGGATCATTGATGCATTTCTTAACTCATATTTGATGGGCCTAATTGTTACATGGGTCATAAATGGGTTTAGAATGGTAAAAATTAAAATAATATATACGTTAAATGAGTTCACAGCTTATTTAGACCAAACCCACCTCTATGAATCTCTCTTCACTCTCTCTCGTCCTTGCTCGATTTCGTGCTCACTTACCCCACGCTCTCACCTCAATTTCTTCTATATAATTTTTTCTAAATTGGGTTAAATATGGAAGTATTTTAACAATACGAATTTGGTTGGGTATGGCTTGGGTGTGGGTTGGGTCGGATATGGGTTAGTAGATTTTATTGTATGAAAATGGTTCACAACGAATTAAATGGGTCAATTGCGATTGGAGTATTTTTTATCCAACCCAACTCACCTGTTTAACAAGTCTACTGCTCGGTTCGTCTTAACACATGCATTGTCACAAAACAACTTGACGTACACTAGAGTAAAACTAACATATCCTAACTAGTTTAAAGTATTCGGTATAGTACATGACGTGGCACATCACCATTACGTGCATTTCAACTCCTCCAAATATACAATCCAAATTATGCCAGCTTGTTTAGTATTTCAAACTTCACGAACCATTTCAATATATATAACCATGTTGACACTATCAAAGATACCTAATTACTTTATTTTCCTTTCAGACATCTTCTCTTCCAAGAAATCGACGTTTATATCAAAACTTGACAACAATTATTACTAGTACGTGAAATTATAGGACCTAATCTATTGCCTTGTAAAATTTTGTAGAACTACCATTGAGTGGGGCCATCAAAGAGTGGATCGGATTGAAAATGTCTAATCCAAATTGATCAATTTACATGTGATGTAATTTAATGACCCATACCCGATTCGACCCGCACTTGATTAATACTCTACCTGACCCATTTTACTAAAAGACATCCATATATAATATAACTTATGAAAATTCTTACCCACCTTCATAGGTATGTGTTACTTGAATAAAAATTTTCATATTAAATTAAAAAAGTAAATTAACACAACAAAAATGTTAGTAAAAATGTTATTAACCCATTTCGTGTTAGTAAACTGTAACGGCTAAAGCAGCAATACGCAACCCAATAAAAATGAGTTAATAAATGGCTATGAGTTAAACCCATTTAGACCTACTTTAATTGGGCTGTGTTTTTTTAATCCTATGGTTGGGCCATTGTAAAACCCAATGGAAAAATGGGTGCAATCCCTTCTTTGCTCAAATTGCAACGTCAAATCTCGACCAAACAAGGTTTCATTACTTTCAGCTGGGAAATAGGGTATGGACGATGCGTTCTCGATCTCGACGAGGACATGATGATGGACTATCCTATTGCTTTCAACAGTGGACCCCCTAATAAAGGAGATGGCGAGCCATCTCACTCTGTGCATCGTCCTTGGCATCCTCATAGTCCCCTTCCCAGTTGGCGGCAATCGAATTGTTGGTAACGCGTAGCAGAAGCCCGATATTGTTATTCGAAGAGATCACCAATAGGGAGTCCAAGTCATAGCCCATCGGCATATATAGTTAGACTCATATCTACTCAAAAGTTTAAATTAATGAGTTATGATATATTAATTGTTTTACACTACATCAATTCTTCATTATGTGATTTTTCTAATACAATTTACATGTACATCTCAACAATATTTTCCTCAGGTGTGAGCTTAGTGCTAGGTTTGCTCTCCCTTAATTCAGGTTGTAAGAATTTCCTAATGTAAGCTTCATTAATTGAGATTAGCTGTATTAGTTTGGTCTAATAAAAGTGAGATATATGGGTTCTTAATAAGTCTAATATAGGGCTGGCTATTGTGGGCCGAAACGGCCCGGCCCATAATGAGAGGGCCCGAAGAGGGAAAGCTGTGAAATTTCAATTCTCTCACTTTCCATGCCTCTCTAAAAATCCTTTTTTCTTCAAAGCTTGGCATGATCCTCTAAGAAATGCAGCTCGGCCAGATAGGCATAACATCATCCTGGTCACTCTGAGCGTCTCTATGCTCTGAGCCAAATCTACGGGTAGTTTTGTAGCTAAAAGGCAGTTCCTAAAGGGCTTGAATAAGAGGTTCGCCCGTATGGAATAGCATACATGCTGTAAGCTGACTTAGTTTTCCTTAGCTCTCAGTATAGATTCCCTCATTGGTATCAACTCTATAAATAGCGCTCAAGTCCCTCCCTTAACCTGATGATGCACAATCTGACTTACATACGGATCTAGAGAGAAATTTCTTCTCGTGAATGGCAATCTCGTTAGGCCAGTGTCCGACAAAGGGTATACGGGAGAAGCGCTTGAGTTCATGTTCAGAAATTGTCACCAATTCCGCATCAAGTTCGATGGATTTTAAACCAACTGCGTGAATCTATAACTTCTCCATTTACGTGTTTCGATTTCTGTTTGTGGTGATCTTGGATGTTCCATTTTCGTGACTAACACAGGTATCCCTCTGTCTCAACTTATTTTAACTTGAATCTTAATGCCCAATTTTATCTCTAGTCTTTTTTTTCTAGACCGAACAATGAAGTTTGCCATCGGACCTGCATTGCTACACCACAATGCCCACTTGTCCAGAAACCACATTGATCACTAGATTCCTTCATTGAGATATTTACCAAACACCAACACTCCACTAATCAACCATTGGCTTGGATACCATTTGTTGAGAGCGCAACAAAAGCCGATACCTTTCATTTGGGGAGACCACGAAAAGAAAGCTTAAATCCGAGCCCGTCAATATATCCAGTTAACTCACATTTACTCAAAAGTTTAAATCAATGAGTTATAAGCTGACTAAGATATATTAATTGTTCTACATCACATCAATTCTCCAATGTTGAATTTTTCTAATACTACTAATATGTACATTTCAACACGAACCATCGTACTTTCTCTTCCTACTCTGCTTCTACTCCATTGCTTCCATTCTACTCCTCCAAGCTTCTTTGTTTGATTCGAACAACTTGCTCTGCAGAGTTATTTGCAATTTTGGATTCAATCTTGTTTGCTGGTGCACACACCATTCCTTGCTGTGACTTCTCCTTCTCTGTCTCTCTCTCTCTCTCTCTCGACGTGTGTGTTCCTCATGACCACAGATTGAAACCCTATTCACTCTTATAGGTAAAGCTTCTTGGTAACTCCGCTAGCTAGCCCCAATCGGTCACTGTGCGTTTCCTTAGGTTCTCAGGTCGAGTTCAATTTCGTGCTTCATTTTGGGACCCGAATTCGAGCTCGTTTGCATCCGTTCATGGCGCAGGGTAATGAATTCGAGCTCGTGTTCGTGCTTTCATTTTCGCCAAACTGTTCGACGAGGCGGCGGCCCAAGAGCCAGAGGAGGAGGATGAGAGCCGCTCCGATGCCGCAGAGCGTTGAAGAGGTGAGGGGTATAGTGAGTGAAAAAGACCGTAACAAGCAAATGGGTTGATATTCCAGCACAAAGAATATGAGTTAAAATATGCGAAGGTATGAAAAAAAAATATGGGACGTGAAATATAATATCAATTATGTCACTACTAAATATTTTCTTGTATCAACAAATAAAGAAATACACCAAGCACATCAAGAATACTAACAATTCTAGAGAGAAGATGAGCATAATGAAATCACTGCCCGATCCTTCCACCCTTTTCCTAAATCGATCGTCGCCGCGCAAATCTGTCCTAGCTCCCGCATATGGCTGCGGATCGACTTCCTTCATCTAGTAACCTCATAACCAGAGCAAGACAGCCACTGTACTGAATCTCTCCTCCGATCGCTAGAACTGATTACAAGCGCGATAACCTTTTCCGTTTCCGATCTGAACTTAAATCACGTCGAGTTATATTACAAAACCATCAAACGATCCCTTCTTCGGGTGCTCTTCCATGGTTTGAGGGTCGGAATTCTTCTCTCCATCCATTGTTTCGGGGGCGATCGATGACTCAAGGTCAGGATGTCCGAGATCGATGGAGATGGAGGCGTCAAGACTGAACGAAGGAGAGTAAGCGTCGAGCGACGTGACGGAAGCATCGAGTGACGTGATGGATGCATCCAGCGACCTGACGGAAGCGTCGAGCCAAGGGCGGGGGGCGTAAGGGTCACGGAGGGCGAGGTTCTTCCGAGCAGTGGCTCGCCATCTCTTGAGTCCCTTGCGTATGTTTTCCGTGAAAACGGCTCCCCTCATGGACGTGCCCATCTGTTTGCAGCAACACATGCAGAATATTTTACCTCCAAACTCAAGATAATTTAAGGTTGTGCTTGTTTCACGGAAAACTTAAGATTTTGAAAAAATTTTCCAAAAAAATAATCGATTATATCGCTTACAAAAATGAATTAATGAAAAATATATTCATCACCCACAAAAATAGTTATTCATAAATTGTTGTCGATAATGAAAACATTTTCTATTCACTAATTTTTCTAAGCAATATAGCCAATTATTTTTAAAAAATATTTTCTAAATTTTTTAAATTTTTCGTGAAACAAACGCACTCTACATGTATATCTTTCTAATTCAAGTGCATATCTTTGTGTCTTGTTTAGCTAATTTTGTACAATTATAAGAAGAATTCCATGGTAAATCAAGAAACAACGTAATATGACAATGAGGGTTTTGTTAAATGACCTGGGTGACCAAAGCATAGAGAGGCAAAGTGACGTATCCGCAAAGGAATTGTACCAACGCTCCCATCGTGAACCTGATGACAATATCCTCTGTACTCTCGTGGAAGCAAGATCGGAACCCGAACTTGTACTGTGTTTTCCAAGCAAAACATTAAATAATCTGTAAGCTAAAAAATATATTTCCATATACTTACATATATATAAATAATCGACAAGTTGCTTATATGCTTACCCAAGTCCATGTGAAGAATGCCACCTGGAAAGAGTTCTGAAAAATCAAGAGCAGAGAGTTTTAGTGTGAGCTAAAAGGGATTCTACGATCAAAACGAATTGACAAAAAAAAAATTAAGTAAAAGAATGAGGGTGGACTATGATCAAAACGAATTCTATTTTTAGAAGAAATTATTCACTAGGTTATGTTTTTGCTTATTATTTACTTCTGAGGTGTTTGCAAGAATTAGATTGATCATATATAGGCCAAAACGTGGTATGTTGTGTATACACTATCGATTTAAAATTTAGCGCACACACGTTTAGAACATGCCCTGAATTTTCACAACAGAGAATTTGATCGAGCCAGATTCGACTAGGGCAGCCTAAACACACCGAACTTTACACAAATTATGCGATGCACCGGACAGATTTTCAAATTTAGATTTGATGTTCATCATAATTCACTGAAGATTTGGAAACATGTAATGACTCTAAGAGGCTCATTTCTTAATTACCTGAAAGAGTATGAAGTGGATGAGGTGAAGTAGCAATTTGGGTCTCCCAAACCAGAAGAAATGGTCGCTTGGTCTGACCAGCAAGGTCCCCCTCACAACATTAGACTTATCATTGCTATCGATGCACATCTGTGTTATTATTCCTTGTAGTTTTGTTCCTACCAGCAACAACATCTGCAGCATCAATTTAGACCAAAATCACAGCCCATATCTATTTATTCTAAGCCCAAATTGAGTAAATTGTAGAATTTTGACTTACCACCAGTGGAAAAAAGGGAAGCCATAGATAATTATGGAACCCTGAAGAAAATTGAACTTTACATTAGCATCATTACCAAACTTACATAAGCAAATTCATTAAAAAAAATCAGCTACTTTTTTTAATTAAATTATTTTATTACAATCTTACCATGTGCGTGGAAGAATATGAAAATGACTAAGAAGATCCAAATCCAGAAGCTGCACCGGAAAGGAAAATGAAAAATTATTATTTTTTATAAAAAAGAAGAAGTAATTTTACTAATTTTTAATTACAAAAAAAGTAATTACCTTATCCCTACAACAACACCAAAATCTTTCTCCAAAGCCCTTTTAATGTACTTCTGGAAGTCAAACGTGCTTCCTTCAGACAAATGGGCCTGTAATCAAGGTGACCAACCAATATTAAGAAAAGGAATTTCTTAACACAATTTCCGAAAAATTAAAATGATTAAATTAATATAACATTAAGATACCATGATAAATCCATGACGCAGCGTCAGATAATCTACTTTCGAGACCGAATTATAAAACTGCCGAAGAAAACATGCCTGCCCAGGACAAAAAGAAAAGAGAATTAGGATTATTTTTTTTTGTGAAAAATTAATATTAAACATTAAAATGTGAATATATATATTTTCAATTATTTGGTTACTAACCGGCCACCGGAGAAGGCGGTGATCGCTCCAACAAGTCAAGTGCCGTCTTGCGAATGATGTCTGATGGACGAGCCTGAACCTTCTTGGGTCTGTGCCAGCATCACAACGTAAGTCAGTAAAATGAACAGAGCCAGCAATTAAAAGCAAACCCTTTAATTTTCTTTTCTTAAAAATTCGATAAATCAACGATAAAATTAATATGAGAAATTTTCCTTACCAAAAAAAAAAAACGATAAAATTAATACGTCATGTTTATTTTTTGTTTGTTTCCCCTTCGAGAAAAAAATCAAGCTCCACCCAATTCTTGTCCACCACAAAGAGAAAAATTTCTTTCTGATGTTGACTTCCAATGCGAATGGCGTGGATAACATTCTATGGTGCAATGCTCGAAATTTTGAGATGGGGAGAGATCAGTGGCTTTGATCTAATGTGGTACGAGTTGCGTGGAAGTGACATCTCTTGGTCAATCGCACGACCAGTGTCGACACGGCGTAACGTGATTATTTGGTGAGGCTTTTCAAACAAATGACGACTTAATAGCATAACGTCGAGTGAATGAATTCAAATTCATTTTAAAGCTAGTTATCTAAGTAAGCCAAAGGTTGGTATATCTAGTCGGAAGGCTAGGGTTTATCATAGTCAATATTGAAAATCATTTCTACGGACAACTCTAAAATCATTTACAAAGCATAAGTTATACGAAATTTCAATTTTCAAAATTACCGGTAGCACGCTTCGCAAAAAGGGCTACCATCGAAAGGTCGGTAGTTTACGACTAAGGCGTGAATCACAAAGTCGGTGACTAAATTTGTGGGTGCTGACACGGATCTAGAACAACAGCCAGGCCCAAAACGACGTACCGTTTGAGAATTGGTACTCCAAAGTCCTCGTCTCTGCCTCCCACCATTCCCACCTCCTCATCTGAAAATAAAATAAATAAATTATAAATAAACAAGTTAGCCCAAAAAATTTTAAAAAAACAAAAAGGTGCAATTATTCGTCGAACCCTAGTCCAAGTTTCCCACTAGCGCGCATTATGTAGAAGACATAAAGGTTTGGTAAAGCAACACAAGTGAAAACGAATGAGGGAGAAGTCATGTCCTAAAGGGAAAGTTCCTCGTCACCGAACTTGTTCACACGGAATTTCTTTTTTTTTTTTTTTTAACTTTAGTACAAGTCAAAAAAGAAGATCAAAATGCAAATTCGTTTCGCTTTGCTCTATGTGGGACATCACAAGAATGGAATAGTAAACGCATTCCTCATTGGTCTAGCAAATTTCAATCAATCGCCCTCTAGAAAAAACTTGCGACTCCACGCAATTGATGACGAACATCTCAACCTATACATGAGATTTCAACGACCCACTCATTCAATAGCCTATTTATTAATCCGATTTCTTCACATGTTGCTTAGTAGGAGACGGTACTTCGACAACGTTTTCGTCGCTTTGACCTTACTTAAAGCCAATGAAATCTTCAAATCACGTGGAGTTTGTGAACGATACTACTACAACTCCATTGATCGTTACGTCGAATTTGGGAATTTATGACATGCAAAGGAAAGTGACACTTGGAAAGGAGAGTAAATAATTAAAATCGATCGATGAATGATTTGGTTACCTTGGCCATCCCGAGGGCGAAAGTGAGCATGCAAGAGAGGGAATGGAAGAAGGCGAGCACAAAGATCAAGTACTGCAGTTGCCGCACACCTTCCCTCGACAAGAGAGACACCTTCCCCTGTTCAAGGCATAGTGAAAAATTATTAAATCAACTATAATATAACATAAGTTTATATCATCCATGGACCACCATGAAAACAATAATTACATGAGCCCAACATGAAAGGACAAAGGGAAAGCAATCAATATGAATAAAATAAGGGAAAAAGATGTGAAGCATGCATGATGATTGATCACTCGCGATGCGCGTATGAAAAAGTGAATGCTTTCTGCGTTATTTCGACCTTGCAATTGAACTTTATATCTTAAAACCTTTTACATTAAATACAGAAGATTTACTCGTTGCTAACATGGTCTAGCTTATGCTCTTCTTTCTTTAGATCCCTTGTTGCACTTCCGTAAATCGGGTCGATGCAGAGGAAATGGGTGAATTTTTATACTATCAAGTAAGTAAAAGAGCTAAGACAGAAAGAGAGAACATGGATTGTGTATTCGAAAGTTTTCCTTCGAAGATGATCGAAATCCCTGAGATCGAGCAACAAAACAATGCAATGCTTCCGTCCCGGTTTGATATTGATTAATCATACCATCATCGCATGGAATTATAAATTTCATGGTCAATCGATATGAAATTTTACGTTACTCTAGAGCGGCGGCGCGGAACGTATTGCATGTCTAATATGAAGTGATTCTCCACGTGTGTACGTACCTGCTCAATGCATTTAGTTTCTTCCTCTTCCTCACTAGAATCCCAGCTGCTGCAAGGCAGGAACGTCTCGGCCACGCTCTTCGGAATGCAGATATTCGCGATCTGCCTCTCCGTCACGGTCAGAAGCAACGATATGAACCCCAACAGCATTAACTCTGCAAATATACATCATCAACAAATCAGAAAAAGAGAAGAAGAGGAAAAAGACGGTAGCCCAAGTAAGTTAAGAGCTGAAGAGATGGACAGAAGAAGAAGAAGATGAGCACCTGATTTGATCTTGTCTAGGGCCTGAATCAGAGACCTTTTCCTCTTGCTTTGCAAGTACTGAAACGAAGCATAAAAAGGTTGCATATGATCTCCAATCAAAGCCCCTTCGAAAAAGACCAGTTCGAGACACCGACCGAAAGACGGCGACGGGCGCGCACGTACCTGAGCTAGAAGATGGATCAGATGCTCGAGGAAGACGGAGACGAATATCAAGACGAAGCAGACCGTCGCCACGGCCCACATGGGCGTCGACTCGAGCGTCCTTTCCTCGGCGGTCGCCGTGGTGCTCGACTCTTCCGACATCTCTCTCTCTCTCTCTCTCTCTCTCTCTAACAAAGGCGCGCCCGCGCACAGCAGGGATGGATGAAGAGGAGAAGCAAGAGCAGGTTTCTTCTGCTACCTATGGAGCGCGGAGGATTTATGGGGAAACAGAGATGCATGTGTTTCTGCTGGCCGTGTTTTGTTTATGGAAAATCCGCGGAACCTGGGGGTAGTCGGAATTTGGGGTGATAGTCAAAGTGGGGTATCGTAGTGTGCGTCTGCCTGTCAGATCATATGGTGGGCTGGGGGCAAAATGACTGTGGGGTCCAGGGGGGGTACGACGTCAGTGACGTCAGCAAATGCGAGGACGACGAAACTCCAGGCGCGGAAGGAAGGTCGAAACAAAGATGCTTGGGCAGTTTTCTTTTCTTTTTTTTTGTAAATTTTGGGAAAAGAAATTATCGGTTAGATTTCTCCTTTGTTTTTTCATCTGAAATTGATTTTGCATCCTCAATTTATCATTTTCTAAGCCAAATTAGACCGACCATCCAACAAGGTGGTGCTTCAAAATTTACGAGACTATCGTTTTCCTCGGGAAAATAGCCATAAATTCCGTATTTTGAATTGTCTCGCGTTTAATATAGAATCCCTAAAACGAGAATTTCGATATCTTTGTGCCCTCTCTTTCGGTTTTGACGGCCACTCAGGCTGCAATCACGACTTCAAATCGGCGTTACAGAGCTCGCCACCTCCACTAGGACCACCACCTCTCCAATCCATGAGGGTTTGCCTGGTTGCAACTTTTGCGACGCCTTTTGGCGGATGTTACCGAAGAATGAGATTGCCGATGCCTGCTGTGGGCAATGGTGCCCAACAATGGCGGCGTCGGTGGATCAGGAGAGGATTAGGGTGTCTGTGTCTTCTTGGTTAGGGTACGAGGTTTAATTTGTGATTAGAGTCATTTTTTTTACATCTGCTTTTGTGCTAATTTTAATTTACTCATTTTAGAAATGTAAGCTTGTCCTAAGATGTTGAGGTGAGAATTGAGGAGGGTAACTAGGATTTTATTTATTTATTTATAATTCCAACATTTCCCTCGTATTTGCAGAAGTCGATATATGATGATAAAAGTCTTAAATGTATGAATTTAATAGGTAAAGACGAAAGAATTATTGAAATCCATCGCATATTAAAAATGGAGAAATCATTCTACGTCATCCCTAACTCTTTGCATCTTTCTCTTTATATTTAATCATTAGCTAACTTGTTGGCCAAGAACTCAAATATAACTTAGACATGGTTTGGACATCGTGTTGCCATTTCTTTGTTTCGCGCCCACTTTGGCGGGAAGTACGACGGGATGACCAAAGTTTAGTCTCAATTTGAATTTTTTGACTTGGGTTATTATTTTCAAAATGCGCCTGAAATGGATGTAAAACCTAGAAATGCCCTCAAAGTTGGTTTTGTTGCAAATTACCCCTGATGCCAAATTCTAAGGGTGATTGGTTCTTGGGCGGTTTGTTTCCTGCCTAGGAACCGACCGGTCTGGTTCCCGGATGGGCCAATGGAACTAGTGACATGTTAAGTATTTTTTTAATCATTATATTCTCTCGTTAAATTGCATTTTATCCCTTAACAAACATAGTGTCAACTAATGGTTTGCTTTTCGTTTAAGGGGTTAAGTGTAAGGTCACAAATAGTTGAGGGGTAAAGTGAAAAAGTTTTTTCCTTTTTTTTGTAAGGTCACCGATTTGGTTCAGGTGGACGGTTTCACAACTGAAACTAGACCGAAATTTACCGCTTCCAAATTTATGGAACTAGTAATTGAACCGGTGCTCCAAGGAATTGCCGCCCATAATTGACCGGTGCGGTCCAGTCCAAACAGTTCCTTTTACTCACCCCTACCAAATTCTTAAGTCAGCAAAGTGGATTTTATTTATAAATATCCAAAATGGACTTCAAATCTCAAATGCCACTTGAAGAGCCAATCAAGTACATGAATTATCACTTCTTTTTTCAGGTAGAATTTTCGCTCCTACACAACTCCTCAAATTCTCCTGTTCTTTTTTTTTTTTTCCAGTATTCTGTTCTTCAGACAATCGAGACAATAAAAAAAGGGGTGGGGATGAAACACCCTTTTGGCTCAAAACATACCTATTTAAGTTAATTAAACAATTTAGCCTTCAACTTCAATTACAAGTGTATTGATATCTCATAACATTTTGCTTGGACAATTTGTGATCATGCATTGACACTTTCTTAATTGGGTAACTCCAACAACTTCCGCTGTGTATTCTTTCTTGCAACTAGCATGAAGAGAACAATGTACTTCTTCCTTCAAGGATCCAAACAAAACATATCGGATGTACATTTAGCTAGAAACTCAATTGACCCTTCCGGTCTTAAAAAGGCATTATGAGATTAACCAAGATAAACAAAAGGAAAAGAAACCTTACCAAAAAAAAAACAAAAGGAAAAGAAAAATAGCGATAGAAGGAAAGATCCGGTTAAACGCTTTCATTGTTCTATTAAGAAGGAAAACATGAATACTACTAATAATCCCATATTTTGAACAAAAATGGAGGGGAGAAATACCAAAACAGTCATGTACCTATTGCAATTGTAGCAATTTAGTCCTAAGCCTTTCTTTTTGAGCAAATTGAGTTGTAAACCTTTTGCCTGTATACCAATTTAGTCAATCATGCCAATTTTAGCTGATTGGCGTTAACATGGACTTCGGCTGTCCTACGTGGCCCAGCCTTTCTACGTGGCATAATCAGCGTTGACATTTACAAGTTTAAATAATATCTTAATAATTTTTGAATTTTTTTTCCTTTTTTCTTTTTTTATTTTTTTTTCTTTTCTTTTTCTCCTTCCTCTGGCAACCAACCAGAGGTTGAGCTGGTGTGGTCGACCCCATCGGCCACTGGCGATGTAAGAAGTTCATTGAAAGTAAGATCCACCGTACATGTGGCGTCGAGGAAAATAACATCCATATAGCACTCAAATGGCATTCAAATAATGGAGATTGATCTATCACATCATATCGCCAGTGTCATACACTTTTTCGTCACATGAAATACTTTTTTCCATGAGAAGTGGGTGTAAGACTCGATACCAATAGTTACAAGAATCTCCTCGATTATTGGGCATTTGATTATCTGAAGCACCATACTCGTGGTCAAGGATCGACCGCCGGATGCTTCCTGGTTTAATGAGGTGGTCTTTCCTCGAGCTCACGTGGACTTTCATGCGCGGTGCGTAGCTATCATTGTCATTAGGTTAGACCACACGCTTTGATGGTTTTCGTCTTGGTTCGTTCGTTCCTTTGCCAATATAACAAAGGGGGCGAGGAAAAGCATAGAAAAAGGTGGAACTACACACGGACCTCCTTGACTCTCTAGAAGTCGGCGTACGAGATGAACCCAAGCTGCTTTGGAGATTAGGCGACCTTATAAGACCACGCGGTAATTCTAAATATTATTACTTTAGAAAGATTAGAATAGTTTGGGATATTGTGCATGTGAGAATCTTGACATTGCTACTTCTCGGCCCACCATAATGACAATGGGTCCTCCAACTTATTAAATATTTCAGAAACTTATTTATACTCTTACGACTAAAAGCTGGAGAAAGAAAGAAAATATGAAATAGGAAAGCTAAGCATTACAAAATGTGAAATATTACTCAAGTTTCAGAAAATTATTATATTTAAATTTATGTGTCAACATATGAGTACCGTGAAAGTTTCAAGGATTTTAGATCTCAAAAAAGTCAAAGTGGGCAGGCCGTAAGATTTTGATTGAGCAAAAAGTAAAAATTAAATGTTAGTCAGGCCTTAGTAACGGGTGAGTGCTACTTTCATAATTGTCTCTCCTACAAGAAAAGTACTAGAAGAAACTTCTAAATGATGTCGACTTTGCTATTTGGGTTACGCAAGAACGGGTGGAATAATGAACGAAAGCAAAGTATTAGAAAGTGAGCTCATTAATTAAGAGAATGAAAGAAGATTTTCCAGACAACGTGCGACGAAAAGATGTAAGGAACAACCCACCTGCGCATGACCAAGTTAGTGGGCACTTTACTTTCCTCCTCAGAAGTTTTGGGTTTGAATCCTCGCTCAGTTTCGTAATTTAAATGGGGTCCTTGACGGTGGGTTGCTGGGTTAGTCTCTTCCGAGCTATAGGTGCCCGATTATCTGTCTAGGCTCATCTCTGGAGAATGGTGGTGGATCCTCGGTTACCCAAAAAAAAAAAGAAGAGGAAGATGGAAGGAACATCTGCATTTTGAAATAGCTCTTTATACACCAAATAATGCTCTACGCGCTCGAACTCAACAGCAGCTCAACCGGTCAAGAATTAGTTCAAGGTCGACTTTGAGTACTTAACAAGTCGAACCCTCAACAATTGAGTGGCCTTACCTTATATGCAACACATATTTTATAGTTATTTCTTGAATATGAAACTATTAATTGGGAGATGAGGTTATACAAAGATATGATCATGAGTAATAAATTGAATTGGGTGTCAGTATAATGATTAGGAAATGAAATTTTATCATAAATTAATGACAAATAATAAGCGTCATGGCGGTCGAGACCATCACCGACGACAGGGGTGGCGGGTGGTCTGCAAGGACAAGCCCCTTAAGACGACTGTTCAGATGGAGAAGGCAAACCCTGCCAGCTGAGGATGGCGGTGGTGGCTGAGAGGGTAGGGTAAAGAGATGGAGGAGAAGGGGAAAAGAGTGAGAGATGTTGGAGTTTTAGGTTATTCCTAGAGGTGGGTAAAGAGAGCGATGGGGTAACAAGGGAAAGAAAATGCGGTTTGGTAAATAAGTAGACGATGATGGGTGGGAGATGGAAGTTGAAATCTGTTCCTCAATGTGGAAAGTGTAGGCTTTCAAAAGTGAGGATGCAAATCGATGTATATGCACAAAATTAAGAATATAAATGTTTCCATTTGACTAACATAAATTAAACATGTTATAGTTCGGACATTCAAAAATTTAATGGAACGATTCCATGTAGGCATTTTCTTGAAAGCCTTTAGGTGATTACAAGGCATATTTCATCTCTGTCGCATGTGTGTGGATCATGGACATCTCTTACTATAGCATGATATTATTGTCCCATGCGTGAGGATGCAAATCGATCCTCCATAACGGAGGCAGCGGCTCCTCCATCGCTGTGAGACCTAGATGGTGAGATCAAGATATCGACGATGATGAAGGAGCTGCTGAGATCAATGGCGGCATAGTATACATACATATATCCTGGAGTTAAGGTTTTTGCTTGGGATATATATTAAGTATGGTGAGGAGTGTAGTTAGATGAACCCGTGTCATAATCTTGTGATGGAGATAATAAATGTGACATAGTCAAACCATGCGCAGTTTGACCAAAAAAAAAAAAACCTTACGTAGGCCCTTTAATGTAAAAAAAGCCTATGAAAATGGGTCCACCTGATATATGTAATGGACAAATAGATGTTAAGTCCGTTGTGAGGCCTATAAGTTTTCTAATATGAAGTAAAATTGAGGCATGTTTCTACTCTCTCCGACAAATACTAAATATCTCTTACATCCTTTTTGGTTTTCCCTTATAAATTCCTACCGAGTTAAGTGCAAAAAAAATTACTGGAGGGTCCTCAAAGGCAAAATGCTTGGAGACTTTTTTGTTTGTGATTTGTCAAATAACAAGTGAAGGAGTCTAGGCACCTGCAATTCGCGGCATGAGAAATTTGTGCACCAATAAAACACTATTTAGAGTAGCATCATGCTGCAAATTTTCTTCTGAGAGAAAGAAGGATCGGGGCCTTGGCATTGTATGTCGGTTAAAACTATCAAATGGGTGGGTTGGCTTGGGTTTGGGTAAGGTCGAAGATGATTCAATCCAAATTGACTCATTTAACTCATGTTGACTCATTTTCATATGATGCAAATCTAGTGATTTATGCCGACCCATATACAACCTAATCTAAATTGCTAAAATACTTCCATATTTTACCAAATTTGGGAAAACTCATACCCAAATTAAGGTGATAAGGTGATAGGGAGGAGTGAGTAAATTCGAGATCAAGTGAGGTCGAGAGAGATGAAAAGAGAGTTATAAAGGTGAGTTGAGTCTAAGTAGTGAATCCATTTGATACCCATATTATGTTGGGCTTTACCATTCTAAACCTATTTATGATTCATTTACTAAATATAACTATTAATATAACAACCCAGTTATCAAATACGGGTTGAGAACTTGGCTTATGATACATTTTGATAGATCTAATGTCAGTGTTCTCCTGCGTATCTGTCCTCGTTTCTTTTTCTTCTTTCTGGTCCCATACAAACACATATTCTCGTCAGTGGTCACTTTAAGAGAACAGCTGTTGATGTAGACTTCGTGTTTAAACGACTCGCAACTTCCACGGCCCCAAATAATATGGATTTCGGATCATTCATTTTCGGGACCATTTCCTTTCTTTTCTTTTATTTTTGACAAAAATTATCGATATTTCTACATTTCAGATGCAGATTCGTCAAATGGTTGCAATGAAATAGGTCAGTACGTTGGGCCAAGTGGACCTTCTTCTAGCGATGTACATTTTGGGACTAAAAGATATCGTGTTTTGGTAGGAGGAAACTTCCTTCAATCATATCTCTGATTAATTCATTATAAATACGTGCATATTTATAACCCTCCGATCAAAATACAGATTGGATTTTTCTCGAATCATTGATGCAAGAAAAGGTGATCCACAATAATTTTGAACACGTAGTGTTGGAAGGTATGTCATAAGACGAAATCTGGCTATAGCCATGTCACCACATCACTTGCGAAGCATCACAGAGAAAGATTTATATTATATATATGGATATGTTAAGTGGCGAATTCTTAAGCTGTTGTACATATTTAATTTCTTCGTTACTCAACTTTCATGATTGAGATGGTTGAAAAAGAATTTCACTATTAGCTTGAAATCGTCTAGTTCTTTTTTTTTGTTAAGGAAATTGTCTAGTTGACGAGGCACATATCATGATGATTTCTATAATGAAACATCGATCACAAAGAATTACGTTTGGTAGTTAGGATAAAATTCAGGATATGATAAAATTTATCGTATTTTGTATCTGGTTCTTGCCAATGATAGAATAAAGTAGGATATAAGAGAGATATAGTCCGGATAAAATTATCCCACGAGGAAAGTAGGATAAAGGTAGATATGATTTCTAATATCTATAATATAGCAATTGTTTTTCTCAAATAACAAACTTCTTCAATTAATAATATTAAAATAATATTTGAATATTAAATAATATTTGAATATAAATAGTAATTGAATTCTAATATAAAATATTCAAGGTAACAAAAAAATAAGAATAATTTGGTTTTTATTTATTCCTGTTTTTATTTATATATTCTAATTTCTTTCTATCTTATAATATAAATTCAATGAATATAAATATATATAATTAGTTATTACATATTTTAGTTATATTAGTATAGTTTAGTATTTAATAAAATTTTATTAGAGAAATCAGGAAGGGGAAAAAGTAAATAAAAAAAGAGAGGGAAAAATAATAAAAAATAAGAAAATAAAAATGAAGTAGGCAAGAGTGTCGTGAGAGATTCTTACCATCTTCATTTGTGCAATTTTTAGGTTTATTTAAATCGATATGCCATTTATACCAAATAATGGACACGATAAGATTTGAAAATATCCTGCTTTATTATTGCAATTCACCAAATAATGGATATGATATAGCAAAATCTTTGTATTTCGTATCCTATATTATCCAATCCCATTTCGGTTACCCAAATGACCAAATAAAGTTAGAAGCCTTTAATGGAAATCACAGTTTGATTCTCTCATTAAGACGATTTTCTTATAGCAAGAGCACAACCTTTTCATGTGAATAAAGTTACATGACCCATTTTCACAGCCGAAACTATCACAAAAAGACCACATCAAACTGTCTTGGAAAAAAGTAAAAAGAATTTGATTACATAAAAAGAGAAAGGGCAAAAGCTACTGAACTCTCAAATTATGTCCACCTAACAAAGTTACCCTAAACTTAAGGTTCTGCCAACAAGCACCATTAAAATTCTACTTATGTGGACGCCATAAAGAAAACATTGTTGACATGTAAGTGAAATAAAAACAATATTGTTTTGGCCAAAAAATTAGCTGATAGAACTTGAACGCATAATAAATATGTCACATATGTATAAATTTGGGGTGTTTTATGTCAAAAGAAAAATTTTAAGATAAATATGTTACAATAAACATAGTGTGGGGTTTTTGATGTCACAAAAAAATTTAACGATAAATGTGTTACAGTGGAAATAGTTTGGGCTTTTTGATAGCTTTTTTTCAAAAAGAAATAATACCCGAACACTTATTATTAATCTACTTCTATATAAATAAAGTAAAAAATTGTTGTGAATTTGAAAAAAGGAAATGTCAATTCAATTTGAGAAAAGTTGACATTCAGGAGTCACTTTGTGTTACTATGTTCTATTATGTTTTCAAATTCCACGGAACTCCGTTGAACAACTTCAGATTTCTCTTTGCCCATGTTCTCTCTGCCTCATTTTCAATCGATCACACTGGAGAAACTGGGGCTCGACCTATTCACGGCCGCATCAGGTGGGCGAGATAGTCGGAGATTCAATAGGCTGTGAACCCCAGAAACCGTGGCTGACAGTGTGGGCCCATCGATTTACATGATTACGTGAACGTGTGAGGTTCAACTTCACACAAGGAAGTCAATCACCGACGCCTAGGATCCTGAATCTTTGCGAGCCAATTCTTGAAGCATCCTTGATCTCATCCTGATCATGCATATCGCACCGGCTGCGAGAACAACACGGATTTGGAAGAGACCTACGTTATTGGGTATGTTTCGAATTTTGGCGAATGCTCTCGAGTGAGAATCGAAGGTTGGAGATGGAGATGGCCGACTGGAGGACATGAAAGGATGGCCTGCCTAGCGCTTGGACAATCAAAGGAACCAGATGGCTACCCCGCCAAGGAGTGGTCGGTTGCCGGCCGTACGCCCGCCGAGCACTTGGACAATCTAAGGAACTAGATGGCTACCCCGCGAAGGAGTGGCCGGTTGCTGGCTGTACACCTGACAACCTTTTAAAAAGCGGTTTCTGACGCTGTGGACGGGTCTTCGCGCCTATTTTGACCAGAATCCCGCCCCCGATTTAGCTCAATCCTGAGCTTTAACCTTATCCTAGAGAGATCATGCAAGATAGCCTCTTAAGAGTCTCTTTAGGGTATTTTTTTGTAAGTTGGGTGAGGAAATACAGTTAAGAAATTGAGTGTAACCCTGGGAAAATGATCCATTGGGTGTAATACGGGCTTGGTTTGATATAACTTTTGATCTAAACTTGTAATCACCGTTGTTTATATCGATTCATCGCTACCACTCTCCCTTATGGAGTAGACACCAATGCTCAATTCATTGCTGCCACTGTCCCTTATGGAGTAGACACCAATACTCATATCGTAACCACACATATTCTGGTGTGTTGTTTTCTCTGTTTATTGCTTATTTTCCATTAATCTCGCTATCATAATCCATTGCACGGTCCTCTTCCCGCAACGAAATTGTACCTCAACTATTCTCATGATTTGGGGCTTTTGTGTTCGTGTGGTTGCTTGGAGAAATTCAAGTGTAATTGACTGTGGTTTTGAGTTAAGGTTTGATTCTAGACCAAATTTAGGGCTTTTTGTGATAGCTTTCCTAATTGTTTCTGGAATTGCCGTGGTGATGTGTGGCTCCCACGAAGGCCGAGATAGAATTTCCATTCTAACGGGCAAAAAGTTAGATTGCAAAATTCGTTTCTTAGATTTCCAACTAGTAGCACCACCTCTAAGTACTAAAAATCATCCCTATTTTGGACTTCTATCAGTTGCGCTTGAATTGAGCCCCGAATTGAGCAGAACATTGATAATGCGAGACGATGATAAAGCGAGATTGATAATGCCTAAGTGGGAAATGCTGGAGTTTTAGGTTTTTCTTAGAGGTGGGTAACGAGAACGATGGGGGTAACAAGTGACAGAAGATGCAGTTTGGTAAATAAATAGATAAGGATGATGGGTGGGACATGGAAGTTGAAATCTATTCCTCAATGTGAAAAGTGTAGGTTTTCAAAAGGGTAAAAGTGCAAAAAAAGTCCTAAACTTTTTGTATTGGTGTCAATTTAGTCATAAACCCTTTTTTGGTGCTAATTCAATCTTAAACCATTTGCATTGATGCCCATTAAGTCCTAAACCTTTTTTTTGTGTCAATTCAGTCCTAAACTTTTTGTATTGGTGTCAATTCAGTCCTAAACATTTTGTCTTTATGCCAATTCAATCTTTTTGGTCAATTTTGGCCAGATTTTGCTGACGTGGACGTTGATCGGCCGGCGGCCGGTCACCGGCGCTGACGTGGACAAATTTAAGAATATTTTTAATATTTTTTGAATATTTATTTATTTATTTTCTTTTCTTTTCTTTTTCCCGTCCCCTCTCTCCTTTCTCTAGCCGGTCGCCAAACTAGCGACTAGCCAGAGGCTAGAGGCCGGCGTCAGTGTGGTCGACCTTGCCGTTGTTAGTGAGGTCGAGCCTCGTCGGTGGCTGGGCGAGGCTCACCCTCACCAGCGATGGCGAAGTCAAGCCTTGCCGTGGCTGGGCAAGGCCCAATCTCGTCAGATTTGGCGAGGTCATGCTAGTCGGCGGCGGCTTGGTGAGGCACGACCTCGCCTGATTTGGCGAGGTCGGGCCTTGCTTAGCCATGGTAAGGCTTGCCTTCGCCGTCGCTAGCAAGGGTGGGCCTCACCCAGCCATGGTGAGGCTCGCCTTCACCGTCGCTAGTGAGGGCAAGCCTCGCCAGTGGCTGGGCAACGCCTGACCTCGTCGGATCTGGCGAGATCGAGCCTCGCCGGCGACTAGACGAGGTCGAGCCTTGCCAGTGGTTGGCGTTGGCGAGCCTTGCCGGCGTCGGCCTCTGGCTTCTGGTTGGTCGCTGGACCTTGCCAGTGGCCAGTGTTGGCGAGACTCGCCGGTGCCGGCCTCTAGCCTCTGGCCAGTTGATGGATCAGCGACCCGCTGGAGGAAGAAGGGAGGGCAGGGAACAAAGAAAAGAAAAAAATAAATAAAAATTCAAAAAATATTAAAATATTATTAAAGTTATTTACGTCAGCGTCGATGACTGGCCGGTCGGCATCCACGTCAGCAAAATTCAGCCAAAATTGATTGGAAGGACTGAATTGGCATAAAAACAAAAGGTTTAGGACTGAATTGGCATAAATTGCAAAAAGTTTATGATTGAATTAGTACCAAAAAAAGGTTTAGGACAAAATTGGTATCAATGCAAAAGGTTTAGGACTGAATTAGCACAAAAAAAAAGATTTAGGACTAAATTGGCACAAATGCAAAAGATTTAGAACTTTTTTGGCACTTTTCCCTTTTCAAAAGTGATGATGCAAATCGATGTATATGCACCAACATAAGAATGGAAATATTACTTCCATTCAACTAACATAAATTAAACATGTTTTAGTAATGGACATTCAAAAATTTAATGGAACGACTCCATGTATGCATTTTCTTGAGAACTTTTAGGTGCTTACGAGGCATATTTCATCTCTATTGCATGCTTGTGGACCTTGCTTCATGGACATCACTTGCAATAGTTTGATATTAGGGTTAATACCATGAAAAACCTCAAATTGGTACACTTATGATAATTTTACCTCAAACATTTTTTTTTATCACAAAAAACCCTAAACCGGTACACCTGTGACAAATTTACCTCAAACTATTTTTTTGACTACCAAAAACTCCAAACTGATATATGTGTGACAATTTTATCTCGAACTAATTTTTTGACCACAAAGAACCCCAAACTGGTACATCTATAACAATTTTATCTTGAACTGATTTTTTGACTTCTAAAAACCCTAAATTGGTATATTTGTGACAAATTTACCCTCTGTTAGTGTTCATTAAATTGAATTAATATCACGAAAAATCATAAATTGGTAAATTTGTGATAAACAGAGAAGTAAAATCCAAAACTGGTACACCTGTCAATTACCACATGTCATTAAACTTAGTAATTTGATAGTAAAATTTAACGGAAACTAACGGAGAGTAAATTTGTCACATGCGTACTAGTTTGGGATTTTTGGTGGTCAAAAAATTAGTTTTGGAGTAAAACTATCACATGTGTATCAGTGTTGGGTTTTTAGTGGCAAAAAAATAGTTTGGAGTAAAATTGTCACATGTATACTAGTTTGGTATTTTTTGTGTTCAAAAAAATAATTTGAGTAAATTTATCACAGGTGTATCAGTTTGAGATTTTTTATGGTATTAACTCTTGATATTATTGTCCCATGTGTGAGGATTCAAATCGATGCTCCAAACTGGGGGCAGTCGCTCCTCCATCGCCGTGAGACTCAGATGGTGAGACCAAGAAAGAGATCAACATATCAACGGTGATAAAGGAGCTGCCGAGATCCATGGCGGCATAGTATACATACATATATATTGGTGTTAAGGTTTTTTCTTGGGATTTAGATTAAGTATGGTGATGAGGGTAATTAGATGAATATGTGTCGCAATCCTACGATGGAGATAATAAATGTGACATAATCAAACTATACACGGGCCATTTAATGTAAAAATAATCCTGTGAAAGTGGGCCCACCGAAGACGTGATAGACAAATAGACAATAAGCTCTTACATGCTCTCTGATATTTCCTATAAATATCTACCGAGTTAAGTGTGAAAAATCGTACTAGAGGGTCCTCAAAGGCAACAAGCTCGGAGACCTTTTTATTTGTGATGTGTAAAGTTCCAGGTAGAGGGTCCTCAAAGGCACCTCTTATTCGCGGAGTGAGAAATTTGTGCATCGACAAAACAATACTTGTAGTCTCATCATGTTGCAAATTTTCTTCGGAGAGAAATTTTCCTTGTTTTCTCGTAATTTTTGCTGACTTGTCTTCACTTTGGTATCTAATATTTTCTGTTAACTTTCCTTGTTTGTTTTTCTTCTTTCTGGTCCCATATATGCAAACTCGTGTTCTCGTTAGCGGTCCCTATAAGAGAATAGTTGTTGATGTAGACTTCGTTTCTAACAACTGGCAACTTCCCCGGCCCCAAATAATGTGGATTTCAGATCATGCATTTTCGGGACCATTTCTTTTCCTTTTCTTTTTGGCAAGTGGCATCAATATTTCCACATTTGAGATTCAGATCCGTCAAATGGCTGCAATGAAATAGGTCGGTAGGTTGGGCCTAGTGGACCTTCTTCTAGCGTTGTACATTTCGGGACTAAACAAACCCTCCCTGTTTTGGGCGGAGGAAACTTCCTTCAATCATATCTCTGATTAATTCATTATAAATACGTGCATACTTATAACCCTCGCATCAAAAGGCCAATTGGATGATTCTTAAATCTTTGATAGAAGAAAAGGTGATCCGCAATAATTTTGGACATGTTGCTTTGTGAGGGTATGTCATTAGACGAGATCTAGCTATAGCCACATCACCACATCTCTTGCGAAGTATCACACAAAATGATTTATATACATTTAATATATATATATATATATATATATGTGTGTGTGTGTGTGTGTGTTGTGTGTGTGCGCGCGCGCGCGCGCATTAAGCGGCACAATCTTAAACCGTTTTCCAAGTTAAATTTCCTTGTTACTCGACTTTCATGATTGAGATGGTTGAAAAAGAATTTCACTATTAGCCTAAAATTGCCTATTTGACATGGCACATATCATGGTGATTTCCATAATGAAACATCAATCACAAAGAACTAGATTGTTGATTCTCTCGTTAAGACAATTTTCTTATAGCAAGAGCACCAGCTTTTCATACAAATAAAGTTGCATCATCCATTTTCACAACCAAAAATATCACGGAAATATCACAAACGACCGTATCAAACAATCTTGAAGAAAAGTAAAAAGAATTCAAATACATAAAAAAGAAATAATATTCGAAGATTTAATCTACTTCTAACGCTCTGTTTGTTTCGCATAAAACATTTTCTAGGAAAATATTTGGATCTTTTAGAAAAATAAGTCAATAAAAAATATTTTCCTAATCAATGGAAAACTATACTTAAATTAATAAAAATGATTTTCTTTTTATAAAATATGACTAAATATCGATTATTTGACGAGAAAATTTATGTTTGGACATGGAAATCTTAACGCTCGTTCCTGGGTCCCGAAGCCAGTGCTCGGGTCCTACGAGGCTTGGTCCCAAGGCTTCGATGCTCGTGCCTAATGTCTCGGCATTCAAGAGTCACTTTTTGTAACTATGTTCTGTTAACTTTTTAAAATTCCACGAAACTACATTGAACAACTTCTGATTTCTCTTTACCCGCGTCGTCCCTCCCTCATTTTCAATCGATGATAGTGGGGAAACTGGGCCGCAGCCTACTCACGTCCACATCAAGTGTCAATAGGATGTGAACCCTATAAAAAAATTGATGGGAGTTGACTGAGGCAGACCGTATAGGCCCATAAATTTGGATGATTATGTGAACGTGTGAGATTCACACAAGGAAGTCAATCGCATGATTGAGTATGTCTCCAATTTGCACGATCATCTAGAGTGAAAATCGAAGGTAGGGACGATCAGAGGACAAGAGAAGATGGCCCTGCCTGGCACTTCGACAAACCGGGCGACTAGGTGGCTACCCCACATCGAGGAGTGGCCCGGTCGCTGACCGGATGGCCAGCAATCCTCCAAAACCAAAAACGCTTTTTCATGCTGTGGCCGAGCGTCCAAGCTTATTCTGGCTGGACACCTGCCCCCGGACGCAGACTCAATCCCGACGTGTTTGAACCTTATCGACGTAGAGAGATTATACAACATAGCTTTTCCAGAGGGTGTGTCTAGGGTTTCTCTCCGAGAGTTGTGCGAGGAAAACACTTGAGAGATTGAATGAAACACTGAGCGAGGATCGGTTGTGTATAACCCGAAGGCTTGGGTTTGTGAGAGCCTGATATCTGAGAACTATTCCTATAAATTCAGGGCTTTTGGGCGCGGCTGATTGATTGGAGAAATTGAAGTGCAATTCGATTGTGGTTTTTGAGCTAGCCTTTGATTCTAGCGCAAATTTGGGGCTTTTGTGATAGCCTCCCTAATATTGTATTGAGTGTTTCCTTCTTCATTACGTCTAAATTTGCCTGTTATTATATTAGCATTTACTTCAATAATTGGGCTTTGTGCCTAACACAGGGCCAGTTGTATGGGCCTCAATTTTTCAGGCTTGATTCACCAATAGACGATACGACCCAACACGCTAATAGTTGTAATAATGGAGAAGATATTTTTTTTTTGGTAAGGGAAATATATTTTTTGGTAAGGATGGAGAAGATATTTTATATAGGAGACATATCATATGATAACGACATGTGAAGACATAAGATAATAAATCACTGAATTTGATGGAATCCCGTTGCGCGATACACATTCTGAAGCATAAATTTCAAAAAAGTTACAACATTTGAAAAAAGATAAAAAGAGAGAAAAAATCTTGTACTCATAAAGTCTCAACCGGAACTAACTAGGCTCGCAAAGAGTTACGACTAAGCATTCATTTACAAAATGATAGTGATAAATTTTCAACATATGTTTATAAGAACAGCTTATTCAAAATACCTTAGTAAATTTTCGAGAAAAACACCTAATTAAGTTTGTCACATAAATTTGAAAATTGATTTCATGCATCGATTTTCACTTCAGCCTTGTCGTTGCTGCTCTTACACTCTATTCTCAATCTGAGTTTTCTTTCCAAGCGGACGTCTCTTTGTAGGAATCGAATACGCGTCGTGGTGATGCAGAATCATCACTAGGACCACCGACGAAGCGAACATCGGGACCGGGCCGAAAAACCAGAGCAGCAAACTCAGGGCAAAGTAGAGCGACCGGTGCCCGAGCGACCAGAACTCACCCCCTCGTATGACCACCACCTTGACGTCCTCGGGGTCGATGAGAGACCCCGGCGTCATGGGCGTCGTGATCAGGTAGCTTGCGTGGACGTGGTGCCGCGCCGACTGGAGGAAGCAAGCGAAGGACACGAGGAAACAGAGGATGAGGCAGAGGTGCTTGATCGCCGCTGTGGACGGCTTCGGGTCACCGAAGAGGAGGACGGAGTCGAAGATGTTTGTGGAGGAGGGTGAGTTGGCGATCCACGCGCCGAGGAGAGAGCAGAGGGTCAGGCACAATGAGGCGAAGAAGGTTGCCGCCGATACGTTTGATGTGACGACGCTCACTCCGACCGATTTTTCTTCCACATTTCCCTGTCGACACAAATTAACAAGAACTACAATTTGAAGTACGACTATGGTGCTCAGAACCAAGTCACTAACCCGATCAAAAAGCAAATTTGCTGTCCATACTATAAGGCTTAGAACTTCTTGAAAGTAAACTTGCATATATACCTGCAAGATTGCTTCCACCCAAGCCCTTTTGTCGTCGTTTTCGACGCCCATCACCGTCATTTTGGGGAAGCGAAGGTATCTGTGTAGGAAGAAGAGATTGTAAGTGAACATGAGCAGCAACCCAATTGGTACAAGCACCAAATCGAGGTCTTCTTGAGGAAAAGCCATTGATCTCTGTCTGTCTCTCTGCTCAAAAAGCTGACTACAATGGAGGAATTCGTGTGCTTTAATGGAGGAGGAGGCAAGTTCTCTCCTATCCCCATGTGAGTTCTCACTTGAAGATCAAGCTTCTTAATTCGTATAGAATTGAGTTTGTTTCTCTAGAAAGATATTGACCTGAAAGAGTTTGCACCCAAAGTAGAAGTAATTGGTTGACAGCATGCGTGGATGTTACATTGTATCATGTGTTGGACACATCATATGGTGAAGTTCGATTCCCTCCTATTATCTTTTGTCTACTTAGATTAAGTAAATGTGTTCTTGCTGGCATTGCTGCATTTTTAATTGTTGTTCTAGAGGTTTAGTACAAGTTAGATGTTTGGTAAGTGTCGCGTGAACCAAACTTAAGGGGTGAAAAGGACTTAAATCGCGACTACGTCAAGTATATAAAAGGAGGAACTCGAAATCTGTACAAAAACTTTTATTTAGAAAAAAATGTCAAAGAACCATCCTCATCTTTCTCTTAAATTTCCATTTTGCATAATCTACTTCCAAGATTCTTATTCTTATATCCTGGAATTTGTTTATTAGACTACACCCGATTCACCGAAATTGGCATTTCTCCCTAAGAATACACTGCCTTTTCGGTACCGCATGATAACCATTCTGGTCCGGAATGAGTTCCTGAACCAGAAATAGATTTTTCTATTTCTGGTTCCTGGATGAGTTTCTGGGAAAAAAAACCCGTTTGATAACGACAAAAAATTTCTGTTTCTAGAACAGAAACCCGTTTGATAACAGCACGAAATTTCTATTTCCTGAAACAAAAACCCGTTTGATAAACAACATAAAATTCTATTTCCAGGAACATAAATCCATTTTTTTAGAAATGAAATAAAAATAATAAAAAAATCTGAAAAATTCATAATTTATTTCCAGGAACAGAAACCAGTTTTTTATTGTGAAAATATAAGAAACCTGTATGAAAATATATTTGTGCTTTGTACGAAACCAGTTTTAGAAATCCATTTGTTTGTGCTTTGTACGTGGGTCGGCCGTCCCTCATCGGGGTCAGCCGATGTCGCGGCCCCGTCGTCCTTCCAAGACCCCACACCCCCCAACTTCCTCACACTCGCCGGTGCTCTACTCCCTTCCAATACGATAGATCCAATGAGAGAACCGCATTTCTCCAGGTCTTTCTTCTGGCACTGTGAATTTCTCGTGCCTTTTCGTTCAAGATTCTCGTGGGTACTGCTCGTCAAATCGTATGCTAGAGTGGAGACGTTGATTCTGTTTGTGTGTTTGTGTTTTTATTTCAAGCATGTCGATGCGCTCTTACCTGTTTGATAGAATGCCCACGAGACAAAAATTACATGTTCTGGGCAAAAGCTATAGCAACCTGATATCCAACATGTCGCGATGTTCATCAGAGAATGCGTTTATTCCCCAGATTTTTTTTGGTTGACTGAACTGATGCGATTCTGCCAGAAACCCATGGCATACATTTCTAGGATGCATCTCATCTAAGCATTACAATGACCAGCAACAGTATCCATAGTGCACATGATGAACGTAACCCAACAATTCTTCATAATAAGAATGCTTACTATGAGACTCCGAAGTTTGCTGGTTCGACAAACAACTGAATGGGAAAGATAGGTAGAAGGATAGTACTCTGTGAAAAAAGTTCTCTACATCTTCACTAACAGTGTGTCCCAATGAAGTGGATATACCACGGACAAGTACAGTAAAGTCATGAGGCAAAGGTTTGCATGAACAGAAGCACTTAATTATCTTGTCAGATACATAGCTTAACTCCTGCAAAACATCAAACAATCTAGTTAATCATCAAAAGTTAATGTTGATTTTAACTGAAAAGCTTTGACAAACTAACTCAGAGAGAGAGACTACTTACATAATATAAAAGGTAGCACACCATTCCGGAAAAAATATATGCAGCAGAAAAGTGGATCCACAACCTTGAGAAAAATATGTCATAATCAGGGTTCAATAATAGTCTTCCAGTTTGCTCATTAATACTGGAAAAAGATTTACCGACCCTAGAATCCAGCAGTTACTTCACTCTCCACTTTCCAGATTGTTATAAAGCAAAACAAAGAAATGGACTGAAAAATTAATGAAAAAAATTCAGAGTATGCTGTGCTCAAAATATCACAGAAATAAGTGGCCAATAAGGAACTAAGATGTTCTAAATAGATAACACAACATAGAACCCGCCATCTATTACCAATACTTACAAATAGGAAAAGTATTCCTCCGAATATTAAATCCTGGTCTTGCAAATAATAACTCCAATATGGACACATGCATGCTGTAGTTTCATGCCATTCATTTAACCATTAATGTCATTGCACAAGCTCAGCAGGTAAGATCCGAGGCTAACCACTTCCACTAGACCACAAAAATTACCAGTTTGAACCGTCATTGACATTCGAAATGCTGAAAGAGTCGAGAGACTTGTTTTGCAGTTCAGAATCATCACTTAGCTGAGTACCCAGATAATTAATAGGAAGGAGAATGCCGATCCCAACAATCGTAGCGAAGCTAAATACTCTCAAACTGCACAAGACAATCCAGTTCAGTCAACCAAAGAAAATCTGTGAAGGTGAATGCTAGAAGGGAGATGATCCAAAAAGTCCTAAATACGGCATCGTTTTGCCATAGCGAAACTCCAACGAACTAACTGCAGGGAAAAGGAGAGTTTCGCTCGTTAACAAGAGGGAATAACACACACCAGCCGCCAACCATCAAAATTCATTCAAAGTAGTAAAAGGAAAACAGAGATCGTGATTGATTAAGTGCAGGACAGGATGAAAATAGACGGACAGTCTCAAAACACGATGTTAGCGTCACGAGCAACACTGGCATTAGAATTCACCAACCCAAAATGACTAAAACATTCCATTACCAAGAAAAATCCATCGAAACAGAGCCTAACGAATCCCGACAAGGTCAAACAACATTTCCGCAGATACGCAAGACAAGACCAAAGTCAAGATATGCCAAGCCAGGAATGGAAATGAATACCAACCCCCCACATATGAAGAGAAAGAATGAAGCAGAGTCCTTTTGCCAGATAAAAAAAAATTAACTAGATCGCGCGCACGAACTCGAAAACGAATACGCGGATTCAATCGAACCAGGCCACCAGCAACACTCGGCAGACAAGCCGACCGAGAATTCCGGCAATCAACTACGAGTGATCACACTCCAGAAACATCACCAACAGGACACTCCAGACAATCACGCGCAGGAATTCAAAAGAAAGCGAGATCCAAGCAGCACCCATCAATTCAAGCGAAACGAAAACGGAGCGCAAAGTCCGTTCACTGATCGACCGTGAAGTCGTGCAGCGATGAAATGAAAAACATCAACAGAGCCGATCAAAGGACACGCAATAAAAAGCTCCATGGAAATGGTGAAATGCCAGCGGTCGAGGGGGAGGCCGAGCAGCCCCGCCATGGGCGGCGGTCGAGCTCGCAGTCGCCCAGATCTGGGCGACGGCGAGCTCGACCGCCGGCCCTGGGCGAGGCCGCTCGGCCTCCCACAGAGCTCGCCGTCGCCCAGATCTGGGCGACGGCGAGCTCGACCGCCGCCCACGGCGAGGCCGAAGCTGACCCCCTCGATCACGGCGACTTCCAAATCCAGAAAAAGAGAGAGATGAGAGGAGATTTGCGCACAATCGGAGCTTACGTGGAGCAGGAGCGAGCGGCCCTGGCTTCCTCTCGGTCGGAGCGAGCGAACGAGCGGCCTGGCTTCCTCTCGACGGCAACAGAAGAGAGTAGAGAGAGAGACGGGCAGAAGAGAGAGCTCGCAGCAGAGAGAGCTCGAGGAAGGAGACGAGAGAGAGATGTGTTTAGAAGAAAAACGATTTCAGTGGAAACGAGTTCTCATTTTTGGTCCAGAACCGAAAAACCTACTTTTTTCTGATTCTCATTTCTGGTCCAAAAACGAGTTTTGGGATAAAACTTGTCCCGGAAATAGAAAAATTAAATTGCGTTAACAAACGGGTTTCTGGTCCAAAACTGATTTCGGGAGCAAAAAACCAATTCTGGACAGAATGAGAATGGTTATCATGCGGTACCTTCATGTTCTAGCTCTCAGTAAAAGACTCTTTAGGAACCCTAATTCTAATCTCTCTCTCTCTTTCTATTCATAGGAGGAGCTACCATCGTCCTAGCCCTATTGGTCGACCATCACCATCGTCGTCGCACGTGACGATCTCATCTTCACTCTCCTCTCCCTTTCTCTTTTCCTTTTGAAAAGTGGTGATTCACTTCATATTGGTCTTCACATTGTAAGGTCGACAATTGTGACAAATAAGAATTATACGGAAGATATAGATACGAAATTTCTATATATTTCGATAAGCCTATTTATAGGCTTTATTAGATACGAAATTTCTGTATATTCTTTACCAAAAAAAAAATTTCTGTATATTCAGCTAATACTTAATGAGGGAAACTTTTCTAAAAAGTCCTAAACCTATTGGTTGTGTTCTGGTAAATCAAAAGTAAGTTTTTTTTCTTCAAAGACTTCAATTTCCCCTTTCTGAGGTCACATGAATTAGTCAATAACTTGTTGCTAAGGATCCCCCTTATTTTAAATGACAATTGATTTGTATAATCATACTAGAAGCTCTCCATGATCTCATCACTTCTGGTCTGGTAATAGGTCCATTTTCAATAATAATTTTATTCACATAGTTACCTCGAGAGACTATATAATCTTTTGCATACATGAATATAATATATGCTCAGGTCAGCATGACTTTTTTTATACCGTACACTCAGGGTTTAATGCTTTCCTTGCACAAAACAACCTAGAGATTAGACAAAATATAGAGAGAAATGAAAAACAAAAGCTAATAGGTTAAAAGGTCAGTCAACTGGCCTCTCTTGCAAACAAAAAGCCATGTCTATGAACTTATGCCATCGGCTTCTCCACAGAACCAGGAATTTCTTCTCCCTCTGTTATCACAACCGAGTCATGCCCGACTCATCGACTCCCGTTCACTACAGAACCATGCATCATCTCAGCCACTCTCCTGAAGCCAGAGAAATGTTCCAAGCTCAATCCCACCTCTACAACCACACCTTCAACTTCATCTCTTCCATGTCTCTCAAATGCGCGGTCCAACTCCACATCCCCGACATCATTCACGACCACGAGCGACCCATAACCCTCCTCGAGCTGGCCTCGGCGCTCCGAATCCACCTGTCCAAATCGACATGTCTTTACCGCCTCATGCGGGTTTTGGTTCACTCGGGCTTTTTCGCAGAGACCCTCGTTTTGAAGAAAGGAGAAGAAGACGAAGAAGAAGAAATTAAGGCTTATGTCTTTACTCCTCCTTCGCATTTGCTACTGAGCGATAAGGTCGTGGGGCTCTCTCCATTCGTCGTGGCCATGCTCGATCCAGCTCTTGTGACTCCTTGGCATTTTCTTGGAGATTGGCTCCAAGTAAATAACGATAAAGATCGCAGAGACAAATTAATCAATCCTTTTGAGGCTGCGCATGGAGTCAATCTATGGGACTATGGGAGGAAGAATCCTGAATTTGGGAATACATTCAATAGAGCAATGGCCAGTGATTCTCAGATGATGAATTTGGTAATTAAGGATTGCAAAGAGATAATTGAAGGGTTGAATTCTTTGGTGGATGTCGGAGGAAGCACGGGAATCGTGGCGAGAATAATCTCCGAGGCGTGTCCGGGGTTGAAGTGCACGGTGCTCGATCTCCCACAGGTGGTTGCCAGCTTGCCGGACAGTGAGAATGTGGAGTTTGTTGGTGGTGATTTGTTTGAGTCCATTCCTTCTACAGATACTGTTTTACTCAAGGTATGCAATATAGCATTTCCTAGTTGACAATTGGCAGTGGATCTTAATTTGCAGATTAAGGCTCCATTCATTTCACGGAAAAGAATTTTTAGGAAAACGTTTTATGAATTTTCCGGCATTCGGTTAAACGAGTCAAGGAAACATTTTCCACCAATGTAGAAAACACCTTCAAAAGTGGGGAAAATGTTTTCCGCTTTTCAGAAAGTGGAAAACATTTTCCATATCTTCTTTCACCTCACTTTTTTTCACTAAACACATTTTACTTTTATTTTAAAATTTTTTTTTCTTTTTTTTTCTTTTTTGTTTCTTCTTTCTTGGCTAGTTGCCAGCGACAAGGATGGCTGGCTACTGGCTACAGGCAAGGTTTGGCCTCGCTCGCCCAAGGCCAGTCTCGAGCAAGGCCGAGCCTCCCTAGATCTAGTGAGGCAAGGTTGACGAGGTGGGGCTTGAGCTTGCAGGTTTTGGGCAAGCGAGGCCAAGCCTCGTTGGTTGGTGACCGGCAGAGAAAGAAAGAAAAGAAAAAAAAGAGAAAAAAGAGAAATATGAAAAATTATTAAAAAATTCACATTAATTAAAATTTCAATTTTTTTAAAATAAAATAAAATAATTATTAAAAGGAGTGCAATGAGGATTTTCCATGCCAAAAGGCGGAAAATATTTTCCAATTTATTTTCAGATCTCAGCTGAATATCATAAAATATTGTCATTTTCCTGGAAAATGACTTTTCGAAAAACACTTTTCAAAAATGTCACATTTTTCGCGAAACGAATGGAGTGTAAGTCGATTGCTTTTGATTGCCTAACATAGAAAATTATTGCCTGCTAGATTCAACTCACTGTCGACTGAGTGAATCTGGATTGTTAACGTTGTGATGAGTCTCACATGGATCCATATTAATCCAATGGCTTGGAAGGGGAACTTTCTAACGTTAGTCAACAAATTTGATGTGGCATTCATGAACTCCTGAATTTTTGTTGGCCGAATTCATGGACTAACATTTAAAATATGCGTTGCATCAATTACCGGTCGTAGATGATGTCATGTACAAGCTTGGCGCGAAGGGATTGTGGGAAACGGGGTGCCAGGATTCAAACGTGTGACATGCAATCTACATACCATATCAAACAAAACATTCTGCGCAAAAGTTTAAGGCCACAAGAAGTATTGACAGCATACTTTAGATAGAGAAATTTACATTGGAAAACTTCACTGTTGACCGAGACATTCATGTACTTTCGAGATTCCAGAGCGAATTTTCCAACGTTGGTAAAAAACTCTGGTGTCACATTGACGAACTTCTCACTTCGTATATATTAGCTGAATTCTACATCTTCAAACAGAAGTGGCTCAAGATTTTAAAGTCTCCTTCTATTGCATATGTTCTACTAATTGGATGCATTATTCGTTGGTCACAGTGGATGTTGCACGCTTAGAGCGACGAGGACTGTGTGAAGGTGCTGAGAAAATGCAAAGAAGCAATTGGTGACAGAAACAACGAGCAAGCAAAGGTGATAATCATAGACATTGTGATATGTGAGACCGAGGACGATGCTCAAGATGAAACTGCGACAAAGCTCTTCTTCGATGTATTGATGATGACCGTGGTCACAGGAAGAGAGAGAACCGAGAAAGAGTGGGAAAAACTTTTCCTGGAGGCCGGTTTCGGACAATACAAGATAACTCCTATGTTTGGTTTGAGGTCTCTCATTGAAGTTTTTCCTTAGGTAGTGCGTGTCATTTTGATTCAAATAAAGCAGATGTGTTGTCTCCAATTATTGATCTATATGCTGCCTCCATAACGGGATGTTGACATCTATCCAGTCAATTATGGTTCTCACCCCATCTAATTCAAAGCCCACATGCCCTAACACATAAGCAAATATCTTTTCTCTCCCTCCTCCTCCCCCCGGCCGCCCCATTCCCGCTCGTCTTGCCTACCCCGTTGTCACCACAATCGAGGTTGCCGCCATCACTGCATTCGGGTCCAATCACCACAGCTAGTAAGGCTAAGCCATTGAGTCATCATCTCGTGCTTGAAGGCAGCACATGGGATTAGAGTAAAAGACGACAGATCTGCCTCTTGATACAAGATAATACCTGGCACTTTTTTAAATTAAGGAGGATGCGTATGTACTAATAAGTTTTACGAGACGTTATTTAACATTTAATGTGGCATATGGTTGTGGGTGAATTAAATGAATCCATCCGCTTTACCTCTGGCATTTTCTTTTAAATAGCCTCAACTAAACTCAACTTGAGCCCCACTTATCTATATCACCACCAGTTGTCGCGGCCCACGTATGCCTTATTTGCAAGATGGAAGACCTGTTGATATGATGCTGCTGCCATCATCATTGAAAAGTGTCCATTTCCTCTCTCCTCCTCTAGTTCTCCGTCTTTAGTGCGCATCTCTCTCTCTCTCGATCTGTCTTGATCTCTCGAGCTGCCAATGCTGAGGACAGTAGCAACGACCTCAAATTCAAGATCGCCATGGCACCGTGACCTCAATCCTAGGTTGCTGAGCAGCACGACCTCGGATAGTGGTTGTCCATGGTGGCTCAACCTAAGATCAAGGTCGCTGCTAAGTGGGGACCTTGACATAAGGTCACTGATCTTGTGGTCGTTGAGCTTCGCAGGTCGCGAAACATAGAGGAGACAGAGTGAAGGGGTGATAGCCAGGACCGATTCAAAGGGCAATGCTGAACCTACAGCTGTGGTGGCCGTAGGCAAACGGAGACGAGGTGCAAAGGAAGGATGGCAACCGACAATAATTAGGCGCAATGGAAGACGGCGACAGTGGATGGTGAGGATGTCAGGTTAATGGGTGATTACATTTTGGTTCGAGGGGAACTTGGGGCTTAGTTTTTTGTTGGGGTTAATCTGGTGTTTTTATGACGAGGTGTTGTTTAGAGGGATGGGGAACATATATTTGAAAATAGAGGTATGAAAAATGGTTCTTGCGCCCGCAGCGGCTGCGTTGGCTTGCGCTCTTGTCCCCCCACGAAGGGACCAGAGTTCAAACCCCAGCGTAGTCGTTAGGGATTCTTAAGTGTGGCGCCGTGGTGGTGGGTCCTGCGCTAGCGTCACCCCAGGTTTACCCCTCCGGCTGTCGGCCGTGCGGGGGGTTCCTGGGTTACCAAAAAAAAAATGGTTCTTGAGATGAAAAGTAAAATACTTCGTCGGCATTTTCTAAATTAACTTTAAAAAATGTCTATGTAAAACAGTAATGTTAGGATATTAAGATGAAGTTTCAAAGGTCTAAAGGAAGGTGACAAAGGTACATTTGACCGGTTGAACAAGCAAAGCATTTGTACTAACATAAACTTGACATAACTTTATTCTCGATTTAATACCGAACATAAACCGTACCCTAGGCTGTCATCGTGGCTTCGTTGTCCAACGTTCATCGTGCCACTCGGTGCTGCTGTCATCACTCCCTCTTTGCTTTTTTTCTTTTTACGAGCAACGGTTGGATTCGTTCAATGGGCTGCCATACTGTGAATCGCTGCCAAATCGAAGGACGCATGTTTCACCGGAAAGTCGTTCTTTGGCTTTTAGTTAAGGAGACCAAGGTTTTGCGTCAATTGCGCACAGAAAATATCACAGGCACAAGCAAAAGGAATCAACACCTTTGAATTTGAATTGAATCGTATAGATTGAAACCGTGTCGGAATTTAATCGACAACAAAGTTCAAAAATTATGGACTAGATAAAGTAACCATATATAACCAGATTTTACTGGAATTTAATTGATAACACAACTTGGAATGTAAAGACATTGCACCGGAATTTAATCGACGATGCGAATCAGAAAACGACACTTGAGGAAATTTAAAGTACAATACATGAAAGTTAAAAATAATTGAAAGATAACATTGTGTTTGATTTATACAGGGAGGGATTTCTGATGGACGATTGGCGGCATTTATAATGGTTATGCAGTAACCGCCTTATGACGATTTTCAGTGGTTGCATTCTCGAGTAACTCCGACGATCACCTCCATGTTTCTATATCTCCACAAGTCTCACACCCGTGTTCTCAAACAGTTGCTATTGCTGTATGTGAGCTGCTCCATGATCCATTTTTATTCTAACGATGGTTGTCCCACGATCCTGTTTTCAAATGATAACTACTCCCTCCAAAAAATTGTTCACCTTGACGTCAACTCTCTTGTTGATTTCAAGTTTCAAATCATTCATCGTTGATTCTCAAATTAGTGGCTACAAACCATCTATCATCGTAATTTGATAACTGGACACATGGCATTGATGAATACCAGTGTCAATTACTACATCTAAATTTTCGTGTTAGTCGATAAGCTGGCATGCCATGCATGTGTTTGTTCTCACTCGCGCTAGGCATGTGCTTATCGATGATTAGATGATTTTGGTGTCAAGATATGCCCCGATTTTAAAATAATTAAAAGAATTAAAAGAATTCTTTTATAATAGTAGATAGATCGCGCTCGTCTTTCTTGTACAGGTAATCCTAACATGTGTGTTGTCTTCCTAATGCTTTGTACTCTGCGCGCAGCTGGCCAGCTCATGGTTCCCTGTAACATTTCGACACGTTACCCTGATCTTTTATGATTTGCAAATTTTAGTCATTAAGGATTTTTTTTTCGAATCATCATCCTCTGGATTTCTGTTTATCTTGGGAAAACATATATATGTAGAAAGATTAGATTTTAACGTTTTCCTCATCTCCCTCTTTAATCCCTAGTCTTCTCTTTTGGTCTAAGACCCTTGGTTTCCTCTCTGTTCCTTGCTCCTCATGCCTCCCAAACCTCGTCTCTACTCTTCAGCGGATCTTATCGCTAATTTTGACGGCATAAAGAGAGATGAGCACTCCGATGATTTGCTGTTTTCGTCTTTTGAACCTGATTGAAAAATACCCTGAGCGTCTTGTCCTTGGTCCTTGTTTCCAAAGTCATCTTGGAATTCTAGCCTCTCTTAGACCCTGTTTTCCTCAACAGCGTGGGGAACTGCTTTCTATGGAGAGGTCTTCTATCATGGATCTCTGGATTACCAACCTCTCTCGTTTCTGCAATTTCTCTTCTTCCGAAGCAGAATTTCACAGATTGTATTTACGGATGAGAGACGACCTTTGATGACGCAATATATCAAGTATATAAAAGGAGGAGGAACTTGAGACTCTTCACGAAACTTCTATTTAGAAAAAATATCGAAAACCATCCTCATCTTTCACTTAATTTTTTTGCATCATCTGATTCCAAAATTCTTATATTTTATATCCTGGAATTTGTTATTAAACTAAGGGTGAGCATGATCTGAGTGGGCGGTTCCCATCCTAGAACCGTGAACCGCTCACTAGAGGTTAGTTCTGAAAAATTGAAATCGAGAACCGCCTATTAGTTCCATGAATCCACTAGGGAACCAGGCCGTTGGTTTGGTCCAGTTTTTGGATGAGTCTATGGAACTAGTCCCACAAGCCAAGGACGGAGTTGGAGACGGTGAGGTGAGCCAAAGACGATGAGGTGAGCATTGACTGAGAAGAGTGAACGTGAGCCGAAAGTAAAAGCGAAAGAAGGTATTTCTTGGCTCTGTGTGAAGCTATGAGCGTCAAGCGAGTTAGGTTTAGTTTAGGAATTTAAGATTTTTTTAAATTTAAAAAATATAATATAATATAATATATATTATTATTATATTACTAGTCCGATCCGGGTGGACAGTTTCACACTTGGAACCTAGAACCGGACTGATACCCACCGGTTCCGAAAAATTAGAATCAGGAACCGGACCAGTTCCGGCCGGTCCTGGATGATTCAAGCGGTTCCTGGTTCTTTTGCACACTCCTATATTAGGCTACAAATTAACCTAATTCACTGTAATTGGCATTTCTCCCTACGAATATACTGCCTCTTCATGTTCTAGCTCTCAGTAAAAGACTTTAAGAGCCCTAATCCTAATCTCTCTCTCTCTCTCTCTCTCTCTCTCTCTCTCATGTTCTATTCATAGGAGGAGGTACCGCGGTCCTAGCCCTATTGGTCAACCATCACCATCGTTGTCGCGTTGGGCGACAAACTCATTTCCAGTTCCCTCTCCCTTTTTCTTTTCCTCTTGAAAAGCAGTGGTTCACTTCATATTGATCTCGATATTGGAAGGTTGACTATTGTGATCGACCCAAATCCAAGATCGAAGACGATCGTCACCTCAAATCCAATGTCGAAGAAGACCGATCTACAAGGAACAGGGTACCCTAGCAAAAATGAAAGAGAGTTGTTTATCTAACCTCTCAAGTTGTGTCTATTTCACATTGTGGCGGTACTCGATCATTTCCTTTCTCGTTGTCACGCTCCCTTTTCTGTCAGAAAGAGAGTTGTTTCATTTTGTTAAAGTAATACTTGACGAGTACAAAGATGGCCCAATCTGTAGCGAGTTTACTTTGACGCTGGGCTTGGGCCGATCAATTTGCGGCCCGATTCGTTTCTACCGGACTGAATGTGAGGGTCCAAATGGAGAATTCAGCCGATAGAGACTGATGCTGAGGCACCATCTAGCTGACTTCTCAAGGTGGCTCTGCTCCGTCAGTTTTAAAGTCAAAACTCAACTCTTGTTTAGTTGTTCTCCTGAATAGCATCAGTCATAGCATATCTAAGGCTAGGGTTTCCACCTCCAAAGTTCGTGTTTGATGGTTCTGCTCCACCAAACACAAACAGTCTGAGCGCGTCCATCGATGACGATTCCTTGGTGGTCTCTACAGATAACTGAAATGGCTGCGGCGAGTTCTCTTTTTATAGAGGCATCAACAATAATTTTTGCAGTACCCCGAGGTGGGGGTTTTCCCATTGGGCTATTCCATGGTGATGTCTTCTCATCTGCAAGTTACAGGACTAGGTTCATGTTGCTGAAGGTTTGCTGGAAGGAAATGCGTTGTGTCGACTGTTTGTCTGTGGATCTGGGTGTAATGAGCGAAAGACAAAGCTGTTCCTCTGCTTCCATATGTGCCAAAGTACTATGGCAATTTGTTGATGAAATTCTTTCTATGCCTATCCCTCAATAATCTTCTAACGATGCACTAGTGTAGACTAACACGAAGAATGGTAGTTACACTGCAAAGTGAGTCTCACTCACACAAGTCCAAGCTAGATAGCTGCACTACGCCTGTAAAGATGGCTTATTTTGTCAAATGCGTTGGGAGGATCCAAATTAACCCATTTTATAAGGTGACAGGGTTATAAAAAAGGAAAAGCCCGAGTACTAAATTCTGCATGACAGAAGTTGTGGATCCAATAAATGCTTGAGGGCACTTCAACAAATCTTGAGGATCGTTTCTGAAAAAGTACTATCAATCTAAAAAATACCATCGATGGTTGGTCCAGTGATAAAGGGGTCACTTGTTTTTTACGGGGTCACAAGTTCGATTCACTTTATGCAAACCTCTAAATGGTTGATGTTGCATTGCCTAGTTATAGTGTACATCATCCAAAAACACTTCATAGCTACTGGCATCTTGGTGGGATTGCGATAAGGGGCCCCACCAACCTCGAATCTTCGCTTATGGTGTAGAGTAGCTATGGTTCCAATAGAACATTTTGTAGCAAGTGTAAGACCTTTACGGTAATGCCAACAGGGATTGCTAGAGTTGATCACCTTCTCCACTTTTTCTACTTACAAGAAAATTGCTTCTGAAAGTCTAAACAAAACTAAGGGAAGCAAGTTCAATTTCTAAAGCTTTGAAAGCAAAATCAATTTTCTGAAGCTTTTAATACACCCAATTAAATTTATAGAACTTTTTTTTTTGATAATTTTCCCGATTCAATGGCCTTATGTAAGAATTAGATTGAGCATTAAACTAAGGTTGATGCATTTGTGCAAATTTAGTCCTAAACCTTTCAATTTAACCAATCTAGTCCTAATACTTTTGACGATTTGTCAATTTCGTCATAATCCTTTCAATTGTGCCTATTTAGTCTTAAACTTTTTGACGATTCACCAAAAAATTGCAATTCCATCCGTAGTACCCTCTCTTAATTTGGCATCCGGTGGTAAGCATGATTAACATGACACACGAGATCTGGCGAAGGTGAGCCTTGCCCAGCCACTAATGAGGTTGACCTTGTCGGCCTCGCCTCTGGCCGATTGGTGGCCATCGCTAAGGCCGACGATCGGCCAGAGGAAGAAAAGGAAAAAAAAAAAAACTTCAAATTTTTTATTAAAAAATTTAGAAGATTATAAAAATATTAAAAATTATCTACGTCAGAGCTAATTATACCATGTAGGATAGCCAGCGTTGACTAGATCTTCACGTCAGCAATTTCCAATCAAAATTGATCGGAAGGACTATATTGACAAATTGTTAAAAGATTTAATACTAAAGTATCGAATTATCAAAATGTTTAGAACTAAATTAGCAAGTTGTCAAATGGTTTAGGACTAAATTGACACAATTAAAATGTTTAGGATTGAATTGGCCGCCATACAATATATTCAGGACTTTTCGGATAATTTTCCCTAAACATTTCTATTTGAAGTACGTCACTTTCTTGAATTATGTCTTTTTCAAGTTTCAAAATAATCTGATAGGTGTTTTCCGTTGAGTGGCCTTAACTAATGCTCTAAGGAAGTTTGTTAGCAACACCCCTATAATGAATTAGATTGATAAAAAAAAAAGTGCAAGCGGATGAACATCCGACCGAAAATTAATGTTGTTTTAGTGTTTAAACATTATAAGGATAAGAGTAAGCTTCATAAGAATTTAGGTTTAGTTTACTGATTTCTAACCACAGCTAGAACAAAAACCACACAAAGAATTACAAAATATGAAAATTCAAATCGTAAAGAAGCTTTTCTGAAAAAAAGCGAGAAGGTTGTAATGAACTTGAGAACAAGATCATGCAAAACTTTTAAAGCGGAAGCTTCATAGAAATTTCGAATATGTATAGTTGACAGGACTCTCAAAATCTGATTAAATCAGCATATGGACTGGGACTACTTACAATCGGAAAGGCTAACCTCACATCATGTTGAAACTAGGGACTTGCATCGAAATAGAATCCACGGTTATTTAACTTGAATAGCCTAATAAGACCAAATTGTAAGTCACTGACATGACATCTTAATTACAGCAATAACATCATAAATGCCCTTTGGGTATTATATCTTATTCAATAATGCAATTCCAATGAATGAAATCAAGAGCGTAATGACTGTTTCTGTAATGAGATTCATCAATTACTGAGATTTAGTAACATAATTTGAGATACACTTCCGTTATCGAGCTCAAGTTAACTCATTTTGTGAAGAAAAATGCTTATGTGACTGTCTACTGTGAAAATAACAGCATATTTGAGGCCACAAACAAATAAAAAGTAAATAATTAGAAATTATTGTGGGTCCACTCCATCAAGAATTTATAATTCACAATATATTGTTATTTTTGTAGTAGCTTAAAGACTATTATGCCAGCAAAGTCCTTTTGCGAAAGCTCGATAAACAGCTCAAATTTGATCTAGTTTCGAATAAGTTCAAGCCGAACTATTCGGCTCTGCAATTTGCAAGTATATTGTTATCGTGAGCGTGAGCATAGGAAGTAATGTTTGTCTACATATTGCAATTAGCAAGTATAGGAAGAAAATATTGTTTTTCAATGTATCGTATTTATAGTATGATTATGTGCATGCACTTAAATATAACTCAACAACTCAATTAGCTGGGCTCCAGAGCAAAATACTCAAGTTAGGCTTTTTCAAACTCGAACTCAGCAAGAACTTATTTATAAATCTCTTGTATCTCTCGACTAACTTGATCAATTTCAATTCGTACGTGCAACCTATGTATATACGTCGGAAATATCAGCACTTGGTGTTTTCTACCGAAAAGTAGGCATTAGAATTGCTTGAAAAGGAAGCATACATTGACTTTGGGATCGAATGGGTGACCACTGGATTCCCCTTTTTCCACCGTGAATAATACGAGACGAAATCTGTAAACACTCTAACGGGTGTGGTCTCTAAGGTAACTAGAAATGGCCCGACCGAAAAAAAAAAAAGTAACTAGAAATGGCAATTGCGTTGCCGGGGAAAAAAATTAAATTCCAATTTTTTTTAGTGAAAAGACTATTTCGATGTCATTAATTTTCTATGAATTCAATGTGTTTATTAAATTTTACATAATCAAAAGGTAGAAAAATAATTACACATTTCGTCCCATATTATGCAAACTTGTTATATTGTAAGTCAATACCTCACTCTAAAAACTTATATTTTAAGATATTAGTAAATAAAAATCTTGCTTTTTCGAGTCACTTGATGATAAAATCGAAGTATTTAGAGGCTTTGCATCCCCCGTTGTTAAAAGCATTCAGAAATTTTTCCGACACAAATATAGTTCTTCCATCTCTTAAGTGTACTCTAATTTTTTTTATCCCTAAAGTCCAAACTATTGAAGATGTTTCTCAATACCAACACATTCGTCTTTGCAATTTCCTTTATAAGATCATATTTAATTTTGTCAATAGGCTCAGACAATATCTCCCACAATTAGTTTCTCCTTATCAAGGTGCATTCATTGAAGGTAGACTAATTCATGATAACATCATGGGGGCACATGAGGCGTTCCATCACATGAAACTAAGGGAAAAGGCTAAAAGGGGTGGCGTGCTTTCAAAGTTGACATGAATGCAGTTTATGATGGAGTTGAGTGGGATTAGAATCGGAAATGACAAAGTTAGGATTTAATCAAACTTGGATTGATTGGATTATGCTCTTACAAAGAGCATAACCCAATCAATCAGGAAGCTACAGTTTGAACAAGCCAATGGATCGATGAGTTATTTTGAAATTCTTGTAAAGAAATAAAGTTTTCTGTCATCCACTTAATTAGAAGACAATCTGATTCCATGAATGAATACTTGGAACAAAAATCCATTAGTGATTCTTTATCAAAGGACTTGTGTCAACTAGAAGACCTCAACAAGATGAGAAGACTCACGAATCGACCTGAATAACTGGTGCTTCAACAATACCAACGCTCAAATCTACCATTTTCGACAAATTTTCTTTACGTGTCAACTTCAACGAAGACTTGAAAAAGTAAGTCAAGAATGCCTGACTAAATAGCAAAATGATGAGCGATTTAGTCTCATCGTTCTGTAGTATTTACTCATTATCCCTACGGCACGCTAAACAGAATGAAAGAGGAAAACATTTGATCTGGCAATTTATCGTCAAAGACAAAAAAAAAATTATTCACGAAAGGACCCAGTTGCCGAAAAAAGCTGTATAGCTGGAAAAGGCATTGGCCTCGACCGAGGCTTCAAGAACAATCTTCCATCTATAAGTATGTCATCAATCTCGTTAATAACACGTAGATCTAAACTATCTCATCTCCCAAAAACCAACCATCCCCTCAATCATGGTTTCTTCCTTGCTGCTGTCGAACCACTCTCCTTTAGGTGTCTTCTTATTCTTCTCGCTCTTCTTGGCGGACGCCACTTCATTTCATGGTGCAGGCATTTTTGCTTCCTCCACTTCTTTTGTCGCTATCAACGTGAACAAGAATAAGTATGAAGTAGAGGCTCTCTTGAATTGGAAATCTACTCTTGGAAACCATAGCCAACCTTTCCTGTCTTCATGGCACGGTAATAATCCCTGCGGCTTTACTGGTGTCACTTGTGACGACTACGGAGCCGTCACTAATCTGAATCTGTCCTATCTCGGTTTGAGAGGAATGCTAGATGGCCTTGACTTCTCATGCTTAACCAATATGGTTAGCTTTGAACTTGGCAACAACTCGATCTATGGCTTCATCCCCTCGAGTATCGGTAACCTTTCCAAACTCAACTCTCTTCATCTTTATGGCAATGAATTGTCCAGGGAAATTCCTCCAAGTTTAGGTATGCTAAAGAGTCTTCATTCTTTGAACCTATCTACGAACAACCTGAGTGGACACATCCCTCAGAAGATTGGAGGGTCGGATTCTCTTTTGGAAATTGATTTATCCGAAAACAGTTTCACTGGTCCTATCCCCGTTTCACTAGGGAACTTGAGTAGCATGATTAAACTTCATCTATAGCAAAATCAAATTTTAGGGCCCATTCCTAGTTCTCTTAGAAAACTAAACAATTTAATCAAATTAGTCATTTCTCGAAATTACTTAATTGATTCCATTCCAAGAGAGATAAGTGACTTGAGAAATTTGAAATATCTTTATTTAGGGCAAAATGGACTTTTGGGACCCATACCTTCTGAAATCGGGAGGCTCACTTCTCTTATTGGACTTGAACTATCATGCAACAATCTCATTGGGTCCATTCCTTGTTCCATCGGAAACTTGACGAGTTTATCTTATCTTGAACTCTCCAATAATACCCTTTCCGGTTCCATTCCACATGAAATATGTTACTTGAGGAGCTCAATGGTTCTTTGCTTAGAGGAAAATAGATTGTCAGGATCCATTCCCTCATAAATTGGGCAGCTCATTTCTCTTACTGCACTTTACCTGGCAAGCAATAGTCTCACTGGCTCGATTCCTTTTTCTATAGAAAACTTGACAAGTTTGTATTTTCTTTACCTCAACAAATGCAATCTCATCCTCAATTCCTCAAGAAATTGGGAGATTAATATCTCTTGAACTATTGGAGTTGTCAGGGAATGATTTGTTTGGTCCAATCCCATTGTCTCTCCAGAATTTGAGCAGTCTAATTTGGCTAAACCTTTGCTCATATCATCTTTCAAGCTCGATTCCACAAGAGTTGGAGAAATTGATATCTCTTGCAACATTAATGGTATGGGATAATAATTGGACCGGTCCCATCCCTACATCAATTGGAAGCCTCCCCAATCTAACTTTTTTAAACCTTGGTGACAACAATTTCTTTGGTTCCTTGCCTTCTGAATTTAAATAGTTAACACCCTTGAGTGGTTTGCATCTATGTAATAATGAACTAGAGGGGGAACTGCCTGGAGATGTATGCCTTGGAAGATCATTGCAATCTTTCTCCGTTTACAATAATCATTTCAGGGGTCCCATCTCAACAAGTTTAGAGAACTGTAGCACATTAATCAGATTGAGGCTAGAAGGAAACCAACTTACTGGAAACATAACAGAAGGTTTCAAAATCTATCCACATATAGAACTTATAGACTTGAGCCACAATAATTTGAATGGTGAACTTTCGTGGAAATGGGAGCGTTGTCATAATTTGACGAGATTGAGCATATCAAACAACAACATTTCTGGTGAGATACCTGCAATATTTGGAAGGATGGTTTAGTTACACGAACTGCACCTTTCTTCAAATAAATTAAGGGGAGAGATTCCAAGGGAATTAGGAAGCCTGTCGATGTTGTTAAATCTCTATCTAAGCAGCAACACAATCATGGGAAATGTACCAACTGAGATTGGACTTTTATTTCATTTGGAGAATTTGAACTTGGCATCCAACAATTTGGGCGGATTGATATCAGTGCAGCTAGGCTCATGTAATAGCTTGTTGAGCTTCAACATGAGCAAAAATAAATTCCAAGGAAGCATTCCTCATGAGATAGGCAACACAAAAGTCCTCGAGGTTTTTGTTCTAAGTTATAATATTTTGTCTGCAAATATACCAGGAGAGCTTGCAGCGCTAAGAAACTTGCAAGTTTTTAATATCTCCCACAATAGCCTATCCGGTTCCATCCTACATTCTTTTGGTGAGTGGTTGGCCTTGACTTCCATTGATGTATCCTACAATAACTTGGAAGGTCCTTTCCCAAATGTCAAGGCTTTCAATGAGGCTTCTTTGGAGGCAATTCAGCATAATAAAGGGCTTTGTGAAAATATTGTTGGTTTATCGAAATGCAATTCTACCTGGAGCAGAAAAATGCAATCGATGTGTTGAAGCTAGAATCACATGTATCCTAATTCTCTCATTCTTGGGTTTTCCCCCCTCTCTTGCACCTTGATCATTCTTGTAATCGTTAATCATCGAAGAAGAAAGATTATCAAGGGAGAAAAAAATGAAAGGGCAAATGATATGGATTTTATGCATATTTTGACTTATGATGGGAAAATTTTCTATGATTGAATTGTCGAGGCCATGGAAGGATTTGACTCCAAGTACTATGTGGAAAGGAGCATATGGAATTTTTTATAGAGCCAAGTTATCAAAAGGTCCAACGGTTGCTGTCAAGCAAACCTCATCATCCCAAGAAGATAGTGAAATCGTTGATTTGATACCATTTGGAAGGGAAATTCAAGCTTTAACAATTATACACCATCGCAACATCGTGAAATTTTATGGGTTCTGCTCTCGTGCCCAACATTGTTTTTTGGTGTATGAGTACATGGAAAGAGGAAGCTTGAGAACAACTTTGAATGATGATGAAAGAGCAATAGCATTTCAATGGGACAAGAGGGTAACTTTGGTTCGAGGAGTTGCAGATGCATGCATTGTCCTATATGCATCACGAATGTTCACCTCCATTGATTCATTGAGACTTGACGAGTAACAACATTCTATTGGATTGCGATTATGGGGCCCATGTTTCCGATTTTGGCACTAAAAGACTCTTGAGGCTAGATTCATCAAACTGGACTGCTATTGCTGGCACCATTGGCTATATTAATTGCTCTAGGTACTTCGTAATTTCTTTTCAATTTCGATGGCATTCAATGTCAGACATCCCATGTACAACATAACTTTTACTACTTTTGTCACGCCCCGCACTTCTCGGTGCGCCACATCCCTCGCAGAGGTCGATTCGTGTGTGACATCCCAGGACGCGTCGTCGACCCAAACCCAACACAGAGAATTAAAGCATATGCGGAAGCAATTAAAACCACCCGTACATAAATAACGTATAACCAAGGGTAACCACTGAAATCAATACTTGTACTAATACTGAAAATCCTTTACAATATCCAAGTACAGCCCGAGTAACAAAAATCAAAAGCGGTTCAAGGCCACTACAACTAGCCGGGGGCTTCTCCCAAAAATGCATCAGTACACCTGTCATCCTCAAGGTCGGAGATCTGAAAAGTCGGTTTTCAACAACTGTGAGAATAAATCTCAGCGAGTAATTCCCTAAACCTAAACTAGGCTAACATGCACCTCCTGACAAGTATTAAACAAACAACACACAGTCTAAACAATATATGACTCAGGCCCTCGGCCCGAATCTAGAAATTACTTGACCCTGCAGGTTAGGCATATCCATATATAATAATCATAGTACATAAGTGGCACTCATAATCACACATATGCCAATCACATGCTTATGCACTAATTCTCATATTCTTGCATGCCAGTCAATGTATGTTCATGTATGCAAATGTCATGGACTTGACACGTGCAATTCCCGGCCCACTGGCCCACACTGACACACTGGCACACTGCCCAAATTATTATCATCACGACTCGAGTCATCAATTTTTCACGGCCCGGTGCGTCTAGCCTGCTTCAAAGTGCATAAGGCGCAGCAACCGATCTGGCCCAGTGTCTCTAGCCTGCTTCAAAGTGCATGAGGCGCAACACTGATCTCCTTGCGAACCAGAGCCTACTTCAAAGTGCATGAGGATGGTCGCCTTCCGGACGTACCGGGCATCGTCCTGCTTCAAAGTGCATGAGGACGGTATCGACCCGAAGGTCACGACCCGTAGGTCTTTAGGTGATCACACAACTCATTATTATCTGGACCCCGCGTAAAACGCATCAGGGCATTTTAAGTGATCACAACGCACACGTCATTCGGGCACGCTCGTATATGCACATGTCGTGCCAATGCGTGAGATGCACATTCATGGTTATTCATTCACACTTGGGCATTCACATGCGCGAATCACCATGTAACAAGCTCAACTTGCACCGCGCATATTCAATTCCATAAATCAACATGCCCACTCAGACAATCAATTTCAATTCAACCATGGCATCAACTTAACACGCAATTCATGCACAAAATTCACACAACCAAGTCAACGAATTTCACGCATTAGGGGCCCGCCATGCTATTCCACTCCCAACCACGCTAAACACGCTACATGGCATCATCAAATTAATCACAACTAAGGCTCAATTAGCCAGTCAATTACACAGTGCAATCCTTCCCAGAAATGTCACGGCTAAACCTCAAATCGATCGCGCCTTGTCCAATTAAATCCCGATATGGCCAGCCTCAACAGCAGATTAATTCGGGCCTATAAATATCCTCAAAATATTCTACTCGACTCTCCAAAATATCATCCAAATCCGCCACCACTAGACCAATTACGACGCGCACTATAATCCACGTATTAAATCCGAACAATCCCGAACTCGGCCCGATTTAGCCCAAACTGTCCAGCTCACTTATCGCGCCACTCGGCCCACTAATCCGCCATTAAATTATTATAATAATCCACCAAATCGATCACAATTACAATCCCTAATCACTTTCACAATTTAACCCCTAAATAACCCTAATTAACCCCTAAACTCGTCTAAAAATGCGAATTATCCTAATTAGGGTTTAGGGTCAAACTCACCGGGTGTCCTACACTTAAAAAGACCGGATGAACAGTACGGGCCCGGCGGTGAATAGTGCTCGCCGGATGAACAGTAACCGCGTGAACAGTGCTCACCGGAACAGTACTCGCCGGTGAATGAACAGTGACGGGCCGGAACTAATAGGAGTGGGGACGGCTGGGCAAGGCCGGGCGAGGCTGTGGTGGCAGCTAGACAGCTCCGGCGACGGCGACGCCTCTCCGGCGAGCGGCACCGGCGCTCCGGCGAAGGCCCTCCTCGGCCAAACAAGGGAAAGAGAGAGAGACAGACCGGGAGAGGGAGAGAGCAGGCGGAGCGGTGTGATGAGGCGGCACCGGCGAGCTGGCGGTGGCGACAGGGTGGCGCGGCGAGCTGGCGGCGACGGCGAACGGAAGGCAGCAGCAGCTCGTCGGCCCCCACTCCGGGAAGACAGAGAAAGAGAGAGCAACGGGGCTGAGACGAGGGCGGTGGCTGGTCGACCGGCGGCTCGCTGCAGTGGCGGCGAGCTGGCTACGGGGCGAGGAGAGGACGGCGGCGGCGACGGACAGGTGCGGCAACGGCCACGTCGAGCGCGGAGGGCAGCGGCGACGGCCCACTGTCGCGCGCGCGCGAGGGAGAGAGAGGGGGCTGGCGGCGGCGACGGCGGTCGGGCTAGCGACGGCGACGCGCGACGGCCGGCGAGCTTGGGCGACGGTCGGTTGGCAGGCGGACGAGGAAGCATAAGCCAACCGAAGAAGAAGAAGAAATGAACGAAGAAGAAGAGAAAGAAGGGAGGAGAGAGGAGAGAGAAGAGAGGGACAGATCCGGTCAGCATGGGGAAGGGGCAGGTAGGCCTGCAGAGGAGGGGACGTGCGCCTAGGGGTAACGTGCGCGGGGAAAAAAGGGAGAGGGGAAAGAGAGAGAGAGAGAGAAATGGAAGAGAGAGAGGGGGACGCGCGCATGGGGGGTTCGGCAAAGAGAGGGAGAGGAGAGAGAAAAGAGAGAGAAGTTTAAAATTTTAAAATTAAGCGCGAACTAAAGGACACGGTCCAAACTAAAAATCGACCTATCGGTCCCGAGTTAAAATCGGAAAAAGGCCTAACGGTCCACGATAAATCCCGACAATATTCTAGGGCATACGGCCAAAATAAAATAATCCAAACCACACTACGAGGGAGGTCTACCAGTCCAAATTTGCACCCGGTCCAAAAATCTACTTTTCCACTATTCCTGACAATCTCGATACTGGCCACAATAATTTCGACACCGTCCAATTTATTTCGTCCCGAGACTCCCGGAAATCGACTGCCAAGTTCAGGGTATAAATAACGGCCAAATTCAATCGAGTGCGATTCTAGCAAAATTTCTATTTTTAAAAATAAGAACCCGAGAGTGATCAGTTCCCGTGCAAAATTCTATTATAAGCGCACTGACGAATTACACGTTTTATAATTCCAAAAAATGGGCCAAAATCCGGACTGTTACAACTTTAGTGTAGTTCTTTAGTTATTTAACCTTCTCATGGAGATTTGTTTCCTCAAATAGAGCTTTCAAGTTTAGATTAGAAAGCTTTCTAATTTCCTTAATTAGGAAGAATTGGTAAATGAGGAAAAACATGATCCACTTCAAGGATATTAAGTTCGTGTTAACTAAATGATGCTCGTGTTTTAAGCATCTAATAAAATCTTTTAAACTTCCCTGAAGCATAATCTCCCAAGCTCAAATCAGTGTAGCAAGTGTATATTAAGTAGAAATTTATACTTATATTTGTCACGACATGGGAAGCAACGTTTTCAACTTGTGTATAGCCTATGATCGAAGTTATGAAGAAAAAATGTGAATTCTCTACTTGCAGAGCTAGCCTATTCTACAATTTCTACCAAAAAATGCAATGATTATAGCTTTAGAGTCGTTGCATTAGAGACAATCATGGGAAGGCATCCGAGAGATCATATCTCTCAAGAATGTTTATCGTCCACCCAAACTAAGCTGTTGATGCTGTTGAAGGATGTGCTGGATCAACATCTCTCGCCTTATAGACTATGTCTTCAAGATTCACAAGATGTGGTTTCAATTGCCAAGATAGCATTCATGTGCTTGCTAGCCTATCCGCGGCTTCGACAAACCATGGGACAAGTCTTGCGTGAGCTTCGCGTTGTGGTACCCCTAGAAATGCCACTTTTTGAAGTCAGCTTGGAGTAACTTCGCGTTCTTAATGTCATGAAATTTGGAGATTTCATGTGTTATTTTTTCATGTGTTAGTTTTGAAGTTATTTTTTCATGTGTTAGTGTGTTTGGTTTTTAATCATGGTGACGATCATATTTTGAATATCCTTTTAGTTCTCACTAATCTTACCATGTCATTTACGATTTTCACTGCAGAGCCAGCTTCCCTATAAACGTTATGGGAATAGAGCAATATTTATAGTTGGAGTTATGGCACCCTATATAATTAAGGGAGGCTTGTGGCCAGATCTCATTTCACGATTATTTCCTACTTTTTGCAAAGTGATCCGGAAGTGAATTTGCAAATTATATTGGATCCACGTCTCTTGCCTTATTGTAATCGAGATGCAAACATGTAGTTTCTATTACTTGAAGGGATAATGATACTATAGTCTGTGAACTTTTATTAACGTGTGAATGTTCAATGAATTCGATTTAATCACTTTTAATTTCTGTGCAATGTCGTCCTGGAATTTTCAGTTGGTCCAATTAGATTCCAAATATACTTAAATATGTTATTGTCATCATTTCATTAATTCTTGAAAAGAAATATGGCATAGACACCCACTTAATAAAGCTGATGTTTGATGGAGAAAATTACATGGATTTCATGCATGTCATGTTGACTCAAATTTGGGGAAAAGTGTTGAAAAAGTCATAAACCTTTTGCATTTGTGCCAATTTAGTCATAAACCTTTTTTAGGTGCTAATTTAGTCCTAAATCTTATGTATTTATGCCAATTCAATCCTTCAAGCTAATTTTGATAGGATTTTGCTGACGTGGACGCCAGTCGGCTTACGTGGCACTTCTGGTGATGACGTGGATAATTTTTAATAATATTTTAATATTTTTCAAAAAAATTTAAAATTTTTTAATTTAATTTTAAAATTTTTTTCTTTTCCTTTCTTCTTCCTCTAGCAGGTCGCCAGATCGGCGATCGACTAGAGGCCAAGACTGGTGAGCCAATGGCTGGGTGAGGCATGACCTCTCCGGATTTGGCGAGGTCAAGCCTCGTACATGGCCAGTAGAGCTCGAACTTCATTAGATTCAATGAGGGCAAGCCACGCCAACCCAACACAAGGCCGCCTTTTTCGACTATCTGACGAGGTCGAATGGTCGTGAGGGCAGCCTCGCGCTGGGCTAGTGTGGCTTGCCTTCTCCGGATTTGGCGAGGGTCAAGCCTGGCTGGCCATGGGCGAGGCTTGACCTTGCCAAATTTGGGGAGGTCATGCCTCGCCTAGCCGCTGGCTTGCCGTCACCATCGCTGGCGAGGGTGAGCCTCGCCAGCGGCCGGCGTGGCTTGTAGACCCTGGCCTCCAGCCGGTCGCCGGGTGGAGGAAAAAGAAAGGAAAAGAGGAAAAAAAAAGAAAAAAAATTTAAAAATTTAAAAATTATTAAAATATTATTAAAAGTTATCCATGTCATCGCCGGCGTTACCACATAAGCTAGCCGGTGTCCACGTCAGCACAATCTGGTCAAAATTAACCGAAAGGACTAAATTGGCACAAAAACAAAATGTTTAGGATTGAATTTGATCAAAAAAAAGGTTTATGACTAAATTCGCACAAATGCAATAGGTTTAGGACTTTCAGAGAAAACTTTTCAATATGTGCACTATTCACTAAGACGACTTTCCCTTTTCTCAACACACATTATCATCCAAATTGACTCTCTTTAACGAAGATTTTCGGTTTCTTCTCCTGAGAAGCGTATGACTTTGGAATCTCTGCCATTAAGATGTATGGAAAACTGAATCAATTTTCATTCGAAGAGTAAAGAAAAATCCCATCTCCACTTTCCATTTGACACGATGAGTGAAAGTTCGAAGAACAATAAGACCACGTCGTTCATATTAAGTGAGCGGTTTTATCCTAATTTGGAAGCTTTTCATTAACACTTGTAGAATTCTTGTGGGATGCACAGGTTCTAACGATTTTTTTTAATGAAAAATTGCTTAAAAGTATTAATTTTAAACCTAGTGTTGATACTGGTCCCCTCCCTTAGAACTAACAACTTATGGAACTATTATTTTCATCTAATTTTTTTGACATTTTACCGTCTTGATTTTTCTGTCAATTAATTTTTACGGAACTTGTTTCAATACTATAATACACTAATTTGTGGTTTGACATTGGATTATTTATCTTTTTCCATATTTCAATAGGATTTTTGCAAAAAGATATATGGATTAGGCACAAACAACCAAAAGCAGATAAATTGGTTATCTAATGAAACTCATTTTTTTAATTATAAAAAGACAGTCATTCACACCTGAATTTCGTCCGCGAGCCCCTCATGCATCCTCAAATCGACTCCTAATCGAAAATGTCGATGTTCCGTCATACTGCATGTGACTTTGAATTGTGTTCGAATTTACATCTGACTTTGATTTCTGTTGTCGATTTTGTTCTTATTCGGAAACATTTACTTTCCAAGTTGTCAATTATTGGAAAAGATTTACTCCCACTAAAAGAAAGGAAGAGTAAATGCAAAAGAACATGTCACGTGCTATGTTTCCCGCCGGAGATGATTTTGAATTCTTTTGCATCAATATATAATCGCTTAGAATTCGAAGGCAACAGCCGCAAGCTGAGACAAGTAACTCCTGTTATAGGCCTTTATTTAGTATGATGATAATATGTTAATGGTGTAAAATAGCAGAGTATAAGAGCATGGTATGAAAATAAAATAATAATTAGCACCGTACCTCCAAAAAAATGTTATATAATCCCATGGACAGGACCAGAGTTCCAGGGCCCTCATAACCCACCGAAGTACTGTAAAAAAGCTCAGATGGATTGGAGCCTAAACTAGAGATGGCCATGGTTCGGAACCGGCCGGTTCCGGTTCGTGCCCAAGAATGAACCGGAACCGTCCGGTTCCGGTTCCGAACCGGTTCGGAACCGGTTCAGAACCGGCTGGCCCTCGCCAGACGAGGGCGAGGCTCGCCGGCGTCGGGCGAGGCTCGCCTGAGGGTGGGCCGTGGGCGAGCGAGGCGAGCCTCGCCCGACGCCGGTGAGGCTCGCCCTCGCCTGGATCTGGCGAGGGCGAGCCTCGCCGGCGTCGGGCGAGGCTCGCCTGAGGGTGGGCGAGCGAGGCGAGCCTCGCCCGACGCCGGCGAGGCTCGCCTGAGGGTGGGCCGTGGGCGAGCGAGGCGAGCCTCGCCCGACGCCGGCGAGGCTCGCCCTTGCCTGGGCGAGCGAGGCGAGCCTTGCCCGACGCCGGCGAGGCTCGCCTGAGGGTGGGCGAGCGAGGCTCGCCTGAGGGTGGGCGAGCGAGGCGAGCCTCGCCCGACGCTGGCGAGGCTCGCCCTCGCCTGGGCGAGCGAGGCGAGCCTCGCCGGCGTCGGGCGAGGCTTGCCCTCGCCTGGGCGAGCGATGGCGTGGCCGTGGCGAGCCTCGCCCAGTCGCCCGACGCCGGCGACCTCCGCCGGCCCTAGCCGGCGCCGGCGGAGCCGCGGAGGTACTCCGAGGAAGACAACAAAAAAAAAAGGAAAAAGAAAAAAAAACAGAAAAGAAAAAAAATAAATATAAATTGTAATTAAAATGTAAATTGTAATTAAATTTGGGGATAAAAAGACATGACTTGAACTTAATAAATTATCATTAAGCACATTACAATTTGTTACAACGATCTATAAAAAAAAGAGCACAATATATATGCCCTAAAATGATACAAAAACCTAAACATTCCGTGCACACTGCACAGGGGATCAGAGGTCACATGTCGTCGGATTATACTTGGGTTTCCCTAAGCTCATGTGGGCGTACCCGATATGAGAAACAAGGGTTCCCGAAATATTTGCCAACTCCAATAGTTCTTTTACCCTCAATCGTCACTACCCGTTCCAGTACCGGTAGCGGTAGTATCTCCATCGTTAAAGAATTCGGATTCAGTATTGCGATCTATCTCTTGTTGCCGGTATTGAGCCTTCGTCTAATCAGCAACACAAGCTTGCATCCGCACTGATTCTGGATCTAATCTTGAACGATGTTCATCCAAAATATTACCTCCGGCACTAAATGCTTGTTCTACCGCAACTGTGGAACAAGGGGTTGAAAAAATCTGTTTTGCAATAAGAGAAAGGATTGGGTATCGGCTTGCGTGCCCCTTCCACCAATCCAAAATTAAAAAATCTGTACCACATTCAGTAATCTCAAATGAAACACTTAGATAACTCTCTAATTCAGAAATATTTCCTATTACTCCATTTTGTTTTTTTTGTCTATGTAATAAAAGTTGGTACCCTCTACTAATTTTACCTGTACCGTCATTTTGTATCTCCATAGATTGAGAAGATCCAGTATCACCTAAATTATATTTAGTATAAAATTCATTATATAATTCTATTACTACGTTTTTAACATTACGTACTAAAGTTGTAACATTTATCTCATCACAATGTAAACATTGATAATACACACGCAAAAAATCATTTAAGCCATCCAATTTGTAACGCGGATCAAAAACACAAGCAACTAAATAAATAATGGGAATTTCCCTATAATAATGTAACCACTTCATTTTCATTGCAAGTATAGTATGTTGTAATTCAACATCATTTTCACATTCATAAAAAATTCCGACAATATTAATACACTCTACTAAAAATAAATGTGTAGTAGGATAATAAATACCGGACAAAGTATAAGTTGCATCATTAAAAACCTTTAAAACATCTAAAATTTTTTGGCAAATATCCTACTCTTGTGGGTATAAATTAATCTGAGGTATATTATCAGAAATAAATGCACATAATAAATCTTTATATGCTAAAGATTCAGTAAGCAAGTGGAAAGTAGAATTCCAACGAGTTGGAACATCTTTTGGAAATCTTTTTGGCCTTCTGCCATTTTCTCTACAAAATTTACCCCATTCTCTCATTTTTTGGGGATGTTTCCATAAAAATTGAATTGCAATTTTTATTGGTTGAAGAAAAATATCGAGAGTTTTCAAATCATCTTGTACACATAAATTTAAAACATGACAAGCACATCTAACGTGAAAAAATTTTCCGCCAAAAGCGGGTTTACAAATATTTTCTAACTCGACAATTGAAGCGGTATTTGCTGCAGCATTATCAAAACCAATTGAAAAAATTTTGTTAAGCAAATAATATTCTTCTAAAATTTGCCTAATTAATCTATAAATATTATTTGCCGTATGATTATCATCGAAAACTCTAAATGCAATGACTTTTTTTTGAATACTCCACTCGTCATCTATCCAATGACATGTTATGCCCATGTAAGAATGACTTTGCCAAGGATCACTCTAAATGTCACTACCTATATGCACGCATCCATTAAATTGCATAAAAAATTTTTGTAAATCTTTTTTTTCTTTTTTGTAAAGATCTTTAATTGCTCGTTTAACTGAATTTCTAGAAACACGTTTTGCTTGTGGAGCACATGCATTTTGTACAAATTCATTAAAACCAAATCTTTCTCCAAAATTAAATGCTAAATGCTCAACGGAAATAAATTTGCCTAATTCTTCCTTATAAGTTTTGTCATTAAAACGAAATAAAGGGGAAGTGTTAGGATTGACGTACCCGGAAATTTGTTGTTGCCCGATATCGATTCCCATTTCGGTTGGATGTTTGCTTCTAATATGTCGTTTAAATGTTCCATATCCTTGTCCACTTGTATATTTATATATTTTTCCACAATATTTACAAATTATATCATACCTTTTTTCACCAATATCAAACCTTTCTACTTTCGTGAAGTGATTCCAAATGTCAGATGTAAATTCTCGTTCCGCTTTCTTTGTTGTAGATATTTCTCCAGGAGGATTAAAACTTTCTTGAGTCGGGACGCGCTCCATATCGGAAAAAATGTTGATCTCATCATCTTGAAAATCTGCATATTCACGAGGATCAAAAGAATGATGGGATTCCGTCGCGATATTCTTACCTTTGCCAGATGGCACTCGACTTCCACTTGCCATTTTTCGAGTGGATTGAGAGAATTGAGTAGATTAATTGGGATAATTAAAAAAGAATTGCGTGGATTGAGAATTGAAAGAATTTAAGAGAATTGGCAATTGGAGAGAATTTCGAGTATTGAGAAAATTTAAGACTTGAGAGAAGAGAATTTGAGAGAATTTGAGAGAATTGTGTGAGTATTGAGAGAATTGTGTGAGTATTTATAAGAAAAAATTGAGAAGAAAATTAAAAAAAAAAAAGAGAAGATAATAACCGTTACAATTTTGCAACGGTTATTATTTATTTTTTTGTACGTTTTTGCCCGTTGGCCGGTTACCAAACGGGCCGCAAGGATGGCCCGCTGGGGCGCTGCACGCAGCAGGGCCTGCAGTGCAATTTTTTTTTTTTCCCGTTGGGCCGTCGTTGCCCAACGGACCAACGGTGAACGGGCGCCGCCGCGCTGGGCGCCGAGGACGGCGAGGAGGCATTCGCCGCTTGTAGCAGAGTCGCAGACGACCGAGGTGGCCGGCCGCCGGCCTCAGGCGAGGCCGCCCTCGCCGGCGTCAGGCGAGGGCCGCCCTCGCCTGGGCTGGGCGAGGCCGGCCTCGCCTGCAACTGGCGGGGCCGGCCTCGCCCGACGCCGGCGACGCCTCCGCGCTCCGCCTGCAGTTTTTTTTTTTTTGGAACCGGGCCCGGAACCGGCGGTTCCGGGCCGGTTCCGGTTCAGAACCGCGGGCCCGGTCAACGGGCCGGTCCCGGGTTTGACCGGGCCGGTTCCGGGCCGGTTCCGGGCCAAAACCGGCCCGTGGCCATGTCTAGCCTAAACTTTACTTTCTTCAAGCAAGTTCCAATGTTTTGATGCTCATTTTACTAATAGATATTCTAATTTCTCTTAGAATTAGTTAGATGCATGTACTTTTATTATTCTTAATCATACAATATTTTCACTATTTCATTATAAATTTTTCTTCAACATCGATGTAATATTAATGCGGAAATTAAAAGGATCTTGTCAATTTAAATTAATGCCAAATCACCAAAGAAAATAGGCTAGCAACAACAAAGCACATAAAAAATTTATGTAATTCTGTCATAATATGGAAAACTACATTCACGGAAAAAGTCGGCAACAACTAATTCACTATAATCTAAAAATTAGAGTTATGATCGCTCACATGCTTCTCCCACACCTAAATTAGACCCAAGCCCAAAGAGTTTACAAATAAACAATTTATTTGGATGTAAAAACTCACAGTGTATGTTACCGAGTATTCAGTTTTTGCTCACGACCAAGCAAAAAAACCTCAAACTCACGACTTTGAGAATTTCACTGTGTGGCAGCTTGAAATCCCTTCATTATGTGTGTGGCCCCAAGTTTGCTGAAGGAACTCACTCCATCCTTTCACTGTGCGGCTTCAATTCTCAAGGAGCTACCAGCGGCTACTCTCTCCAAGAAAAGGACGACCTAAGGCTAGAGCAAAAGGAAACCCTAAAAGCAAACTCTTTTTTTAATTTTCTTTCCTCTTCACTTGGCCCCACATGTACAACCAAAGGCAAAGTCCTTCGCCTTTCTTTTTAGAAAACATGGAAGTCCCAGTCATTTGGATATTTACGAAATTGCCACTATTCCTCATCTAATTTGTATCGAGTTTTGTACGTGAATTCAAATTCGAGACATATTTTAACAATTCTTCACATTGGCTCAATGCTTGAAGCCAAGTCATAATACTCATCATAATTCATGCTGCTCTCTCAAAGCCCCAACAGGCACTCACTTTTACACACGCTAATTGTGCTCAAGTAGAGCTTGAGCTTCGTCGAGGAAGCATGATTAGTCATTATGTTTGTTGGGTTCTCCACTGTTGCTATCTTCTTCACAATAATCTTACCCTTCGCTAAGACATCTTGGATAAAATGGTACAAGATGTCGATATGCTTCGTTCGCTTGTGATAAACCGAATTATATATCAGATATATCACGTTTTAATTATCACAGCGTATATTAACACTTTTTTGTTGTAACCCAGAGTCCAAGAGTAAACCCCTTTGCCATATCACCTCATTTGCTATAAAGGTTATTGCCATGTATTTTATCTCAGCCAAAGATAAGGCAATGTGATCCTATAAGAATGCTTTCCAATTAACTGTGCCACCTGCAAGCATTAACACATACCTTGCTAAAGACTAGCACTCATCCAAGTCATCGGCATGATTCGAATCCACATAATTAGTGGTCTCATAGCCATTATCGCCTCTTCAGTACACAATACCCAAGTCTGTTGTTCCTTTTAAAGATTTAAGAATCCACTTTACAGATTCCCAATGATTTTTACAAGGAAGCTTCATATAATGCCTAACTATGCTCACAATTTGTGAAATATTAGGCTTAGAGCATACCATATCAAACATAATACTACCCACTGCACTAGAATAAGAAACATGTTACATATGCTCCTCCTCCTTCTCATCATGTGGTGAAAACTTATTAGAAAATTTAAAGTGCTTTATTAAATGTGTACTCACAGATTTCACTGACTACATATTAAAAAGTGTAACAATCTTCTCAATATATTTCTTAAGAGACAGACGTAAACTTTTGTAGTTAGGTTATGCAAAATCTTCATACCCAATATCTTCATTGTAGCACCTTAATTTTTCATCCCAAACTTACCATTTAATTGCCTTCAGCAAATCAATATTATACATATTTTTAACTGCTATCGACATATCATCAACATATAATAATAGATAAATCAAAAACCCATCATCTAATCTCCTAAAGTAAATATAGCAATCTATCTGACTTTTCAAATAGTCTCGATTAACCATTCAAGCATGAAAAGGCTTATACCATTATCTAGGAGACTGTTTTAGCCCATACGAAGATTTTTTTTAACAAACCAACATGATCTTCCTTACCATGAATAGCAAATCCCTTAGGTTACCTCATGCAAATCTGCTCCTCCAATTATCGTGAAGAAATATTGTTTTCACATATCTACTCAAGCTCGAGATCCTATGCAGCAAATAAAGCAAGTAATACACAAATAGAAGTATGTCTTACTATAAGAAAGAACACCTCATTGCAACCAATGCTTTTCCGTTGTGTATACCCCTTCATAACAAGTCTCGCATTATATATCGCTGCCTCGATGGCAAGAATGCCCTCTTTTCGTTTATAGTCTTACTTACTTCCGACAATCTTTTGGCTCTTGAGTACTTTGATAAACTCTTATATTTGATTTCGATAGAGTGATTCCATCTCTTCACTCATAACCCTTAGCCACTACACCGACTTACTACTAGCCATCGCCTCAAAGTAAGGCAAAGGCTTATCTATCTCCATCTAATCACCTACAGTATGTACATAAGCAATGTCTATATCACCATAACATATCGATGGCTTGATTTGCCTTCTATGTCTGCTTGTGACTGTAGTGTGTTGCGACTATACTAGTTGTTTAGTATCGCTGACTTCAGGAAGTGCGGCCTCATCTACTGTCTTTACTTGTATTACCTTCAAGGCTTTCGGAGTCTCCACTTGAAGCTTCACCTCATTACTGATACTATGACTTGTCTGCTCTGCTGGTTGTGTCTCAAGACTCCTCCTTTGAAGCATTGCAGTCTCATTGAAGATCACATATTTGCTTATTAGAAAATCGAGTGATCTGGCATCAGTAAATCGCAACCACTAGTCTTTCATCTTATGTGCATAACCCAAAAATATTCATTTTTTTGCCCTCGGCTCAAGCGTACCATTACTAGCACAAGCGTATATAGTACATCCGAATACTTATAATTAAGAGTAATGAACAGGTTTTCCTAATCAAATTTTCTCAAGAGTCTCCTACTTGATAACAGATCATGGATATCTTAACTAGGTAGCATGCCATGTTCACTACTTCGACTCAAAATTCCTTACCTAGTCCTGCATGTGAAAGCATGCATCGAGTTCGCTCAAGTAAAGTTTTGTTCTTCCTTTCTACTACACCATTCTATTGTGGTGCCTTAGATACTGTGCGGTGTCTCATAATCTCTACTCTTTCGCAGAACTCGGTAAAATCTTTACCACACAACTCTATACAGTTATCGATTCTTACGCATTTGATCTTTTAATACGATTTCTTCTAAATCAATGCCTTAAACTTCTTGAATCGATCGAACACATCACATTCATGCTTCATAAAGAATACCATACCTTCCACGAGTAGTCGTCGATAAATATCAACATATATCGAGCACATTTTTTCGAAGGAATGGGAGACGGGCCCTCGACGTATGAATGAACATTAATCCTAAAATTTTTGACACTTTGCCAATTTAGTTTTAAACCTTTTGACAATTGGCTAATTTAGTTGTTTTGGCCAATTTTGATCGAAAATCGCTGATACTAACACCAGTAGTACCACTACCACATAGGACAGTTGATGCTGATGTCAATAATTTTTATAATTTTTAAAAATTTTGAATTTTTAAAAATTTTATTTTTTAGTTTTTCTTTCTTTCTTTTCCTTTTCTTTCTACAAAGTTCGCCGAGGACTAGTGACCGCCGCCGGTCACTGGGAGAGGGCCATAAAGCCCTCGCCGGTCATGGGCGAGGGTCCTAGCCCTTGCCTAGATTTGGCAATGGCTGCAAAGCCCTCTGGCCGCGAGCAAAGACCACGACTTTAGCCTGCGATTGATGAGGGCATCGCGGTCGACGAGGGCACTGACCCTTTAGGGCCTCATGGCCCTTGCCCAGTGGCCAGCGAGGGTTGCCGGCCCTTGCTTGTGGTTGGCAAGGGTCCGACCCTCGCTTGGACTATCGCCGAGCTTAGAAGTAAAAAACATTAGAACTTCTTTTTAAAAATTATAAAAATTATCTACGTCAGTGATTTTTTATCAAAATTAACCGGAAGGACTCAATTTGCAAATTGTCAAAAGATTTTAGACTAAATTGGCCAAATTAAAAAGTTTATGATTAAATTGACCCAAATATAATAGGTTTAAGACATTTTTTTGGTAATTCTCCTAATAACACACTGTGGTGTCACTTACCTCAGCTTTATACCCAAGCAGCTAACTTGCTCAAAAGCGTGAACAATAATAGAAAGAGATGTAGGTAATAGATAATTGGTCTTGTTGAATTTGGAAAGTTAGATAGACAGGTTTTATACAGAGGACTGGCTACAGGGGAGACTCCTGCAAACACTTTTTTTCGTCACTAACGTGGAGAAGAGTCGGACTATGATAGATTAGCTCATATATCTTAATTTGCCATATCATATCAGTATGCCAGGAGCTTCTTAGCTAGACGTCCCACCAAACTAATTAAACAGATTTAGAAAAGAAAAGCAAAAGTAGTTCTCTCTTCTTTCGTCTCCCTCTTCCAAGATAGTACCAACTTGTTGGTATTTCTGACTGTTACTGGATGGACCACCATTATGCTTAATCCGAATGACAGAAATTTTATATGAAATGTGGTATTAGATCCCCTACACCACTTAGACCCCTAACCGCTCTGTCAACGGTGATGAAAGATTACATTTTTTTTTTAACCAGGAAAATATAGAAAACATACTTCATGTTGTATCCAATGTTCACTTACATACATATAATGTCAAAAAGACCAAATTATCCCGCTGCGTGAACTCACTTTTAACATCTTGTCGTGGGTTTGTGTCGTTTTGGTTTTAATTGGTTTTGAGTGTTTTGGGTGGGCATAAGAATTAAGTATTCGGGGATGGGCTAATTTTAAGAAAGAAACTGACATTTTCGTAAATAAGGACAAGAAGATAATTAATATGAAGGTACATAGTGGCCTCTAGACGGAAAAACCAAGTATATATGGAGTATTCTCGAAAGTAGAATAATGCATGTGTTCAGTAGGTAAAAGATAATATTGGCTCAATATTTTTTTGTTAGTTCAATTTTCTCTTGTCTACTCCGACAACCTCAACTTCGATGACGACGTAGAGTAATAAGCAATTTTGGCTGGAACATAAGTCCATGGAATTTTATGGAGGCTTCTATGCTTCTTCAAGTTTCAATCGTATCCCGCTAAAGTAACATGCATTTTATCGCAGTCTTCATTCGAGGTCTTGAATCGTACAAAAATCTATTACGCGATGAACTCTTGATTTGTGACAATTGCTGACTAAACAATCTACGAACGGTTTCTATAGAGATTGTAGGAGCACCTGTCAAGAGTTTTTAGTAATTCTACCAATATTGAGGACATTCCACCATAAACTTCTCGAGATAATGGCCGATTGAGAAGATAACAGCTGATGGTATAAACTATAAAGTACCTTTCCACACTTATACTCTCTATTGTATTACTATTAATGCAATTTATAATTGCCTATCTTCGTCAAAAAAATCCAACCCTGTTCTTCTATTCCTAGATGTACACGAATAAATCAGGCCTGGTCAATTCTGATGTGAAGGCATGTGAATGGCCATTGCCATCTCAGAAACCCTTTGCTCCACCTTCTTCACCGCTTGCTTCCCATCGAACTCGTGCTCAATCAATGGCATCGTGTTCGAGTCGAGATAGTGCAAGAACAAGACCATGAAAATGGAGCAAACAAACATGGGTATTGGTCCGAAGAACCAGAGAAGCAAGTTCAGAGCAAAGTAGAGTGCCCTGAGCCCAACAGACCAGAAATCGCCACCTCGGATAACGGCCACCTTGACGCTCTTTGGGGGGACGCTCAGGCTTGGCGTGCTGATCAGGTAATTGGCATGGACGAAGTGCCAGGCCGACTGGATGAAGCATGCGAAGGCGAGGAGGAAGCAGATGAGGAGGCTGATGTACTTGATGGAGAGGGTGGAGGGCCGGGTGTCACCGTAGATGAGGTCGCTCTTGAAGTTGTTGGTGTTGTTGATCCAGGCACCGATCATGGAGCAGAGGGTGAGTAAGACGGAGGCCAGGAACGTCGCCGCTGATATGTTGGAGGAGATCACCCCGAGGCACGTGCCAATGTCCCTCTTGTCACCCTGCAAGATCACATTGTGTTAATAATTCGTGCTTTGATTGATCATAAGTAGCACAGAAACAGCACTAGCACCCGGATCGATCAAGTTTCGGCTCTTTTGGCAATGACCCTTTTCGTGAATTTCGTACGAAGCTGAGTGCACGACCATTTATTCAATAAGGCCGACCCAATCAGAGGTCGGGGCGGATGACAGATTTTAGTTTTTGACAGTCCGATGTGTGGGAAACAAGGGAGTTTGAATTCGACTGCGCTCTTGGGCAATCATTAATTGATCAAGGAAAGTACAGTGGATTAAAATTAAACTGAAAGGAGATAGATTTGACCTGCATGATGGCCTGAACCCAGAAGCGCTTGTTGAAGTTCTCAAACCCCATGACAGTGGTGTGAGGCTGATGGAGGTATCTGTAGAGGAGATGAAAATGGTACAGGAAAATGATGAGCAAGCCACTCGGAACCAGCACCACATCCAGATCTTTCTTCTCAAAACCCATTTTTTTCTTCTCGGTGAATGCTGCTCAGTGACTTGACTTCTCCTAGAGAGAGAGAGAGAGAGAGAGAGAGAGAGTGGATGATAAGTTGTTCGCTTAGAAAATCTTGTTGGTTAACCGAATTCTTGAGGAATAAATGAGAGATTTGGGGGTTGTTTAAATAGTTGTTTTTTGTCCTTTGCTAGCATAAGAGTCTTTGAGCTTGAGCTATTGTGAGAATAAGAACATGTTGTGAACCATAAATTCTTGAATGGATGGATCTTATAACAATTTATAATTATTTATTATTAATTTTTTTGTGACCCATAATAGACAGTTATTCTCACAAGTAATTAAGGACAATTAATTAATATTTATCTTGTTTTTGCACCAATAACTTCAACTGCTAGGCGGCTTGCTTATGCAAATTGCTAGTTTTTCTTGTCTTATAAAATAAAAGTCTTTGAATATACGCATGTTTCTAGTGTTAGGTTCGACTTGAAATATGATGATTCATAATTTAATATTAGGGGTGTCAGAACTGAATTGAAGAACCGAACCGAACCGAACTGAACCGAAAATTCATGTATTTTATTTTCGATTCGGTTTCGGTTCGGATAATATGTAAATGAATTTGGTTAGTATAACGGTTTGGTTTAGCTCGGTTCAAATAGGATCGGATTTCGGTTTTTTAATGTGTTTTTCTTCCCTTCGTGCGCTCTCTCTCCTCAATCTCACTATTCACTGCTGTTCACCTCTCACACTTTTCTCTCTCTCTCTCTCTCTCTCTCTCTCTCTCTCTCTCTCTCTCTCTCTCTCTCTCTCTCTCTCTCTCTTTCTCTATCTTCGCACTCTCAGGGAGTGCATGAGAACCATTCTGTGCCCGGGAACTATTTCTAAACAGAAATGATTTTTTTTTATTTTGTGCCCAAAAATAATTTCTGAGTATTTTAAGGCGTTTAGTAACTGTCCAAAATTTCTATTCCTGGAATAGAAAAGAACAGAAATGCGTTTGGTAACTACACAATTTTTTTTATTAATAATATTTTAAATTGTTTAATATTTTTTTTATTTTTTTTATTCTATCCTGCCTTCTTTAGCCACGGCCGGTCGCCAACGCCGGTGACTAGCCACAGGCCAGGGCGTCGCGGCCCTGGCCGCCTGCATCACCGCTGGCCTCGCCTAGATCAGGCGAGGCCTAGCCTTGCCGTGGGTCGCGACGGCGAGGCTCGGCCTTGCCCTATCTAGGCGAGGCCGAACTCACCGTCGTTCGCGACGGCGAGGTCGCCGTGAGTCACGACAGCGAGGCTCAGCCTCGCCCGATCTGGGCAAGGTCGACCTCGCCATGACCGACGGCGAGCCGCCTTGCCTAGGCGGCGAGGGTCCAGCCTCGCCCTTGCCGGCAAGGGGGACCCTCGCCTCCGCCGGCGGCCGGCGAGGGCCGTGACGCCCTCGCCGGCCCTGGGCTGTGGCCGGTCGCTGGCCGCTGGCAACCGACCACAACCCAAGAAGAGCAACACAAAAAGAAGAAAAGAAAAAAAAAGTGATTCTCAAAATTGTGTCAAAAAACAAGAAGCAACTTTTTTTTACTCCTTGTTTCTCTTCCAAAACTATTTCTTGGCACAAATTTTGGCAAAAAATGTGCCCGGGAACAAATTGTTTACCAAACACATTTCTGTTCCCAAACTATTTCTAGGAACAAAAGAACAGAAATTTTTATTGTTTGGCAAGTTACCAAATGGGCCCTCACTGATCTCTTCTCTGTCTTTTCCTGCTTTATTCTCTCTTTTCCTCTTCTCTCGCAACATTTTTCTCTCTGGCTTCTTGAAGTTGGGCCAAGTGCCACGCTTGAGGTGCTCGAAGGCGGTCCGTGACGGGTTGAAGGCGGAGAAGACGGGCTCGCTCACAGAGGGAGTGCCGGAGCTTCACGACCTTGGCGAGGCCGGTGTCGGCATTGTGGACGAGCATGGGCTCGAGGTGTGCCTAGTACCACGTGCCTTTCCCCTTGACGGCCTTTGTCCGTAGCATGACGAGCCCCTCGTAGCATTTGTTCACGGACTCGACCGTCATATCGTCGGCCGATGCCGACATCGAGACCGAGTCACCTGGGCCGGCGACGGCGGCTCCGAGGTGTTGGTGGTGACCGCTATTAACCAAACGGGTCGTCCAAGTCCCGGTCCTCGCTTTTTTGTTGTTAGAGCGGGTTTAGTCGCCGGAAGTTTGGTCTCCGGTTAGTGTCCATAGCCGGCTCCGGTGATCTGTTGGGGCCTTTCGGTGGTGGGTCATCAATTGACCTACTTCTTGATGGAAGGAAGAAAGAAGAAGCAGTCTCACAGAGAAGGGAAGAGAGAGAGCGGAAGAAGAAGACGAGGAGGAGAATGGGAAGAAGTGCAAAAAAAAGATAAAAATGAAAAACTGAAAACCGAACTGAACTGATCCGAACTGAATCATATTTTTGGTTCAGATAATTGAATCATATTTTTTATTCGGATCATATTCAGTTCATGTGGTGTTTCGGTTTGGATCAAGCACACCTCTAAATAGTGCAGTTTTGTTCGATTTTTCTAGAAATCTAAACCGAACTGAACCATTAACACCCAATCAATATATCTTAAGAAAATTACAATTGGAACTCTCATTCCTTTTTTTGGCACCTACATCACAACTCAATCATACATAAAAATTAATGTTTCTCACATTTCCAAACATAAATGTCTTGCACATGATAAACTTATATTTCGAATTTGAGCCGTTTACGAGACTAGACTCAAATCTCAAATTGGATGATTAGTCGCACAGAGAAGAAGGGGAATCCTCCACCACTACAAGACAAAAAGGAGCTCACATATTCCATAATTTTTATATTTATTTGTGGATAGTATATCTACACGGTCAAAGAAGTGCACTAGTTGTCTATTACTTGCTAGGCGTACAAAAGAATGCCTGTGGGCCTATAGAGCTATTGAGATAAAAGGAAAGAAAAAAAGAAAATCTTATGTTTGTCCCTCAAGCCTATTGTAACCGCATAGCGAAGGATTCCTTTAGAGACGAGCCGCACACACAAGGGAAGACAGCCGACTAGAGGTAAGGACCCCTTTAAGTCTGCACGAGGTAGAGATCTGATTACGCAATTTTGTGCTTGAATTTTTACATTCAAATGAGTTATTTATTTATAAATATTTTAGATTTTGGTATAATTTATTTATGAAAAACATTTGAGCATGTGAGCGATTATAAATTTTGATTTTCCGATTATAGTGAATTATTTACTGCTAACTCTTCCAGTGAATTTAGGTACTGATACTTGGATCGAATCACGTAAATATTTGGTGTTCTTTATTATTCATTATTTTTTTCTTTTGTGATTTTGCATTGCCTTAATTGCAAGATCGTTTCGCGTTAATATTATGGTTCGTGTCCTATTAGAAGAAGAAGATGCTCCTCGAAAAACTACATTCTGCCTTACGTAAAGTTGCCACCAACAAGGTAGCTATAGGTAATGCAACAACAAATCTTGGATGTCATATCTATATATGAGTATATTGCCAAATATAACTTATATGATTTTTTGTTATAACTTACCGTTATTATGCAAAGCAAATAAGAGGTTAATCATACTTTGGCAACGTTACATAGGGCAGAGTTTGGAATCAAGAATACTATATCTAGGTAAAAAATGCCATTTATCAGTAATGAATCATGTATCGACATTGACACGGCTAATCTAGTTCCCAGCACGTGATTAATTTATATGAGTATCACATTTTACTTAAGATAGTCGTAGGATTGAAGTTGTTTTACTATACAATGAAAAGTAGGCTCAGAAGCATACAAAGCAGCCCATGTACAGTGGTCATATCCTCAGATGCACAAAACTCAGCTTAATTATCACATCAAATTAAGCAGAGCAAGACCTCTAGTATTTTTTGTCATCAAGTAACTTATGAGTGTGAACTCATATTCAGCTGACGATGACTCGGATAACGAGGTAGGGGAGGATCAGACGGAAGCCCAAGACGAAGAATATTCTTATTTCAGCGTCCAATCACGGACATAACTCAAATAAGACAATATCTCATTCCATTTTAACGTCTTGTGGGGCAAGCTCAAGACTTGTGGCCGTCCTTGATCAAGCTCAAGATAATGAATCTTATCTCCATTACGTGGTTTGTTCAGAAGAAGCCTTCTTACATGTTGGCCTGATTTTTGGCATATCTCCTATCATTTTCTTTTTTCGTTTTTGGTTAATTTGGATATAGAGTCACATGATTTAACTGTGTTTGGTTCATCTTGGTATGGATAGCATCCAAAACACGACCAAATAATCAGTCTTATCTCCATTATATGTCCAGTTCTGAAGAAGCCTTCTTATTGTTGCAAACTTAAGACGAGATGCTATGCGTTTCCTTTTTCATTCCGCGAAGGGACTAATCTTCATTACAACTAACCTTGGGTAGGATACGAAATCTTATGAGTAATGCTAATAAGGTTATGGAAGAGCATAATTAAATTACGGTGCCATTTTCTGTAAGTATAGGAGCCATTTTAAAACATAGGCAATTCGAGAACATTTGTGTATTTGATATGCTGCTTATATGGTAAAGCAAATAATGCATCAATTGACTAGCATGATCAATGGGAAAGTTCTGGGTAAGTTACAAGGATAGGCAACGAGGACTGGGTTTTCTTGATTTTTGTGAAATCCCCTAGATGGAGCGGGATTGTCTTATTTTTTTTTTCATTTAAAGAGATGGAGTAGTTGAGATGCGTGCGAACTAGCCCGGACACAATTTGAACCAAAAAATAGGTTAAGAAAAAGTAAATCAATTGGTTTTCTAAGCATTTGAAGGTGTTTAGTAACTGCCAAAATTTTTATTCTTAGAATACAAAAAAAATAGAAATGCGTTTGGTAACTGTACAATTTTTTTTTTAATCTTATGAGTAAGGCTAATGTGAAACATCCATTATACTTTATGTTTTCTATCATAAATCCTTGTACTCATCCGTAGTCTTTATCTTATCTTTAGCTCTTTGATAAAGTAATGCTAGGAAGAAGGAAGAGAGAGAGAGAGAGAGAGAGATTTTGGAGAAAACAAATGGAAAGTGTGAGCTTCAAGTCACATGACTCCCTCTCTCGTGGACAAAAATCACCAATTAGTGCTGCAAAATCTCAGAAAAAAAGCAACATTAAATCAATTATACTATGCACAAGTTGAAATAAAGAGGGGAGCAAAAAGAAAAGTGTTTCTTGCCAAATAGTGGAAAAATTGAGAGGCAGAGAGGGAGAGCCATATATAAATAAAGCAAGAGCACAAATATTCCCCACTGCCATAGTCCTCAACACTACTATTTCCCAAATCCCTCTCTCTCTCTCTCTCTCTCTCTCTCTCTCTCTCTCTCTCTCTCTCTCTCTCTCTCGTATTCCCAAATGGCCATTCCAAAACACTTCTTCTTCTTCACCACAACACTCTTGATTCTTGCCTCTCTCTTTGTCTCCATCAGTGTTGAAGCAAGAGAGGTTAGGGAGCGCGATTCCTTCAGCAAATTCACCAATGCCAACGACGACGTCGGCAAAGAGAACGCGCGAGTTGTCCCCAGCAAGGAAGAGGCCCTCGCCACCGAGGAGGCCTTGAAGAGGCAAGAGGACCAAGAGCAACAGCCGACCTTCATTCCTCGGACCCGCAATGGGTATGGCCTCTACGGTCATGAGAAGACTATCGAAGACACGCCCGCCACCACCACTGCTACCTCCACTGGTAACCGCCTGTCCAAAACGGCGATGCCGGATGACTCGTTCTACAGCAACTCGAATGGCAATTTCGAGAACACCAACAACTATTACAATGATAAGAGCTACGATAGGAGGAGCGACAGCTACTACAACAAGGATGCTTATGTCGCAGACCGGAGGGAGCAAGCCCGCGACACTTACACGCCAGAGGAGCAAAACTTTGTCGGCAACGCTCGGCTTCAAGATAGCAGCTACACCACCACCACCACCACCGGCTCCCGCGCCACAAACGACCACAATACCTACTATACCGGTGGCAATAGGTACGGCTTCAAAGTATCACTAAAGGTCGACACCATTTAGCAAGAATTTGATGATATGCTCGAAGCGAGCGACATAAGAAGCGCACTGAGCATAAAGTTTTATGATACTTTAATTATTTGGCGCTTTGAACAAAATATGGTGAGGGTAGCACAGTGATGAAGCAATCTGCTTGTGTATGTTGGCTCTTTACATATACGTTTTTTGAAGAATGCTTTTCACATTTAACTTTCAAATTATGTAAAGAAACATGTAAAGGATTCATCTTGCGTTTACCATCAGGTACGGCCCCGTGAATCCGGAAGGGATGATCGACACGAGGTTTTCGGAGAACGGGAAGTATTCCTACAACGTACACCATTAGGAGAAATACTACCAAAACAGGCACCAGAGGTCGAAGCCCGGGTATTCGACTCAGGGGTATTATGGCAATGGCAACCGCAACCGCAACGACAACGTCAACCTCTACGAGCAACAGTTCAACAACGTCGACGACAACTTCATGGGAGGATACCAGGACCAGCAGGAGTTCCAGGAGAGCCAAGACGATGAGTTTGTGCCCCGAGAGAGACAGAGACTGATGAAGTTGGTGCATTCTAAAATTATAAAATTGAATGTGTTTAATTATTCATGATATGCATGAATTATGGTGTTTTGTGGTGGAAAGAGAGACGCAAAATGTTAAACTATACACTTTACTTTTACTTTAATTTGTGACCTTATTTTGCAGTATTCCCTGGGACTGTGTGTTTGAAAAGATGACAAAGTTGCGGGTATGGAAATGTATTTGGACCAAAGTTGAGGATCTAATAATAATAATAAAAAGTGTATATGGAAGAGGGTTTGTGCTTGCTTTCTTTTTGGGTAGGCCCCGACAAAATCGCAAATGGAGGATTTCGCCTGCAATTGGGTCCCTAGTTGAACCGATTCTGAACCGGTTAAATTCTGATTTGCTTCAAACAAGCTCAACGCGCCCCTATTTTTATTTTTAAGATTGAAAATCATAACTGAGTCCAATGAGATCTGTTTTGAAGTTCAACCTTAGAATCGACCCATCAAGTAATTGATCATCAATGACGAGAACTAACAGAAAGATATTCACAGCAATAATATTACCGAAATATCGATCCTACATTATTATTAAGGAATTGAGATCCATTCAACTTAGAAGGTAACATGATGCATCGGCACTTACCTGGCCCCCTAGCCAAATATCCATTGCCTACCAATACACTCAAATTAGTCCATCATGCATTTTTTGGCAAGCACTCATCCATTGTCTAATGCAAAATCTAGTATCTCATTACATAAACATGGAAAAGTGTGCAAGTTGTTCAATCTTAGCTACTGGTGTTCCCATGAACAGTCTTTGTAAAAACTGCAGATGCTTTTGTACGAGCCATGATTAAGGAAGATGGGATAGAACTATTGGAGATGATAATGCTCCCCATGAACTACCGAAAGAGCACCCACAAAAGCGTGCGAATCACGTTGTCAGAATCGGACATTTGAAGTTGGAAAACCTGGTAATTTCTGTATAAAATGTTGCAAATGCACATGTAAAAAAAAATCAATAAATCGCTAAGATCCTATGTATTTCTGATCTAACAACTTACCAAACTTCCATAGTAGTTCCGTCAAGAATTGTACATAATCCTCTTTAATAAAGGGTTCGACCCAAAATCCGGAATCTAACGGAACAAAAGCAACGGTCCAAGGCTACGCTAGATTTGAGGGATTCCTTACATAAAAAATTTTCTTTTGTGTTGCGGCCAATATATTTACATGATGTCTTGCGAGAAAAATGTATTTTCTTTTTTTCAACCCTTTTTTTCTTTCCAATTTTTTTTTATTTAGATTTCTGTTTTGAAACGGCCTATTATTCAAATTGTCCTACATATATGAATATATTTCTCTAAATGGCTATATATATATCGAAATATTTTCTATAAGTACCCATGCATATATTATAGTTTGTTGCTTGTTTTCAAATCAAAGTTGTAGTGATTGGCCAATTAGGGTGCGTTTGACAATTGTTCTGTTTTCGAAAATAAATTTTGTTCAGAAATGATTCTTTTTTATTTCATGCAGTGGTCATATCCTCATATGCACAAAACTCAGCTTAATTATCACATCAAATTAAGCAGAGCAAGACCTCTAGTATTTTTTGTCATCAAGTAACTTATGAATGTGAACTCATATTCAGCTGACCATGACTCGGATAACCAGGTAGGGGAGGATCAGACGGAAGCCTTAGACGAAGAATATTCTTATTTCAGCTTCCAATCTCGGACATAACTCAAATAAGACAATATCTCATCCCATTTTAACGTCTTGTGGGGCAAGCTCAAGACTTGTGGCCGTCCTTGATCAAGCTCAAGATAATGAATCTTATCTCCATTACGTGGTTTGTTCAGAAGAAGCCTTCTTACATGTTGGCCTGATTTTTGGCATATCTCCTATCATTTCCTTTTTTCTTTTTTGGTTAATTTGGATATAGAGTCACGTGATTTAACTGTGTTTGGTTCATCTTGGTATGGATAGCATCCAAAATACGACCAAATAATTAGTCTTATCTCCATTATATGTCCTGTTCTGAAGAAGCCTTCTTATTGTTGCAAACTTAAGACGAGATGTTGTGCGTTTCCTCCTGGGGAGGATCTAATCTTCATTACAACTAACCTTAGGTAGGATACGAAATCTTACGAGTAAGGCTAATAAGGTTATGCGAGAGCATAATTAAATTACGGTGCCATTTTCTGAGTATAGGAGCCATTTTGAAACATTGGCAATTCGAGAACATTTGTGTATTTGATATGCTGCTTATATGGTAAAGCAAATAATGCATCAATTGACTAGCATGATAAATGTGAAAGTTCTGGGTAAGTTACAACATAGGACAGGCAACGACGACTAGGTTTTCTTGATTTTTGTGAAATCTCCTAGATGGAGCAGGATTGTCTTATTTTTTATTAATTTAAAGAGATGGAGTAGTTGAGATGCGTGCAAATTAGCCTGGACACAATCTAACCAAAAAACTGGTTAAGAAAAAGTAAATCAATTGGTTTTCGAGAAGAAAAGAAGAAACTTGCTCAGCTCAACGAAAGAGAATTAAAAGATGATTGCCTTGCTACTGCATATAAGGACTTTTTACTGATTTTATATTTGAGGACGACAAGGAGATTACTACACCAACCTGACCGCACCATAAAGAGAATCAAAGAGAGAAAAATAATGGAAATATTGCAACTTATTTTATTAGTTCTCTTAGCTTTGATCGAAGATCACCTCACTTGCAATCTTTTGCACATGTAATCCGAGTTATCAAAGCATAGTCGGCTAAAATAGAAAACAAGAGATTCTTATAATCATTTAATGTCAGATTTGTTGAGAAACCTCCTAATTGATTTTGAAACTAACAAAACTGTCCATTGTTTTGAATCTGATAATTGCATAGTAGTGTCTTTCTTACGGTAACTACTCGTAAAGAGAAGCTTATTCAGATTCAATCTATTGAAGCTTGAATGTTTCGATCATGAAGAAAAATCTATAATCTGGATGTTATTCAGACTCTACTTCTTGTTGTTCAAATATCATGATAATCATTGCTTGGATATCATTAGAGCAACAATATGGATATCGGCTAAATTTATACGTGCATGCATCTGATTACTTCAAACTCCACGTTAAAGCTAGATATCTTCATTTTGGGGAGACTACTTATGGCAATACACATTCAGACACAAATTTCAACTGTCACAGCTAGTAATCTGTTTTGGATTTCCTATTTAGAAGTGTTGATCCTCGATCTTAAAGATTGTTTTGCAACAAAATCCCGCACGCAAGACATTTTTTATTGATTGGCAATTACTTCTTAGACAAGCTACTTTCCTTAATAGAATAACTCTACTTATGGAAACTGAAGATTTGCTTATATGGGCAACCAAATCAATAGGGATTCATATCTTATCTCTCAAACGGCTATGCAATCTTCTTTATGTAATCTTGTCTAATGGGTTGATTGAAGAGTGATCCTATGAAGATTGTCCAATGGGTAGATTGGAAGTAGATGAATATAAAAGGAGATAAAAGTGCCGAAAAAAAAAAGAGATGTCTTGAATAAATAATTCCAAAGTACAAGATAACTTCAATCTTACATACTTGTCCTCCTGAGCTACAAATTGTAATCTTTGAGAGGCACTGAAAGAGTGATTTAGTGAGATAGTGAGACTTATCATATACTCGAGTATTATCACTTACAATTGTAAATTCTTATTGATTCACTAGTGAAATCCAGCAAGTAAACTGTCAGTATGGAAGAGTGGATGTATGCTTAATCTAAGCTTACCACTATATATTATGTGTGCAATTTCTTCTATCTCAAAACTCTTGCTGATTATTTTTGATAGACTTTTGCACACTAGTGAATCTCATCGCACCTCTGTCAATATTCAGACTCTGGACTTAGTGCTCGGTGAATATCATTAGATTACTGACGTTGTTCAGACCCTGATTCTTTTGAATTTGACAATATTTGTCTTGACTACTTTGCTTCCACTTTAATTTATCAAAATTAGTTAAAGTCACCATTCACACCCCCCCTCTAGGTGATATTTGCTAGCTCCAACATTCACAGCGCCCCTCTAGGTGATATTTGCTAGCTCCAACAAGATTCACTTTTCTTTCCTTCTTGCTATCCGGGAATTCGAAGGACATCAAACTAAATAAGAAACCCTTGTTGCGTCTGCTAAAATAAAAGTGACTAAAGCCTCTTCCGAAAAGAGATAAGATTCTAGAAAAATAGGTTCGGTAGCATATAAAGCAACCAATTTAGCTTAATAATCTGCAAAAGATTGTTGAGCAGAGCAAGTGTATATCCTTTTCAATTATTATTTTGTCATCAAATTGAACTTGAATATACATTGATCTGTAAGTTTTTATGCGTTTGACCGAAAAGAGAAAATCTAATGAGGATGAAATTGATGGATTTTACATGTACTGGAATGTTAAATTGTAGAAACCTTAACGGGGTAAGCAAATTTGCAAGAACACGTGTTTTGTGATTGATTGAATAGTCTTTACAACGATTACAATGTAGGTATTTATATCCCACAATTTGCAGTTATTTGCAAACAATTAAAATTTTGAATTTACGAATAAATTCCTAGTGCTATTTACAGTCATTAATAAGCATCATTCTTTTGAAGATCCTAAGCGCGATCCCTTATTATCTATCAGTGGTTATGCATAAGGAGTAGCAAATTCCGAGATTATAGGAATAGCCAACTGGCACTCCTTTGCTTGCGTCCGTCATGTTTGTCTTCAACGAGCTGCAGCGGTTACCAAAGTTTGCATTAGCTAGCTGTTGATGACCTTCTTTCATTCGTTGTTGAAACTTAAATTTTGACTAATCATTGTTGACACCTATTTTTAAATTTGCCCAAAATTAATTACACAAAATTTAGGAATTAATTTTCTTTGATTCCTAAACAAAAAATATTTCAATTTAAATGCATTGCATGTAGAAATTAGGCATATTTGCATTGATAGGGCTTATTAGAGCATATTTTCTTAATTAATTTTCAAAATTTATTATTATTATTATTATTATTATTATTAATTAAGTTAATAAAAAAAAAGAGAAAGAAAAAAATTGATTCGGGCCAGGTCGGGGCCGGGCCGACCCGGCCCGTCTCTCTCTTCCCCCCCCCGTATGGGCCTCGGCCCTCTTCTTTTCTTTTTTCCTTCCCCCGGCGGGCCCAGCCCGTTTCTCTTTTCCCCCCACACGGGCCTAGCCCACTTCTTTTTCTTTTTTCCCCTCCGCGTGGGCCTCCTCCTCCAGCCCACTTCTCCTTTTTCTTCTTTTCCCGTTGCACGCGACTGGGCCTAGCCCGGCCCAGCCCCTTCTTCTCTTCTTCCCCTTTGCCGGTCGCTCTCTCGCCTCTGTTCACCCCTGCGTGCGTCGTCACGCCGACGCACAGGGGCGCCGCCCCTCGTCATCGTCGTCAGCAAGCCAGGGGAGGCTCGAACCAGCACGCCGAAGGGACTGGCATTAATTGCCAGTCCCGTCTTCCTCGTCTTCCTGGCCTCTCCTTATCCTCTTCTCCCTCTCGGCTCCCTGTTCTCCTATGCCATTGCCAGACTGGCCTCCCCCTCTGCATCGGCCTATGGCCGTGGAATTCGCGGGGCATAGACCGGTGCAGGCCGTCGTCAGCCGACGTGGGGAGGCACAGTGTCATCGTCTCCGGCTATAAATAGCTAGAGAGAGAGAGAGAGAGGGGTCGGCAAAAATTTTACAGAAAAACAGAGAGAGAGAGAGAGAAAACAGAGCAGACTGAGAGAGAAAATAGAGAGAAAAAGAGGGAGTCCGTTGTTTTTGCAGGTTTCAGTAGCGTTGCCGTCGCCCCCCCGAAGCCGGAAGCCCCCACACGCGCCGTCGACGATGAGACTGCTCCCCGGCCTGAACCGACTCTGTCTTCCCCTGTTTTTGCTCCGATTTTGGCCGGGACTCGCGCCGGCCTCCTGGCGCGATTCCCAGCCCATACCGCCGTCCCTCGACGTTTGTGTATCGCCGTCGTAGACAAGGTAAGCCCTGACGCCGACTGGTTAACTGGAGGAGGTCAGGATTCCTAGTTTTTCTCGTCGCCCCTCACCTGTTCGACACAAGTCCTCAATGAAGCCGGTTTTTGTTTTGGTCGCCGGCCGGCAAATGGCGGTCGGACGACGACGCCGGAGGGTGGAGAGGCTTGGTACTGGTGCCATGGGGTCGATTAAGGGGCGGCACTAGTTTGGGTCGGCCGGCGGACGGCCGATTTTGGCCCCGCCGGCATTTCCTTTCTCGCGGACCTGTAGATCCGGGTCGGATCCGACCCGAATCAATAGATTTGACCCGAGTCAATGCCCGGATCGGATCCGTTGACTCGGGTCGGCTCTGACCGACCCGGATCAACAGATCCGACTTGGGTCAACGCCCGGGTCGGATCCGTTGACCCGGGTCGACTCCGACTGACCCAGATTCGACCCGATCCGACCCTTTTTTTTATTTTTATTTTTAAAAAAATATATTTAAAAAAATAAAAAAAAAATTTTAAAAAAATTTTAAAAAAAGGTTTTTCTTTTCCTTTTTCTTTTCCTTTTTTTTTATTAATAAAAAATATTTTAAAAAAAATTAAAAAATTTTCAGATTATTTTAAAAAATAAAAATAAATAAATAATATTTTCGGAAAATAATAATATTTTCGTTTTATTATTATTTTTTTTCTTTTTCCGAAAAAAAATTCAAAAAATAAAAAAAATTCAAAAAGAAATTTTTTTTTTAAAAAATTTCTTTTTATTTTCTTATTTCGTTTTTTCTTATATCAATTTTTTTTTCGAAATTTTTTTTTTCTTTTTCGCATGACTTATCTGAGTGTTCTAATCCTTTATAATTATGCATGAGCCGGTTTCTTTTAAATTAAATAAGCCCGAATCGCATGATAGTATGTTGTTTTTTTTAATTACTGTAGTGTTGTTAGTGTGCATGTTTTAATACAATTGCATGAACTGCCGTCTTTTGAATGTCATCTAGCTTAGTTAGGACTAGAACCCTAGGCTACATGACTTGTGTTCCTGACTGTTGATCATTTCTGATTATGCACTCGCTTGATCACCTCACATGTTAGGAGAAAGGTCCTAAAATCAATCCAAATTGCCTGATAAATGTTTTCAAAAAATGAATAGGGTAAAATGGTACCGAAAGGGCATTAGTTATCCAACTAGTGTAACCAAGTCCCCGAATTCAGTTAATCTCTGGTTCGTAGGAATAGGGTGATCCTCCCGTCACCCTATTTGGGTTTCTAATCGACCTACCCAAAATCGATTAGTGGCGACTCCTGCATGTAAATCACCCACATGTTAAAAAACTTAAACCCTAAGTCGCGATATGGTATGGGCTTGGGAGAGCCCGAGTTAAGTCCTGAACCTAGACTTAGCACGTACCAGGCGAGCCCCCCTCCTTTTTGCATGCTATTCAAAAAGGGCTCGGGAGGTCGGTCGCGACAATCATTTAAGATTTAATTGCATAGAAAATTAGGAACTAATATTTAGCCCCTAAACAAAAATAATAATATAATTAAATTTTATAACATATAGTTTTTAGGAGCATTCACTATCATTGAGTTCATTAATTGCATTTGCATTGGACTATGGTGAATGGACCTGAATCGGTCGCGTGGACTTGGCCAGCTCTTAGCAAAATTCGGCCAGAACAAGGGGAGTAGTGGCTGAAATTTCAATCCTAAAAATCAGGGTTGTTGAGCTTTAATTGAGTTGGGTTTAGCTCATAAGGTTAAAATGGTTTGAGTTTAATCAGAATAAACCATAAAGGGGTAAAGTCTATAATTAAGCCCACATGCTAGCAAAATTTGGCCAGCCCATAGACGAAGCTGCTGTCCCTTGCCACCGGGCCTTGTTGCAAATATCGAGTTCCAGCCTTGCCAAGCCGAGCGCCATCGTAAGCAGCCCTTCCTCGGCCGAGTCCCAATGGTGTGCCATTGTCGGCCAGCCACACTGAGCTCTGTCGTAATCCACGAGCCGGCCACTGAGAGTCCCCTCACCATCATTGTACGCGGCCGTCCCCATCGCGAGCTTGCACCGTTGGTCACAGTTGCGTGATCAACTGTCAAGTTCGAATTTGGAAAAAAATCTTCAAGATAGGTAATAATCCTTATACAATTTGATTTTGTAAATTTATTGCCTATTTTGAACAAATTGTCATCTAACATGATTATCTTGAGATGCTAGGCATATCTAAATTTGTATTATTTCCTAATTTGACAATGTGCATATGGTCAACAGTACGATCTTATATCTAAGATACGATTCGCGACCGCATGAAAAATCAATGAATCTGATCATCATGCCATATGATACGATTATCGGTTTTATTTGTTGCCAAATTTGAATCGATTTGCATGTTGGCACATATCTTTTCTCAATGCTTATCTTTTTGCAATGAATTTTATCTTTCTTTGATTGTTTCCTTAAAAGAAAATACAAAAATCTCACAATAGATTAGGATATATTTTTCTAGATAATCTTGGTGGTTAAATGTAGATTTAGATAAGATTTCGTTGCTAAGTTAGGGTAGTTTTAGGTAGAATTCATATTTAGATCGATCCTAGAGGATTGTTATAGGTTTCCGATTTAAATTAGGATTTGACTTAGTTTATTTCCTATTTTAAATTAGATAGTATCTTAATTTAGATAGTAGATTTTTAGTAATTTTTAATTATGAATTTAATAAAAAAACAAAAAAATCATCTTAGGATAAATTAGATTTCTTTCGTATATGAGATTACATGTCTAAATAATGGAATTTATTTATTCGGAGTTTTAATAAAAATACCAAAAATATCATATACATGTCATATAGTTTGCATGTTAGGTTCATTTAATTAAAATGGCATAACATATAGGTTAGTTTTCATTTTAAGATAAAGAAAACGCCAACAAACAATTGATTGTGTTGGTGTGGTCAATTTCATTTCTTCCTTGTAATTTATTTATTACAATGGTTGCGGATCCGCATGATTACCTCACATGTTAGTGGCTAGGTTAAAATCGATTCAAGCTGCCTGCAAAAATATTTTTGAAAATAAAAGAGAAAGGTACTGGAAGGCCTTTAAATTAATCTAGTGTAATCAAGTCACCGAATCCATTTAATCTTTTATTTGTAGAAGTAAAGTAATCTTCCACATTTGGGTTTCTAATTAACTTACTAAAAAATGATTAGTGACGATTCCAAAATGAAAATGACTTGCATGCTAAATATTGTACCTAAGTTATCAATTGGTATGAGTTTGGAAGAACCCGATCTAGGTGTGAGCTTAGTAATCCATTAACCAACTCCTAGTTGATTCACCTTCAGGAGGGTTGCGACATTGGTGAATGGCTCTCTTTGATAACTTTTGTAATGTCTGTTTTCGATGACTTTATTGGCAAGTTCCCTCCAAGTTGTCGACTACTTTGTTCATTAACGATTTCTATTTTGATCCAATCTTGCTCTCATCGAGTGAACTCACCATTTGTTGATAATCTTAAAAAGTTAACCACTTTTTGGTGTCCATATTACTACATAGACCACAAGTTGGAATATGAGAAGGAGAATATCAGACAGAAGCCGAAGACGGAGGATCTCATATAAGCTTCCAATTCTCCAACATATAGGTGACTTTGATTTCTGTTGTCGATTTCATTCTTATTTGAAGACATTAACTTTCGAAGTTGTTAAGATTCCCTCCCACAAAAGGAAAGGGAGTGTAAATGCAAAAGAATATGTCACATGCAATATATCACATCTATCTACAATCGCTTAGAAATAATTTCTATTTCAGGCCTCTATTTAGCATGATGATAATATTTAATTGGTATAGAATAGCATAGTATAAAGCATATTAACTAAAATAATAATTAGCACTGTACCTACTGAAAATATCATATAACACCATGGACTGGCCCAGAGTTCCAGGGCCCTCCTGGCCCACCGAAGTACTGGAAGAAAACCCAGATGGAGTGGAGCCCAAACTTTACTTTCTCTAAGCAAGTTCCAATGTTTTGATGCTCATCTCGGAGAAAATTGTTCAAAAAATCCTAAATTTATTGCACTTTTACCAATTCAATTTTAAAACTTTCAAGTTTATCAATTAAGTACTAAACCTTTTCATTTCTTACCAGTTGAGTCCATTCGACCAATTTTGGCCAAAAAGTATTAATACTGGCTGGCACCAACCATTCGACCAACGCTGATGTGGCAATATTTTAATATTTTTTCCAAAATTTTTTTTCTTTTTTTCTTTTTTTTTCTTTTAATTTTGTTTGCCATTCTTCCCTCTCACCGAACCGGCCAAAGGTGAGACCTTGTTGGCCTTTGGCGAAGGTCGCCCTCACCAACCACTAGCGAGGGCAAGCCTCACCAAAGGCCCTCGACCTCACCTAAATCTAGCGAGGCCGACCACGCTATTGTTGGGCGAGGGAGACCTAGCTGATGGTGAGGTTGACCTCGCTAGTGGTTGGCGGGGACTAGCTTCACTAGAGGGTCGGCGAGGTCGACCTCGCCGGTCCTTACCTTTGGCCGATTCGGCGATTGGCCAAATGGAAGAAGACCAAAAAAAAAAGAAAAAGAAAAAGAGGAAAAAATACTATTAAAAACTTGTCACATCAGCGTTGGCCAAGCGGCCAGCGTTCACATCAGCTCCAGGTGGCCAAAATTGACCGGATAGACTTAATTGTCAAGAAGTGAAAAGGTTTAGGACTCAATTGGCAAATTTGAAAGGTTTATGACTGAATTGACAAAAGTGCAATAGGTTTGGAACATTTGGACAATTTTCCCCTTATCTTGCTAATGGATATTCTAATTTTTCTCGGGATTTGAAAGATGCTTGTACTTATATCATTTTTACTCTAATTTTCTTCTGTCTCTAACCAATATTCTGATTAGCAAGGTACAAACATAGACATCTTACACATTTATGTTTAGTTAACTTTGCATGTGATTGAACTTATATCATTTATGTTTAATTTGAATTTCTCCATCAATTTATAGTCGGCCTCCCATTTCTTCTTTTCTAGATACATTCCTAATCTTCTCCAACAGTTATAAGGATCAGTATTGATTTTTAAGAGTAAGTATTTCTTTTAGAAAAAATCTCTAGATCGACGACCATGTCTCGAGACTTGTGATGCTCGATGACCACAAGATCAACGATCTCATAGCAAGGTTGCCACTCAGCGGCAACCATGGTCCAAGGTTGAGCAGCCATGGACAACGTCCATTCAAGGCCGTGCTGGCTTGGTGACCTAGCTTGACGTCCCAGATGCTGTTGTGACCTTGAATTTGCGGTCGTCGCTACTGTCTTTGACATCTCGGGAGCTTGAGAGAGAGAGAGAGAGAGAGAGAGAGAGAGAGAGAGAGAGAGAGAGAGAGAGAGAGAGAGATGCGCTAGAGATGGAGAACTAGAGAAACAAAGAGGAAAGGGAGACATAGACCGTGATGATGCCGACGCCCAACGAGGGAAACTGCAGCGGACGGTGACGGGCGGAGATCGGCAAGGCAATGGGCCACAACGACTGGTGGTGACAGAGATATGTAGGATTTAATTTGAGTTTGGTTGGTGCTATTGAGTGTGGTGGTGAATTTACATTGCGCATGAAGGCAATTTTGGAAGAAAAATGATATTTTCGTAAATAGAGTTACAATAGTAAGTTATGGTAGGGTGTAAGGTGATATCTAAAATAAAAATTCAAAGTGCAAAGAACGGTGCGTTTGGTAATCATTATGTTCCCAAAAATAATTACTGCTCAGAAATGAATTTTTTTTATTCTACTCACAGAAATAATTTGTAAGCATTTAAAGGCGTTTGGGCGTGCATGATAACTATTCTATTTATCGGTTTTTCTATTTTTCTGTTCCCAAGAATAAGTTTGGAACATAAATCCGTTTGGTAACGTAATTTCATTTTTCTATTTCTGGAACAAATTTCTACTTCAAAAATAGGTTTGGAACAGAAATCAGAAATAATTTTTTTTTTCTTTTATATTTTTGGAGCAGAAGTGAGAAATAAAAACTCTTTTCATCACTTGCCCTCGCTACTAGCCGACTACTCACCCGCCGCCCCAACGTCGCTGTCGGTCACCTCCCACCACCGCCGATTGTCGTCCTTCGCCGCCTACCGACAGTTGTTTGTCGCTGTCCATTGCCATCCTTTGCCACGGGCTATCTCCCATCGTTTGCCTTCATCCACTGCCTAACACTAGCCGCCTCCCACCATCGGCCGTCGTCGATCGCCTCCCTCTGTTGACCGCCGCTGGACGTCTTCTACCGCCGCCCAACATCGCCGACTTCCCACCACCGCCTACCCGCCGGCTGCCTCCCGTCATCGTCCTCCATTGCCGGCCGCCTCCTGTTGTCATCCTCTTCGTCATCCAATGCTGGCCACCTCTCATTGCCCCCCGCCTCTTGTCGTCGTCCTCTATTGCTGGCCGCTTCACGTTGCTATCCTCTATCGTCGTCCACCATCCTCCTTCGCCACCTAATGCCGACCACCTCCCACCAACGCCCGTCTCCCGTTGCTGGTTGCCTCTTGCCACCACTCGCCGTTTGTCACCTCTTACTTGTCGACAGCTTGGGAGAGAAATTTTCTGTTGTTATTAAACGCATATTTTGGTTCAAAAAATTGTCCATGGAATAGAAATAGAAAATTCTATTTCTGGCTAGAAATTGGTTTATGGAACAGAATGGTTATCATTTACGCCAAAGGTAATTGCCTATTCCTCAAATAGAAAAAGAACAAAAATACATTTGGTAACTGCACAAAATTTCTTTTTATTAATAATATTTTGAATTTTTTAATATTTCTTTCTTTTGTTTCCATTTTTTTCTTTTCTTTTTTTCTTCTTCCCCTTCCTTGGCTCATGGCCAGGTCGCCGGCGCTGGTGATTGGCCATAGGCTAGGCTCGACAAGGGCGGCTCGCGGCTTGGGCGAGGACCGTCCTTGCTACCTAAGCGAGGGTCGCCTTCACTAGATTTGGTGAGGGTGGCACTCGCCCAGGTTGCGAGCCGCCCTCGCCGGCCACAGGCCAGGAAAAATGAAGAAGACCCACCAAGAAGAAGAATACGAGAAAAAAATTTTCTTTTCCATTTCTAATTCTTACTCCCAGAATCAAGAATCAACTTTTTTTTTAATTCTTGATTCTTTTCCAAAACTAATTCTGGGAACAAATTTGTGCCCAAGAACAAAAAATTTACCAAATGGATTTTTGTTCTTTTTTTGTTCCAGTGAACAAAAGAATAGAATCGGGTATTGCTTGGTAGGTTACCAAACAGCCCCTAAGTGATGTGATATATTTTTTTTCCTTGACACTAAATGCGTCCCACTTGTTAAAAAAACCTGTTTGGGATTTATGACATTATTTATAAACTAATCTGGTAAACTAATCTTCGTATACTTCATAATCTTCACCATATTCCTTTTTCAGTCACGCAAGAACCCTAGTTTACTCAACTGGGGTCTGAAAGTGGAGTGTCCAGCTAGTCATGTAATATGGAAGGATGAGAATCTTCCTGCATACAGTATTTTCTTTATCTATTATTTAAAGATTAATACCATGGAAAACTCTAAACTGATATATCTGTGACAATTTATCCCAAAATATTTTTTTCACCAACAAAAATTCCAAACTGGTACACTGGTGATAAATTTACCCTCCATTAAAATTTACAGTCAAATTGTTGAGTTTGATGACACGTAACAGTTGATGGATGTATCGATTTGGGATTTTACCCTCCGTTTATCACAGATGTATCGGTTTGTGATTTTTTGTAATATTAATCGAATTTAACAAAAATAAATAAAGGATAAAATTATCACAAATGTACCAGTTTGAGATTTTCTGTGGTCAAAAAATTAGTTTTGGGTAAATTTATTATAAATGTACCAAGTTGAGATTTAAATTTATCATAATTGTACTAATTTAGGATTTTTTGTGGTATGAACCCATTATTTAAAAGGTAACGCCTAATTTAAAAATAAATGTCCCATCAGCGGTGAAGTGTCCTAGCTAATCAACATTTGCTTTATAAAAAAGGGTTTTATGAGAGGGCCTTGTACAGGGGAGTAAGACATCCTTCATTGAATTACGTTAGGTGGGAGAAAGCGAGGATGAATTTGCAAAATGAAACAACACTATGGCATCACTTTTTCGACGTTATACACAAGCACCTAACTTCCTCAAAAGTGTGTGGAGTTCGCCATCTCTTGCACATAGCAAAAGAAGAGTCTAGATATAATAGACAGAGATGCGTGTAATATATAATTGCTCTTGGTGACTTTGGAAAGTTAGATGGGCTTTATGCCAACGACTGGCTAGAAGAGTCAGACTTGAGGGATTAGCTGATGCTAGACCACCACATAAAGAGCATGTTCACCATTTTATATTAGTATGCTAGAAGCTTCTTATTTAGAGGTTCCAACAACCTATTAAACAAATTTAGAAAAGAAAAATAAAAGATCAGTTCTCTATTTTGTATGGCCATTTCCAAATAATATTCACGTTGGTCCTTCTTTTGTCTCCCTTTTCCAAGATAATAGCAATTTATTGGGGAAAAGAACAGTAGAAGTGCCAAAAGTTGTGCACGGTGGTCACTTTAGTGCCAAAAGTTTTTATTGGATCACTTAAGTGCCACCTTTTCAAAAAAATGATCACTTAAGTGCCTACTCCAATTTGAGTCGTCGGAAATCCGACGTGACCATATTTTATTAATTTTTTAATCCTACGTTGCTCGTCGGCATGCCCAGTCAGCATATAACCCCTAAACGATGTCGTCTAAAAGTTGTAAACAGTGATCGTTTAAGTGCCAAAATTTTTTTAAAGTGATCACTTGAGTGCTATTCATTGTTAAAAAGCGATCACTTTAGTGCTAGTTATTGTTAAAAAGCGATCATTTCAGTGCCAAGCACGTACCAGCAAAAACAAGTGATGGTGTAGTTTTGTGCTTGCATAAGTTGCACAAACACGTGCTGATGCAAATACAAACCAGTAACATCAATCAGCTACAACTCCTTGTGTAGCTCGACCAATAAGCACAACCGAGAACCCCTCCTCAACAAGGTAATTTCATTCCTCTCTTTGCATGCAAGCTGCTTGTTGAAATGTCTCTATGAAGTTGTGAAGTGTAGTCGAGAAAGTTGCTTAAATCTATTGGCTGAAGTGTTCATCATATGTTCAAATCACAGTAGGAACCTCATATTCATTTACATCGTTTTTGTTTAGTGAGACTTGAATATGAAATTGAGAATAACACAAAGGAACAGATTTGAGGGAAGAAAGGCATGGACTGCTCCCGCACGTGGCTGATGTACTTGAGCGTGCACCCCTCCGCAAGGCCGTTGTAGTCAACGAACTCAACCTCTGGCGGGGGAATCGTGCTCTGGCCGTTCCAAGGTTGTGGTTGGGAGTCCATCACGATCGAGATAATCGCCTTTGCGGCGGATCTAGCAATTGCGTTAGCGCTAGCCATTGGATCACACCTCGAGTGAAACTCCCTATGGACTAATAACAAGAAACAGAGCGTCAATATCGAAATCAAGGAATCAAAATCAAACTCTGTTAACCAACAGAAACTTTAGTTCGAAAAAAGCACCAGAAAAAGCAATGATTTTTACGGATAACAATTGAAGATAATTGAAATTCTCAAAACTTGCTTCTCGCGTAAGAGAATCTACTGTCTATCTTATCTATCTCTGCATCTCTCCAATATCAGCCCTCTTCAACTATATCGCCGATAGTGTGAGGCAATCAAGGCGTCGACATACATCTCAGAGGAAGGAGATAGAGTGGGGGAGAGAGAGTGAACGAGGGACAAAGTTGAATTATAGAGAGCCGTTATGAGCTCGTTTGCCATTTTTTCCCCAAATTGACAAATTGGGGCTAAATTGGGGCATAGAAGCAAATTGAGCACATCATGTTCCTCTTCACGCTGCAACCCAGGACGAGAGGAAAGTTATTGATGTCCTCGATCATTAGCCCCAATCTGTGAAGAAAATCAATTTGCTACCTTCTTGACCTCGATCGTGACTGGAAGCTCTAGCCCTTTGAGAACAATCCCAATCCCGTGAAGGAACTCGTAAACCCTAGCGCAATCTCCATCCTCTCGCTCTTCATCTCTACCAAGTTGCGACGATTGTCCAGGACAAGGAGGAGTCCCTATCCATACGGCCTAGTTGAACCTAGTTCAGCATCAACGTGACTGCATCGTCTGGCCTGGAGGACGAATTTCGCTTCAAGATGAAGGACACAGACCGCAAGATTTGCAAGATTCGGCGGTCGTAGCATCACCACAAAGGGTGGTTCAATCACCATGAGAACTTGAATGAGAGAGAGAGAGAGAGAGAGAGAGAGAGAGAGAGAGGCGTTGTTTTATAATTAGGGCCACCCCATCGTTCACATGGACTTTCCCTTTTTAATGGAAAAGCCATCTAGGCATTGAAATTTAATTTAAAAAGTCACGTATTAATTTTGACCGGAATATTTTGCCGTTTGCACTTGAGTGATTGCTTTTTCTCCGATTTGACACTTAAATAATCCGACGAAAAGTTTTGGCACTAAAGTGAGCATTGTACACAACTTTTGACACTTATTGTGTTATTCTCCCCAATGTATTGCTATTTATAACTATTAATCGTCATTACGCTTAATCCAAATGACAACAACCATATCAAATGTGGTATTAATCCCCTACCCAACTCTACCTCAGCTATTCATCTTTTCTCTTCCATTCCAAACTCCCTCAATCAGGTAATAACTCTCAGCAAGAGAGACTCCATTTTTTCAACTCGAGTTAAGATTTTCTCTCCCAATCTGATCTGGGAGTATTTTGTTATTTTCATCTAGGTTTTTTTCTTTTGCTTGCCACTGATACTCTTCTGCGCTCCCTGGACATGTTTTCCACTTCTATCATTAGGAATCAAAGCGTCGCTTCAGCTCCTTCAGAATACGGTGAGTTCTTACTACTAAAAGCAATTATATGACTTCTCCGAGCTTTGAAAGCACTCATCTCTCAATCTAGATCTAAATCTAGGAGTTTCTTAGAGGCAGTTTTGTGATCGTCAACCTCTCCCAGTCTAGATCTAGATCCGAGAGCTTGATCAACCTGTTATTTGTTATCTTTGTACAGTGATGGTATTGAAGATATTGAATCTAGGCGCACACTGCCTATTGGGCAAGCCGTTATGGTGTGTGCTCGTCACTTATGAGGATGTGAGATTCAGTAATTGGTCGTTATTCATTGTATTTTTATGTTGAGACAGATCTATTCTTATGGAATAAGAGTGTGCTTTTCATAGCAGATTGTGGTTTGTTGATCTACTCTACTATTGGGGACTTGTTTGTTTTGAACATCTCGTGTGTCATCTTGAGATATAAATGAAAATTTACTTTCGACCAAAAAAAAAAAAAAACTTCACCCCTAACCACTGTCAGTGGTGGTGAAAGATTAGATTTGTTTAGAAAACATATAGAAAATGTACTTTATTTTTATTCCAATGACCATTACCATACCTCTATTATACGGAGTACCATTCACATACCTCTTGGCCAAAATCCTTTATTAAAAAGACCAAATTGTTTCTCCTTGCAAACTCATTTTAGCATCCTATTGAGGGTTCGCAATGATTTGGTTTTTAGTTGGTCTTTGAGTGTTTGAGATTGACATAAGAATTAAGGATTTGGGTATGACCCTTTTTGGAAAAGGAATGACATTTTTGTAAATAGGGATACAATGATAATTAATGTGAACGTGCAAAGTGATCTTCAAAGGTAAAACCTAGGTACATATTTGGTTTTTAAAAAAATGAAGGTAAAAATATTGATTTGATATTTTTCCCAATTGGTTTTGTTTTTGTTCGAAACCCCATTTGTTCATTTTACGAGGATTTAACATAGTCTTCATACCCTTACCAAAAAAAAAAAACATAGTCTTCATACAATGTCTCATTCTGTATAAAAAATCAATTAATGGCCGAGATCTTTCACTTTGTGATAAATCACTGACTAAGCAACCTAGAAAGGGTTTCTGTGGAGATTGTAGGCGCACCCTTACTTATATCGAGAGTTTTTAGCGACTCTACTAGGTCATTCGACCATAAACTTCTGGGAAAACGGGCTGAAGGAGAAAATTACAGCTCATAGTACAAATAATAAAGTCCCTTTCCACACTTATTTCCAGTATTTTATAACAACTAATACAATTTATAATTGCCTATCTACCTCAAGAAAAATCCAATATACAAACAAATCACGCCCGATCCAATTCTGATGTGACGGTATGTCTAGTGGCCATTGCCATCTCGGACACTCTGTGCTCCACCTTCTTCACCACTTGCCTTCCATCAAACTCGTGCTCAATCAATGGAGCCGTGTTCGAGTCGAGGTAGTGCAAGAACAGGACCATGACAATGGAGCAAACAAACATGGGTATTGGTCCGAAGAACCAGAGAAGCAAGTTCAGAGCAAAGTACAGCGCCCTGAGCCCGACAGACCAGAAATCGCCGCCTCGGATAACAGCCAACTCGACGGACTTTGGAGGGATGCTTGGGCTTGGCGTACTGATCAGGTAGTTGGCATGGACGAAGTGCCGGGCCGACTGGACAAAGCATGAGAAAGCTAGGAGGAAGCAGATGAGGAGGCAGATGTACTTGATGGAGATGGTGGTGGGCCGGGTGTCGCCGTAGACAAGGTCGCTCTGGAAGAAGTTGTTGGTCGTGTTGCTGATCCAAGCGCCAATCAGGGAGCTGAGGGTGAGCGAGACGGTGGACAGGAACGTCGCCGCCGATATGTTGGCGGATATGACCGCGAGACATGTGCCAAAGTCCCTCTTCTCAACCTGTAAGATCACATTGGGTTAATAGTTTGAGCTTTGATTGATCAGAAATGGCACAGAAACAGCGCAAGCACCCGAATTGATCAAGTTTCGGCTCTTTTTGCAATGACCCTTTTCTTGAATTTTATACAAAGCTGATTGCACAACCAAAGGTCGACCAATTAGAGGATGACGCAGATCGCAGTTTATAGTTTTTGACGGTCCGATGTGTAAGAATCGGGGGAGTTCGAATTCGACTGCACTCTCAGGCAATCGTCAATCCATCGAAGAACGTATAGCGGACTAAAATTGAACTGAAAGGAGAGAGATTTGACCTGCATGTTGGCCTGAACCCAGAAGCGCTTGCTGTGATTCTCAAATCCCATGACAGTGGTGTGAGGCTGATGGAGGTATCTATAGAGGAGGAAGAGATGGTACCCGAACATGATCAGCAAGCCACTCGGAACCAGCACCAGATCCAGATCTTTCTTCTCAAAGCCCATCTTTTTGGCTTTTCTGCGAGATGTTGCTCAGTGACTTGACTTCTCTGAGAAAGAGAGAGGGAGAAAGCGAGTGGATGATTGGGTGGTCCGTTTGCTTAGATAATATCGTTGATTAAAGAACTGATTTCTTCGGGACCAGAGGAGAGATTTGTGGGTTGTTTAAATAGGTGTTTATGGCATCTTTGACTTTCTATTTCGAGGCGGCTCGCCTGTGCAAATTGCAAATTTTTTTCTTGTTTTTCTATGTCATATCACGTTGGACTCGGAATCCGACTATGATCGGCACATGTGAAACTCCATATGAACCTCAAGATTCGATGCAGACCCTAGTTTGCCGCTACCGTAGGTTGGACCTGACATATCATTGTTCATAATTCACTATATGGTAAGGGGCATGCAATTTTTAACTCCCGTTCTATTTCCTAGGGTTGTAGTTGTTTTATTATATAATGAAACGCTTAAGCTAATATTTAATTCGTATTAGTAAATCTTCCGAAAGGAAAATAAGATCAAGTAGGGTCAGTAGTGTATCAAAGCAGCCCATTTAGAGTGGTCATATCCTCATATGCGCAAAACTCACCTTACTTATTATATCAATTCAAGCGGAGCGAGTCTTTTTTTTTTCAATCAATATTTTCGTCATCAAGTAAATTATGAATATGAATTCATATACCATCATGACTTGGAATATGAGGTGGGAGAGGAACAGACAGAAGCCAAAGACGAAGAATATTCTCATTGCAGCTTCCCATTACAGACTTTATATCCCAGGAATTTTTCAAATTTTAATATACGGTGACATGATTTAACTGCGTTTGATTCATATTAGAATGGATAGAATCCAAAATACGACCAAATAATAAATATTTTCTCCATTATATGTCATGTTCTGAAGAAGTCTTCTTATTGTCGTAAATTTTAGACAAGGGATGGTATGTGTCCCTTTTTGGTTCCACATATTGTAACAATGGATCCATGCCACAACTAACCTTTGTTGGATACGAAATCTTATTAGTAAGGCTAATAAGGTCATGCGAGAGGTTAATCAACCTAAGGTACCATTTTCTCTAAGTATGAGAGCAAACCCGACAAAAAAAAAGGACTAGATTTGTTGCAAATTGAGTTAAAACTCGTCAATTCGTTTTGAAATATTGGCAATTTTAGTATCTTTGTGTATTTTGTACACTAGTTATATGGTAAAGCAAATAATGCAAGAATTGACTAGGATGATAAAGATAAAATTTCAGAACAAGCTACACTAGTTAAAATATAATATATATATATATATCTATGGGTTTATAGTCCCTTTATATACATGTGACTTCACTCCATACATTGGATTAAACTTTTGGGTTGGACATTGATACAAACATAGACATCTTGTTCAGTTAACATTACATATGATTGATGTCCAATTTTTTGTAAACTACTAATCAAAACGTATGGTTAGAGGATGTTTTTTTTATCACGGGCTGAGCAGCCCATTGTCCTGCCTAGGACGGCCTGAGCCACAAGGGCTTAAAAATATTTTGTATTGGCTTGGCTAATGATATTTAGGCTCCATTTGTTTGATGGAAAATGAATGATTTGAAAACATATTTCTAAAAATAATTATTTATATCGCATGAAATCATTAGTCAATAGAAAATATTTTCATTATCGATAGCAATTTATACCAAATATGAAAGTATTTTTTGTGCACTTATTTTTGTAAATAATACAAGTAATCATTTTTAGAAAAATATTTTCTAAATCATTTCTTTTCTATGAAACGAACGAACCTTAATAAGAAAATCCAGCGCTATCATGATAGGCAACCATGGGTATAATTGTAGGCTTGACTAGGGCCTGATCCAAATCCCAGCCAGCGGAATGCTCTCTCTTTTGTCTAACCACGGATGGAGGAAATAACAACCTTTTGTTATTTAATACGACATTGCATATCAATTCAATTACAACATGTTAAAATATGTCGAGTTTGAGCTGTTATGAAATCCGACCCGATTGAATAAGAAAGAAATGCAAAAAAAATTTCTTTAATAGCATATGGATATATGTGTGAAAAGTCTTTTTTATTTGGTTGGAATCTCTTTGCCTATTTATTTTAAGCGAACTAAAGGAAAGATACGGGAGAAGTCTTCTGCCACTACAAGACAAAATGTGGCTCACTTTATTTTAAGGAAAAATACCACAAAAAGCCTCAAATTATGCAACTTGTGACAAATTTACCTTGAACTTTTTTTTGTAATACGAAAAACCCTAAACTATGTTACTTGTGACACATTTATTCTAAACTTTTTTATGACACGAAAAACTCCAAACTATACCACCCGTGATACATTTATCCCACATTATTTTGGCCCATGGGTATTTTCATCTTTTTCCTTTTTCTTTTTTTTCTTTTTTTTTCTTTCTCTTTGGCGGAGGAAGCTGGCGAGGGCTGCCCTCACTAGATCCGACCTCGCCCGACGCCGACGAGGGTCGCCCTCGCTAGATCCGGCAAGGGCAGCCCTCGCAAGATCTGACCCTCGCCGGATCTGGCGAGGGTCGCCCAAGCCTAGGTGCGGATCTGGCGAGGACGACCCTCGCCGACGTTGGGCGAGGGCGACCCTCGCTCGACACCGGCGAGGGTCAATCTCTCTAGATCCGGCGAGGGTCGAATCTGGCGAGGGCTGCCCCGTTGGCTTCCTCCGCCGGAGAGAAGAAAAGAAAAGAAAACAGAAAAAGGAAAAAGACGAAAATGTTCATGAGCCAAAGTAATATGGGATAAATGTGTCACATATGACATAGTTTGGGGTTTTTTGTATCACAAATAAAAGTTCAGGGTAAATTTATCACAAGTGACATAGTTTAGGATTTTTTGGGTAAAAAAAATTCAGGATAAATTTATCATAAGTGACATAGTTTAGAATTTTTTATGATATTTTCTCTTATTTTAATACATTAGCGTGTGCAGTCTTGTAATGTGTACAGTAGACGACAACTTTCAAAGCCAAGAAGAATAGGGTGTAGGTCCCAGTCAAAGTTTACTTTTGTTGACTCCTCTAAACCCAACACATGAAAGGCGTGGGTTATTCGAACAAAAAAAAAAAAAAGGACGTTGTAGCCGCACAAGCCGAGAGCCGCACAGAGAAGAAATATGCGGCACAGTGAAGCTATCAGGAAAACGTGCCGCACGACGAAAAGGCGGAACGGCTGCATTTGGGAAGGCTTTCGGGGAAAGCCATTGGAAAAAAGCAAAGGTCTTTAGTTTAAATAATTTTTGCGAAATGCAAAGACTGTTTAGTAAATTGTAATTGAAAAGTACCTTCGGAAGTAACTTTAAGAAAATGCTATTTGGTAAATATATATTTGAGGAAGTCGTTTGGTTTGACCAATTTAAGTTTTTTAATTTTAATTTGTTTAAAATTGAAAAAAATAATAATGACCGTAACTTTTATATTTTCGTGTTTAGAGTAATGTAAAAGAAATATATTAACAAATTAATAAATAAATAAACCACATCTTTGCAAAAAGAGAGTAATTTAATTATAATAAACCTTGTCACATATGCATCAAGGAAAAAAAATAGATTATCATTAAAATTTACAAGCACCCTTAAGTATTTATATTTACTAAACTTATGGCTATTTGATCACGTAAACGTGCCATGTCAGAAAATAAATTATCATTTAAAGCACTAACCCCGTCATTCACATCATCAAAATTAATTGAATATCCATATTGGGATCCAAATATGCTCTTGCAAAATGTTTATCATTGACGGCATTTCTTCATATATATAATTGTGCAAGATCATTGCTGCTATAACAGTTTTCACTTGCTTCTCAAATGGATAAATTGGCATATGCGTTAGAATCTTCAACTTCTTCTTCAATACACCAAAAGCTCCCTCAATTTATGATCTTAGCGAGGAATGATGACGGTTGAATATCTCTCGATAACCTAAAGGTGTCGGACCCTGTCGAAATTCTGGCAAATGATATCTAACTTCTTTATATGGCCTCAAATAATCTGTTTGATTTGGATATCCGGCATTTGCTAAATAATATTTACCTACACAAATATTATATAAATTTAATCAACATATACCATATTGATACATACTAATGCTCTAATGCACAAAAACCATTAATAACGAACCTGGAAGAAGATGAAGAAATTGTACATCACATCTTCCGAGGACTTCATAGAAGATACGAATATCATGAGCTTTGTCGCGACCAAACTCCCGAGCCCTTTTTTGAATAACATGCAAAAAAGAGGGGGGCTCGCCTGGTACGTGCTAAGTTTAGGTTCAGGACTTAACTCGGGCTCTCCCAAGCCCATACCATATCGCGACTTAGGGTTCAAATATTTAACATGCAAATAGTTTATACCAAGGAGTCGCCACTAATCGATTTGGGGTAGGTCGATTAGAAACCCAAATAGGGTGACGGGAGAATCACCCTATTCCTACGAACCAGAGATTAACTGAATTCGGGGACTTGGTTACACTAGTTGGATAACTAATGCCCTTTCGGTACCATTTTACCCTGTTCATTTTTTGAAAACATTTACCAGACAGTTTGGATTGATTTTAGGACCTTTCTCCTAACATATGAGGTGATCAAGCGAGTGCATAATCAGAAATGATCAGCAGTCGGGAACACAAGTCATGCAGCCTAGGGTTATAATTCTAACTAAGCCAGATGACATTCAAAATACGGCAGTCCATGCAATTGTATTAAAACATGCATACTAACTACATTACGGTAATTAAAAAAAACATGCAACATGATATCGTGCGATTTCGGGCCTATTTAATTTAAATAAAATCACAACATGCATAATTAGGAAGGATTAAAACATTTAGATAAGTCATACGAAATTTTTTTTTTTCTATTTTTTTTTTTCGGAAAATTTTTTTTTTGAGATAAAAAAAACGAAATAAGAAAATAAAAAGGAAATAAAAATATTTTAAGAGATTTTTAATTTTAAAATTTTTTTTAAAAAATTTTTTAAACATTTTTTTTTAAAAAAAAATAAAAAATAAAATAAAAAAGCGGAAAAGATATAAAAAGAAAAAAAAATTTTAAAAATTTTTATATAAAAAAGGGAAAAAAAGAAATAATAACCCTTTTTAAAGATTTTTTTGTAATTTTGTAATTTTTTAAATTTTTTTTTAAAAAATATTTTTAAATAAAATAAAAGAAAATAAATAAATAAAAAATAAAACCGATCGGGCCGGGACGGATCTGGGTCGGACCGGACCGACTCGGGTCAACGGATCCGATCCGGGCATTGACCCGGGTCGGATCCATCGATCCGGGTCGGTCGGGACTGACCCGAGTCAACGGATCCGACCCGGGCGTTGACCCGGGTCGGATCTGTTGATTCGGGTCAGATCTGACCCGACCAATAGACCCGCTGGGGGAACGCCGGTGAACGCCAAAATTGACTGATCGCCGGCCGACCCAGACCGGCAACTCTCCTCAACCGACTCCCCGACACCCGTGACAATCCTCTCCACCCTCCGGCCTCTTCGTCCGACCGCCGCTCGCCGGCCGGCGACCAACACAAAAAACCGGCTTCATTGAGGAATATAGTCAAACAGGTGGGGGGCGATGAGAAAAACTGAAAAATTTGGCCTCCTCCGGCGAGCCCGTCGACTCAAGGGCCTTACCTCGCCTACGACGGTGACGCACGGACGGCGAAGGACGGCGGCATGGGCCGGGACTCGCATGAAACGGCCGGCGTGGGTCCTGGCCACACCGAGCAGAGAAACAGAGGAAAACAGAGGAGGCTCGGGCCGGGGGAAGGCCCACCGTCGACGGCGCGTGCGGGGGCTTCCGGCTGCTCGGAGGGCGACGGCGACGCGGCTGAGGACCTGCAAAACACCACTCTTCTCTCTTTCTCTCTCTATTCTCTCTCGATTACTCTCTGTTTCCCTCAATCTCTCTCTCTGTTCTGTTCTCTCTTTTTTTTGTTCTCTCTTTCCCTGCTCTGTTTCTCTCAAAATTGCCGACCGACCCCCCCTCACTCTCTCTCTGGCCTTTTATAGGCCGGCGACGATGACACTGGCTCCCTCTCTCCCCGTGGCGTCTGCATGACGATGGTGGCGTTCACGGTGGGACTTGCAGAGGCCAGCGCAGGGAGGGACAGTTCTGGGACGCAGAGATAAAAACAGAGGGCCGAGAGAGAGGAGAGGATAAGGGAGCTCTGAACGGGAAAAGACTGGACTGGCATTAATTGCCAGTCCGTTGGCGTGCACACCATGCCTTCTTTTGGCCGGATGACGACGAGGAGGAGCGGCGCCGCCGTGCGTCATTGCTTCGGTCGCGCACAGGGGAGAACAGGGCAGGGAACAGCGGCGGCGGAGGGAGAAGGAGAAGCTGGGCCGGGCTGGGCCAGCGCGCGAGGGAGGGAGAAGAAAAGGAGAAGCTGGGCCGGGCCGGCGGGGGGAAAAAAGAAAAGAAAAGAGGAAGGAGGCTGGGCCGCGCGGGGGGGGGAAGCTGGGCCACGCGCGGGGAAGGGAAAAAAGAACGGGCCGGGTCGGTCCGGCCCCGACCCGGCCCAACTCGATTTTTTTTCTTTTTTAATTAATTAATTAATTATTAATAATAAATAATAAAAATATATATATTGTATTATTATTTATTTTTTTGGAAATTTTTTTTAAACACTTTAATAGACCATATTAACACAAACACGCATAATTTCTATATGCAATGCATGGAAATATATATTTTTTGTTTTAGGAATTAATAGAAATTAACTCCTAAATTTTGTGTGATTTATTTTGGGCAAATTAAAAATAGGTGTCAACAAGCTTGTCTCTCCCAACTAGCCCAAACATAAATAAATTCCATGTTAAAATTATACACCGCTAATAGATTTTGAGTCGGTGTTCCTTTTCGACCAATAAAACGAATTTAATTGCACAAAGATACCACCCCTGGGATATGCGTGCCATCAATAGCTTCAATGTGATCTTGAAACGAAAACCTAAACATTATTGTACAATCAAAATTTATATTTAGTTATTCCTTTCTATTGTATAATCTAAACATACAATAAAATATAGATAAAATCTTTGATTATTTCTGGTCTTCTTTGGAACTTCCCTAAATTGCCGATCAATTGGTTGGATCAAATCTTTTCTCATTTCACATACTTTATTTAATACTAAGCTAAAGTACCTACTTACAGTTTCCCTAGAGCGTTGAAAACGCTCGTGTTAACATGTTACCTATATAGTATCCTAAAAAGTGAAGAAACATTCCAAGCATTTCTATAACATCAATATTCGTAGTTCCTTCAAGACCATGGCGTGTCACTAAGTCATGCATTAAACTATTAAATACAATCTTATCTATTATAAACATTTGATAGAACCTTATCTAAATAGCATCTTCCCTCATCACCTCTCCTAGCCATGCATTTCCTGTATATGACGATGTCATACAAGGTACTTCGTAATTGTATATTGCCTGATAAATGACAGTAGATTGACCAGCTCCCACAAGTTGCTAATATTCCTCTTCCTCATTTTCATGGTTTTCCCCTTTAGGAGTATCATCCACAACGGTCAAAGTAACAAAATATAGAGTCACAATAAGAAAAGTGACGAATAATGTAGATCATCCATCGATGGAACAATTATATCATCCATTATATATATATATATATATGCAAACTTTACTTAGTAAAAAATGCACTAACTAAAAACATGTCTCACATTAGAGCATAAATAGAAATAGAGTTCACAAGGAGTGCAAACAGAGTGCAAAACACCAATTGAAAATATGTCTCACATTACAATATTGTAGAAGGAGTTCAAATAAGTTGCTAACATCCTAGCGATGACTATTATGCTCTTCCAACTTAAACTTGAGCCACTCGACCTTTTCTTCATCTCCATTTAAGTTCATGAAAATCTGCCTATTGTCTTTCTTTTCAGCAAAATGTGAGAGTGCAAAAAAGTATAACTTTTGGTCTTGCTTAGTCTCAGGGATGACTTTCAATGTTTATATAATTTCCTTGTAAGGATCAAACTCCCTTGCAAAAGATGTCGCATTGCTTTTACTTTCAACAGCTGGACAAAGTCTGTCAATTTGCGATGCTAACTTGGCCGGTCCAGTCACTTTTTTTTCTTTCTTTTCTCGAGCTTGCCTTACTGAACTCTCTGCTGCTCTTTTATGGCTCTTACTTTGACTTGGTTGAACTACCTTTTCACTTATATTACACTCTAAAGTATCATCAATAGATCCTAGATAATCACCAATATTAGCTTTTGTGGCTTCAATATCCTCATTATTGCATCAACCTTGGGCAGGATTCCATGTGATACTTCCGGTAACAACTGTATCTTGTAACATTCTATCCAACAATGCTTCAATCTCAGGATGTATGCCTTTCGTTTGAAAGACTTTAAGCTTAGGATTGGCTCGTTATAATAAAACATTTTCATGAGTTGTATCATAAAATATGAACTTAGAAAAAAGTAACAAAAGAAGAGATAAACACTTTAATTTTTCTCTTCCACCGTTCATCACTCGCATCAATGGTTTTCTTCCTTGGATCACATCCTAGTCCTGTTTCCTTTTGAATCAATTGCTTCCATTTTTTCCATTCTTCCTTCATATTATCCCGCTTACTCTTCATTTGATTTTTATCAAACTTTTTGCTCCTTAGCTCCTCAAACTTGTTAATTATGACTATCCATCTATCCTTTTTATTACTTGTCGGACGATTGCCTTTTTCAATTTGTTCAATGCACAATTGACAATAAGTTTTTACATCTTCCACGCTCCAATATGCCTTTTTCTTTGATGAACTTGTTATCTTCCAATAAAATACCACGAACACATTTGAAAAATGCAAACAAACAAGATTAAAGTATAACTCAATTCCGTAAACATGAATGAACACATGCGTATGCAAATTGTGACAGAACATTAAAAATATAATATAAAGCTACAGCACAATCTGATGTCCAACAAAATCATCATGGAGTGCTCATAATGGAAAATCAATTAATTGGCAAAAAAGACTTATAGACAAAACTTAAAGCTACAATACAATGCGACATCCAACATAAAGCTACAGACATGGTTGTGGGCAATTAATTGAGAGAGAGACCTATTGTGTTTGTTAAAAAAAAACACTATGAGAAGGAATCGAAGCAAAAAAATCTGGATTCAAGGTAAGATGAGCAACTGGGTTCTGATCGAAGAAAGAGGCGAGCAACTCAGTTCTGAGCGAAGAGAGAGGTTAACAAAACAATAGGAACCACAAGCTAATCTGCACAAATGGTAGATAATCTATCAATATTTTTATAAAATTACAACATCTGTTTTTGGGTAAGGAAATTACAACATATGTTAGTACTTTGTATTTTAACAAATTTTGGTACTAACTTTATTTGTATAACTTGTTTCAAATTTAATAACCTCCTATATAAAATTATCAAGTCTAAATTAGAGTTTTGTACTAACTTTTATTAGATTGAATTATCAACAAATTTTGTACAATCAACTCACATTTGAGTTGTTTGAACTCTAGCATGAAACTCTGTCGTGACCCTCCCGAATTGGGTTTCTTTTTGGGAAACAGCATAAGAAGAGTTCAAAGGTGTTTCCTTGATTAGACGAGGGCTCTCCCAAATCAGATAAACTTAGTTAAATCTAAACTCATTTGAATGAAATCAAGCCCATATTTGCTAAATTTGTGATCATAAAATAAGAGCCCATTTTTTTTCGTCTTTTCTTTACTATCATTGTCTTCCACATCTACCAGCTATTACCATAACTTTTTCTCACTATGCATGTATATTCTAAAATACCAAAGCTTCAACAACGATAATCTGCATCCCACACTCGACGAGAATGACGCTATCTCCTGTTAACCACCACCGGTCACTGATCTATGACAATTCCCCCTTTGGAACAAAATTGGTATCTCTTCCTAAGCAAACCAAACCCATTTTTATTGTGCTAAACTTCAACCATTAAGACCAAAAGAAAGCCTCAAGCCCCATACCAAGCCCCTCCCATTATTTATTTTTAATAAATCTAGAGACTTCTTTTGTTTTCCCTTTAACCCAAAAACTTCAATACTCACGTATCAATGTTAGAATAGTACAACTTCAACAATAGTGCCTACATATCTTATCCTAAACCAAAATAACATACTTTATCATCAAGACACTTGTAAACAACCAACGATACACAACATACCATCTACGATTGAATCATTACACGAAATGTAAAATACAGAACAGAGAGCAAATGGGCCCAGCAATACTCTAAGCAAAGATGAAATATGGTAGAAGTCATCCTCTTAATTAACCCACCAAACAATGTCTATCAAGCAAAACGATTTCATTTCAATTCAAACATTTCATCGAGCAGGTGGTGAGCGAATCAGTTACGCCATTCATACGCAAGTTTTATGGAGTAGCATGTTTATTTTAGGATAATGGTATTTTGTGGATTTATGCTGTCATTTTTAGATGACAATTATAGTCTTTCGTAGAGGCCACCCTCTCTATTGCATTTGCCTGAGCATCTTATGTCCTCTTGCTCTCCTTCCATCATTCGCTCACACTTTCAACCGATAGTTTTCATGCTTAAAACTTCAACCAATAGATCTCCGTTTTCCCTATCATACATGTTTGGCAAAGAAATGCTAAAATACATATTAATCATCTTGCAGAAACATGGCACTTCAAGTGAGGTAAAAGACTTAACAATCACAGCTAGAAAAAACACTACGGGAAGGAATCGAAATAAAAGAACCTGGATTGGAGGTGAGACAAGCAATTGGGTGATGAGCGAAGACAAAGGCGAGCACGGAAAGGCGAGTGACTTGGTTCTGAGCAAAGAGAGAGGCAAGCATGAGTAAGGCAAGTGACTTAACAATTACAGCTAGAAAAAACACTACGAGAAAGAATCGAAGCAAAATAACCTGGATTCGAGGTGAGATGAGCAACTAGGTTTCGACCGAAGACAAAGGCGAGCATGGCAAGGCAAACGACTTGGTTCTGAGCGAAGAGAGAGGCCACCAAGAGGTAATCACGAGAGAAGAAAATGGTGAATAGAGAGCAACGAGAGAGAGAGAGGCGAAGCGAGCGGAGCTTAAGGGGTTAGCGTGACCACTGCTTCTAGGGATTCTAATAGAAGAAAGGCTAAAGTGGAAATTAGATAAGTCTATGAGGGCAATTTTGGCAATAAAAAAAATTCATTATTATCCCTACAGCATGTCGAGAATGCTGAAATGCCAAGGTAGGTAGGAGGCTGCCTTGGGTTTTTAGCCTTCAAAAGGCGAACTTTCTCTTAATGGGGTTTCTAAAAAAATTTCTCAACCACCAAATTTTGGCCCAAGGGGCTTTAGATGCCCAAAGTGGCTTGACAAATCCATTCCCAAACCTACCCAACGTAGGGATGTTCTTGTGAGTTGTTTGAAGAGTTTTGCTTTAGGCTTGAACATGTTGCGATTTTGTGCTATAAATTTTACATTAAATTGAGTTTGTTTATTTGTAAAAACTTAGGGTTTGGATATAATCTAGGTATTGAAAACACTCGAGCGTGTAGACGATTGTAAAATTTTGATTCTCCGATTATTATTGGATTATTTGTTGCCTGCTCTTCCCGTAGATATAGGTACTGACACTCGGATTGAACCACGTAAAATTTTGGTGTCCTTTATCATTCCTCATTTATTTCTTCGGTGCTTTCATATTGACTTAATTTGCAAGACCTCGGTTAGCTTTCACAGTTTTACTTTAATATTACAACAAATTGGTACTCGACTGTGATTTGGGCTTTTGCTTGTATGATTATTATTTGAAAATTCTGTTGTTGCAATTATGTCTGGGGCAAAAGTTGAAATTGAGAAGTATAATGGGAGGAACAACTTTGGATTATAGAGATTGAATATGGAGTCGCTATTAACAACACAAGGTTTGGCCAAAGCATTGGAGGGTGTTGATACCTATTTTTAATTTGCCCAAAATTAATTGCACAAAATTTAGGAGTTGATTCTTATTAATTCCTAAAACAAAAAATATATGTTTCCATGCATTGCATATAGAAATTAGGCGTGTTTGTGTTAATATGGTCTATTAAAGTGTTTAAAAAAATTTTCCAAAAAAAATAATAATATAATAAATTTTTTTGTTTTTAATTAAGTAATTAATTAATTTTTAAAAAAAAATCCAAAAAATCAAGTCTGGCCCGGTCGGGGCTGGACCGACCCGGCCCGTTCCTCTTTTTCCCCCCCGCGCGCGGCCCAGCTTCTCCCCCCCGCGCGGCCCAGCCTTCCTCTTCTCTTTTCCTTTTCTTTTTCCCCTTAGCCGGCCCAGCCTTCTTCTTCTGTTATTTCTTCTTTTTTCTCTCGCGCGCGTCTGGGCCCAGCCCGGCCCAGCTTCTCCTTCTCCCTTCGCCGTCGCTGTTCCCTGCTCTGTTCTCCCATGTGTGCGACCGAAGCGTGACGCACGGCGGCGCCGCTCCTCATCGTCGTTATCCGGTCAGAAGAAGACATGGTGTGTACGCCAACGGACTGGCAATTAATGCCAGTCCCGTCTCTTTCCGTTTCAAAGCCTCCCTTATCCTCTCCTCTCTCTCGACCTTCTGTTCTTGTCTCTGCGTCCCAGAACTGCTCCCCTCTGCACCGGCCTATGGCCGCGGATTCGCGGGGCATAGGCCGGTGCAGGCCTTCGTCATCCGAAGCAGGGAGGCACAGTGTCGTCGTCGTCGGCTACAAAAGACAGAAAGAGAGAGAGAGAGCCGGTCGGCGAGTCAGAGAGAGAGAACACAAAGGGAGAGAATAGAGAGAGAACGAAGAGAATAGAGAGAGAGAGGGCGTGACCGAGGCCTCGCCGGAGCAAACCTGTAACGTCGTTCTCGTCGTGAAGAAGCCAGAGCCTCAGGTCGGCCATTTTCAAAAAAAAAAAAAACAGAGAGAGTGAGAGAAACAGAGAGTAACCAAGAGAAAATAGAGAGAGAAAGAGAGGAGAGTGGTATTTTGCAGGTCCTCAGCCGCGTCGCCGTCGCCCTTCGATCAACCATAAGCCCCCAGACGCGCCGTCGACGGTGAGCTCTCCCCCCGGCCCGATCCTCCTCTATTCTGCTCTGTTTCTCTGCTCGGTGTGGCCGGGACCCACGCCGGCCGTTTCGCGCGAGTCCCGGACCATACCGCCATCCCCCGTCGTCCGTGTGTCATCACCGAAGGTAAGTTGGGCGGCCGGAGTCGACCGAGTCGCCGGAACAGGTCGGTATCTCACTATTTTGGTCACGCACGCTACCTGTTTGACGAAAATCCCCATTGAAGCCGGTTTGATTTTGCCTCGCCGACCGGCGAGCCGGCGTCCGAGCGGCGACCCCAGGCGACTGGGAGGCTCTTTAGCAACCCTAGAAGGGAAATCCGGGCCGGATTCGGTCTGGGACGGCCGGCGAGATGCCGGATCTCGCCGGCCGACGGTCTCGCGCGCCTCAGGCTCGCGAGAACCGGCTTGAACCGGTCTGCAGGCCGGGTCAGACCAGTCTGCAGACCGGGTCAGGTTTCTTGGGCCGGTTCGACCGGGGTCGAACCGGCCCTATTCTGTCTTTTTCCACCGGACCGGGCCTCAAACGGGCCCGATTCGGTCTAGACCCGGGTCGGTTTTGACCGACCCGGATCCGACCCGACCCGACCGGTTTTTCTTATTTTTATTTTTATTTTGTTTTATTTTATTAAAAAATTTTAAAAATTTTAAAAAAATCTTTTTAAAAGTTTTTTTTCTTTTTCTTCTTTTTTCGTATTTAGTTTTTTTTAATAAAAAAATTTTAAAAAAAATTTAAAAAAAAGAAATATTTTCTTTTTCTTTTCTTATTTCGTTTTTTTATTTCGAAACTTTTTTTAAAAAAAATTCGAGAAAAAAATCTTTTTTTTTACTTATTCGAGTGTTTTAATCATTCATAATTATGCATATTGTGATTTTATTTAAACTAAATAAGCCCGAAATCGCGCGATAGTACGTCGCATGTTTCATTATTACTGTTGTGTTGTTAATGTGCATGTTTTAATATAATTGCATGAACTGCCGTTTTTTTTAATGTCATCTGGCTTAGTTAGGACTAGAACCCTAGGGCTGCATATCTGCATGACTGCTAATCGTTTCTGACTATGCACTCGCTTGATCACCTCACATGTTAGGAGAAAGGTCCTAAAATCAATCCAGACTGCTTAACAAATGTTTTCAAAAAATGAACAGGGTAAAATGGTACCGAAAGGGCATTAGTTAGTCAACTAGTGTAACCAAGTCCCCGAACTCAATTAATCTCTGGTTCGTAGGAATAGGGTGATCCTCCCGTCATCCTATTTGGGTTTCTAATTGACCTACCCAAAATCGATTAGTGGCGACTCCTTAGTATAAAATATTTGCACGTTAAAAACTTAAACCCTAAGTCGCGATATGGTATGGGCTTGGGAGAGCCCGAGTTAAGTCCTGAACCTAGACTTAGCACGTACCAGGCGAGCCCCCCTCCTTTTTGCATGTTATTCAAAAAGGCTCGGGAGGTCGGTCGCGACAGACTGGCGACTCCGCTGGGGACTTGTTTTTTTAAAAGTGGACTTAAGCCAAAATTTTTACCCTGTTCAAAATAATTTTTGTTTGGCAGCAAGGACTCCAGGTATGACCCTGACAGTAAGGTGTTATTTGTTTTTGCAGGTTCGAATTGATTGTTTATAAATTGTTGTGCATGTTTTAATGATTTAGCACTACATTATTGCACACACAACCATGCTGCCGGACCTGGGCCGCGATAGGACATTTTAGGATGGTGTTAAGAAAGATACGACCTCGAACGCAAGCCCGCGATGTAGAGGTTGCCTTTCTTTTCCCCGAAATTTATTTCTAAAAATCGTAAAGAAATATCTTTAGCCGCTATTCGCGTGACTATAAGATATTCCTTTCGATTTGGCCAAGATTAAAAGGACTTGACACCAACGCGAGACTGCGACAGTCAGGCACCCTTTTAATTTCATTTTGCTAGGCCGGTCTAAAATAGAAATCGAGCCTCACTCCCCATGTGCATGTCGTTGTGATTGTCATGGTTCAAGGAAAGGTATATATTCTATCCCTTCTCATTTTATTATACAGCCTACTAATTCAATTGATTTGTTATTATTAGGCCACCAATTAATTGCATTTTATATACGATGGGAAGAAATGATGCCCAATTTGTCCCCGCTCCTAAGACAATTTTTGACACGGTGGGACCGACGAGACGAGGGATATGCTTATTGTCGAGCTTGCCCGTGAAAATAAGCAGCTCCAAGAAGACCGTAGCTTTCCCATCGTTTATAAAATTAACATCCGGGAAGGGCGCCCTTTTTGTTAAAAGCCTTTTTTTAATATTTTCCCTCGTATTTATGTTTAGGGATTTTTATTTTCTTCTGTAAAGGTATTTATGGTTTGTACTAATGTTAATATAATTCGGACCGTTTTTTATTCTATAAATAAATTTTTTGGCGCTTCAATGACACCACCGCGGCCTTTGGCCCAGTGGTATCCGGGGATGTAAGCGTCACGGTTCGAGGCGACCGGGGTTCGAACCCTGGGGACGCCGCCTGTAATGTTGATATTAATAAAAACCCTTTTTGCTTATTTTTTTCTTTGCAAATAAAGAAAATAGGTAATAATATTATGACTAGGTCATAAAATGATTCTTTATCGGGCATTACACTCATTTATATCAGCGTTTTTGCAGGTAGTTACAAAAATGGCCGAAGAAAATGCCCGTCTCGATAAAATGGAAACCGAAATGAAGGAAGTCTTCGCCTTTCTTCGACAGCTCTCAAAACAAGTGGAACACCTGTCAGTCCGCTTAGACCAACTCACCATGATTCCATCTTGCTATCCAAGACCAGGGGTGATGATTTAAATGGAGCCCTCCAGTGTCAACCAGAAGGGTAAAGATGTCATGGTTGACAATGTCCACGAGTCCCCTGATCCTAAGGAATTGAGCACCCTATGTCCAAAGTTCATGCAGCGTGAACAATACAAACCCAATATCCCTCCATCACAAAAGCAAAACAGCCGGAGACAGTTCACTCCCCTCCCAAGATCTCCGTCTCAGATGCTGGCAATACTCCGGAAAAAGGGACTGCTTTTCACTGAACCAAAGCAACCTAATCCTGAAAGCTTTTCAAATTACAACCTGTCTAAAAAGTGTGATTATCACATGGGCGAGGTGGGGCATTCGACTGATGGGTGCTATACTCTCAAGCACCGAATTCAAAACCTGCTGGACACCGAGACTTTCTCCCTCCAGACTGGTGAAGGGAATGGGTGCAAGCCCACTTGAGTAGAACTCTTCTCATCTTTTCTGCATGAATCCTTGAGAAAGGAGTTATCCTTGTACTTTGTTTTTTATCGTCATTTCTGCCGGAAGAAATGTCTTTTTTGAACTCTCTCTATCCTGAGATTGTAAATATATGTATTATGAATAAATAATGTTTTGAGGGCATGAGGTGGTATACCAAACCGGCCCGTTGATGATATCCAGCCATGTAAAGGAAAGTGTTCTGAGGCCCGGGCTTCCTCATGTTTCCTTGTTTTTAAGCTTTTGAAAATAAAACGAGTGTTTTATTATTTTTCAAAAAGGCAAAAAAGAATTGTGATAGAAAAGCATGCATGCTCATAGCCCTGTTTGTTTTTCTAACTCGCTCATTTCATGTTTCAGAGCATACTCCTTTTTGATTTGTTATTACAAAAGGGACATTTGGAAATGGCACAAACTAAAGAACACATTAGACCCTGATGCTATCAGACCAACTCATTTGATAGGGGCAGTCCGAGCAAAGATCAGACAACTTTCAAAATGAAATGTGGGGCAAGTCTCATTACTTTTAGTATGAGATATCAATTCCAGAAAGTCAAAGAGAATGCTGAGCATTCTTTGACTCCAGGATGAGCAAAACATCATTTCATACAAAAGTCGGGGACAGATCAAGAAAAGATTATCCTTTTTGAAAGAAAAAGGTATGTCTTATTCCTTAACAAATTTTGGAAATGACATTCCACCCCTTTTCTCTTGCAGATAATGAAATGGGGAACATGCTAGACTCTGACATGCTAGCAAGCCGGGTAGAGCACCAATGTTGGGACCTCTCAAATGAAGCATGACGAAGAAGTGCTTAATTGGAAAAGTAGACTAGGGGGCACGCAATCCCCCAGTCCATAAAAAAGGGTGTATTTCGTTCCTAAAGTTCATCCACTTTAGCATAGAAATGACACATTCTTTCCTTTTATGTAGAACAAGTTTGAGTAAAGATTCTGTGCAAGCAGCTGAAAAGGACTTTGCATATAACAAAATGGCGTCAAGACCAATCCCGACAACTACAGAAGTGTTGATGGTAGTCACACCCGCATCCGTCGAAGACCTTTAAAGCAGAGATTAACTTTGCTGCGAAGATCCCCATGCAAGCAATTGCACATGCCCTGTGCATGTCGGGAATCAGAGGATTTTCGAGAAATGTCTCAGCATGCCAGAATCGCGTTGGCACAACATGCACCGACAATAGGACTTTCCAACTGGAGGCACCCCTAATTATAGAGGATCTCATTCGAGCTTCGAGACCAAGAGCATGGAGGAGGAGACTGAGATAGAGAAGGCTGAACAAAGTAAAGAGGAGAAAAGACTCTGCTAACTTTGAAGGCAAAATAGAAGAAGGGTAATCTGTATCGTTCTCAGTTTACCCTCAATCATCTCACTTCTAACATAAGCTCATGTTTTTGTCAGAATGGAATCACTGGCATCCGAGAAAACTCAAGGAGTTGTCAGTTAAATCTCCAATGAAGGGAATCACGAAGGGTAATGTTGTATCGTTTCCAGACAGTCGAGACTAAGAGGGCTTCGTCAAGAGAGAAGCAGCAAACTAATGCTTGTCCAGAATGTCAATGATTTTATTGATAACAGTGATGTTTTCACTGTGCAAGACAAGAAGGATGAGGAGTTTGTAATATCTAAAATTTTCTATGATCATCCGCTGCAACAGCTCGCACAAGGCGAAAAGATGTATAGAAATTTTCTTGTTCTCACTTGCATTAATCTTTGAGTGTTTTTATTGTAGATGAACTCTCGCGGTAATCTAAGTGCCCTAGGAGGATGAAGAGCAATTCTTTTTCTATCCCATACACTTATATCCCTTGCTAGCCCAATTGAGCCGACAATTTCATTTCGTACGAACCCAATTGGTGATCATCCCCCACACTGGGGCAAGGCAAAAGTTACCACAGTTTGAGCATCGCGGTCCCAAGTACCGAATGAAGATGGAGACTTCAAGAGCCTAAAAACATGATTCTGTTCAATCTTGTTCAGGCTAGTCCTGACAACACCAGAACAACAGCAAAAAAAAGATGCTAAAAAATAGGGGCATGGAAAAGCAGTGTGCCTGGTAAAAGCAAGGCCAATGCCCACGAAAAAAGGAGAAGAAGAAAAACGATGAAAAAGATGAGAAGAAAGGAGTTCCAAATTTCTAGGTGACTGCTATAAAAAACAACGAGGTTTTAGCTGAGAAAATCTCTGAGCATGATAAGTGCTCTCAAATACCTCAAAGTTGTTAAGTGGTGGAGGATAGACAACCCCCAAAAGATTTAGACTTGAGTTATCCTTTGATATAAATTCCTACTTTAGGAACTCTGTCTTGGCAAAGATCTGTTACGTGACAGATAAAATGGTGTCCAGGAAAATGCTTGACACAGAGGCTCCTCAGGGAAAAGTTGTTAAAGATGCTAAAACACAAGATTACCCGGGGAGTCTTCCAGAAGGATCCTGATGGTGGAGAAGAAGACTGGTGACAATGCCAAGAGGATCACCAATTCTCACCTTTACACACATTTTGAGCCCAACGATCATTTCGTTCCTCAACCCGTAAACCAAACCCACGTTACATCCCTAATGAAGTCTTTTCTGACTGGGGCACTTGAATTAACGCGGGATTTTAAATGTTTATAAACAACGCTCGAGGAAGTGCGAGCAAGACTACTTCTATCTCTTTTGCAGGGTTCTTGACTTGTAAACCCGGAGATAATTGCAGAATATTTTCTTTCATGGCCTTGACTTGAACAGTCACCTTTATTAAGCCATTGACCAAGCCTACATTACGACCCTGAAGAAGACCTCTCAGATTGGCAGTGTCGTACCGCTTGCGAGAAAACTCAGACCCTTGTTGATGTGATAGCGGTCAGATTGAGTGTTTTTGATGTTCCTGCATTAATGGACAGGACAAATAGCCCTTTTCAATGAGAGTGAGTGGAAAGTCCTCTCTGACTGAAAGTCCCTTGTTCATCACCTCGAGAAAGTCCACCTTGCGAAAAATTGTCTTGATTAACCCTCGTGGACTTTTGGTGATGCAAACATGGCAAAATCATCATGCATGAACCTCTAAATGCACACTCTGGAATAGCCCAGCTTGTCTATCTTTGATGAATGCATGCATGTTTGTGCTAATCATCTTTGACAGCTCAGAGTTTTAATCCCCAGTGATAGAGTACAAAATTCGGGCACTGGAGAAGCCCTCATTATCATCCCAAGGGAGATGCCCCTTGGTTATTCAGCAGATGATACATCAAACCTCCGGGAACGTGCCCAGGTAAGTACATTCTACCCTTACCCGGTCATAAAATTATCAGATTTCTTTTCAAACTACCCAGAAAGTAAACCGGGTATTCCTTTGAAAATGAAATGCATCTTGACTAGCTGGTCAAGATATTTCGTACAACATTCGAGAATAACCTCAGTTGTTTATTTCTCCAATGAATGTGTTTGTACAAAGAAAAACTTGTCTGACATGAGACATGCCCTTAAGAGGCAGGAACGCATCCAGGTAAGTATATTCTACCCATGCCTGGTTCCAAAAATTCATGTACCTATAATTGTTATGGTACCCTTTGAACATTGGACTGACCCCTCTGTTCACCCTTTTGAGCACGGAACTGACTCCCTCTGTTCACATCAAATCCTTGGGCGAGGACCCTGAGGTGCTCATCGTTTGATGTGCTCATTCGTTTGAGTTTCCAAGACCTGCTGCCAGAAGCCTAGCAGGCAAACCATCAAATCCTTGGGCGAGGACCCTGAGGTGCTCATCGTTTGAGGTGCTCATTCGTTTGAGTTTCCAAGACCTGCTGCCAGAAGCCCAGCAGGCAAACCATCAAATCCTTGGGCGAGGACCCTGAGGTGCTCATCGTTTGAGGTGCTCATTCGTTTGAGTTTCCAAGACCTGCTGCCAGAAGCCCAGCAGGCAAACCATCAAATCCTTGGGCGAGGACCCCAAGGTGCTCATCGTTTGAGCTTTCCAAGACCTGCTGGCGAGAGCCCCCAGGCAAACCGTCAAACCCTTGGGCAAGAACACCCAGGTACTTTGGCAAAACAAAATCCAGTCAGTCAAGACGATCGAAGAAAGGTTCGGGTCCTAGACAAACAAAATCCAATCAGTCAAGGCGACCGAAGAAAGGTTCGGGTCCTAGACAATCAAATTCTCAGTCAAGGCGACCGAAGAAAGGTTCGGGTCCTAGACAAACCATTTTTCTCGTCAAGGCGACCGAAGAAAGGTTCGGGTCCTCGACACACAATATCAACTATCTGGAATTACTCTACCCTTCGGCAAGGTAAGTAGCCCCAGGTAAGTTTTTATTTGCTTTAGCATGCATCATCTTATTGCATCATAAAAATGAGACTCACAGTCTCCCAAAAATAACATTCATTGAACATGCATGGGTCAAATTTAGGTGTCATTTTATCTTTGAACGTAACCTCTGCGAGCTCACCTTCAAAGAGGGGCAGCTGTTGACACCTATTTTTAATTTGCCCAAAATTAATTGCACAAAATTTAGGAGTTGATTCTTATTAATTCCTAAAACAAAAAATATATGTTTCCATGCATTGCATATAGAAATTAGGCTTGTTTGTGTTAATATGGTCTATTAAAGTGTTTAAAGAAATTTTCCAAAAAAAAATAATATAATAAATTTTTTGTTTTTAATTAAGTAATTAATTAATTCTAAAAAAATCAAAAAAATCAAGTCTGGCCGGGTCGGGGCCGGACCGACCCGGCCCGTTCCTCTTTTTCCCCCCCGCGCGCGGCCCAGCTTCTCCCCCCCGCGCGGCCCAGCCTTCCTCTTCTCTTTTCCTTTTCTTTTTCCCCTTAGCCGGCCCAGCCTTCTTCTTCTGTTATTTCTTCTTTTTTCTCTCGCGCGCGTCTGGGCCCGGCCCGGCCCAGCTTCTCCTTCTCCCTTCGCCGTCGCTGTTCCTTGCTCTGTTCTCCCCTGTGTGAGACCGAAGCGTGACGCACGGCGGCGCCGCTCCTCATCGTCGTTATCCGGTCAGAAGAAGACATGGTGTGCATGCCAACGGACTGGCAATTAATGCCAGTCCCGTCTCTTCCCGTTTCAGAGCCTCCCTTATCCTCTCCTCTCTCTCGATCTTCTGTTCCTGTCTCTGCGTCCCAGAACTGCTCCCCTCTGCACCGGCCTATGGCCGCGGATTCGCGGGGCATAGGCCGGTGCAGGCCTTCGTCATCCGAAGCAGGGAGGCACAGTGTCGTCGTCATCGTCTACAAAAGATAGAAAGAGAGAGAGAGAGAGCCGGTCGGCGAGTCAGAGAGAGAGAACACAGAGGGAGAGAATAGAGAGAGAACGAAGAGAATAGAGAGAGAGAGGGCGTGACCGAGGCCTCGCCGGAGCAAACCTGCAACGTCATTCTCATCGTGAAGAAGCCAGAGCCTCAGGTTGGCCATTTTTAAAAAAAAAAAAACAGAGAGAGTGAGAGAAACAGAGAGTAACCGAGAGAAAATAGAGAGAGAAAGAGAGGAGAGTGGTATTTTGCAGGTCCTCAGCCGCGTCGCCGTCGCCCTTCGATCAACCAGAAGCCCCCAAACGCGCCGTCGACGGTGAGCTCTCCCCCCGGCCCGATCCTCCTCTGTTCTGCTCTGTTTCTCTGCTCGGTGTGGCCGGGACCCACGCCGGCCGTTTCGCGCGAGTCCCGAACCATACCGCCATCCCCCGTCATCCGTGTGTCATCACCGAAGGTAAGTTGGGCGGCCAGAGTTGACCGAGTCGCCGGAACAAGTCGGTATCTCACTATTTTGGTCACGCACGCTACCTGTTTGACGAAAATCCCCATTGAAGCCGGTTTGATTTTGCCTCACCGACCGGCGAGCCGGCGACCGAGCGGCGACCCCAGGCGACTAGGAGGCTCTTCAGCAACCCTAGAAGGGAAATCCGGGTCGGATTCGGTCTGGGTCGGCCGGCGAGACGCCGGATCTCGCCGGCCGACGGTCTCACGCGCCTCAGGCTCGCGAGAACCGGCTTGAACCGGTCTGCAGGCCGGGTTAGACCAGTCTGCAGACCGGGTCAGGTTTCTTGGGTCGGTTTTGTCTTTTTCCACCGGACCGGGCCTCAAACGGGCCCGATCCGGTCTAGAACCGGGTCGGTTCTGACCGACCCGGATCCGACCCGACCCGATCGGTTTTTCTTATTTTTATTTTTATTTTGTTTTATTTTATTAAAAAATATAAAAAAAATTTAAAAAATTTAAAAAATCTTTTTAAAATTTTTTTTCTTTTTCTTCTTTTTTCGTATTTAGTTTTTTTAATAATTTTTTTTAAAAAAAATTTAAAAAAAAGAAATATTTTCTTTTTCTTTTCTTATTTCGTTTTTTTTATTTCGAAACTTTTTTTAAAAAAAAAATTCGAAAAAAAAATCTTTTTTTTCACTTATTTGAGTGTTTTAATCCTTCATAATTATGCATGTTGTGATTTTATTTAAACTAAATAAGCCCGAAATCGCGCGATAGTACGTCGCATGTTTCATTATTACTGTTGTGTTGTTAATGTGCATGTTTTAATATAATTGCATGAACTGCCGTTTTTTTTAATGTCATTTGGCTTAGTTAGGACTAGAACCCTAGGGCTGCATATCTGCATGACTGCTAATCGTTTCTGATTATGCACTCGCTTGATCACCTCACATGTTAGGAGAAAGGTCCTAAAATCAATCCAGACTGCTTAACAAATGTTTTCAAAAAATGAACAGGGTAAAATGGTACCAAAAGAGCATTAGTTATTCAACTAGTGTAACCAAGTCCCCGAACTCAGTTAATCTCTGGTTCGTAGGAATAGGGTGATCCTCCCGTCACCCTATACCCAAAATCGATTAGTGGCGACTCCTTAGTATAAAATATTTGCACGTTAAAAACTTAAACCCTAAGTCGCGATATGGTATGGGCTTGGGAGAGCCCGAGTTAAGTCTTGAACCTAGACTTAGCACGTACCAGGCGAGCCCCCCTCCTTTTTGCATGTTATTCAAAAAGGCTCGGGAGGTCGGTCGCGACAGAGGGTAAGGATAAATTATTTGAAACAATGAAAGATGCCAAAAAGGACATGTTAATGAGGAAGGCAATGAGTATAATCCCGTTAAACTTATCGGATGAGGTGTTAATAGAGGTGGTCAAGGATAAGGATGACACGAGATTGTAGGCAAAACTTCATGCATTCTATGTAATGAAGGGTTCGAACAATTGCTTGTACACGTTGAAGAGGATGTTAGGTACATCAATCATATCCTACCTAGATGAGTTTAATAAACTCATGATGGATTTAAAGAACGTTGGTAAGATTCTAGATGATGAAGACCGGGGCTTGATGTGACATCCTCAATCCGAACCTCTATCTCAAATGCAAGGAATGGTCTAAAACATTGTGCTAATAGCAGGATTAGACCATGGGTCGCACTCGTGAAGCCCCTCAAAGCTACCCTCTTGTGTAGGCCGCGTTAGAATCGCTTCCAATTGATTTTAGCCACAAGACTTGATCTGGTTACGGGTGTCAATTTTTGGATTATTAAGGGATAATCTTTTTTTAGACGACGTTTAATTAAGCCCCTTAATTATCATTAGCCTCCTAATCTTTGGACAAGTGGAAGTAAGCAAATTATTGAAGGCCCAAGGAAGCCACACGCCTAAGAGAGGAGGAGGAAGCCAATGAGCCTTTGTCTTGCCCAATTCAAGCTCATTAATGGCATTTGGAAGTTTGCCCATTAATGTCATGTGCTCAAATAGTGCTCTAAAGTATAGGCTTTAATGAGGCTAAGGTGAGACTTGCTCTTCAAGCTCTCCCTCATTAATTGCTTCTAGAGGATAGATGATGATGACCTAAGGTGAGGCTTGGTAATGAAGAGATCTTACAACCTTAGCCTAGGTTAGCACTCATGAGCTCTTGTATTATTGTCCTCTCATAACCAAGCAATTTTGAAGAAGCCTTGCAAGCCTAGACTAGCCTAGGATAGCCCTCACATGTCCTTGCATTATTTTTTTTTTGGTAAGGTAAACATTTGTATAACTAATCATAAACCAAATACAACCTAAGCTCGAACCACCCACTGACCATACAAGGACAGAGAAATGTCCATACAAGGTCAAAGGAGGTCCAGCAGGGCCAAGAAAAGAGGCAAAAGCCATCTAAATACAAGAGAACCAGCGTCCGAAAAAGAAAGAAAAATACTATCCAGTCCGGAACTGTGAAAAAGAACCCCGTGACTAATGGGGTAGCCCACCGATAGCTGAGAAACCAGGAGCCGGTCCGTCTATGCCATCTAGAGCAGTCCGAAGGAGCATCAACTTGCCGAGGGAAGGAAACGTCTGAGGACCTCTCCATACCGCAACGTCAGCCGGGGAACCCCACCTGCTGATACGCCTGAGTGATCGCATCCCGCCAAAGCAGCCGCAACTAGGAGACCACCGCAGCAAGGGCATCCGGACAGCGAAGAGCAGCCGCCTAATGAAAGATAAGCAATCCGAAGAAGCCGCATGGGTAACGCCTATCCCGCTGTAAATGCAGTCAACCGCTGATACAACCTGTGTGATCATATCCTGGAAGCATCAACGCCCAGCCTCCTAAGCAGTGGTCCCACGGTTACCCGGGGACAGACCCCAGTTTGCCTGTAATCTTCTATTTTGAGGAGTATCCGCCACTTGGCCAAGAGAGATAATTTTGTCCTTAACCACCTTGACAAGATGTTTAACCATCCCAGGTGCAAAGAATGGCTTCTCTCTGAAAAGAATATTGTTTCGCTCTATCCAAATAAGATGACACAAGGCTCCAAGCGAGAATCGGGAAATACGTTGGGAGAAGGAAGATCCACCAAACTGTTGTATAGCCCATCCAATGAAGACTGTCCATGGTTGGTTCATCCACAGAAGGCCACACTTTGAAGCCCAAATCGAGGCAAGTCTGGCCATATGAGGGCAAGAGAAAAACAAGTGGTCGATGGAATCTGGGCATGAGTGACAGAATGCACAAGATCCATCGGTAATCCTACGATACTGGATCAACATGGCTTGGGTAGGTAAACGGCGGCGAGAGATAAGCCATAGAAGAAACGAATGCCGAGGGCCATATCCCGATCCCAAACAAAAGAATGCCATGGTGAGGGCCGGCCTTTGGGTCTGATGTGGTCCCAAGCCGAGGCGACCGAAAAGACACCAGAGGGATGAGCCGTCCAAGTATACAAATCCGGAGAATCAATAAACACAGGGGCTGGTTCCGGCCAACTTAGGAAAGCATCCAAAGTTGCGGAGGTTTGCCATGTTGAGTCAAAGAAACACCGGACTGAGGTATGCCGAGGAATGCGCGACCGGTAGATATCCATGTCGCTAAAGATCTTGAAGAGCGGACCTCTCTCATGCCACCAATCGAACCAAAACGAAATCCCACGACCATCTCTGACTTTCCATCTAAACAGATCTGAGAAAGAGGACCGGAGGTCGAGGATCTTCTTCCAGGCCCACGAACAGAACGTGGGTTTCGTGACAATCCAAAAATTGGAGCTCTTCAGAAAATTGGAGTGGATCCACTTGCACCAGAGCGACTCCTTATCAGTGAAGAGAATCCAAATGTGTTTCAATGTTAGGGCTGTATTATAATCTTCCAGCCTGCGAATCCCAAGTCCACCCTCTTCCTTGGGTACGCACACATCCGCCCAAGAGACTTTTGCGCCACCTACCCCGAGATCTGGTCCCTTCCACAGGAATTGACGTAAAACAGTCTCAATGTCTTGTAGGACAGACTTGGGGAGGGTAAAAATGCTAGCCCAATACACTTGCATAGAATGCAACACCGATTTGATAAGTTGAAGACGGCCTCCATAAGATAGAAACCTCTGGGTCCAAGATCTAGCCCTTGCAGTGATGGAGTCGACCAACGCCTTACAATCCTCTTTGGATAGCCTGGTTGAGATGACTGGGACCCCTAAGTATCGAAAAGGGAGAGATCCACGTTGGAAACCAAGGCAACCACAAATCTGGTTTTGAAGTTCAGGAGACCCTCTGGATAAGAAAATACTACTCTTGTTCGAATTCGGTCTAAGCCCTGACCACCCAGAGAAAAGATCAAGAGCATCCTTGATCAGTTGTATAGTACCCGCATTTGCTTCAGAAAATAAGAGTACATCATCCGCGAAGAACAAATGGGATAACCGAGTCTCCTTACATCGCCAGAAGAACTTGAAGTCCGGCCTATTCGATTTAGCTTGGATTATGCCGGATAGGACTTCCATGACGAGAGTAAATAGATAAGGGGATATAGGGTCCCCCTGTCTAACCCCCCTGGAGCTCGGGAAAAAGCCACGCAGCTCGCCATTGATAGATACTGAAAATCTTGCTGAGGATACACATTCCAAGATGAGCTTGACAAAGCTGGACGGGAAGTTGAAAGCAAGGAGAACCCGCTCAAGAAAGATCCAGTCGACTGAGTCATAAGCTTTTTGGAAGTCCACCTTAATTGCACACTTGGGGAGATACGGCTCGTGGTGAAAATCTGCAAAAAGCTCCTGGGCAAGCAAGATATTGTCACTAATTCTTCTTCCTTGAACAAAAGCCGTTTGAGAATGGCTGATGATAGAAGGAAGCACTAAAGCAATGCGATTAGCTAAAATCTTCGATATACATTTGTACAAAGTATTACAACATGCTATCGGTCGATAATCAGTCATCGCCGTGGCATTAGGAACTTTCAGGATAAGTGTCAAGATGGTAGCATTCAACTGTTTGAGTAGCCTCCCCGATGAGAAAAAGTTCTTAATGGCAAGGATAATGGAGGGACCTATAGTATCCCAACAGGCTATGAAGAACTCCACATTAAAACCATCAGGGCCAGGTGCCTTCCCTTTAGCCAAGCTGAAAAAGGTTTTCTGAATTTCATCATCCGAGACCGGTGCAGATAAAAGGGCCTGCTGGTTCGGGTCCAAAGAACGATTAGTAAATTCCGAAATATCCGCAATGGAGGGCCTATTAGAGTTGGAGGGCCCATTGAGGAGATTCTGAAAGAAATCAACGATGTGGGTTTGAATCAAAGCCGGATCCGTCACCAGAACATCATGATTATCCACCACCGAAAGAATACGGTTCTGCATTCGTCTTTTATTAACGAAGTGATGGAAGAATCTAGTATTGTGGTCTCCTTCCTTAAGCCAGCGGATCCTGGACTTCTGTTTGAAGAACGACTCCTCGTGGAGCCTAAGTGCTGAAAAGGTCCGGATTTGAGCCGTCTCTGTATCGGCTAGCATTTGATTGAACGGGTCTTCTTCTAATGCATTTTGAGTCGCAAGAAGTTCCAACCTCGCTTGCTCTGTGCGGTTGGAAATATCAGAAAAAGAGTTACTGTTGAGGAGCTTTAGGCGCACTTTCAAAAGCTTAAGCTTGCTGCACACCACGAACATAGGCGGCCCCGATAAATGGGTGGACCAGACCTGTGAGACAATCTCCATGAAAGAAGGGTGAGATAACCAGAAATTGAAGAACTTGAAAGGTTTCCTGGAGGGGGGAGGAGGGGCAATCTTAACCACCATAGGAGAATGATCAGAGATGCCCGGAGCCAGGAAGGACGCCTCGGAAAAGGAGAAGACCTGTTGCCAAAGATCATTAATTAACACTCGGTCAATCTTCCGAAGTTTCCGAGTAGAACCTGATGAAGTGGACCAAGTGAAGCGGTGTCCAACATATCTTAGATCATCTAAGCCAATCATATTCAAACACTGGTCCAATTCATCAAAAACAGGAAGCCACTGGGTATCACTGCCGATTCTATCAGACCGATCACGAATGGCATTAAAGTCTCCAGCAACTAACCATGGAAGATCACAATAACTCAGATGTGTAAGTTCAGCCCAAAGCGATCTACGTTTTATAAAGGTGTGTTCACCATAAACAACAGACAGAAGGACAGTTTTCTGCATTTCAATCATATTAATGCGAGCATGTATCAGCTGGGTCGAAGTAGATAAAACCTCAAGTTCAATTCTAAGAGAATCCCAGCCAATCCAAATTCTGCCAAGAGGGGAGTGCTCATAATTCGCCAACCAACTCCAACCAGGGATAAAGTTTCTCTTAATGGCATTAAAAGTAGCCAACTTGGCTTTTGTCTCAATGATACCAACACAAGACAGATTATGGTGTCTAACAAATGAGCGAAACTCAGCTTGTCTAAGGGGGTTGACAAGACCCCTAACATTCCAAAAACCAAAAAACATATATACAGCAGAACAGGAAAAACAACCGTTCACTTCTTAGAAGACTTCCTCCTAGACTTGTTTTTAGAAGCCTTGGAGGAAGACGTCATGTCGGGTTCCGAGACAGCCGGATGAGCCTTTGGCATTTCGGAGACAGCAGGTTGCTAGGCCGGCTCACCAGGAAGGCCAATAGCTAGAGCACGAGATCTTGTAACGGGGGGGGATTGAGAGGGAGAAGGCCGCTGGCCAGCCACGCTGGGAGAACTTGCACCATCCTCTGCAAGGTCAGAATCAGAAGAGAAAACAGATAAAGATCCAGAAGCGGAGGCAGAATGACCAGAAGCAGAAGGCTGAGCAACAGGCTGAGGAAGAGGCTCCGTCCCCTGATGCAACGAGAAGGGTGGCTCGGAGACCAGAATAGGGGGGCTGGACAAGATCGATACAGGGGAGAGGCCAGCAATCGGGGCAGCTTGGGATGCCTGTGATTCAGACCTGTCACCATTTAGATGGGTAGCTGAGGGGTTGGACTGTGGCGCCTGGATGGCCTGGATGTTACCCCTCTTGCTGTCCTGAACCGACGCCCCATCTGCAACATCACCTCGGGATGGGCTGGATCTAATCTGCTCTGACCCAACAACGGCACTTTGTGGACTATTCTGAGCTTGGGGGGGCCAAGAACAGGGGCCAGACTGGCCCCATCCCTATCGTTCCCAAGGATAGTCTGGTCTGGTGCAGGGCAGTACACTTCCTCTGCAGGTTCAACTTGACTGCTATTGAAATATTCAGTAGCAATAGATAGGTTCCGAGGCCTGTTCTCAGCAAGGGGAGGGCTAATGGCAGGGACCAGAGGAGCCCTTTCCTCAATGTTGATGACCGGAGACTGGCCTGGAGCAGGGGATGGACCGTGGCCATCAGGAAGGTGCATCGCCCCTGGATTAACTCCAGCAAAACGACTGAGTGTTCCAGTCGGGTTTGTCTTGCCATTACCTTTCTTGCGGTGGACTTGGGTCCAAACCTCAGAGTCCTGTGGCCGAGAGGGAGTACCAGGTCTGTCCTTCGCCTGAGATTGAAGACTCGCAGATCCCAGAGCAGAATGTCCAGAAGCACATTGAAAACCAGGTGAGCCAGTCTTGTGCCCAAACAGCCCACAGGAGGTACAAGCCAAGGGCCTCCACTCATATTCTACTTGAACCATGTTAACTTCGCCATCCCATCGAACTTTCACGCTCTCAAGTCGAGGCTTTGTTGCACTAACTTCGATACAAACCCTTGCATAAGAAATACGGGTCATGTTCTCGGTTTGTGAATCCACATAGAGAGGCTTTCCGATGGCACTTGCGATCCTCCCTATTCCGGCCGGTGACCATAAGGCAAAAGGAATCTCTCTCAACCTGACCCAAACCGGGATTGAGTCCAAAACACCCTTTTTGAGTTTAAGTTTGGGGTGCCATTGTTGCAATAACAAAGTGCTACTAAAGATAGAAACCGGGCCTTGCTCAATTATCTTACGGCGATAATCTTCATCCGGCACCCGAAAGAAATAAAACCCATTTTCGTGGAGCTTAACCTCAGCTACATGATCCCCCCAAGTCTTCTTCACAGCCTCCTCAGTTAGCTTGAAGGGAACTTTTCTCCCGACAAAATGCCCAACGATGCACTCTTGCCAAAAGGGATTCAGATCAGCAGCTATTTCTGGAGAAATGTCTACTACTACTTCACCATTTTCCTCAAGAGGGGGAACAAAGTTAAGGGTGTATCCTTTAGTTTGAACCCGGGCCACATTCGCCCAAGATTTGGTTACAAGAGCAGGAGGTCGACTGCTGGAGGTTTGCCTCCCTTTAGAGGAGGGGCCTGCTGCCTTTGATCAAAGGTCAGATCCACCAGGGGGACTGGCGATGTGGGCATGTCCAGGGAGGGGTTTTTGCATTATTGCTCTCTCTCAAACTCAAGGATGCCTATCCTTTTCCCTCTCATTATCTCTTTTCTCTTATTCTCTCTCGCTCACGCTCTCCCTCTCTCCTTCCCTCTTGGCCGCTCATCGTCCTAGTCACCACCACTGCACGCTATCCTCACCGCCGCTTGCCGTTCGTCCGTAGTTCGTTGCCATCCATAGATTTCACCCCGGTTTTGTGAGTAGATCCCTTAACCCTTAGATAGGGCATTGTGTTGCGTAGTTCGAATCTAGGGTAGGTTCCGATTCCGTGATTTTCATGATTGATCTTGTTTGTTTACGAAGAGGAAGCTTGTGTATGAATTTTCTATGGTTTGCTCATGATTTGCTTGGGTTTCGAGCTTCGGGAATTAGTATATCCTTGTCGCATGTATGACTAGTTATAAGGAAAGTCTAATATTGCCACGTGATGGTTGGATTAGGAGAGACCGTTGTTATTTGATTATGTTTTACCATGTGCATGTTTATTTTTGCAAGAAATCGTTATGGTTGAGTTATGTGTTCGTAGAAGGTTGCTCATATCCGTTAATGAATGATTTTAGTACTTGTCTTGCCAATATTGATTTATAATGAAGTATTGTTGTTTATATGTGATTATGGATGCTTGAAATCATGCTCCGAGTTGCTCGGCATTTCTCTGTCGACTCGGTTTCGGTAAGTCATAATATACATTTGTTGCATGCGTTTGAGGTTCTTGCATGGACTTAAAGTGGAGATAAGAACCGGTATGAGTGATTGTTTGTGTGTGTGATCACATAAGAGAACCCGTCACCAATGGATTTCGGGGCGGTGCCCAATGGATTCCTAATGTCATTCGCGGATGGATTTTGGAATGAAGCCCTTGATTGGATGCCGTCGTCAAGTGAGGTCGAGACGTTACCGTGCCCGATGGGGTGATACGATGCCCGGTCACGCCGTAAGCATCGACGGAGGTTTGTTTGTGGCCGATTGTGGTCAGGCCGCTTGCGGTCGTAATAATTGGAACACACGTGAGATGTTGTGAATGCAATTATGCACAACTTATGTGACATGAATTGGACTCTTGATTAATATGTGCATTGTAGGCACTTGAGGTCCTCTTTCATGTTCATAGATAAGGCAAAGCAATGGCTTTGCTATTAATCTGCCATCAACGTATTAAGCTCCAAGTTTTGCGTATTTCCGAGGTGAGGCATCCTCTTATACAAGGATTAGGCGATTTACTTATTGAGTTTTACTAATTTGTTCTTGTTTACTTCTTTTCAGGCTCATAGGTATGTATAGCCGTATCGTCTGTTTTGGGCACCCCATAGTTAAGGAAGTGGACGCTACCAAGGTCGTGGTAGCGGGAAGTGATATTACCTATCATAAGTACACCTCTACGGTGTGGGTTGATGAGGGCCTATAGTACTTGGTTCCTCATTGTTTTGTGGCCCGGTGCGTATGGTTTGACAGGGATCTCTTCGGTCCTCTTTGCGGGTTCGACGGACCCCCTCGTGATCTTGGTAGAGCCCTAATGGATCCCATGGTAGGGAACCCTCCTGATGGCATCGTGACCTACCCCGAGTCCAACCCAGATTATGATCCGAGCTCGAACCATAGAGAATCACCCTCTCGTGGGGAACCACTTTTTGGAAGTCATCCTCGTAGATAGAGGAGTTAGGACTAACCCCGACCCTTTTTGGATGAAATCGGAAAAGGCTCGTAATAGTGGGCTTGTAATTAACTAACTTTCGGTTGTTAATGATGCTTATATATGAAGTGTGTCTTGTCTATGTGTTTTCCTTGCTCTCTGCTTGTTGTTGTTGATTGGGGTGATGTTCATGTACGCTTCCATATGTGCTTAATTGAAAGATAAAAGAAATGGGTCGGCAACGCCTATTGGGACATCGCATTTCAATGACCTCGGAGGTGTCGTGCACCCGAGGCTTAGGGAGATAGGGTACGAGGCGTGACACTTGATATTCTTAGCTTCTTTACTAGAGTCATGGAAGCACCTTACTGATTCACTACTACATGGGCGCACTATGATTACCTCGAAAGCGTAAAGTCCACCTTGTTCTCTAAAGAGATGCAACAAAAGTTACGAGATGACAGTTTGGCGTAGGATGTAACGGGACTAGTGATTCAAGGTAGAGATCAACATCGGGGGTCTAGTAATAGTAGAGGTAAAAGGAGGTTGAAGTCATGCTATAGAAAGTTCAAGAGATGCGTGAAATGCTTTGTGTGTCACAGGGAGGGGCACATCATGAGACATTGTTTGAAGAGGAGAAACTGAGGTGATGGGCAAGATGCCACAAGCAATGTGGCGAATGTTGTCAAGGAGAGTACTAGTGATGCAGATGCTATTTTGTTTGTAACTACTAGTTTGTCAGGAGATGAATGGGCGCTAGGTTCAAGATGTTCTTATCATATAATGCTTCATAGGAATTGGTTTACTACTTACCAGATTGTAGATGGTGATAGAGTTCTAATAGCGAATAATGGCACCTGCAAGGTTGTGGAGATATGGACAGTTCGGATTCAAATGAAAATGGGATCGTGCGTTCATCGACAGACGTAATGCATGTACTGGAGCTCGAGAAAAACCTTATTTCTCTAAGGACACTTGATGACATCGGGTGTAAGTACGCCACCGAAAGTTGAGTACTAAAGATCTCTTGAGGTGCCATGATAGTGATGAAAGGGAAGAAAGTGAATACTCTTTATCATCTATCGGGATAGATTGTGACAGGAGTTGCCGTATTGTCATCAGGTGAGTTAGACTCTGACTTAACTCAATTATAGTACATGCAGTTAGGATACATGACTGAGGCATGTATGACGATGCTAAGTGAGAGAGGATCGTTAAAGGGTCAGAAGATAGGGAAGCTTGCATCTTTAGGAAATAGTGCCGGATTAAGTTTACTACAACTATTGATTCGACCAAGTAACTTGTTGAATACATTCATTTAGATGTCTAGGGTCCATCTCAGGTTCCTTTGAAAGGAGGTGCCCAATATATGCTGACATTTATTGATGACTATTCGAGGAAGGTATGGGTATACTATCTGAAGCACAAATATGATGTGTTCGATCAATTCAAGAAATTTAAGGTATTGATTGCGAAGTATTTAGATAAACAAATCAAGTGCCTAAGAACTGATAATGGCATGGAGTTCTATGGTAAAATTTTTACCGAGTTCTGTGAGAGAGAAAGGATTGGGAGACTCTGCATAGTTCCTAGAATACTGCAGCAGAATGGTGTAGCAGAACAAAAGAAGAAAATTTTACTTGACCAAGCTTGGTACATGCTTTTATTTATTGGATTAATACTACGAAAAACTCTAAATTGGTATACTTATGATAAATTTACCCAAAAATAATTTTTTGACCATGAAAAACCTCAAACTTGTACATCTGTGACAAATTTACTCCAAACTAATTTTTTGACCACTAAAAATCCCAAATTGGTACATTTGTGACAAATTTACCCTCCATTAAATTGAATTAATATCACAAAAAATCACAAACTGGTACACACATGACAAACGGAGGGTAAAACCCCAAACTAATATACCTGTCAACTGCTACTGTCATCCAACTCAAAAATTTGACGGTAAAATTTTAACGGAAACTAACATAAAGTAAAATTATCACAGATATACCAATCTGGAGCTTTTTGGGTCAAAAAATTAGATTGGGCTAAATTTATCATAAATGCATCAGTTTGGGATTTTTCGTGGAATTAAACCTTATTTATTTGTATACATTTTGGGTTTAGGTATAATCTAGGTGTGGAAAACACTCGAGCGTATAAGCAATTGTAAACTTTTGACTCTCTGATTATTAGTAGATTATTTGCTGTTGGCTCTCCCCATGGATGTAGGTATCGATACTCAGATCGACCCACGTAAAATTTCGGTGTCCTTTATGGCTTCTAATTTATTTTTTCGATGCTTTTACATTGACTTAATTTGCAAGATCTCAATTACCTTGAGTCCGTTTTTTAATATTACAATACCATAGATATCAAGCTAGCTACCTATGTGATAAAGCTCGATACTACTCAAATCTAGCTTTTGCCTTATCGTAACTAAGGTTCTAGCCCTAATGAAAATAATGTTAAGAATGAAAAATAGTTTCCTTTTTTTTGGTCATAGAAAAATAAACTCCTTAATGTCACTAAAACTTGACCGTATCTCTCTCTCTCTATCAGAAGCTCGAAGCCCACCATCTCGCTTGCTCCTCCGTTAGTCGCCACATCACTTGTTCCGTCGAGCTGTGCGACTCACCACCACCCATAGGGCCAACACCACAATCTCTCTCTCTCTAAGCTTGGTTAGGGCTATTGAGTGTAATAATGAATCTAGACTGTGGAATGAGGCATTTTTTTTTTTAAGGAAAATGACATTTTTGTAAATATCATTTTCCTTGAAGTGGTACCTAGAGTAAAAACTCAAGTTGCAAAGATTTATTATTAAGTTATATGATATATTTTTCTTGACACTAAATATGATTCACTTGTTATTATGCCTGTTTGGGATTTATGACTTCGTTTAATAAACTAATCTTGTAAACGAACGTCCGTATACTTAATATTCTTTGCCATGTTCCCTTTTCAGTTATGCAAGAATACGAGTTTACTACATTGGGGTTTAAGAGTAGAGTGTCCACCCAGTCATGTAGATACGAAAGGATGAAAATCTTCATGCGTATGGTATTTTCCTGGTCAGGTTTTTTGAAAGGTAATGCCCGATAAAATGTGGATGGATTCGTTTAATTCGCCGATTATAATACACCACATTAAATGTCAAATAATGGTGCATGATACTATCTCGTATAAGGATACAGATCCGCCGTCTCCCACTCCAATCCCATATGCTATCTCCAAGAACAAGATGACGACTCAATGGCTTGGCCTAACAGGCAGTGGCGGTTGGGCCCGAATGCAGCGGCAGCGTCTTCGACTGTGGCATTGACAGGGTAGGCATGACGATCACGCGAGAAGCGATTGAGGAAAGGAGGAGGAGGGGAGAGAAAAGGGGTTCGTTCGCGTGCTTGGGATTGAGGGATTTGGATCAGTTGTTGCGATTTCATGAGAGAGACGGCATAGAGGCACATAATAGGGGACAGTAGATCTGCACCCTTTGTATCGAACAAACATGCACACCCTAAGGAAAAACTTCAATGAGAGATCTCAAATAAAAAAAATAGGAGTCATCTTGTGTTGTCTGAAACCTACCTCCGACAAAAGTTTTTCCCACTCCTCGGTCCTCTCTCTTCCTGTGACCACGGTCATCATCAACACATCGAAGAAGAGCTCTGTCGCAGTTTCTTGAGCATCGTACGTCCACATTCCCTCTTATCACTATGTCCATGATTATTACCTTCCCTTGCTCGTTGTTTTTTGTCACCAATTGCTTCTTTGCATTTTCTCAGCACCTTCACACAGTCCTCGTCGCTCCAAGCATGTAACATCAACTATGAAACCAACGACTAATGCATCCAATTAGTAGAACATATGCAATAGAAGAAGACTTTTCAAATGTTGACCCACTTCTGTTGGTGATTATGGAATCCAGCTAATTTACATGAAGTGAGAAGTTCGTCAATGTGACAAAGTTTGTTGACTAACAACAGAAAACTTTCGCTGTGGAAGTCAAAAGTACATGAATGTCACAATTGAGAATGAAGTTTTCCAATATTAGTTTCTCAAATGAAAAGTATGCTATAAACACATTTAATGGCCTTAAACTTTTGAGACCTAGAAGACCTTTAACTTTTTATTTTCCTATTTAATCATATTGATAAAACATCCCTCTCCCCCACTAATTATATGATCTAAAATGAGGCTTAGGTGTTGGGGTTATAAACTAAGATGACTTTCAGGAAATGGTGGTTAAATTCGTCAACACAAAAGTCAATACAAAAGTTATTCATCTCCGCAGGATTTTCAAGTTTCATTGACACTCAATTAAGCCCCATTGCTGACTTGAATCTTGATCATTAACCACTAATTAAGATTTGTTTATTTCATGCAAGAAGGCTCCAATTTAAGGGGGAAAGCAAAAAGGTTCAATGTAAAAGGAAAAGCACTCCAAATATATCCTAAAAAAGTCAAATGTCAATTATCAAACCTAAAAAGAAAAAACACTATGAAAATATCGTTAAAAGGAACTTTAAGGTTTAATTTAACCTATTGATCATACTCATAGATCATTATGTGCTTAATTATATTCAAAATATAGCAAAAGGAAACTCATGTCCAATCAATTAAACAATCAACCAATTGAGTGTAAAATTGATGAAGTAACAGTAAGTTGTCAACATAAAAGCATGGGATGTTAAAAGATGAATGCTATGGAGCCAATTTCCCTGTAATGTCATAAGTAGGGGTGTCAATGGGTCGGGTCGGGTCGGGTTTCTATGATACCCGACTCGACCCAAATCACAAGGGGCACATGCTCTCTCTGACCTGGCCCGGCCCAAAACGCATAGAACCCAAAGAGAAAATCCGGGTCGGGTCGGGCCGGGTTTTTGGGTTTGCAGGTGGGGGGAGGAGCAGGAGGAACTCGGATAATGTCTGGACCCAACAGCAACGACAGTGCTGCGTCGTTGTCCCTTCCTCCTTCCTCTTTGGATAATGTCTGGATCGGATCGAATGCCACGGCTCCTCATTGACCTCCAGAAGAGCAGAACAGTACTCAAGTCCCGGTGAATTCTGATAAAGATCTAATTTTTAAGCCGAATCAGACCATGAATGCTTCCTCCGTGAGCATAGCTTCACCGCCCACGCGAAACGCTACTTAGAGTTTGCCGAGTTTGGTTGCCCCTCAAGCGCCGAAGCGAGGCACAGTGAAGGACGCGACGCAAAGTGCAGCAAACATGGAAACGCCAGCACAGACGGCACCTGAAGTTCCGAAGCAGAATCAGACGAGTGTTGCCATGCCGAGTTCGTCGACTAATCTGACCATCTTCCACCGGCTTTTGAATTGCGGGTCTCTTCTTCTTCTTCTGGTAGTAGAGAGAGAGAGAACCGGAGTCCCGCGAAAGCGCGTCAGGGGCTTTCCCTTTCCTTAAGAGGATGATCGAGCATCGCCATGACTCGAACCGTGAACTCAGCAGCGTCGAGACCTTGAATTCGAGCCACGCCAGTTCGATGAGCAGCAGCTCCCGCTGACGCCCTGGCCATAAAGCCGCACCAGTCCTCCATCGACTCGGCCTACTCCGCCATGGTGAGAGAGAGAGAGAGAGAGAGAGAGAGAGAGAGAGAGAGAGAGAGGCGGCGATGGTCTGGTGAGAAAGAAGAAGATGCGAAGCGAAGAAGAAGAGGGAGGAGAAGAGGAGGAGAAGAATGTGCTGCGCTAGGGTTTTTTAAGTCACGGGCTGGCTGTCAAAAAAGCCCGGTCCGGATCGACCCAGCCCGAAATAGGGATAATATTCAAAATTTAGAGCTATTCCAGACCTAGAGGAGCCCCGCCCCGAAGAAGTCCTAAATTTCCGGGTTGGGCCGGGTCGGGCCGGGCTTTTTTGACAGCCCTAGTCATAAGAATGAAATTCACTATTTGATTATCAAATTATTTTTTAACATCACTATAAAAGTGCTGAAGGGGGGGCCTAATTCCCTTAAAAGAACCCAAACTTTAAGTCCAATCCCAATTTTTCCCTCAACTTTTTTTGCCTTAAAAAAATCCCAAATTTCTGCTATTCTCAAATTGCCCACATTTAAAAATCGTCATTGGCTTCTTCAAAATTATTAACACTGAGAGACTGCTGTTGTTACATACGAAAGTGAGGGTATTAACGTAAAAGCAGGAATCTCTAACTGATCCTGATTTTAGGGAATTAGTCCATTGAAGGGGCAAATCACGCGGAATTTAAAAAAATTTCCTTGGCCCATTGGTCCGGTTGGTCTTGCCCGAATCCAACCTTGCAATTTGCTTCACAAACCTGACCATCAAATAGAGTTATCATAATCAATTATTGTTACATTGACTATTGATCTAATAGAGTTCTTACACATATTCAATCTTGCAAAGAAATAATTCAACTATCCGTTGAATGAATGAAATCATTAGAAAAGCAAAGTGCAGATATATCTGTTAAATAATTCATTATGCGTCTATGGTTGGCATGTTTCTAGCAATTTAAACTTTTGTGACAAAAAGGTTTGTCTAGTAGCTGTTCGGACCTGGCCCGGTATAAATAAATGTCCCATCAGCGGTGAAGTGTCCTAGCTAAAGCAACATTTGCATTAGAAAAAAGGTTTTGCTGGCAGGCCTTAGACAAGGGAGCAAGTCATCCTTTACCTAATTACGTTAGGTGGGAGAAAGCGAGGATGAATTTGCAAAATGAAATAACACTATGGTATCACTTTCTTCAACTTTACACCCAATCACCTAACTTTCGCAAAAGCGTGGAGTTCACCATCTCTTGCACATAGTAAAAGAAGAGTCTAGATATAATATATAACTGCGCTTGTTGAATTTGGAAAGTTAGATAGACAAGTTTTATGCAAAGGACTGGCTATTGGGGGGACTCCTACAAAGGCCTCTTTGCCTCAATAAGTTTGGAGAAGAGTCAGACTAGACATATTAGCTCCATGTATTTTAATTCGCATGAGATAACTAATATGAAGGTACAAAGTGGCTTCTAAAGGTAAAAACCAAATATCTACGTAGTATTTTCAAAAGTAGAATTATGTATGTGGTCATTAGGTAAAAGATGATTTTGGTTCAGTAATTTTCCCATTGGTTCGCGGTTCTCTTATCTAGTCCGACAAGCTCAACTTTGATACTACGAGATGGAGTAACAAGCAATTTTGGCTAGGACAAAAGTGTACGGGATTTTTTTTATGGATGCTTCTATGTTTCTTTGAGTTTCAATCGTATCCCGCTGAAGTTACGTCCATTTTATCGTGGTCTTCATTCAAAGTCTCATATTGTACAAAAATCAATTGCACGTAGATCTCTTATTTTGTCATCAATTGCTGACTAAACAATCTAGGAATGGTTTCTTTACAGATGTAGGAGCACCCATGTTTGTATTGAGAGTTTTTTGTTATTCTACCAATAGTGTGGTCATTCCACCATAAACTTCTGCAGAAATGGGACTAATAATACAAACTAAAAAGTACCTTTCCACACTTATTTTCTCTATTTTGTTACTATTAATACAATTTATAATTGCCTGCATACGTGAAGAAAAATCAAGCCGAGTCCTTTTATTCCTAGATGTACACAAACAAAGCAGGCCTGGTCAATTCTGATGTGAAGGCATGTGAATGGCCATTGCCATCTCAGAGACTCTGTGTTCGACCTTCCTCACCACTTGCTTCCCATCGAACTCGTGCTCAATCAACGGCATCGTGTTCGAGTCGAGGTAGTGCAAGAACAAAACCATGAAAATGGAGCACACGAACATTGGTATTGGTCCGAAGAACCAGAGAAGCAAGTTCAGAGCAAAGTACAGTGCCCTGAGCCCAACGGACCAGAAATCGCCGCCTCGGATAACGGCCACCTCGACAATCTTCAGAGGGACGCTCGGGCTTGGTGTGCTGATCAGGTAATTAGCATGGACGAAGTGCCGGGCTGACTGGATGAAGCATGAGAAAGCGAGGAGGAAGCACATGAGGAGGCTGATGTACTTGATGGAGAGGGTGGTGGCCCAGGTATCACCATAGACGAGGTCGCTCCCGAAGAAGTTGTTGGTGTTGCTGATCCAGGCTCCGATCAGGGAGCAGAGGGTGAGTGAGACGGAGGCCAGGAACGTCGCTGCTGAAATGTTGGAGGAGATCACCCCGAGGGACGTGCCAATATTACTCTTCTCACCCTGAAAGATCATTTTGTGTTAATAATTTGAGCTTTGATTGATCAGAAATAGCACGGAAACAGCACAAGCACGAGCACTCGAATTGATCAAGTTTCAGCTCTTTTGACAAAGATCCTTTTCGTGATTTTGCGCAAAGCCGAGTGCATGACCATTTACTCAATAAGGTCGACCCATCAGAGGATGGCGCGGATCACGGTTTATAGTTTTGACGGTCCAATGTGTGGGAATTGGGAGAGTTCCAATTCCATTGCGCTCTTGGGCAACCATTAATTGATCAAGGGAAGTACAGTGGACTAATATTACTCTGAAAGGAGAGAGATTTGACCTGCATGATGGCCTGAGCCCAGAAGCGCTTGCTGAAGTTCTCAAAGCCCATGACTGTGGTGTGAGGCTGATGGAGGTATCTGTAGAGGAGTCGGAGATGGTACACGAACATGATGAGCAAGCCACTCGGAACCAGCACCACATCCAGATCTTTCTTCTCAAAACCCATTAATTTGCTTCTTTGTGAATGTTGCTCAGTGACTTCACTTCTCTGAGAGAGAGAGAGAGAGAGAGAGAGAGAGAGAATGGATGATAAGGTGTTCGCTTAGGAAATCTTGTTGATTAACTGAATTCTTGGCGAATAAATGAGAGATTTCGGGGTTGTTTAAAGAGGTGTTTATGGCACCGTTGACTTCTATTCCTACGCGGCTTGCTTATGCAAATTGCAATCTTTTTTTGTCGTTTATATGTGAAATTCATGTTGGACATCCGATTCGACTAAGAGAGGCACGTGTCGAAACTCCACAAGAACATGAAGATTCAGGATTCATTCAAAGATGTAAATCCTATTTCTCGCTTGCCTTGGAGGAATGTGCACTTGCTTCTTGTATTGTGAAACCTTATTATGGTTAAGGATAATATGGAAAGATGAGTATGAACTTACCTAGTAATAATGGTCTCTGCATATATGCAAGTTACTGGCTGTAGGTTTGGAACCGAGTTATCATGATTCATAATTCATTATATCTTAAGGGTTATGCAATTAGGTGAACTCCTGTTCCTTTTACCGTGTCATGCATCACAATTCGATCATAAGCCAAAATTAATGCGTCTTGCGTTTCCAAACGTAAATGTCTTGTTCAAGGTCTATTAGAATTAGATGGCGCTCCCCACAAAACCAAAATCGGCTCTATGTAAAGTTGCCATGCACAAGGAAGCCACAGGTAATGCAACTATTTATCCTGGATATTATATATGATGCCTATAGGGTAGTACCAATGAATTGCCTAATATAACTAATAGATAAGATATTATGCAAAGCAAATCAATGGTTAATTGTACTCTGATAACTTTAAGCGAGGCAGAATTTGGATGCAAGAATACTATTTCTACATAAAAATCTCATTTATTGGTAGTGGATCATGTATCGACATCGGCACGGCCAATCTACTTCTTGGCACATAATTGAGATATATATATATATATATATATATATATATATATATATATCATTACAATACCTTGTGAAAGGTGATAATCATTACAATATGATTATCACATTTTACTTTCACTTTAGATAGTTCTAGGATTGAAGATGTTTTCCTATACAATGAAATGCTTTAGCTAGTTTTTAATTCGTATCCTTACAATACCTTCCGAAAGGTGATAAGATCAAGAAAAGTAGGCTCAGAAGCATACAAAGCAGCCCATGAACAGTGGTAATATATTCATGTGCGCAAAACTCAGCTTAATCGTTATATAAAATTAAGCAGAGCAAGTCTTTTCTTCAATTAAATTTTTTGTCGTCAAGTAAATTATGAATGTTCATATATTCAGTTGACCATGACTTGGAATATGAGGTGGGAGAGGATCAGACAGAAGCCAAAAATGAAGAATATTCTTATTTCAGCTTCCAATCAGACTTTATTCAAATAACAGACATTGATCAAGCTCAAGATAATCTTATCTCCATTACGTGTTTTGTTCACAAGAAGGCTTCCTATATGTAGGCCTGAGTGACATGATTTTATTGTGTTTGATTCATCTTAGTATGGATAGCATCCAAAATACAACCAAATAATCAATCTTACCTCTATTATATTACCTGCTCTGAAGAAGCCTTCTCATTGTTAGATATTTTACACGAGATGTTATGTATTCCCTTTTTTGTTCAGGGTATCGGAGGGATTAATCTTCATTAGAACTAACCTTGGGTTGGATACCAAATCTTAGGAAGGACACTACAAGTGCCAAAAGTTTTCGCTGGATCACTTAAGTATCAACGGCAAAAAAATTCAGCTAAAATTAATATGTGGCTTTTATAATTAAAAAAAAGGTGACATGGAATATTGTTTAAAAAGCAGTCCACGTGGACTTGAAAAAAGAACTCATCAGGCCAAAGGGGTTTCCAATTAGCAGCATAAGCAATGGTGGGTGTGCCCAGCGAGATTAAGAGGTGGCCACAGATCAGCAAATGCAGAACTCAGGGGAGGTGTAACTATGCGACATGAGCAACGAGGAGTTAAAGAAGAGCAGGAACGAAGCGACTTACCGGGGGTAGTTGGGGATGGGATTACGGGAGGAGGAAGACGAAGATGGAGACGGGGAGGAAGTGTTCATCACTTGGCAATTCATCACCACAACCGTAAGAGCGGGGCGAGTTTGGGATTGCGCATAGCCAACGCGCAAGAATCAAGTGACTGCAGATTTAGAATCGTGGGGGAGGACGGTGGACGAAACTCAGCTTGCAACCAAAGAGTGAAGTGAATTTGAGCCAAATTTGAGTCACTGCTGAAGCTCTTGCCCTCCACTTGCAAGCTTGAGCACTTAATTTGGGGGGCAAACCGAAATTGGGTGAATTTTGCCAGCTAGGGTTTTGAATTTAGGGTTTTTTTTTTTTTAATTTGGGGATTTAGGGTCAAGGTTCTTATTTGGGGAAAATAAGCTACACTATGTCGTTTTTAAGTGAACGTGCTGACTGTACATGCTGACTGGACCTCTGGCGAGCCACTTCGGCATTAGAAATTAATAAAAAAAGGCCACGTCGGATTTTCGGCCAATCAGATCGGAGTTGATATTTAAGTGATCGTTTTTCAAAAAATTTGACCTTTAAGTGATCCAAAAGAAACTTTTGGTACCAAAGTGAGCGCAGTACACAACTTTTGGCACTAGTAATGTCCTTCTTCCCCGCATCTTACGAGCAAGGCTAATAAGGTAATGCAAGAGGTTAATCAACTTACAGTGCCATTTTCTCTAAGGATGATAAAGGTGAAAGTTTTGGGTGAGTAACATCTTATGACGGGTAACAAAGACGGAGTTTACTCGTTTTTTGTGAAATCCCCTAGATATAGCAAGGATTGCCTTGTTTTTCACTTCTCCAAAGAAATGGTAGTTGAGATGCGCTCGAACTAGCCCAGACACAATACGACTATTGTATAATAAGACGGGTTCAGAACAAGTAAATCAATTGTTTTTCGAGCAAAAAAGAAGAAAACCGCTCAGCTCAACGAAAACTACAGCATTTGAGGACTTTTTACTGATTTTATACTTTGAGGGCGATAAGAAGATTACTTCACCAACCTGAGTGCAACACAAAGACTTCACCAACCTGAGTGTATCACAAAGATAATCAAAAAGAGAAGAATAATAGAAGTATTGCAGTTCATTTTATTGGTCATCTTAGCTTTGATCGAAGATCGCCTCTCTGCAATCTTTTGCACATGTAATCCTAGTTATCAAAGCACAATCGGCTAAAATAGAAAACAAGAGATTCTAATAATGATTTGGTGTCAGATTCACTTTTCTTTTCTTCTTGTTATCCGGGAATTCGGACAACATCAAATTAAATAAGAAGCCCTCGTTGCGTCTGCTAAATTAAAAGCAGCTAAGCCTCGCGAAAGGAGATATAATTCCAAAAGAGTAGGTTCAGTAGCATACAAGGCAACCAATTTAGCTTAATATTCTGCAAAAGAGAGTTGAGCAGAGCAAGCGTATTTCTTTTTCAATTATTGTTTTGTCATATGTAAATTCATTGTTTTTTTTTTCTTTACCAAAAAAAAAACAATGAATTTACATTGATATGTAAATATATATGTGCTTGACTGAAAAGAGAAAATCTAATAATGAGGATGAAATTGGTGGATTATTAGGCAAAATGTGTACTTTGTTGATCTTGAATAGGAAAGTAAATGGTTGATATGTAAAGGAATTGATCATGCGAGTACTGAATTAAAGATTTTACAGGTAATGGAATGGTGAATTTGCAGAAAACTTAATGAGATAAGCAAATTTGCAAGATCAGGTGTTTTGTGATTGATTGAACAATCTTTACAAAGATTACAACATGCGTATTTATATCCCACCACCTGCAGTTATTTACAAACAATTAAGAATTTTGATTCTACGAATAAATTCCTAGTACTATTTACACTTATTGATGAGCATCATCCTTTCGAGAACCTAAGCACGATCCCTTATTATCTAACAATGGTTATTTATAAGAAGTGACAAATTCTGAGAATATAGGAATAGCCAACTGGCACTCATGTGATTGCGTCAGTCCATCATGTTTGTTTTCGAGCTCCAATACATACCAAAGTTTGCAATCATATTAGTTCAAATTTATAAGAAAGTTGCAGGACCACATTCCTCCAAGAAAATATTGTTGATTAACGAACTGAGTTCTATGGGAATAAATGAGAGATTTGAGGGTTGTTTAAATAGTTGTTTTGGCACCATTGACTTCTATTGCTAGGCGGCTTGCTTATGCAAGTTGCAAGTTTTTCTTGTTTTGTATGTGAAATTCATGTTGGACTTCCAATTCGACTAGGACTAGCACGTGTTCCATATGAACATGACGCAGAGAGAAGAGATAACTTGGAAAACTCTTCCACGATTCAACTGGAATTCAATTCAATTCAAAAATATCCCTCAGAATACAAAGCTGGACGTCCTTTAATAATGATAGGACTCCTAAAGATATCTGAATTAATGAAGATAACATCATAGCAAATCAAATCTAATCTTATCTAATAAAATTCAAACGAAATATTGATAATTCGAAATTGCCTAAAGTAAAAAAAAAACTGCCTAAAACACTATCTAGACGACTTCGAAATGCTAAAATCCATCGTATGTCATAGCAAAGCTGTGAGTCCGAATGGTCATTTTCCCCAAAATCAGAAAAACTGTCGAGGTTTCCGGCGATTACGGCGATTATGGCGATCACATACTTCAAGATAATTATAGGCTAACTGTTCTACATCAGAACATCACGATTCAAGATTCTTTCAAAGATGTAAATCCTAGGTTGTCGGTTACCTTAAGGGAACGCGGTCTTGCAACTTGCTTTATGAAACCTTGTCATGGTTAAGGATAATATTGGTGGACGAGTTTGAACCTACGTAATAACGGTGTTTGGATATACGCACGTTACTAGTGGTAGGTTGGATCTAAAATAATACAATTTATAATTCAATATATTTTAAGAAAATTGCGATACGGAACCTCCATTCCTTTGTCTGACACTCAGTCGTACACCAAAATTAATGTTTCTTGTCCATGATTAATTCAGTTCCTAGCACATGATTAATTTATATGAGTATCAACTGACGGTGCCATTTTCTCTAAGTATGGGAGCGAACTTGACAAAAAAGGACCAAATGAGTTTCAAAGTGACTTAAAACTCATTTAGCCGTTTTGAATCACCCGCAATTTAAGTAAATTTGTGTATTTACTATGCTGCTTTTATGGTAAAGCAAACAATGCAACAATTTCATATGCAACAATCTTCATGATCTTCTTTCGCCCCCCCTTTCATTGTTATGACTCCAATCCATGTCCGATCGGGTAATCCTAATCATGAACTGACCTTCTCTTGTCACTGATGGATCGAATCCAAATGATGGAGAGTTCGCCTCTGCACTCACTGCTTATTCAGATGCTTCTCCCACAGGAAAGGAGAAATGAACTGAGACTATCCCTCTATGCCCTGTGGTAATGATTCCTTTGGCATTGGATTTCATAGATCAAATTATTTCGTGCATTGGATTTCACTTGACTATCTACGGCTCCATTGCGTGTGCTCGGGGTAGAAGTTTTGTATAAATGTATTGCCATGCTATTAATATTAAGCATTTATATCATTCTTAACAGCCCAAGACAATCCAAAGCATGATAAAGGTGAAAGTTCTGGGTAAATTACATCTTATGACTGGAAACAAAGACATAGTATACTCTTTTTTTTGTGAAATAACCTAGATATAGCGAGGATTGCCCTGTTTTTTACTCATTTAAAGAGATGGAGTAGTTGAGATGCATGCGAACTAGCCCAAACACAATCTGACTATAAGACTAGTTAAGAACAAGTAAATCAATTGATTTTCGAGCAAAAAAGAAGAAAATTCCTCAGCTCAATGAAAACTACTGCATATAAGGACTTTTACTGATTTTATACTTTGAGGACAACAAGGAGATTACTTAACAAAAAAGAGAAAAATAATAGAAGTACAGCAACTCATCTCACTTGCAATTTTTAGCACATGTAACCTTAGTTATGATGTAGAATAGTTAGCCTGTGATTGTCACATCCTCAATTTCAGTCCCTGGAAAATGTCTGTGGTTTAGATTTGATGGTTTTCCAATCGGAACAAAAATTTCTACTCTTGTTTTGGAAAACCGTATTTCGGATCCTTGGTACTCCTTTGTTTTGTTATTTTTGAGAAGAATTTTGTGGTCCGAATTTCGAAATACTTTCTTCTTCAAAGTTGTTCTAAACATTTTGAAGTTTTACATACTTTAATTTCAGAATTTTTGGAGTTGATATAAGTGGTACGATGGCCTGATTTTCAAACTGTGTGAAACTTCCCAGGATGGGTATTTCGGTGATGTTCACACCGTCTTTATTTTCTACAAGATTTTCTGGGTCGATTTTGGAAATGTTTCCTCCACAAAAGTTGTTGAGAACGTCCTTTTCTATAACGTGTGTAAATTTGGGAATTTTATAAGATCATTTGGATTCTAGATAGAGCTTAATTTGAGAAACCAGAATCTTGTTCTAGCGAACTGTTTTTAGTCTGTTTTTGAGCTACTAAAAATGGTGTTTACAGAAAGATTCCGAATTTGTGTTCTTCACGAGAAATGTTTGTTAAGGTTTTGTTTATGACATATCCGAATTTGAGAATTTTCGGAGTTCATTTACTATATTTTCAAGTCAGATTTCGTGAACAGTGCAAAGCTGTCTGGTTTTGTTAAATTTCAAAGATTTATCAATTGTTATATGAAAAACGTGGGAATCTTGACTTGTTGTCTTTTGGTGATATTTACGGACATTCTTGTGCCGAATCTCGGGTTAAATGAGATTTTTAGACGTATTTTGTTATGGAAAACCCTCGGGAAAAGTTTGAGATTTATTATAATGCGGGATTCATTTTGGACGTTATGTGCGTATTTTCGCGAGATCCGTTTTGTCCGATCAAATTGGGATCGAATTCAGCCAATTAGAGAAAGCCCTAGAAGGTTTGACCTAGTCAAATCTTATCTTCATCATCATTTCCTTCATTAAATGCTTAGCCTCCATTTTCAACTTACCATTATGACCATTTATGAAGCTTTAATGAGACTTGTTCTTCAATAATGGACCAAGGGAGAGGGAGAAGAAGTCACGGCAGCAAGGGGGAGGAGAGGAACCACGGCCAGCTTTGATGAGGAGAGAGAAATGAAGACTTTTTGGCCTTTTTCATCATTATTTTGACTCTTTGGACTTTAGTCATTAATGAAGGGACGAGGTATGCGCTTACCTCATCGGTCCGATGACACGTGCGCATACCTCATACTCCCCCATGACATATGCGCACGCCTCATCAAAACCCTAGCCTTACCCCTCTATAAATAGAAGCCATTAGGGAGTTTTGGCTCATTTTCTCCCACGTGCACCAACCGGCCAAGAGAGAGAGAGAGAGAGAGAAAGTGCCGAGATTTAGAGAGAGAGAGAAGAAACCGAGAGCCAAGAGAGAGAAAGAAAATTCGAGAGAGAGAAAGAAAAGCCATTATCGAGGATTGTTCGAGACCGAGACCGTCACCTTTCCGCCCGTTCTCTAATCTTTAGTTCTTGTTTTATCAAAGAGTAAGTGAGATTTTACTACCGGGAAATGACGTTAAAATACATTGTATCACGAGCTTTCCCTGCTCTCGGTTCTTGGCGATCGGATGTTGTGTTTGCCATAACAAGTTTGCTTTGTTTCGTATTTTTGCATGTTATCTAACACGAAATAGAAACCGAGGCGCGACACATGAGGTAAACCATGACTTAGTCATGCCTGGAATCCTTGTTTTATGCTTGTTATGTCCGTCGTTGTTTGATCAGCCACGGAGGTCAGTGCCGTAAGAAATGTTTCGTGTAATGACGATTGATATGTACTCGCCTGTTAGTAAAATTTTACTTGCTGAGTCTTCCCGACTCATCCCCCGTTGTTTTCCCCTTTTTCAGGTCCGGAGCAATGGCATCTCCCCCAGCCCGCGTTGGCAATCCCGTGAAGCCGAGAGCTGAAATGCTCACCGCGGTAAATGTCAGAAAAACTGCGCCTACCGTCAAATCACGATACTTATGATGTTCGATGAGGGCCTAACGGACTAGGTGCCTTATTCGAGCGTAGGTTCAACGGTGTTTTGGCGGTGTAGGCGGGCCGGCTTCGGGATAGGGCCACGGGTAGGATGTGAGATGGCCAGGCGGACGGGACCGGGGTGAAGGTGAAGAAGCGAGAAACGAGAAACCGTAGTGGGTATAGTTTAACCCAAATCAAAATTTGCTAATTATAGTCGACAATGAAATATGTTTTGTTTGCCATGGCCCGAAGGGCTTGTAAAACATATTTGCATGAATTATAAATATAAGGTTTGCTCATGATGCTGCTTATCTTATTTTCGTTGGTTGTTCTTTTGTTGTGATCGTTCCGAGTATGCTTCCGCGTGTGTGTAAATAAAGATATTAATGAACGGGACGTCACATGAATAACCCGAGGACGCTGGGGCGTTACAGTGATTATCTTGAAGAATGTGATCGCCGTAATCGCCGTAAATCTCAGCAATTTTTCTGATTTTGGGGAAAACGACCATTCGGACTCACAACTTTGCTGTGACATACGATGGATTTTAGCATTTCGAAGTCGTCTAGATAGAGTTTCAGGCACTTTTTTTTTTAACTTTAGGTAATTTCGAATTATCAATATTTCGTTTGAATTTTATTATATAAGATTAGATTCGATTTGCTTTGATGTTATCTTCATTAATTCGGATATCTATAGGAGTTCTAGCATTATTAAAGGACGTCCAACTTTGTATTCTGGGGGATATTTTTGAATTGAATCGAATTTCAGTCGAATCATGAAAGAGTTTTCCAGGTTATCGCTTCTCTTTGCGTCATTTGGTATCAGAGCAGGTTTCTCCTGTGACAATGGTGAATAACGTGAATGTCAATCTCCCTGCTGCTAAGGGCCGTGAGAACGTGCCTATTATGCTGGCTGAGTTCAATCAATTCGTGGATCAAACCGATCAGAGGTTTCAAGAGATCTTTGATTCCATCCAACGTTTGTTCACAAACCATGCACCTAGTGTTCTTCTAGCCGAGCAAATTCCTGTCACTCGTGATCCCAAAGATGCTATGGGGCGTGGAGGAATCCCCCGACATAGGCATCAAGACTATGTTGAGGATACGAAAGATGAAGACAAAGATTTTCAGGAGACGCAAATTCGTGGTGGTCACCGATACAAGGGATTCCAGGAGGAGCATGTTCGTGGGGATCGATGGCAGGGGGCTATTGACGAGATCCTAAGCAGTGTCAACTAAAGGTAGATCTCCCTACTTTCAATGGAAATTTGGATATTGAAGATTTCCTGGACTGGCTTTGGGAGGTCGAGAAATTCTTCGAGATATTGACAAGGATCGCCAAGTGAAACTTGTGGCGTACAAGTTGAAGGGTGGCGCTTTAGCTTGGTGGGAACAGACTCAATTGATACGACATCGACAAGGCAAGGCTCCTATTCGATCATGGGGTCAGATAAAACAGAAGTTGAAGAAGAGATTCCTCCCAACAAATTATTGTCGCGACCTCCCCGAAACGGCCTCGCCGCCTAACGGGGTTTGGCTAATGGATTACTAAGTTAAACTTAGCTCGAGCTCTCCCAAACCCATACCAATTCGCAACTTAAATTTAAGTTATTAACATGCGAATCGATTTCATCTAGGAGTCGCAACTAATCAATTTTTGATAGGTCAATTAGACACCTAAGCGAAGTACGGGAGAAAAGCTTCACTTCTACAAACCAGAGATTCAACGGATACGGGGACTTGATTACACTAATCGACTAATTAGTGCCATTTCGGTACCTAATCTTGTTCAATTCACCACCTAACATGCTCTCGCTAATCGGGAGTCTCAAAATTCCGCTCCTAACTAGGCTAAGGGAGGCAATAGTTAATATCTAAGCCTAGACATACTTAATTAACTACATGCGAGGTTAAATTAAATGTACAATTCGAAGTGTGTGATCCGAGCGACGTGAGACTAAATATAGCACTAAACATGCGAAAGGGGCGAAAAAAGCTAATTTCAAAATCCAAATAAAACTTTTGATGTTTTTGATTTTTTTTCTGAATTTCTGAAAATTTCTTGGAAGTTTTTGAAAATTTTTCTGAATTTTTTGAAAAATCATTTTTGAAAAGTTTTTGGAATTTTTTTTAAAAAAAATAAAATCAAATAAAATAAAAATGGACCCGGGTCAGATCTCCACATTCGACCCGGATTGAGGTTGACCCGGGCATGCCGGCCCGGGCCCGCAGACGAACTGGGCTCATTTGTTAAGCCTGGTCTAATTTCTCGAAATCACTTCTTTAGAGAAAGGCCCAGCCCGAAATATATATATATTTTTTAAAACAGAACAGATACAGGTCCAAAGCCCACTAAAAACAGAAAGACCAAAAAAAAACAATTTAGCCCAATTTTCGGACTCGGCCCACGTGCGAAAGGCCCAAAACCAAATGAAAAACCTAATAAACCTAAAGCCCACACATTAAATAAAACCTACCCGGTTGCAACCCGTGAACCCGACCCAAACGTGCGTCGCCCTACCAGGTTTGCGGCCGCCACACCGCGGCCCGGGATTTGCCTGCACGCCGGCTGCCGCTCCAACGCGGAGCGCACATCCAGCCACCGCCACGTACCGGCTAGCTTGGACACCGGCCTTCGCGGCGGGGGTTTCCGATTCGGCGGTCGAGCCTGTGCTCGGTCGTCGGACAACATGCCCTAACCTCCACAGTCAGGGCTTTCGACCATGCAACCGAGCCCTTACTCGGCCGTCGCTCGGCTCATGTCCGCGTCGCCGCCCCGACGAGGGGCTGCGGAGGACGCCGCTCGGGTCGTCGCCGTGGCGACCGGCGGTACGCCGGGACCATTCGACATTCATGTACTAAAAGAAACACACGGGACAGAGACAAATCCGAGAAGCTCGGTTCCGGCATAACGACGGACAGTTGGCGTACGCTATGAAAATGGGGGATTTCCGGCACAAACGAGACTCGAAACGGACCGGGATCATCGACACCAGACACGTGAAGAAGCAGGAACAAGCACGAGGCCTCACGGGCCGGAACTCGCGCGAGCCGGACGGCCACGAGCCCCGGCCAGTGACCCCCCCAAAAAACAGAATGCAAATGAGAACAGGGGTCGGCAATCACAGTCCCTACCCGGCTTGGCGATGGCGAATGGAAGGCGACCGCGGTAGATCGGGTTACACCCGCGCGCCACGCACACCCCCGAGCCGAGATCCTCGGGAGACCGACCTCAAATCGGACCAAACGGACACGAAACGTGCTCGGGACCAGAACCTACCGAGAAAAGGGGGTCGTCGGCCGCGGCTGAGGCGCGACGGTCACCAGCCGGGGACCGTTCGCCTTCGATCTCGCTCCCCGGACTCTCTCCCTTTCTCCCTCTCTCTTGGCTCCCTCGTTCTCTCTCTCTCTCTCTCCCTGGATCTCCGAACCCCCGTGCGTCTCTCTCTTCCCTTCGGATTTAAAGGGCAACCGGTCACACGGGGTTGGCCGGCAGGCGTGCATGGCTCCTGCCATCGCCAGCCTGTCGTGGCTGACCGACCGCCGACCCGGGGATCGCGCTGCCATCGCACGCACTCTGGCTCCTGTTCCAGCTTCTGGCCTTTGTTCCGGCTATGGCGTCTGCCCGTTCTGTTCCGGCTTCGGTCATTCCCCTCCCGTACGTTGATTGGGGAGGGGAAGAAGAAGAAGAAGAGGCGTGGGCCGGGCCAAGGGAAAGGAGGGCCGGCCCACGCGGAAAAAGAAGAATAAAAGGAGAAGAGGGAGAAAAAGAAGAGAAAAAAAGGAAAAAGAAAATAAAGATAAAATGGGCTGCACTAAAAAAACGAGGAGAAAAGAAAGAATGGTCCAACGAACCCGGCCCCGAATTTTTTATTAATTAATTTTTTTTAAATTAAAGATTTCGTGTCCTAATAGACCCTATTAATGCAAATGCCTAATGTCTATATGCCATGAAATTTAAATGGAAATATTTTTGGCTTAGGGGTTAAAAATTAAACCCTAAAGATTTTTTATGCAATAAAACCCTAAGTAATCTAGGCAAAATTTAGGTGTCAACAGCTGCCCCTCTTTGAAGAGGAGCTTGGAGAGGTTCCTTTCAAAGACAAGAGACACTTAAATTTTGTTCATGGAGGGCATGAGAAGATGCATGAGATGATTGACGGGCTTGTGATTGACTGAAGAAGGAGACACGCCGTGTAAGGACAGGCCTTTGACTACATGAAATCCTGTTATGTAAGGAAAGGGACTCTAGGCTGCGAGAGCTCGCCAGGTCGATAGGGTGCCCCGGGTTGCGAAAGCTCGTCGAGCAAGAAAAGAGGAAGACTCTGAGTTGTGAAAGCTCGCCAGGTCGATAAGGTGCTCTAAGCTGCGAAAGCTCGCTGGGCAAGGAAAAAAGAAGACTCTGGACTGCGAAAGCTCACCAAGTCGATAAGGTGCTTCGAGCTGCGAAAGCGCGCCGGGCAAGGAAAGAGGAAGACTGTGGGTTGCGAAAGCTCGCCAAATCGATTGGGTACTCCGGGCTGCGAAAGCTCGTCGGGCAAGGGAAGAGAAAGACTCTAGGCTGCGAAAGCTCGCCAGGTCGATTGGGTGCTCCGGGCTACGAAAGTTCGCCGGGCAAGGAAAGAGGAAGACTCTGGGCTGCGAAAGCTCGCCAGGTCGATTGGGTGCTTCGGGCTGCGGAAGCTCGACAGGCAAGGAAAGAGAAAGACTCTGGGCTGCGAAAGCTCGCCAGGTCGATTGGGTGCTCCGGGCTGCAGAAGCTCACCGGGCAAGGAAGGAGCAAGACTTTGGACTACGCGAGCTCGCCAGGTTGATGAGGCGCTCCGGGCTGCGAAAGCTCACCGTGCAATTCCAAGGTTATAAGCCTATCAATCAAGAAGATTTCGAAATGGCACTGCACATCTAATGGAACATGTTATAACAGATGCCCTGGTAAGGAAAGCATATCAGGTGAGATTGATATCATTCAAACGTCATGAAGGACACTATCAAAAGAATAGCATCATTGACAAATCGTTAATTGCATGGGCAAATCAAACCAGTTTCGATTGTTCAGAAAGCATTTAGCATCATTCAATATCACAAAATTGCCATTGGGCTTAGGAAATGCCATTGATGATCAAATTCTCTTAGGAGATGAACCTTTGTCAGAAAAACCCTGGCCGATGAAAAGGGTTCATTAAGCACGCCAAACAAGAGTTGCTTAGTCAAAAAGGGCTTCTCGCAAACTCTCAAAGAAGGCTGTTTGCTCCCATCCATTGATGTGGGGGATAAGCATGTCCTCTTTATACGCCTCACACTATCAGTGCCAAAGGCTTCAAGGATCATTCGCAATAAGTATACATTGACCAATCGAAGAGGTCTTTTAAGGACTGCAATGTAGGTTTGGTCCCGGTTTTAACAACGAATTAGTACTATCGGCCGAGCAATGAAATAATTATGGAACGGCATCTTTGCCAGGTTTACAAATCAAGAAAACTTAAGATGAGATAAGACAACCTTGCTCCCACTTCTTCAAGCAACAGCTTCTCTGTAAAGTCCCTATTTTCACTTGATTCATCCCAATCAAAAGAGACTTTGGGAAAGGGTTGTAACATTGGTTTGGGTAAAAGCTCGAAAGGCTCAAAAATTTTCAAAAAGGGTTTAAAAGTTGGTGATCACTATGGCATCATTACCATATCAGTCAATCTTTTTGAAGGCATTTGACTTTTGAAGTCCAACTTATCTCGAAAGCCCATTGACTAATCATTTTAATGTAAGAGCTTTGTTCTTTTCTCTAATGACTTTTGCATTTGCAATGATTTTTTCTTTGCAAGCATTTTTCTTCTGGCATTCCCTTCTTCTTCTTTTTTTATGAGAATCTTTCTCTTGATGCAACTTTTTTGGCTCTTTTTTTTTTAAATAATGGGCATTGGCCTTGCTTTTACCAAGCACACTGCTTTTTCATGCCCCATAGTTTTCACTTGACTTTTTCTCTTTTGACTATTTTGGGCTCCTAGGGCTTTCGAGATTTTTCCGCACGTTGTCCCACAAGCACCAATTGCTTTGGTAAACCATGTGCCTTGCCCCAGTGTAGGGAGACAATCACCACTTGGGTTTTAGAAATGAATGTTCAGGCTCAACTTGGCTAAGCAAGTGGTATGAATGTTTGGGTAGAGAAATGAATGCTCTTCTTCATTTTGGGATGTTTCAAGCTTCCATAGGGACTCACCTGAAGTTACTAGAAAAAGATTAATGCAAGTGAAGGCAAAGAAGTCTTTCTCATCTTTTGATTCGAAGAATGTCAATCAAAACATCCAAATTTGCTCCATTGTAGGGTGATTCTTGACAGAGGTATTTTATAGAAATTCTTCCCATGTGAAGGTTCGAAAGAGCTTAACTATGATTGCCTGTAGTGTGTAGGATGGACAGAAGAAATGTCTCTTTTTGTTTTGATCCATGTACTATTTGCGAATGAATTTCTCGTCCTAAAACATGATTTTCTCTCTTTTGCTCCTCTCAAAGTGTTTACAGGACGTGTTTGGGAATGGTTTGTCTTTCCTCATCCTAAGTGCTTCTCGCTTGGCATGATTAACGTATTTCCCCCTTGTTTCGCCAAGATCACCTGAGTTGATTGATCTCCACAGGGAATTTTGATTCAAAATGAATGTTCCACCAAGCATCAAGATAACTAGTTTATTTTCACAATTTTGACTGCTGCGCCTCTTTTTTTTTTGAAACAAAGCAAAATTTCCATTCGACTTTCTTTCGATATTGGGAAAAAGGATACTTACCCGTGACCTGGTGACTTGGTAACCCCCATTTAGCTCACTGAATGCTTGCTAGGACGGTTCAATCGTTTGATGCTCAATTTATGGATTGTTTGGGGCCTACAAAGTAAACATGTATGCATGATATGCATGATGTAAATATCCTACAGTGATTCAGATTGCGTTGAAAATGGCTCTCGGGCCTTGGATTTCATTCAAGGAAAATACTTTTTCACCGAATCAGCATTTACAGGCTTTGGCAACTCTTGCCCATCTATTTCTACAAGAATTAAAGCACCCCCAGGTAGAACCTTTCTAACGACATATGGACCATCGTAATTTGGGGCGAACTTCCCACTAAATTCGAGTGTGGCGGACAGCACTTTCTTTAGTACGAGATCTCCGGCTTCAAAGTGTCGAGACCGAACTTTGCGATTAAAAGACTTGGCAACTCGCTTTTGGTAGCATTGACCGTGGCATAGAGCCTTCAGTCTCTTCTCATCGATCATATTCAACTGATCCCATCTCTGTTGAGTCCACTCCTCCTCAGAGAGCTCAGCTTGTGAGAGAATTCTTAATGAAGGGATTTCAACTTCCACGGGTAAGACCGCTTCCATGCCGTAAACGAGCGACAAAGGAGTCGCCCCTGTCGAAGTGCGGATCGAAGTTCGGTATACCATTAATGCGTAGGGTAACCGTTCATGCCAGTCTCGATAGTTGTCAGCGGTTTTTAACAAGATCTTCTTTATGTTCTTATTGGTTGCCTCCACCGCTCCATTCATTTGTGGGCGGTAAGGTGAGGAGTTCAAGTGATGAATATGAAACTCGTCGAGTAAGTCATCTACAATCTTGTTGTTCAAATTTGAGCTGTTGTCAGTAATGATTGCCTCTGGGACTCCATAGCGAGCGATGATGTCACGGCGAATGAACTTGACCACATTCTTGGCGGTAACATTGACATATGAGCTTGCCTCGATCCACTTGGTAAAGTAATCGATAGCTACCAAGATGAAACGATGTCCATTGGAAGCCTTGGGATTAACTGGCCCAATCATATCGATCCCCCACATTGAGAAAGGCCATGGCTCGAACATTTGGTGCAATTCATTTGGCGGTACGTTGATTTTATCCGCATAGATTTGACACCGATGGCAATAACGAACGTGCCGAATACAGTCGGTCTTCATAACCATCTAGAAATAACCCAGTCTCATGATTTTTCTAGCCAAGAGATGACCGTTCATGTGCGGACCGCATTCTCCTTCGTGAATTTCCCTCATCAACTGATTAGCTTCTCTGGCATCGACGCATTTCAACAAAACTGAGTCAAAGGACCTCTTGTAAAGAGCATTGCCACTAATAAAGAATTTCGATGCTAGCTTCCTTATGTACTTCTGATCCATTAGTTCACTTCCAGGAGGATATTCACCCCTCTGAAGATAGTTCATGATGTCGTGATACCACGGCTTCTCATCAGGTTCATTGCGATTGCCGAACAGTAAACCGGACGTGTCAGTATTTCGATTTTCAGTGGCTCAATATCTAACCCCTCCATGACCTGCAGCATTGATGATAATGTGGCCAGGGCGTCGGCAAACTGATTTTGTGATCGGGGTAAGTACTCAAAAGAAATCTCTTTAAAACTCCTCAAGGAATTCGTGGTAAGGAATCAACTTGGAGTCGCGGGTTCGCCATTGGCCCTCTGTCTGAAGAATGATGAGGGCGGAATCGCCGTAAACCTGCAGCTTCTTAACCTTCATGTCGACGGCCAATTGCAATCCCAGTACGCAGGCCTCATATTCTGAGATATTGTTGGTGCAAGGGAATACCAACTTGGCGGCCACCGGATGATGTTGACCCGTCGGAGAGATAAGAACTGCCCCAGTCCCAGAACCAGCCAGGTTAACGGCGCCGTCGAAGTACATAGTCCACTTATCGCTCACTATCTCTGAAACACGCTCCTCTATGGGATTTGACTGATGAGGGTCTTCTGACCTTTCGACGTTTTTTGCCAACAGATCAGCTATAGCTCTTCCTTTGATAGATTTTTGCATCATTCTGTGGACGTCGAATTCGGATACCAGCACTTGCCACTTTGCTAATTTTCCAACTAACGCAGGTTTTTCCAGCAAATATTTGATGGGATCATTATCGGTTACAAGCAGGATATGATGGTGAAGCGTATATTAGCGTAAGCGGTGTAATACCCACACCAAAGCCACACACGTTTTTTCAACTCCGGGGTAATTTATTTCGGATGAAGTAAATTTCTTACTAAGGTAGTATATTGCACATTCTTTACCATCGCTTGGTCTCTTCTGAGTGAGCAAAGCCCCCAACGACTCCTCATGAATGGTCAGGTAGAGTATTAACGGCACTCTAGGGACAGGTGGCACTAGGATCGGCGGATGAGAAAGATATTGTTTTATTTTCTCAAATGCCTGACAATCAGCATCCCACTTAACCTCGGCGTTTTTCTTCAGGAGCTTGAAAAAAGGTTTAGCCGTCTCGAACAATTGAGAAATAAATCTCGCCACATAGTTCAGTCTTCCCAGCAAGCTCCGAACCTCTCTGACAGTAGAAGTAGGCTTCAAATCACAAATGGCTTTAACCTTTGATGGGTCAATTTTAATGCCTCAGCTACTGACCATGAACCCCAATAATTTCCCAAACTTTGCCCCAAACACACATTTGGCGGGGTTAAATCTTAGCTTGAACCTTCGAAGTCGGTCAAACAGCTTCTGCAACACCTCAACGTGGTCCTCTCCATGTTTGGATTTGGCAATCATATCATCTACGTAGACCTCTACTTCGTTATGCATTATATCGTGAAATAGGGTGACCATCGCTCTTTGGTACGTTACCCCGGCGTTCTTCAAGCCGAAAGGCATTACCTTGTAACAAAAGGTCCCCCAAAAAGTAATGAAGGAGGTCTTACTTTTATCCTCTTTTTTCATCCGAATTTGATTGTAGCCCGAAAATCCATCCATAAAAGAAAATAACTCAAATCCCGCTGTGCTGTCGACCAATACATCGATGTGAGGCAGCGGAAAGTCATCTTTCGGACTTGCTCGATTCAGATCGCAGTAGTCAATACAAACCCTGACCCGACCATCCTTCTTCATGACAGGGACTACATTGGCGATCCGGTCCAAATAGCGCGACACTTCTATAAAGCCCACCTTCAGCAACTTCATGACTTCTTCTTCGATCTTCTTGGATAATTCGGGCTTTGTTCTTCTGAGCCTTTGTTTCTTTGGCGGGATACTCGGGTCAATTGGTAAAGCATGTTCTACAATTTCTTTATCTAACCCTAGCATATCCGCATATGACCATGCGAACACATCTTGATATTCTTTTAAAAGGTCAACCATCCTTTTAATGTCGACTTCAGAAAGGTCAGCTCCAATCTTGATTTCTCTAACATTCTCCGAATCGCCCAGATTTATTGTGATTGTAGGCTCTTGTGGTCAACGGCTTAGACTCTTCATGCCGAATCCAATCCTGCTCGATGCTTTTTTGATCACAGACATCCTTGTCATCCTCGGTCTCGGAGAAATTTTCGTCGAGCGAATCCGACTCACATATGCACCTATCATGATCATGTGACATGTTATGCCTGAGATGTCACAAAGAAGGTTAGTGATTAAATTGGCAAATATTACTGCAACTACTGATATGCATGTGTTTGAAGTTGTTTTGAAAGAGTTTTCGAAAATGAAGGATCCGTCCTCATATCCTTGGACGCCCCTATTTGCAAATGATTTTGAAGACTAGGAAGCGTGCGGAAGTCCAGGCCTCAAAGCATCATCATAAGTCTGGTTTGGGTACTTCCACGCGTTCTTAACATGATCATGATTCTATTAACAGGATAAGGCCGTTTTACATGACTCGAGGTCTTGGACCGACGGCTCACAGTCTAAGATTTTGATTACAAAGAAAAGCAGCAGCTAGACCTAAACAGACTTCCCGTGCAAGGGATAGACATAGACTCAAACTAAACGAAACATGAAAGAAAAAACAGCATCCCTACTCAGAAGAGTTGGTGATGGTAGTAGAGGGCTCGGTCTCCTCATTTCCCACGATAACACAAGCAAACTCCTCCTCGAACAAATCGACTAGGCCAAGATGGCCTCCTCTTCCTACAGCAGCTTGGGCGGACCTGGAAAGATCTCTTTTAACTCCTGAAGGAGTAAGCCCTTTTGACCCTCCTTTTTTTTTTTTTTGACCCTCCTTTAATCCAAATAGATTTCCACGACCTCCGTCACCTCCATGATTAGCTGGGCCTTTATGGTTACCACAACCTTCATTGACTCCACGGCCCCCGTAGCTAGTATAGCCTCCATCGCCTCGTCCTTCATGATTAACTCGGCTATCCAAACTGCTACCATGATAACCTAGGCCTGTTGTTTTACGCCACTTGGAAGCCTGAATAGGCTCTTTGATGCCTTGTCCATATAGTCTCAGGCTAGTTCCAGGAATGTGACCACTTTCGAGTAACACCCTGCACGACATCATCGAAGACTTAGCCACTTCTGGGTTGCGCATAATAGTCCCCACAGGCACATGGATCACCGACACTAACTCTAAAGTCTGGTAACTTGATTCTGCCTTATTCTCAGGCTCTATGTACGGAATTGTAGTGTCATGAAAAATTTTGAAATCGGTCTCGCCGTGAACGGTTATCAGCTTCCCATCCACAATGAATTTAACCTTCTGGTGCAAGCTTGAGGGCACAGCTCCGGCAGTGTGTATCCAAGGTCGTCCTAGTAGAAAATTAAATGCACTAGGAATGTCCAGGACCTGGAAGTTGACTAGAAAGAGAACTGGACCAATCAGTAGTTCAAGCTCGACCTCACCAATGACCTCCTTCTTCATACCGTCAAATGCACGAACGGTAGATTGAGATGACCGAATTTTCTCTTCACTAATTCCCAGACGACGGAGAGTGGCGAGTGGGCAAATGTTTAGTGCGGACCCGTTGTCAATTAGCGCTCTTAATACCATTCTATCACGACACTTAACTGAAATAAGTAGCGCCTTAATGTGATTGCGACCTTTTGGAGGGAAATCTTCATCGGCAAAAGAGATCTGATCTTTTAGCAAGATAGACCCAACAAACTCCTCCAACTGGGTGTCATCGACGGTCTTAGGGACGTGCACTTCATTCAAAACCTTGAGTAGTGCATTCTTGTGCTTTTCGGATGATTTGAAGAGGTCCAAAAGAGAGATTTGGGCTGGCATCTTTCTCAACTGATTCACGATGTTAAATTCGCTCATCTTCACAATCTCTAAGAATTGCTTTGCCTCCTCATCTGAGACGGCTTTCTTCTCAACGACCCCTGTAGGTGCATAGCAACGGCCTGAACGTGTGATGACGTCGATTTCATTCGTCTTATAACTCCAAGGAACTGCCTTGAGGTTATAACTCGGGGTTCTGTCCACTACTATATCTTCTTCGTCCTCAAGCGGGAGCTCAATCACTATTGGCTCCATGACGCAATCATCGATCTTTAGGGTAGCGAACTCTTCGACCACCAGGTCGACGATTACCTGCTCGACATCTCCCCCGTCCGACATCCATAAGTCCTCCTCGATGGATAAGTCAATCACCACAGGGGTAATCATGCCAACCATCTCCTCGGGTTCAAGTGAGTCGTCCATACCTCCCCATCCATCGAGGACAACATCCTTGGGATCAATGAAGAAACTGGGTGGCGGTGAATACTTCACAAGATAGTTGATTTTGCCGCTGGGTTGACCCAGTGTGCAGACTACTTCCCCATTCTCACGAGCGAGCTTTATGAACTCATGATTCCAATCTACATTGCTAGCTTGAGGCCCAAGATCTTCATACAAATTTTCTCCTTCACTACTGGTCATGATTAGACTTTCTGACGCACCCTCATTAGGTGGCTCGTCAGTTTTTATAGGCTTAGCAAGTGTCTCTCCCGACTCTTCCTCGTGAAACGAATTAACAACAGCCGTCATGTCCGTCATACTATCTTCCTTCGTACCGTAGATTACTCCCATGTCCACCATCCGAGCGATACATTTCAATTTTTCTTCCATCAGAATATTCTCCCCGTCTTCAAAATGCCCAGCTGACACTAGTAATTTATAAAGTCTATGAGCATCCACATTAAAGGTCTGCTTACTCTCGCCACCCTTTTCAATAACCACATTGACATTCTCAGCATGATTAGGCAACGGGTTTTGTTGAACATTAGGGGCCGGTTCTTTAAAGGATAAAATGCCCTTGTCAAGTAGGTTCTGAACCTTGATTCTAAGAATGAAGCAGTCATCCACATCATGACCCTTCTCGCCCCTATGGAACTCACAGGACTTTGACAAATCAAATCCGGGGAATCTTGGAGGATTGTCCCGAGGCACTTCTTTAGCTATCATCCCTCTTCTCAACAGTATGGGCAACAACTTGGACAGCAGCCTAGGTAGGGAAGTGAACTGCCTTGGTGCTCTCCTTTTAAATTCTTGATTCTGATACGCCCTATCTCGAAATACAGAAGAGCCTTGGGAGGATGAGGCGGAGGGTCTTGTCATGACCGACGCTTGCACATATGCGATCTCCACGTCCTTCTCCTTTCTATTCGGGACCTTTTGACTAATCCCTTCGCTTAATCTACCATCATGCATGGCCCCCTCTATCCTCTCCCCGACATCTACCAGCTGGGAGAAGGTCAAGCATCCATAACCCACCAACTTTAAATAGAAATCACTAGGTAAAGACTTGAGGAAAAGATCGAGCAACTCCTTTTTACTGAGCGGAGGTCGAACTTGAGCAGCGAGAGGACGCCATCTTTGAGCAAAGGCCCTGAAAGACTCACTCCTCTTCTTTTCAGTTTGAGTTAGCACTTCGCGCGTGGAGGCTATCTCAGTATTGTACTTGTACTGCAAGACGAATGCCTCAGCTAACTCCTCCCACTTCTCAAACTTCTCGGGCTCCGACAATACGTACCATTGCAATGCAGGCCCTGTCAGACTCTCTTGGAAGATATGAACCATTAATGGGACATTTTGGGCGTACCTCGCCATCCTGTTCAAATAGTACTTCAAGTGGATCTTTGGGTCTCCAGTCCCATCATATTTAGTGAAATCGAGAATCTTGAACTTCTCAGGAAAGCTCATCTGTGCATATCGAGACAGGTCTTCGATCATATGCTCTTCGTATCCTCGCAACGCACGGAGTTTCTCTTCTATCTTTGCGAACCTTCTGTTGTGTTCTTCCTCCAAACGGATGGTGACGGCTTCTGAGATGGGGTCTAATTCAATCACTATTGGTGTAGAACCTAACGCCTCCTCAGTAACATTTCTTCTCGTAGGCCCTTCCACGGGCTCGGGAATAGCTTGGGGTGCGGCTTGACCAGCGTTTGGCGCTGCTAATGCGGCCCTCATATCTTCGGCGAATCGAGTGAGCTGAGCCGCAAGATCATTGATCTTGTCATCGAGAGCGGCGAAACGGGCGTTCTGCTCCTCGATATTCATCTACGTGGCCCTTGATCGTGTCCGGATCGGCGACTGCCTGGAAGCCGTAGCTTCGCCTTGGTGGAGGAAAGGAGCGTTGGCGGGCTGCCAAACTTGGTGTAGACACCGTGATCACCGGAAGCTCTCCTTCTCCAGCCTCTTGATCTCTCAACTTCTCTCTTCGTGCGTTGAGCTGGCTCAAATGATTTGCGAACACCTGAAAAATGAGCATACGTGAGCACACGATTCAGATGGGAGGTTGGCCCATGGCAACGGTCTAGGTGTTTTGTGTCCCTCGAGAGAAAGTTTTTTTTTTTAAGACATCGAGGTTATAAACGATAAATGAAAGCTCCTTAACACTGAAATCAGAAAATGAGATTCTTCTGGCATTGAAACAAAGAAGGTACATAACGATTCCTAAGCCTCAAAATTAGAAAGAAAGAAAGTACATGAAACTGCTGGGACATAAGAAAAACGAAATTCCTTAAACATTGAGACTAGAAAAGCAATAGAACTTCCTAAACAAGAAACTAGGGGGACAAATTTAGGGAAAGTGCCATCTCAAACTTCTCAGGGCGACTCATTTTATACGTGATGCAAAACCCGCGGCTTTGCGGAGCCGTTTGTTCTCTCGAGTTAACTTCGAGATGCGAGTCTTGTCCATTTCCATTCTCTTTTCAAGCTGCTCAATTTGCGCCTTCTGGGCGAGCTTGTCTGTTACTTCCGGGACCAGCGGTCGCAGAATGGTCGGAATTCGGTGGTTGCGGATGTAGAACGTGGAGGCGTGGTGAATCTCCCCCTCCCCATTTAGCATCTTAGGCACGACAATTCTTTCAGGACGACACTCGCTCTAGGCAATCTCAATGGCACAGATTTCGTCGAAGTAGTCGTAGTCTGTGCGAGTGAAGCGAACCTGGAACATCTCCGTCTTGAGAGGTGGCGAAATCTCTTATAGAGCTCGGTATTGGCGGGCCACCCTGTACAGGTAATAGGAGATGGCGCCAGAGAGACCAAGTAGCGGGATCGGGTTAGCAAACTTGTGAGCGAAGCGGGCTTCCTCGACCTGGAGACATTTAGCATGCCATAGAAATGCCTTGGGTTCGGGGTCTTTTAGAAAATTTATCCAACGAGAATATTCTTTGTTAGGGGAATACTTCTCTAAGACTTGGAACCTCTGTATTGGGTGCCTAAACTGATCTACTTGAAACAATTGCATAAGGTGCCCAAATCCCCTTATGTGAGAAAGAAACCATATTTGCAGAATTTCCGGGGAAGCTCACATGATTTTTTCTCCGTTTTGTTTAAAACGATTAAGGGACAGCAATATTTCGGCTAAAATCATGTTGACATAATTTAATTCGGCACACATATGTTTGACCACCCAAGCAATTGAAGGATTTATGGCATTCTTTCGATGAGGAAAAATGATCAGTCCGACAAATGCTAAAATGAAAATCCTACTCTTTTGGGCTATTGGTTGATTTGAAAAACACTCGGCCAAAAATGAGAATGGGCACACGTAACAATTAGCCTTAATGACCTTCCTTACCACCTCGGTCCTAACTCTCAAAAATTGTGATAACTCGGAGATGGGGTCTAAACCTATGGGTGGCTTGACAAGTTCGGTTCCAAGAGGCATTCCAATGGCAATGCTATATTCTTCCAAGGTCAGAGCTAGCTCGAACTCACCAAATATGAAAGTCGATGTTTGAGGGCACCAAAAGTGCGGTATCGCTTGTATAACCCCGGAATGGATGTTGATCTTCAGCAAAGGGAGGAGACAACCAATTCTTGCCTCGACCTGTCTTTGGCCAGTTTGATCAAACTGATCCCACCACGCTATGAGCTCTTTCTTGGGAGTGAAAATGAATTGGACATCGGCTCTCCCCATCGCATATAAATTGAGACTAACGATCGACCTAATTTGCCATGGACCAACAAAAGGAAATAAATGAATTGGCATAACAGGAGAGATAGAGGCTTACTCTATCGAGAACAATGGCAAACACAAAGACACACGCATGAGAAGTTAGGCTCGCTTCCTATCTACACCGTTTAACAAGGTGAAGCTAAGAGGGTGATCTTACCGTCGCAGTCTCGCGTTGGTGTCAGATCTTCTTAACTCCGGCTCAGTCGAAAGAGATATCCTATAGTCACGCGGTCTCACGGATAAGGATAAATACTTACGACACCAGAAAAGAATTTTCGGGGAGAAAAAAGGCAACCTCTACATCGCGGTCTCGAGTTCGAGGTTGTATCTTTTTTAACACCATCCTAAAGTATCCTATCGCGGCCCAGGTCCGGCAGCATGGTTGTGTGTGCCATAGTGTAGTGCTAAAACATTTAACGCAGGCACAACAATTTATAAGCAAACAATGCTTCAAGCACCCAAAAAAAATAAACATTCGTTCCCCAAACCCCAAACCTGCAAAAATAAGGAGTCAGTGGCAAGACATTCACGTTAGGGATGCATTCGAACAAGATAAACGGCCTAAGTACTCTAAAAGAGTCCCCGGCGGAGTCGCCAAGCTGTCGCGACCTCCCCGAAACGGCCCCGCCGCCTACGGGGTTTGGCTAATGGATTACTAAGTTAAATTTAGCTCGAGCTCTCCCAAACCCATACCAATTCGTGACTTAAATTTAAGTTATTAACATGCAAATCGATTTCATCTAAGAGTCGCCACTAATCAGTTTATGATAGGTCGATTAGACACCTAAGAAAAGCACGGGAGAAAAGCTTCGCTTCTACGAACCAGAGATTCAACGGGTACGGGGACTTGATTACACTAATCGATTAATTAGTGCCCTTTCGGTACCTAATCTTGTTCAATTCATCACCTAACGTGTCCTCGCTAATCGGGAGTCTCAAAATTCCGTTCCTAACTAAGCTAAGGGGAACGACAATTAATATCCAAACCTAGATATGCATAATTAACTACACGCGAGGTTAAATGTGCAACTCGAAGTGTATGAACCGAGCGACGTAGAACTAAATATAGCACTAAATATGTGAAAGGGGCGAAAAAAGCTAATTTCAAAATCCGAATAAAACTTCTGATTTTTTTTATTATTTTTTATTAATTTTTTTAAAAAAAGTTAAAATTTTTTAATTTTTAATTTTTTTTATAATTTCTGAAAATTTCTCGAAATTTTTTGAGAATTTTTTTGAACTATTTTTTTTGAAAATTTCTTTTGGGATTTTTTGGGATTTTTTGAAAAAAAATTTTAAGAAAGAAAAAAGAAAAAAAATGAAATGAAATTCGAACCTCCTCTTTTTCTTTTTTTCTCCTTTTTTTAAAAAAAATAATAAAATCTTATTTTTTAAAATTTTTTTAAAATTTTTAAAAAAATTAATTTTTAAAATTTTTAAAATTTTTTTTTCGAAATTTCTGAAAATTTCTGGGAATTTTTTGAAAATTTTTCTGAATTTTTTGAAAAATCTTTTTTGAAAAATTTTTGGAAATTTTTTTAAAAAAATAAAATAAATAAAATAAACGGACCCGAGTCGGATCTCCACATCCAACCCGGATCGAGGTTGACCCGGGCACGCCGGCCCGGGCTCGCAGATGAACCGGGCTCATTTGTTGAGCCTGGTCTAATTTCTCGAAATCACTTCTTTAGAGAAAAGCCCAGCCCGAAATATATATATATTTTAAAACAGAACAGATACAGGCCCAAAGCCCACTAAAAATAGAAAGACCCAAAAAAACAATTTAGCCCAATTTTCGGACTCGGCCCGCGCGCGAAAGGCCCAAAACCAAATAAAAAACCTAATAAACCTAAAGCCCACACACTAAATAAAACCTACCCGGTTGCAACCCGTGAACCCGACCCGGACGTGCGTCGCCCTACCTGGTTTGCGGCCGCCACACCGCGGCCTAGGATTTACCTACACGCAGGCCGCCGCTCTGACGTGGAGCGCATGTCCGGCCACCGCCACGCGCCGGCTGGCTTGGACACCAGCCTTCGCGGCTGGGGTTTCTTATCCGGCAGTCGAGCCCGTGCTCGGTCGTCGGACAACATGCCCCGACCTTCGCAGTCAGGGCTTTCAACCATGCGACCGAGCCCTTGCTCGGCCGCCGCTTGGCTCATGACCGCGTCGCCGCCCCAACGAGGGGCTGCGGAGGACGCCGCTCGGGTCGTCGTCGTGGCGACCGGCGGCACGCCGGGACCATCCAACATTCACGCACTAAAAGAAACACAGGACAGAGACAAATCCGAGAAGCTCGGTTCTGGCATAACGACGGACAGTTGGCATGCGCTATGAAAATAGGGGATTTTCGACACAAACGAAACTCGAAACGGACCGGGATCATCGACACCAGACATGCGAAGAAGCAGGAACAAGCACGAGGCCTCACGGGCCGGAACTCCCGTGAACCGGACGGCCACAAGCCCCGGCCAGTGACCCCCCCAAAAAACAGAGTGCAAATGGAAGGCGACCGCGGTAGATCGGGTTACACCCGCGCGCTTCGCACACCCCCGAGCCGGGATCCTCGGGAGACCGACCTCGAATCGGACCAAACGGACACGAAACGTGCTCGGGACCAGAACCTACCATGAAAAGGGGGTCGTCGGCCGCGGCTGAGGCGCGACGGTCACCGGCCGGGGACCGTTCGCCTTCGATCTCACTCCCCGGACTCTCTCCCTCGCTCCCTCTCTCTCGGCTCTCTTGCTCTCTCTCTCTCTCTCTCTCTCCCTGGATCTCCGAACCCCCGTGCGTCTCTCTCTCCCCTTTGGATTTAAGGGCAGCCGGTCACGCGGGGTTGGCCGGCAAGCACGCATGGCTCCTGCCATCGCCAGCCTGTCGTGGCTGGCCGACCGCCGACCCGGGGATCGCGCTGCCATCACACGCCTCTGGCTCCTGTTCCGGCTTCTGGCCTCTATTCCGGCTGTGGCGTCTGCCCGTTCTATTCCGGCTTCGGTCATTCCCCTCCCGTACGTTGACTGGGGAGGGGAAGAAGAAGAAGAAGAGGCATGGGCCGGGCCAAGGGAAAGGAGGGCCGGCCCACGCGGAAAAAGAAGAATAAATGGAGAGGAGGGAGAAAAAGAAGAGAAAAAAAGGAAAAAGAAAATAAAGATAAAAATGGGCTACACTAAAAAAAATGAGGAGAAAAGAAAGAATGAGCCAACAAACCCAGCCTTGAATTTTTTATTAATTAATTTTTTTTAAAATTAAAGATTTCGTGTCTTAATAAGCCCTATTAATGCAAATGCTTAATGTCTATATGCCATGAAATTTAAATGGAAATATTTTTGGCTTAAGGGTTAAAAATTAAACCCTAAAGATTTTTTATGCGATAAAACCCTAAGTAATCTGGGCAAAATTTAGGTGTCAACAACTATGAGCAACTGTTATTTCAGCAATTTCAGAATTGCCAATAATTGAATAGATCGGTCCAAGCTTATACGGAAGAGTTCCTTCGACTCTCCGCTCGCAATAACCTAGATGAGTCCGAGGCACAACAAACTGCTAGGTACATTAATGATTTGCAACTTAATATCCAGGATCGGGTTTCTTTGCATCGACTATTCTCTGTCGAAGACGCCCAGGATATGGCGCGAAAAATTGAGATGTAATTGGAGAGGACTAGCCCTAGTACTCGCGGTAGCAATTATTCGGATCGTGGGTCATTCGGGAAAGGAAAACAGCCTGATGTTACAAGTTCTTCTAATCGACAAACCCCTGATTTGAGCCGAGTTCCAGGGGGTACTACTGGGATGCCTAAGGAAGCAGTCGCAGCAAGCAATCGCACTCCCAATCAGAATACCCATAATCCATATGCCAAACCCCAACCAATCAAGTGCTACAAGTGTAACAAGTTGGGCCATCGTTCCAGCGATTGTCCTTGTCGTAGAATGGCCAATATCATTGAACACGACGAAGATGTGTGTGAGGAAGGTTGGGAAGAGGAAGAAGAAGTGGGCGTGAAAGATGAAGTGGGCGAGCAAGTTAATTGTGTTGTGCGTCGTCTATTGCTTGCTCCGCGGATAAAAGATACCCAGCAGAATCAGTTTTTCCACGCTTGCTGTACTATCAACGGCAAAGTATGCAATATCATTTTTGACAGCGAAAGTTGCGAGAATATAGTGTCAAAGGCCTTGGTGGATCACTTACAACTAAAGACGGAGCCGCATCCCGCGCCCTACACGATCGGGTGGATACGCAAGGGAGCAAAACTTAAGGTGCCGTTTGCCTATTTCGATCGGAAAATCATATCAAGATACTATTGTCTGTGATGTTATGGAGATAGATGCGTGTCATGTTTTACTAGCTTGGCCATGGCAATATGATGTTGATGCTATACACCGAGCTAGGGAGAATATGTATTCTTTTATGTGGAAAAGGACTAAAATTACTTTGAGACCAAAGAGTAATTCCCCTCAGATTGTGAAGAAACAGAATGCAGGGGCTATGATGAATATCCGAAAGCGTGAAGGAATGTATATGATTGTGGACAAGGGTGACCAGCAAGTTGTGTTTCATGTTCCCGACATTCTTAAACCCTTATTAAAGATATTCAATGATATTATGCCTGAGTATTTACTTGACGGATTATCTCCTTTGAGGGATATTTAGCATGAGATTGATTTTCTTCCAGGTGCTAGTTTTCCTAATTTGTTGCATTATTTGATGAATCCGAAGGAGAATCAGATTCTACAGGAATAGGTGGGAGTGCTCCTTCGAATGGGCTTCTTACGTGAAAGCAAAAGGTCATGTGCAATTCCTGCGCTTCTCACGCCAAAGAAAGACGGCACCATGCGTATGTGTGTAGACAGTCATGCCATTAATCGGATTACTGTCAAGTATAGGTTTCCGATTCCACAACTTGATGATATGTTAGACAGACTTGCTGGATCATGAATTTTTATGAAGATTGACCTTCAAAGTGGATACCACCAAGTTTGCATCTGTCCTGGCGACGAATGGAAAACGGCCTTCAAGACAACTGTAGGTTTGTACGAATGGCTTATCATGCCGTTTGGACTCACTAACGCACCTAGTACTTTCATGTGTTTGATGACTCAGGTTCTCAAACCTTTTATTGGCAAGTTTGTGGTAGTTTTTTTTTATGATATACTCATATATAGTCCGGATGGGCGTCAACACATGGAGCACTTGAGGGATGTCTTGCTAACCTTGCAACAAAATAAATTGTTCATTAATCTGAAAAAGTGCAGCTTCATGATAGAATGTCTCTTGTTTTTGGGTTTTGTTGTTGGCGCGGATGGACTTCACGTTGATGCAGATAAGGTGGCCGTGATTCGCAATTGGGCAGTTCCAAAGAATGTTAGCGAGGCTCGAAGTTTCCATGGTCTTGGGCAAAAATACACCACAAGTGCCATAACTTGTATACGGCGATCACTTTGATGCCATAACTTTTTTTTTCGGATCATTTTGGTGCCAACTTTTTTGAAAAATGATCATTTTAGTGCCAATGCTGACATGGCTCGTTGGAAATCCGATGTGGCTTTGACACGACTCGCCGGAAAGGTCCACAGCTCGCCAGAGAGGTCCAGTCAGCATTAAAACCAAAAACAACGCCGTTTAGCCCACTGACGTTTATTTTTTTTAAAAAAATTAAATTATATTAAATTAATTAATCAATTAAAAAAAAAGCCCTCCAGCAGCGGCGAGGGCCCCCACGCCGCTGCTATCGCTAAGCCACCACCGCTGGGAAGGGCCGGCGGTGGTGGGCGCAGTGGTCGACAAGGGTAGCCTCGCCCGGCAAGGGTCGAATCCAGAGAGGCGAGACCTCGCCGTCGCCTGGGTCGCGACGACGAGGTCTTGCATCTCCCAGCAAAGGCGAGGCCACGCCTCGCCGTCGCGACCCAGGTAACGACGAGGTTGGCCTCGCCTTCGCCGGGCGAGGCAGGACCTCATCGTTGCGACCCAGGCGACGGCGAGGTCCTGCCACACCCAGCGAAGGCGAGGCCACGCCTCGCCATCGCGACCCAGGCGACGACGAGGTCTCGCCTTGCCCAGCGAAGGTGAGGCCGTGCCTCGCCGTCTCGACCCAGGCGACAACGAGGTCTCGCCTCACCGTCGCGACCCATGCGACGGCGAGATCTCGCCTCACCCAGCGAACGCGAGGCCGACCTCGCCGTCGCCTGAGTCGCGACGGCAAGGTCTCGCCTCGTCGGATCCAGCCCTTGCCGGGCGAGGCAAGGGTCACCGGGCCCCGGCTAGGGGCCGACGACCCTTGCCGACCACTGCACCCACCACCGGCGGCCCTTCCTGGCAGTGGTGGCTTGGCGACGACAGCCGTAAGGGCTCCCTCGCCGCTGCTGCAACCTTTTTTTTAAATAATAATATTATTATTTTAATTATTATTTTTCTAATAATTAAAATATTTGAAAAAAAGCCACGTAATTTCCACGTGTACAAGTCAGACCATTTTTTTTTAATATAAATGCCAGGTCATCTTTTTTATCAGAATTTTGGCCGAAGTCACTAAAGTGATCTATTTTCCTCCGACTTGGCACCAAAGTGATCTGAAAAAAAGTTATAGCACCAAAGTGATTGCTGTACACAAGTTATAGCACTTGTGGTGTACTTTTGCCCATGGTCTTGCAACATTCTATAGGCGTTTCATTCAAGATTTCAGTACTATTATGGCCCCGATCACTAACTGTTTAAAGAAGGGCAAATTTCATTGGGGAGATGAAGCTTCGACCAATTTTGCTCTTATAAAAGAAAAGCTCTCCACAGTGCCGATATTGATGCTCCTTGATATTGAGAAAGTGTTTGAGCTGGACTGTGATGCTTTCAGCGTTGGGATTGGCGCTGTCCTTTCCCAAGAAGGTAAGCCTATAGCCTTCTTTGATGAAAAACTTAATGAAGTTCGCCGGGATTGGTCGACGTATGAGCAGGAATATTATGCTGTCGTGCGAGCTATAAAGCATTGGCACTCCTATCTTTATTAGCAGGAATTTGTTCTTAACACTGATCATCAGGCTCTTAAATATATCAAGAGTCAGAAGCACTTAAATCAAATGCATACACGATGGGTTTCTTTTCTAAAGCAATTTAATTTTGTGCTTCGTCATAAAGCAATCCATTTAAATAAAGTGTAAGATGCGCTGAGTGGACGTGTTACGACACTCGTGACCATGCACACTGATGTTGGCGATTTGGATCACCCATGTTCTCTTTATCGTGAGGATGATAATTTTGGTGAGATATGTGAGAAGTGTTCTCAAATAAGTTGTCATGGATATGATAATTCAAGAAAGATTCTTGTTCTTTGGCAATAGATCATGCATTCCTCGTGGTTCCTTGCGTAAACAACTCATTTGAGAGCTTTATGGTGGTACTCTTGGCGGACATTTAGGGCGAGATAAAACTGTAACCTTGGTGGAGGAGTGGTACTATTGGCCTCAACTGAAGCGAAACGTGGGGCGATTTGTCAGTAAATATTACATTTGCCAGACCACTAAGGGCCACTCTCACAACACTAGTCTTTATACCCCATTGCCTATTCCTTCGAGTCCTTCGGTAGACATATCAATGGACTTTGTATTGGGACTTCCTCGTACTCAACGGAGTTTAGATTCTATTTTCATGGTGGTTGACCGGTTTTCGAAGATGGCGCACTTCATCCCTTATAAGAAAACTTCGAATAATTCGCATGTGGCAAGTTTATTCTTTTGTGAAGTAGTCCGTCTCCATGGTGTGCCGAAGACAATCACTTCTGATCGTGACACGAAATTTCTGAGCCATTTTTGGCGTACTTTATGGCGTTTTTTTGGGACTGATTTACAGTATAGTAGTTCTTTCCATCCCCAAACGGATGGTCAGATGGAAAGTGTGAATCGTACTATAGCGGATATCATTCGCTGCCTCTGCAGTGATATGCCTAAGTAATGGAACCGGTATCTTGTTCTTGTTGAGTTCGCCTTCAATAACTCGGTTAACCGCTCTACCGATACATCCCCCTTTCAGGTTGTTTATGGGTGTACACCATAGCATACTCTGGATGTGGTTCCCTTGCCCAAGATTCCTGGCTATAGTGTCGTGGCGGAGAATTGGCAACCAGAATTAATGAAGTCCAAGCTGCTGTTGCTAGTCAATTGGCTGCTTCTAATTCAAAGTATACAGAGAATGCTGACAAACGGCAACGTTCGAAAATTTTTGAAGTAGGCGATGAGGTAATGGTTTTCCTGCAAAAGGAGCATTTTCCTATAGGTACCTATAATAAACTGAAGCACAAGAAGATTGGTCTTTGCCGCATCCTGAAGAAGATCAACGACAAGGCCTATGTAGTTGACCTTCCTGGTGATCTCAACATTTCCCCTACATTTAATGTGGCAGACTTGTTTAAGTATCATGCTCCCGATACACCCCTCTATCCTGATCATAACTCGAGGGTGAGTTTTTCTAAAGAGGGAGGGAATGATGTAGAATAGTTAGCCTGTAATTATTTTGAAAAATGTGATCGCCGTAATCGTCAAAAATCTCGGTAGTTTTTCTGATTTTGGGGAAAACGACCATTCGGACTCATAGCTTTGCTGTGACATATAATGGATTTTAGCATTTCGAAGTCGAAGGATAGAGTTTCAAGCAGTTTTTTTTTTTACTTTAGGCAATTTCAAATTATCAATATTTCGTTTGAATTTTATTAGATAAGATTAGATTCGATTTGCTTTGATGTTATCTTCATTAATTCGGATATCTTTAGGAGTCCTATCATTATTAAAGGACGTCCAGCTTTGTATTCTGGGCGATATTTTTGAATTGAATTGAATTCCAGTCGAATCGTGGAAGAGTTTTCCAAGTTATTGCTTCTCTCTGCATCAAGTTTTCAAAGCATATAGGCTAATATAGAAACCAAGAGATTCTAATAATGATTTGATGTCACATTTACTTTTCTTTCCTTCTTGCTATACGGGAATTCGAACGACTTCAAATTAAATAAGAAATCCTTGTTGCGTCTGCTAAAATAAAATCGACTAAGCCTTCTGAAAGGAGATAAGATTCCAGAAAAGTAGGTTCAGTAGCATACAAGGCAGCCAATTTAGCTTAATATTCTGCAACAGAGAGTTGAGCAGAGCAAGTGTATTTCCTTTTCAATTATTATTGGGGCGCTATTTTCTCACCTTATTTGACTAAATCCACCCGATTTTCACCAAAAAGTCAAAACCGCCATTAATTATTCAATTGCAATCTAAAGTGGCGGCCCCAAATTTATTTAATTTTTTTTTTCTGTTTCTATGTAGGATTTAGTTTCCAAATTTTTTTTTTTTTTAGTTTTTCTCTTTCTATGTAGGATTTACTTACCAAAAAGGAAAAAATTTCCATGTATATTAAAAGGCACTATATTCTTTTAATTGTTAGATTTTACTTCCATAAATATTAGTTTTGTTGAAAAGAGGAATTTTCAAGAAACCTAGTTCTTTTCTACTTTGTCAATCAAATTTATGGATAAATTGTTGAATAGAATCTAAAAATAATTTGACATAGACAATTTTTTAGCACAATCATTTGTTCATCAATTTTCACTTTTGTTGTGCATATCACCATCAAATTCCATCTTATCGGTCTTCTTATATATATAACGATGATCAAATGAAGCAAAAAAAAAAATTGGAGATTTTCCGGAGTAAAATCACAATTAAATTCTCCAATGCAAAACTTTAAAGATAAGATTTAATAAAATCAAAAAATTGCATAAAATAATATTTTTAAAAATTGCCAGTGAAATCTCATCATTTTTTATTAACAAAAATTAATATCATCTACAAAGTGTCTATGAAAAGATATCATAATGTCTTATCATGCATAATATGTTTAGTGTATTCCAAGCTATTTCTATAACGTTTTACATGCTTTGTATAAAAATATCTCGCCAATAGTAAGAAAAAAAAATTATTTAATATAGTTAGTAAAGAGACTTCATATATATTTTAGACTAATTAAATTAAAAATACAAAATTCACCAAGAAAGTGAGATTTTGAGATAAGAGAAACAAAGAATACATAAGTTATCGAATGAGCAGTGATGAAAAGAGACATTTGAGTTTTTTACTATATCAGAGAATTCATCTTTTTTCTTTACTAATGGTGAGAAACTTTTGCACAAAGATGTAAAATGTTATAGGAATGTCTAGAAGTACACTAAAAAAATTCTTTAATACACTAAAAAAATGCGAAATGGTTAATATGGCAACTAGATCCCAAATAGAAATAGAAAATTAGAAATAACAAAGAAGAAATGGGGCTATCACTTTGCAATTGAATGATTGAGGGCTTTTTAGTGTAAATCAGGTGGATTAGTCATACATGGAATGGAAATAGTGCCGCCCTAAAAAAAAAAGAGGTATGTAAATGGTCATTGATAAAAGGTAATGTTAGTTTTGATACCTTCCAATATGTTCATTTTTCTCCCATCGTGTCCCACAAGCTCAACTTTGAAATGACGACGCTCTTTCGAGTTTTAGTTGTATCCCAATGAAACTACAAGCATTTTATGGGAGTCTTCCTACAAAGTCTTATACCGTTTAAAATCAATTAACTACTGAGAACTTTTATTTTGTGATCAATCGTTGACTAATCAATCTATTAATGATTTCTATAGAGATTGTAGGAGAGCCCGTGTTTATATCTGGAGGTTTTAGTAAGCGCTTTATCAGCATAATAGTCTTTAGGCTACTGTGAGAATAACAACATATTTTTTTAGGGAGTGGACCCCACAATAATTTATAATTATTTGTAATTTATTTTTTGTGATCCAAAATAATATGCTAATCTCACAGTAGATTAATAACTATCACCCAATCATTTCTCTTTTAGCGATTCTACCAATATTGAGGTCACTCCACCTTGACAAAAAGGCCGATTGAGAAAATAGAAGCTGATAATATAAACTATCAAGTCCCTTTCCACGCTTACTTCCTATTATTTATTACAATTAATACAACTTATAATTGCCTATCTACGTGAAGAAAAATCAAACCGTGCTTTTTCTTCCTAGATGTACACAAACAAATCAGGCCTGGTCAATTCTGATGTGAAGGCATGTGAACGGCCATTGCCATCTCAGACAATCTTTGCTCCACCTTCCTCACCACTTGCCTGCCATCAAACTCGTGCTCAATCAATGGCATCGTATTCGAGTCGAGGTAGTGCAAGAACAAGACCATGAAAATGGAGCAAACAAACATTGGTATTGGTCTGAAGAACCAGAGAAGCAAGTTCAGAGCAAAGTACAGTGCTCTGAGCCCAACGGACCAGAAATCGCCACCTCGGATAACAGCCACCTCGACGCTCTTTGGAGGGACGCTTGGGCTCGATGTACTCATCAGGTAATTGGCATGGACGAAGTGCCGAGCCAATTGGATGAAGCATGAGAAGGCAAGGAGGAAGCAGATGAGGAGGCTGATGTACTTGATGGAGAGGGTGGTGGCCTCGGTATTACCATAGACGAGGTCGCTTTCAAAGAAGTTGTTGGTGTTGCTGATCCAAGCGCCGGTGAGGGAGCAGAGGGTGAGTGAGAGGGAGGCCAGGAACGTCGCCGCTGATATGTTGGAGGAGATCACCCCAAGGCACGTGCCAATGTCCCTCTTGTCACCCTGCAAGATCGCATTGTGTTGGTAATTTGAGCTTTGATTGATCTGAAGTAGAACAGAAACAACACAAGCACCCGAATTGATTAAGTTTTTGCTCTTTTGGCAAGGACCCTTTTCGTGAATTTCGTACAAAGCTGATTGCACGACTAGTTATTCAATAAGGCCGACCAATCAGAGGACGGGCCACTGACAGTATATAGTTTTGACAGTCCCATGTGTGGGAATCAGGGGAGTTTGAATTCGATTGCGCTCTTGGGCAATCATTAATTGATCAAGGAAAGTACAGTGGACTAAAATTAAATCGAAAGGAGAAAGACTTGACCTGCATGATGGCCTGAACCCAGAAGCGCTTGTTGAAGTTCTCAAACCCCACGACAGTGGTGTGAGGCTGATGGAGGTATCTGTAGAGGAGTCGGAGATGGTACACGAACATGATGAGCAAGCCACTCGGAACCAGCAATACATCCAGATCTTTCTTCTCAAACCCCATTCTTTTGCTTAGAAAATATTTTTGATTAAAGAACTGAGTTCTTGGGGAATAAATGATTGATTTGGGGGTTGTTTAAATAGTTGTTTTGGCATCATTGACTTTTATTGCTAGGCGGCTGGCTTATGCAAATTGCAAGTTTTTCTTGTTTTATATGTGATTCATGTTGGACTCCCAATTCGACTAGGATAGGCACATGTTCCATATGAACATCACGATTCAAGATTCTTTCAAAGATGGACATCCTAGATGGTTGGTTGCCTTTAAGGAATGTGGTCTTGCAACTTGCTTTGTGAAACCTTGTCATGGTTAAGCATAATATTGGCGGACGAGTTTGAAGTTACGTAGTAACGGTCTCCGGATATGCGCATGTTACCGGTGGTAGGTTGGACCTGAAATATCACCGCTCATAATTCAATATATCTTCAGAAAATTGCAATTTGGAACTACAATTCCTTTTTGCTGCACCTACATCACAACTCAATCGAACACCAAAATTAATGTTTCTCGCGTTTCCAAAGGTAAATGTCTTGTTCATGTTCTATTAGAAGAAGAAGACGCTCCCTGAAAAAATAAATTATGCTGTTGCGACCTAAAAATCAAATCGGGTTTTCGATATTAGGCTAATGGATTACTAGATCAATTAAATTAACTAACCTAACTCGAGTTCTCCCAAACTCTACCAAATCGCAACTTAGGTCCAATTGTGAGCATGCAAATTTTTTCAATGGGAGTCGCCACTAATCATTTAAGGTAGGTTGATTAGAAACCTAAATAAAATAGCGGGAGTACTATTTTATTTCTGCGAACCAGAAATTATATATTCGGGGACTTGGTTACGCTAGATTCCCTAACACCCTTTCGGTATCAATTTCAAAAACAATACTCAATTTGACCATTTTGATAAATCCTGACTTAGAGTTCAAAGGTGCAGAAAGTTTTTATTTTCACTTATTTAAATGAAAGCTAACCTATATATAATGACGTGCAAAAAATTGACATACGATTAATGCAACCTAACATGCAAACTATATGTCATGCGATGACGTGACCTATTTCTAATGACGAGCATATTATTTTTTTGTATTTTTTTAATGAAATTCGGAATTAAAAATGCCAATTATCTAAACACGCAATTTTAAACTAAAGAAATTAACCTATTCTAGAGTAATATTTTTGGTATTTTTTTATCAAAATTCGAAATTAAAATCAAGTAAAAAAAATATAACCGCTAAATTTTTCGAATTAAGTTTCGATCTGAAGCCTGACAGATTGATCCTAAAATTCGAAATACCCGCTATGGAAATAACTCTATCTAAAGCCTGATAGATAGATTTATTTCCACGTGTGCGGTTGCGGATTAGGAAATTTTCCTAATCGATCACATCTTGAAAAAATTTAGATATCTCAAATATCTTGGATATATTCAAAGGATTTTGAAAATTCTAAATTCTATCCAAATTTGATAAGATCAGATATCAAAGATTTCAAAAAAAGGGAAATAAATCCTAATTGAAATATTGCCTATTGTTCAAATATGCAAAGTTAGATATCAATAAGCACGAATTAGGCAACAAAATATTCAAATCAAATCAGGATAAGATAATTACCTGATTTGCAGATTTGTTTCCAAATTTGAATCACCGGCGGATCAAGACGAGCGGTGGTAGGACAAACCGGCAACGGTGTCGTAGTGGTGTTCGCGGCTCAGGCTGCTTCACGGTAGTGATGATGCTGAGCAATGGCGGGAGTTGCTGAACATTCACCTCCAAGTTGTGGAGGTTTCTCTTTGGTCACCAATGCTCTCACCCATGATCTGACGTCTTTCTTTAAAAATCGTGAGTGAACTTGCAATTCTTGACCTTTGACCGTGATCCTAAAGACAAACGCAGTGAGATTTTAATCGAGGAAAGAGTAAAGGCAGCTCAGCGTCACATCAAGAGGGCAGCAAAGAGTGCAGCGACGGGCATCAGCAAGCAGCAAGATCAAGATGGCGGCGTCACGGCGCCGACTCAGGAACAGCAGCTAGTCGTCAGGCGGTGCAGCAACAGGCGGCAGCACGACTCTGGCGGCAGTAGGCAGCATGCGATCCACGGGTTCAGGTTCGGGTGGCAGCAGCGCGTCAACGTAAATCGAATTGGGCTTCAAGTTTGCTGGACTGCCACCGTTGCGTCGCTTGTGTGTTGACTGAAGAAAAGATCCGGAAAACTCCTCCGCCCCTTTTTTGGTGATTTCTCCTTTGCCTTCTCTGTGAATGCAGAACGTGGAGAGCTTTTGCTCTCCACCTTGACCCTCGTGAGTTGAGCCTCAGGCAGAAAGAACAGAAACAAACTCTCTCTCTGATTTTTTTCTCTCAATTGTCTATCCCCTGAATGTCTCCTCCCGATTATGAGACATAAACATATATTTATAGTGTAAACCTAGGTCAATTAGCCGGACTTTCCAGTCCTAACGGGCTTAGGTTTAGGCTTTAATTTAATTCTAAGTGAGTTGAATTAATTTGGGCTTTTCTTTAATTAAGCATAATGGGCTAATTTAAGCTCAAATTAAGACAACTAAGCCCTTTTGCGTGTGATTTTCAGCCCATGCTTTCCGAGTGAGCCGAGTCTCGTTCGGTGCCCGAGCTCGATTTACGTGATGAATTTTAAGCTCGCTTACCACCGCCGATCCGATGCAAAATGCAGTTAATCTATATGAACCTAAACTTTATGCTATGCGATTTGTAATATTTTTGTTCATGGTTTAAAATTTAATCCCTAATTTTCTATGCAATTAACCACTAAATGATGCGCCGAAATTTAGGTGTCAACATATGCCTTACATAAAGTTGCCATGAACAAGGAAGCCACAAATAATGCAACTATGAATCTCGGATATCATATCCATATATGATGCCTATAGGGAATTATCAGTATATTGCCTAATATAACTAATATAATTGTTTATTATAACTTATAGATGAGTAATTATGCAAAGCATATCAGAGGTTGATCGTACTCCGGCAACATTACATAAGGCCAAGTTTGGAAGCAAGAATACTATACCTACGTAAAAAAATGCCATTTATCGGTAGTGGATCGTGTATCAACACCGACACGGCCAATCTAGTTCCTAGAATATGATTAATTTATATGAGTATCAGATTTTAGTTAATATAGTCCTAGGATCGAAGTTGTCTTACTATACAATGAAAAGTAGGCTCAGAAGCATACAAAGCGGCCCATGTACCGTAGTCATATCCTCATATGCGCAAAACTCAGCTTAATTATTATATCAAATTAAGCAGAGCAAGTCTTTTCTTTCATTTAATATTTTTTGTCATCAAGTAAATTATGAATGTGAACTCATACAGATAAGATCAGACAGAAGCCAAAGACGAAGAATATTCTTATTTCAGCTCCCAATTACGGAGTTTACTCAAACAAGACACAATATCTCATCCCATTTCAACATCTAGTGGGGCAAGCTCAAGACTTGTGGCCGTCCTTGATCAAGCTCAAGATAATGAATCTTATATCATGTTGGCCTGAGTTTTGCCAAAACTCCCTGCATTTTCTTTTCTTTATTTTGGGTTATTTTTTATAAAGAGTGACATGATTTAACTGTGCTTGATCCGTCTTAGTGTGGACAGCATCCAAAATACGACCAATCCTCTTCTGAAGAAGCCTTCTCATTGTTGCAAATTTTAGACGAGCTGTTACGTATTCCCTTTTTAGTTCCACGTATCGGAGCGATTAATTCATGCCATATCAAGTCTAGGTAATAGTGGGTTCTGAGTAAGGAACGCTTTGTTGGTCTCAGAGAATAATATAGGAAAGCAAGTCGTTAACTGATATATTAGAAATGTGTTTCAAGGTTCTACTGGATTGAGTTGTTTAGTCTCACCTATCTTGTATGCTTAAAAGGTGATCCTGGGTTATTCAAATACTTCTTTGGTTGAGGACATTTGGATCGGCACCTCGGAAGGTCTCTTTAAGGATAGGATCATAGTGCGCTGTGCAAGTAGAAATGGATTTTCTGATTGAGGATGTTCATGGGCATTCGTTGACATTGAATATTTGAAATTAATGAAACTCAAGATGGTATAGCAATTTCAGGTTGTGACAGAACTTATTTAACTGGAGTTTGGGAAGTACTAATTTTTGGTTACTAGTCTTGTGATCAAGGAATGTGTTCTATGGATTGATAAGAAATTTTTTGTAGATGTAGTAAAGTTGACTATACCGATTTGCAATCATATCCTAGAGATCGATGAGATTTGATGAATAGATTATCCAAAGAGTATTTAGATAATCGATGACATTTGGTGTATTAGAAGAGTTTGGAGGAAGGAGCAACACTTGAGGGTTGTCTTATAGACTTCACGTGAAGAAAGTTGTTCGCTAAGTCAGTAAAATGCACTTTTGGCTTGATCTATTGGAGTTCTTAAGTCACGTATCTCAATTGAATAAAAGAAAGTTGAAGCAGTGATTAAGTGGGATCGCTCTAATGGTGTAACAGAGGTGACAAGTTTTCTTGGGGTAACTAGTTATTATAGGAGATTTGTGGAGAAGTTCTCCAAGGTTAGTAGTCCACTTTCTTGTCTAACTCGAAGTGAGTTAAATAGAATGGTCTGACTAGAATGGGTGAGGCTATCAGAGTGATAGGGTGGACTAGTGACTAAGCTTAAGTTAGAAGAAAATGATGAGCTGTCCATATGAATGATCTTTGGAATCCTAGTATTTGATTTGTATAACGATAAGGATTTTAGGAGTGTTAAGTGACCAGTGATATTCTAAGGCGTTTGAATATTATTTGCGAAGGTCACAAGCCATAATTTCTATCGAAGTAAATCTTTAGATTGAAAATAGTTGGGTTTCGATTATTGGTGTGATCGGGTGAATCTGGATGACAAAGGTTTTTTTTTTTTTTTTGATAACCCAGGGAACTTCCGCATGGCCGACAGCCGGGGAGTAAACCCTAGGGGCGACACGTGCTAGCCACCACACACGTGCCACCGGTTAAGTCACCCTGCGGCGCCTGGGATTCGAACACTCAACCTTTTGCGAGAGGAAGAGTGCGCGTTCCAGCAGCGCCACCCAGGCGGGTGGTTGGATGACAAAGGTTAAGTTATGATTTGTTAAATTAAATTATTTAATGATAATTCATGGTCATGATAAGTTATGATCTCTAGATAATAATTTGTTATTTTGAGAATTATGTCATGACGATTGGAAATAGGTCGTTATTTTCGGATTAGAGATGGATAATGTTATGCAAAAATGTTAGTACTTTGTGTGTGGCACTATTCAGGAGAGCTTTGCTTTTAAGTCGGGACAGAACGTCGTGAGTTATATATAAATGTATATGTATAAGCTATTAACTAACCACTGAGGAGTGACCATCGTTTTCTCTAGGAATGAAGAGGTGGAGGGTTTGAGTTGTAATTCTGGGGAAATGGCGGCTTTTGGTCCTATGGGTGGGCCCTTATAGGAATAAGGAGCTCATCTTGTACTAAGTATCAATAGTAAAAAAAAAACAAATTGGGAGTATTAATACATTTTGCGGTGATATGCGTGAGATGAGAGTTGATCTTCGATGTTATAGGCTTGAACTGTCATGAGAAACTTACTTGTGGATATAGGTTGAACTAGTATGTGTGGTCATTATGATTGTAGACTGTGAATTTCTGAGCAGTAGATTCTAATTTTAATCTGAAAAGAGTATTATTGAATTAGTAGACGTGATTAATTTCATATATGAGGTTTCTCTAAAAGGTCACTCGGAATACTTAAACCGTTGACCTAAGGAATAAAAATCTTAGGTGATATTTCGAGGTTGATAATTTGAGATGCATCAAATTCGATGGAAATTAGATAGTGTCTTTATCTTGGTCAGTTAAGGAGTTAGAGACATTCCATTTTAAAAGATGATGTGTGGTATTCTCTATTAAGAATTGTGGATTAAAGAGAAGTTCTTATTTTGGAAATCTGTGATTTTAGAGACAACATAGGAAGACAATTAATACTGAAATTTGAAGATATGGATCTTCATGTTTGGAAATACACAATCATTACCTCAATAAAGTGATATTGTGAATGTTGTGTGTACTAAAAGTTAGGATTGATTTTGGTACGAGGTTATCAAAGATCTCTATTTGAGGCGTTGGTAAGGAATTGATCTTCAAGTGGACGATGTGATGTTCTTTAGACTATGTAAGTAATTGAAATAAGGAAAATGTCGAAAGAATGATTGATGGTTAGTGAAAATCCCATACATGCTGCAGATTATATTTCAAGTGTTAACGAGTGCTAATGACTTTTATGGTAATGAAGAAAATAATCATAAAGGTATTACGTTTCAGGGATATTAGAAATTATTTAAGAATTTATATTTCTTGGTGGATGTGGTTCTAGCAGGGATATTAGAAATTACAAACTAACACAACCTTACATCTTCTCTCTTTTTGGATGACTTTACTGGCGAGTTATTGATTCCCTTTAAGTCGTCGACTGTTTTGTCCAATGACAATTTTTGTTTTGACCAAATCTTGTTCTCATCGAGTGAACTCGCCATTTGTCGATAATATTAAAAGTTAAGTCACTTTTTGGTGTCCATATATTACTACGTAGATCTTGAGTTCGAATATGAGAAGGAGAATATTAAATAGCCAAAGTCGGAGAATATCACATAAGTTTCGGCCCAATTTCAAAAAAAAAACACGAATTTTAGGTCTAGTCTTAAATTTGGTCCAAATTTATTTTGTCTAAAAAAAATCACCATCTTTCATCCGTGTCCCAAATTTGGCCCACGTTAACTCTCCGTCTACTGTCATTGTTAGTCATCCGACGTGGCATTTCCACTTCAGCAATAATATCCACTAGCAAGCTGATATGGATATAAAGGCACAAATACATTTGCGCTTTCTCTTCTTCATCTCCTTCACACAATTTTCTCTTTTAGGCTTTCTTTCTTCATCTAATACGCGTGCGAGAGTTTTCGATTCGTCCGAAGATCTCGCACGCTCGTGCTCACTCGCTCATCCTCTCACACAAAGACACTCACTCTCATGTTCGGTTGCTCAAAGATGTTGTTTGCGTCTAGAATTTTGAAGATCTCTCGTGCGCTCGGTCGCTCAAAGATGTAAATTCGTTCGAAGAGCAAGCGAAGATCTCACGCACTCACTCGTTTGCTCGCACATCCTTTGACATGGAGACGCTCACTTTTGCACATACTCAAGCTCGGTCAATTGAAGGATGATCGCTTAAGGGTCGAAGCAGACAGAGCGTTGAAGGCATTGAACAGAAGGTATTCTTTACTTCTTCCTCCTATACTATTAGGCATATTAAATTATGGTCACCATGTGATTGATGGTTTGTCTAGAAGTGATTTATCTCACAGAAACTGAAGTAAGTTGATTTATCATGCAGAACAATGCTACATCCGAGTATTTAGAAGAAGTGTTAAAGTTAAGTTTGCCCTTCAGTGAGGTGAGATGATTCAAATGGGAAAAATAATTCAGCAGCTTCAATTCCGTAGATAAGGCCACTAGATCAATTAACAATTGGCAAGTTGTTTGCAATGTCAGAAGCTGAGTTGGAAGCAGAAGACCACATGGTCTTCAAGCGAGATATTGAAAGTGTGTGCATCTTGTAGGTAAATAGAGAAGTGAAGCCTATTTGTGATAGACTTACTACATTAATTTTCAAGGAGACTTTGAGTACAGACAAGGTATTCTTCTTATTCTTCTTCTTCCTCCTATGCTATTGGAAGGCATTTCACAGAAGGATTAGCTGAGAAGGTTAATAATATTCTTAATTTACAGCCGCATCTTACTAAAAAAATGGAAGGGTTTATAATTCTCAAATCCTAGTTGATAATTTTGGTGATTAAACTTCAAGAAGAATCCTGATCCTTGTTTTTAGTTTCAAAGTTAGTCTTCACCAGAAACTTGGTAATCATCTTGCATGATTTTGTTGGCTGCGTCTGGCTTAGTGGATGGTTTGATTGTCTTATACTAAATTCTATGAAAGGGAATCCAATTACAATACTATGTAGACGATCTTTGTGTCCTTGCAGTCAAATGGGGTACTTATTTGACAAAAGAAAAGTAATTTCTAGAAAAATCTCATGTCTGGAAATAATAACATTAGTCGAATTTAAAGTATCTTTCTCATTAGTTATTACCTAAAAATTAATTAACATCTGTCATGGAATGCCAATCTCAAACATTATATCAGATTTTATGATTCCATTGAATGAAATTCACGACCCACAATCCATAGACTTAAATTTTTTATTCATGACTCGTATTTCCATGTGACAACTAAGGGTGATCCTAAGTGGTTATCATGTCATATCAAAATTGTGGCTACCTACTTAACAGTTGACACAATTAATAGATGAATATTGCTCCGGGTTCACAATTAATAGATGAAAGTCATACAGTGGAAACTAATACATAACCTTGTCAACTAATCCTTCTGTTCAATGCCTTCCAATAGCATAGGAGGAAGAAGAGGAAAAAGAATATGCTCTCTGTACTCAAAGTTTCTTTGAAAATGAATGCAGTAAGTCTATCACAAATAGACTTCACATCTCGGTTTACCTACAAGATGCACAAGTTTTCAATGTCTCGCTTGAAGGCAATGTGGTCTTCTGCTTCCAACTCAGCTTCTGACATTGCAAACAGCTTGCCAATTGTGAACTGATATATTGGTCCTATCTATGGAATTGAAGCTGCTGAATTATTTTTCCCATGAGAATCATCTCACCCCACTAGAGGGCAGACTTAAATTTAACACTTTTTCCAAATACTCGGATACAGCATCGTTTTGGATATAAATCAACTAACTTCAGTTTCTGTGAAATAAATCACTTCTAGACAAACCATTAAGCACATGGTGACCGTAATTTAATATGTCCATTAGCATTGGAGGAAGAAGAAGAAGAATACCTTCCATTAAATGCCTTCAATGCTCCATCCGCTTCGACCCTTAAGCAAGCATCCTTCGACCGACCGAGCGCAAGTATGTGTGAGAGTGACTGTCTCTGTGTCAGAAGATGAGTGAGTGAGCAAGCGCACACAAGATCTTTGCTCGCTCACTCTTCAAACGAATTGACATCTTTGAGCAACCGAGCGCGCGCGAGATCTTTAAAATTCCATATGAAAACAATGTCTCTGAGTGATTGAGCACGAGAGTGAGCGTCTCTGTGTGAGAGGATGAACAAGCAAGCAAGAAAGCGCGAGATCTTTGGACGAATCGAAGACTCCCGCACGTGTATTGGATGAAGAAAGAAAACCTAAAAGAGAAAATCGTGCCAAGGAGATAAAGAAGAGAAAGCGCAGGTGTATTTGTGCCTTTATATCCACGTTAGCTTACTGGTGGATATTATTGCTGACATAGAAATGCCATGTTGGATGACTAATGGTGACAGTATCTAGAGAGTTAACCGAAGGCCAGATTTAGGACATGAATGAAAGATGATGATATTTTTTTAGACAAAATAAAGTTCGGCCCGGATTTAGGACTAGGCCTACAGTTCGTGCTTTTTTTTTGGAATTGGGCCCTATAAGTTTCCAAATCCTAACTTTTGTTCAATTCTCTCTTTTTTCCGCCTTAAGAATTCGTTCAATTACAGCAAAAATATCTAATTCCACCGTAACGTATTGGGTAAGCTCAAGACTTCCGGCGTCATCGATCAAACTATTATTTTTTCCCTATTTGTTAGTTTCCAGGATGATGAGCTTTTATATTATCCACTTTAAGGTCTGAAAATTCTGAATATTGTTCTTGACATTTGAGACACGTTTCATATTCACATGTGACTTTAGTTTTTGCTGTCGATTCATTCTTGTTCGTAAACATTAACTAAGAAAGGAAGAGCAAATGCAAAAGAACATGTCACATGCAACAGCCACAAGCTGAGACAAGTAACTTCTATCGTCAGGCCTTTATATAGTATGATAATTAAATAATAGTTAGCATTATACTTAAAGGAAAATATGAAATAATACCATGGACGGCCCCAGAGTTCCAGGGCCCCCCTAGCCCACCGAAGTACTGCAAGAAAGCCCAGACGGATTGGAGCCCAAACTTACTTTTTAAAAGCAAGTTTCAATGTTTTGCTGCTCATTTTGCCAATAGACATTCTAATGTTCTTAGGATTTGTTAGATGCGTTGCTTTGATTATTCTAAATCTTTCTATCATGGACAATATTTTCTTCCTTTTCTAACCAGTACTCTGATTAGGAAGATACAAACGTCGACACTTGCAATTTTATGTTCAGTTAACTTTACATATGTTTGATGTCCAATTTTGTAACCCCACCGAACTAAACAAATGATTATAGGAAATTTCGAGATCATGGGCCTAGCGGCCCATTGACAAGCCCAGGCAGACATGAGCCACAAGGGCTCAAGACATTTTGGATTGACTTTGACAATGGCATTTAGTGAGTAAATCCGGTCCTAATTCATTTATAAAAATGTTGTGATGATGGTGCTCATTGGAAAAAATTTAGGCCCGACTTTGAGGCGCGATTAGATCCTAGCCTGCCGGATGATCAATCTTTCGTCTAACTAGAAATTGAGGAAAATACAACCTTTGGTAATCACATATGACACCGCATCCCAGTCCTATTACAATAGTCACCTATGTGATAAAGCTAGATTATACTTCTATCAAACCTTTGACTTATCGTCACTGGGGCTCTATCTCTAACTTTTTGTTTAATCTTCAAAAATTATAAAATCTATCCTCGTTTTCTACTAAAATCAAATTTGTGAGAAAAATTTTCACTTGAATTTCTCTATCAGTTTGTAGTTGGCCTCCCATTAATTCTTTTCTAGATCCATTATTGATATACTCTTACAATTATTGAGTACCCTTTTACATGAAACTCTTTTGGCTGAGGAATCGTGACCATATCAATAATTTGTCTTTATGTCCTTAATGTCTCTAATACTTGACCAACTTCATTGTCACTTTCCATTATCAAGGATTGTTATGATCTTCAACCAAATGAATCGAGACAACCTCCACGGTAACCATTCCGTGTACCCGCGGCATCAAGGACTAGACCCTAAAATTAATAAATAAATATTAAACATCAATCTACCCTTCTAAAGAAATCAACACTTCACCACAAGTATGATTGCAAAGCCCATAATTATTCTTCCACTTTTTTTCGCTTTTCTTCTTTCCATTTATGCCCTATCAGTCTATCACCACAATTGTTGGGTGGTCTTGAGTTTCTCTCGCCATAAAAACTTTCCCCTCACACTTATAAACTAATCACCAACCCCTTCCACAACCGATATGGAATAAACTCCAACAATCTTCCCCTCACACATAGGGGCCTTGGGTTTGAACAGTAACAACTCATCTTCTCCTCACACATTGGGGCCTTGGATTTGAGTAGTAACAACTCGTATCTCCTACATATAATAGTTGGGTCTAGACTTATTAATAACTTAGACTCTTATACCAGTGTTGGGTGGTGTTGAGTTTTTCTCACCCCAAAAGTAACCTCAAAGGGTGAGGCTTTCCCTCACACTTATAAACTGACCACCAGCTATTTTAACAATCGATGTGGGATAAGCCTAATAAAAACTAAGCCCTAAATTCCCTTCAAACCTAGCTCTAATTAACGTAATGAATTATTGTTACATCCACTGTCTCTGATAGAGTTCTTACACATATCCAATCTTCTAAAGAAAAAAATTCTTCTATCCGTTGGATGAACGAAATCACTAGCAAGAAAAATGCACATATATTATTTAAAAATATGTTATGCATATATGGTTGGCACGTTTTTAACAATTTAAACTTTTGTGGGAAAACGGTCTGTTCAATAGCTGTTCAGACCTGTCCTGTTGAAATAAATATCCAATCAGCAGTGAAGCGTCCTAGCTAAATCAACATTTACATGGAATTTTTTTTATTGCATTAAAAAAATGTTTTATTAGGTGGGTAAAGCGAGGATTAATTTGCAAAATGAAAAAATAGTATGCATCACTTTCTTCGACGTTATACACTATTACCTAACTTGGTCAAAAGTGTGGAGTTCACAATCTCTTGCACATAGCAAAAGAAGAGTCGAGCTGTAACAGACGGAGATGCGTGTAAAATATATTTGCTCTTGTTGAATTTGGAAAGTTGGATAGATAGGTTTTAAACGTTGGACTGGCTGTTGGGGAGACTCCCGCAAATGCTTCTTTGCCTCACTAACTTTGGAGAAGAGTCAGACTTTGACAGATTAGCTCTTGTATTTAATTCGCATGAGACCACCACAGAAAGAGTATGTTGACCATATTACATAAGTATGCTAGAAGCTTCTTATCTAGACGTCCCCACAAACTAATTGAACAAATTTAGAATAGAAAAACAAAAGATTAGTTTTCTATCATGTATGGATAATTTTAATTTTCACTAGATGGATTGTCATTGTGCTTAATCCAAATGACAGAAACTATACTAAATGTGGCAGTAATCCCCAACCACGGTCAACGGTGGTGAAAAATTAGCTTTTTTCTAGGAACATATAGAAAATATACCTCTCACTTTAGACCCAATAACCACTCACAAATCTTTATTTTTGGAAGTACCATTCATATATCTCTAAGCAAAACTCCACATTGAAATTACCAAATTTTTCCTTGCAAATACATTTAAAATTTTTTTTAGGATTTGGATTGTTTGGCTTGCGGTAGGATTTGGGTTTTTTGATTTAACGCAAAAATTAAAAATTTAATAATGGTCAATTTCGGAAAGAAGAAATTTTTGTAAATCGGGACAATATGAAGGTACAAAATGGTTTCCAAAGGTAAAGCCTAGATAAATTTGGTATTATAAAAATAAAAAAAGAGTTATGTAAATGGTCATGTTAAAAGGTGATGTTAGTTTTGATATTTTTCTCATTTGTTCATTTTTCTCTCATCGTGTCCCACCAGCTCAACTTCAATACGACGATGTTGAAAAATAAGCAATTTCAACATAGACAAAAGAGTCCAAGGTTGTTTATATGGATGTTTCTATGCTCTTTTGAGCTGAAATTATATGCATTTTGTGGGAGTTTACCTACAAAGTCTTATACCGTATAAAATCAATTAACGGCCGAGATCTTTTGTTTTGTGATCAATCGCTGATTAACCAATCCACGAATGGTTTCTATAAGGATTGTGCGAGAACCCGTGTTATATCGGGAGGTTTTAGTAATTCTACAAATATTGAGGTCATTCCACCATAAACATCTTGACACAAGGGCCGATTGAATTAATAACAGCTGATAATATAAACTATCAAGTCCCTTTCCGCGTTTATTCTTCATGTATTCTATTACAATTATGTTGCCAATCTAATACAAGAAAAATCAAACCCTGTGTTTTTTCTTCCTAGATGTTTACACAAACAAATCAGGCCTGGTCAATTCTGATGTGAAGGCATGTGAATGGCCATTGCTATCTCAGACACTCCTTGCTCCACCTTCCTCACCACTTGACTCGCATCGAACTCGTGCTCAATCAATGGCATCGTGTTCGAGTCGAGGTAGTACAAGAACAAGACCATGAGAATGGAGCAGATAAACATTGGTATTGGCCCGAAGAACCAGAGAAGCAAGTTCAGAGCAAAGTACAGTGCCCTGAGCCCAACGGACCAGAAATCGCCGCCTCGGATAACGGCCAACTCGACGCTCTTTGGAGGGATGCTGGGGCTCGGCGTGCTGATCAGGTAATTGGCGTGGACAAAGTGCCGGGCCGACTGGATGAAGCATGAGAAGGCGAGGAGGAAGCAGATGAGGAGGCTGATGTACTTGATGGAGAGGGTGGTGGGCCGGGTGTCACCGTAGACGAGGTCGCTCGCGAAGAAGTTGTTGTTGGTGTTGCTGATCCAGGCACCGATCAGGGAGCAGAGGGTGAGTGAGACGGAGGCCAGGAACGTCGCCGCTGAAATGTTGGAGGAGATCACCCCGAGGGACGTGCCAATATTACTCCTATCACCCTGCAAGATCATTTTGTGTTAATAATTTGTGCTTTGATTGATCAGAAATAGCACGGGAACAGCACTAGCAGGAGCATCCGAATTGATCAAGTTTCAGCTCTTTTGGCAATGACCCTTTTCGTGAATTTCGTACAAAGCTGAGTGCACGACCATTTACTCAATAAGGTCGACCAATCAGAGGACGGCGTGGATCACAGTCTATAGTTTTTGAGAGTCCAATGTGTGGGAATCAGGGGAGTTCGAATTCGATTGCGCTCTTGGGCAACCATTAATTGATCAAGGAAAGTAGAGTGGACTAAAATTAAACTGAAAGGAGAGAGATTTGACCTGCATGATAGCCTGAACCCAGAAGCGCTTGTTGAAGTTCTCAAACCCCATGCAAGTGGTGTGAGGCCGATGGAGGTATCTGTAGAGGAGTTGGAGATGGTACAGGAACATGATGAGCATGCCACTCGGAACCAGCACCACATCCAGATCTTTCTTCTCAAAACCCATTTTTTTTGCTTCTCTGTGAATGCTGCTCAGTGACTTGACTTCTCTTAGACAGAGACAGAGAGAGAGAGAGAGAGAGAGAGAGAGAGAGAGAGACAGAGACAGAGAGAGAGGATGATAAGGTGTTTGCTTAGAAAATCTTGTTGATTAACTGAATTCTTGAGGAATAAATGAGAGATTTGGGGGTTGTTTAAATAGGTGTTTATGGCACCATTGACTTCTATTCCTAGGCGGCTTGCTTATGCAAATTGAAATTTCTTTTAAGTTTTTATATGTGAAATTGATGTTGGACTTCCAATTCGACTATGACAGGCACGTGTGAAGACCATATGAACATTGAGCTTCAAGATTCTTTCCAAGATGCACATCCTAGCCTGTCGCTTGCCTTGGATAGAAGGGGTTTGGCAACGTGTTCTGTGAAACGTTGTTATGGTTAACGATGAAATTGGAGGACGAGGTTGAACTTACATCATGACAGTCTTTGCATATACGCATGTTCCGGTTGCAGATTGGTCCTAAACTATGATGATTTATAATTCAATACATCACTATTTCAATCATAACATCGAAATTAATGTTTCTTGCGTTTTAAACATAAATGTAATTTTTTTTCACTTAAGATAACCCTAGGATTGTAGATGTTTTACTTTATAATAAAAGAGATAATGACACAAATAATCCTTAAACTTTGACCCAATGTGCTATATAGTCCCTGAATTTTTAATTTGTTCAATATAGTTCATGAACTTTAACCTAATGTTTAATGTGGTCCCTAAATTTTTAATTTATTCGATGTGATTTCTGGACTTTTGGTACATGTTCATTATAGTCCTTGGACTATATGAAAATGTTCAATGTAGTTTCTGAACTTGAATTAATAGAAGGACTACATTGAACATTTTCGTACAGTTTATGGAATTAATTGAACATGTACCAAAAGTTCAAGGATGATATTGAACAAATTAAAAGTTTAGGGACTGTTTGTGTCATTTTTCCTATAATGAAATGCTTTAGCTAGTTTTTAATTCCTATCGTTACTAAACCTTCCGGTAGGTGAGGGAGGACATAGAGAAAAGTAGTCTCAGAAGCATACAAAGCAGCCCTTCTAGAGCCATGCCCTCGTATGCGCAAAACTCAGCTTAATTATTATATAAAATTAAGCAGAAGTCTTTTCTGCAATTAATATTTTTGTCATCAAGTAAATTATGAATGTGAATTCATATTTTCAGTTGACCATGACTTGGAATATGAGGAGGGATAGGATCAGACAGAAGGCCAAAGACGAAGAATATTCTTATCTCAGCTTCCAATTAGAGACTTATTCAAATCCGACGATATATTTCATCCCATTCTAACATCTTATCTCCATTACGTGTTTTGTTCAGAAGAAGCCTTTTAATATGAAGGCCTGATTTCTTACATTTTGATTCATATCAGCATGAATGGCGTCTAAAATACGACCAAAGAACCAATCTTATCTTCATTAGATGTACTATTATGAAGAAACCTTCTTATTGTTGCAAAATTTTAGACAAGAGATATTATGTAATACTTTTTGGGTTCAACGGAATGAAGCGATTAATCCATGCCACAACTAACCTAGGGCTGGATACGAGATCTTACTAGCGAGGCTGATGAGGTCATGCGAGAGCTTGATCAACGTATGGTGCCAATTTCTCTAGTGTGGGAGCGAAATAGACAATAAGGACCGAATGTGTTTCATATTGAGTTAGAACTCATCAAGTCTAATGTTAAGGATAATATCGAAGGATGAGTTTGAACTTCTGTAATATTGGTCTCCGCATATACACATGTTATCAGTTGTAGGTTTGGACCTAAACTATTATGATTCATAATTCACATATCTTAAGGGTTATGCAATTTGGTGAACTCCTTTTCCTCTTCTATTGCGCACATCACAATTCGATCATATGCCAAAATTAATGTTCCCCACGTCTCCAAATGTAAATGTCTTGTTCATGGTCTAATAGAATTAGAAGGGGCTCCACACAAAACCAAACTCTGCTCTATGTAAAGTTGCCATGTACAAGAGAGCGATAGGTAATGCAACTATTAATCCTGGATATTATATATGATGCCTATAGGGTATTATCAGTGAATTGCCTAATATAACTATTAATCCTGGATATTATCAGAAGCATACAAAGCAGCCCCCCATGTACAGTGGTAATAAACTCATATTCGCAAAACTCAGCTTACTTATCATATCCAATTAAGCAGAGCAAGACTTTTCTTTCAATTAATATCTTTTGTCATCAAGTAAATTATGAATGTGAACTCGTATATTCAGCTGACCATGAGTCGGAATATGAGGCAAAAGAGGACCAGACAGCAGCCAAAGAGAATATTCTTATTGCGGACTTTGACATCTTGGGGAGCAAGCTCAAGACTTTTGGCCGTCCTTGATCAAGCTCAAGATAATGAAACTTATCTCCATTACGTGGTTCGTTCAGAAGAAGCCTTCTTACATGTAGGCCTGATTTTTGGCATATCTCCCAGCATTTTCTTTTTTTTCTTTTTGGTTACTTTACATATAGAATGACATGATTGAAGTGTGTTTGATTCATCTTAGTGGATAGAATCCAAAATACGACCAACTAATCAATCTTATCTCAATTATATGTCATGTTCTGTAGAAGCCTTCTTATTGTTGCAAATTTTAGACGAGATGCGATGTATTCCCTTTTTCGTTCCGTGTATTGGAGTGACTAATCTTCATTACAATTAACCTTGGGTTGGATATGAAATCTTACAAGTAAGGCTAATAAGGTAATGTGAGAGCTTAATCAACTTACGACGCCATTTTCTCTAACTATGGGAGCAAACTCGACAAAAAAGGACTAGGTGTGTTTTGAAGTGAGTTAAAACTTGTTGAGCCGTTTTGAAACATGCGCAATTCGAGTAAATTTGTGTATTTGCCGCGCTGTTTATAAAGCAAATAATGCAACAATTGACTAGCATGATAAAGGTCAAAGTTGTGGGTAAGTTACATCTTATGACGTGCGACAAAGACGGAGTTTACTCTTTTTTTGTGAAATCACCTAGATATAGTGAGGATTGCCCTGTTTTTGACTCGTTTAAAGAGATGGAGCAGTTAAGAAGTGCGAACTAGCCCAAACAGAATCTGACTATAAGACTAGTTATGAACAAATAAATCAATTGTTTTTCGAGCAAAAAAGAAGAGAACCGCTCAGCACAACAAAAACTACTGCATATAAGGACTATTTACTGATTTTATACTTTGAGGACGCAAGGGGATTACTTAACCAACCTGACTGCAACGCAAAAAGAGAAAAATAATAGAACTATTGCAACTCATTTTATTAGTCATCTTAGCTTTGATCGAAGATCACCTCACTCGTAATCATTTGCACATGTAATCCTAGTTATTAATGCATAGTCGGCTAAAAAAGAAAACTGATGTCAGATTCACTTTTCTTTCCTTCTTGCCATCCGGGAATTCGAACGACATCAAATTAAATAAGACACCCTCATTGCATCTACTAAAATAAAACCGACTAAGCCTTCCGAAAGGGGTTATGATTCCAGAAAAGTAGGTTTAGTAGCATACAAGGCAGCCAATTTAGCTTAATATTCTACACAAGAGTAGAGCAGAGCAAGCGTATTTTCTTTTCAATTATTATTTTGTCATCAATTTGAACTATGAGTATGCATTGATATGTATATATTTTTGTGTTTAACCGAAAAGAGAATCTAATAATGGGGATGAAATTGACAGATTTTTAGGCAAAAATGTGTTCTTTGTTGATCTTGGATAGGGAGTAAATGGTTGATATGTAAAGGAATTTATATTGCGAGTACTGAAATAAAGATTTATAGGTACTGGAATGGTAAATTTACGGAAACTTAACGGGATAAGCAAATTTCCTGGAACAAGTGTTTAGTGATTTATTGAACAATCTTTTACAAAGATTACAACGTGGGTATTTATCCCATCATATGCAATAGTTTACAAATAGTTAAGAATTTTGAATTTACGGGTGCGTTTGTTTGGAGGACAACTTTATAATAAAGGGAAATACTTTCCGGGAAATCATTTTTCAAGAAAAGGAAAAAGTGCCAAAGAAGTCTTAAACCTTTTGTATTTGTGCCAATTGAGTCATAAACCTTTTTTTGGTGCCAATTCAGTCATAAACCTTTTGCATTGTTGCCAATTTAGTCCTAAACTTTTTATATTTGTGCCAATTCAATCATAAACTTTTGTTTTTGTGTCAATTCAATCATTCCGATCAATTTTGGTCGAATTTTGCTAACGTAGACGCCGACTGGCCAATCACCAACGCTGACGTGGACAACTTTAATAATATTTTAATAAATTTTTTTCTTTTTTTCCCCTCCCCTCCCCTCCCTCCTTCCTCCAGCCGGATGCCGGACCGACGATTGACTAGAGGCCAGAGCCTCGCCGGCCACTGGCGAGGGCGGCCTCGCCTAGCCGCTAGCGAGGCTCGCCCTCGCCAGCGACGGCGAAGGCAAGCCTCGCCATGGTTGGACAAGGCCCGACCTCATCGGATCTGGCGAGGTCAAGCCTCACTGGCGATTGGGCAAGGCTCGCCTTCGCTGTTGCTGGCGAGGGCGAGCCTCGCCAGTGGTGGGCGAGGAGAAGCCTCGTCGGTGTCGACCGGCGACCGGCTGGAGGAAGAAGGGAGAGGAGGCAAAAAGAAATAAAAAAAATTCAAAAAAAATTAAAATATTATTAAAGTTGTCCACATCAATGCTGATGATCAGCCAATCGACGTCCACGTCAGCAAAATCCGGCCAAAATTGACCGAAAGGATTGAATTTGAACAAAAACAAAAGGTAATTAGCACTAATATAAAAAGTTTAGACTGAATTGGCACCAATACAAAAGGTTTAGGACTGAATTGACAGCAAAAAAAGGTTTAGAACTAAATTAACAAATGCAAAAGATTTAGAACTTTTTTAGCACTTTTCCCCCAACAAAATTATTACTTTCCCATTGTTTGGTGATATGTGACCGAAAACATTTTCTTGTGTTTGGATTTCATTTTAAATGATTTTAATCTTATGATTTTATCTCAGGCAAAAAATAATCGAATTTTTAAATAATTTTTTCTTTTATTTTTTTATTTTTTTTCTTTTCTTCTTTTTTTCTTTTTCTTTTTTTCCTCTGCTGGTCATTGGGCCTCAGAGACGGCTACGACAGGCCACTAGCGAGGGCCAACCTAGTCGGCCTAGGGCAAGGTCGGGCATCGCTAGCCTTAGGCGAGTTCGGGCTCGCTGGGATATGGCAAGGCTTGAGCTAGCTAGATCTCGACGAGCTTGAGCCTTGCTAGCCTTGCCACGGCGAGGTCGAGCTTGCCCGAGGCCCGGCGACTGGCGAAGGAGCAAAAAGGAAAAAAAAAAAAAAGAAAAGAAAAGAAAAAATAAAATATTAACAAATTCAAAAGGAGCAATTCCAAAAAGTATCTTCACCTTCTCAAATTTAGGAATTCATTCTCCTAATTTTATGCATGAATATTTTTTTTTACCGGAAAGTATTTTCGGTTAACTAATCATTTTCGGCGAACCAAACCAATAAAAGTTCATAAAACTAATTCCGGAAAAATATTTTCCCTCAAACAAACGCATCATATATTCAATTTCTAGTAGTTTTTACGGTCACTGATAAGCATTATCCTTTTCAAGATCATAAGCACAATCCCTTATCAGCTAACAGTGGTCATGCATGAGGAGTAACAAATTCTGAGATCATAGGAATAGACAATTGGCACTCATGTTCTTGTGTCAGTCCATCAATGTCAATGAACCTTGTCTATTGATGAAAGCTCTCATTGATAACTTTTGCAATGTCTACTTCCAATGACTGGCAAGTCATTGATTCCCTTCAAGTTGTCGACTGCTTTGTTCATTGACGACTGCTTAGTTCATTGACGATATCTCTGACCAAATTTTGCTGTCATCAAGTGAACTCGCCATGTGTCAATAATATCCAAAAGTTAATTTCTATGTAGACCACGAGTTGGAATATGAGAAGGAGAATATCAGACAGCAACCAAAGACGGGAGATCTCATATAACTTTCCAATTCCTGACTTTTGTTCAATTCTCTGTTTTTTTTTCTTTTTTTCGCCATAGACTTTATTGAATTAGGACACAACATTTCATTCCACTCCAAAGAGAAAGAGATATGGGCGGTGAAGATGGGAAACTAGAGGAGGAGATAGGAATGGGACATACTGATGGCAGTGCACGATGAGGGAAACCAAGGCAGACGGTGATAGGGGTGTAAATTGGAGCGGCAATGGGCCATGACGACTAGGGGTGACAGAGTAGGTGGGGCTCGAGTTGAGTTTAGTTGGGGCTACCGAGCGTGGTCGAGAATTTTAGAATGTAGATAGGGGCATTTTTGGAAGAAAAATGACTTTTTTTTAATGATGAATCTGATTTACTTGTTAAAATGCTTGCTTTGGATATATGACATTGTTTAATAAAGTAATTCTAGTGTACTTCATACTCTCCTCTGGAACTCCTCTCTCTCAACTGCACAGCGTTTCCCTACCAGTGGGTAGTTTAGTCCCATTTCATACAACCCCAACTCATACTCTCCGCTACAACTTGCATCCAGAATGCATGCATCCAGAATGTAGAAATTATGGAAGTGAGCCTGCACAACAAACCCTAATTTGCCCCCTGGGTTTGACTTTTTCTTTGGCCTCCCTGAGGTCTGCACTGAGAACCCATTTCCTGGGTTTTCCATCTTGCTGGGGTGAAGCTGTGTCCTCCACATTCACAGGTTATTATCTGCGTATTTCTTTATTCCTGCATCGGTTTAGTTCCAACACAAAGCAAAATGGGAGATGCCCACTCTAATGGTTGAGGTCGGTACTTCAGATTACTTGGGATTTCTCGTTTTCTTCGGGCATATATTTCATAATGGGAGATGACTGGGACCAAGACAGACGCATGGCTGCCCTGAGTAGAAGATTGGGACCTTTGTAGCCAGGTAGGAAAAAAGCGGTGCTAGACAAAGTGGGGACTGAGGAAAAATTGATAGAATGTCAACGTACCTTGCTTGGCCGACTGTATTGCTGCCCTAGTGTGAACTTCCAAGCCTTCCAATCTACAACGAAAGAGGCATGGAGATCTGAAGTGTTGTTTTCAAGCACCTCCATCCTGGGCTATTTTCCTTTGAGTTTCCATCGATTGAGGAGAAAAACAGAATATTCGGCTCTGGGCCTTGGTCTTTCTCGAGCTATCTCCTAGTGCTCAAGGAGTGGGAGCCGAGTACACCTCCTCACAGGATTCATTTTGACTCGTGTTCGTTTTGGATGCAAATACATGGGCCGCCTGTAGAAGGAAGAACAGAAGAAGCCATTAGGAGTATTGCAGAAAATATTGGGGTGGTGTCTGAGGTGAAAATAGGAACAAAAGGCTATGCTGCAATCACAATTGGGAGAGCAAGGGTAGTATTAAAACTAAATACCCCTCTTTTATCAGGCATGCCTTCAAGGTTTAAGGGGAGGGAGCATTGGCTGGATTTAAAGTACGAGAGAATGCCACACTTCTGTTACTCTTGTGGAAGAATTGGCCACTATGCTAAGAATTGTGAGGAGGTACCCTATGATGAAAATTTCTTTACCTCGAATAACAAGATCCTATATGGTTCTTGGTTGAAAGCTGAGGCCAATAGCCCTTTCTGGAAAGCTTTTTATGGAGAAATTTCTTAGGAGGAAGGAGACAAGGAGATGATACTAGAAACTCCAGTTTACTCGGGACAGTTAGTAACTTTTCAGAGGGTTGCTATGGATTCCCTGGGCCTGACCATCAAGGTGCAAGAGGAGAGGGACAAAAGGAAAGTTATTGAGGAGATTATAAATCCCCATTGATCACAAAAGAGCTGACAGTGAATGAAGCCTCTGCAATGTCTCCCACACTGTCTTTAGAGGCCCCTTCAATGCAGGATGTAGAGAACCTCATACAAAGGAAAAACCACAAGAAAGGGACTAGACAATCTAAGAAAATGTGTAGATACAACCCATATGACAGGCAGAACTCAAACAAGTCTCTGTTAAACGATTCTCAGCTTCTTGATACCCCAATTCCATTTGCTGGGGAGAATAATAGGCGAGCGTTGGTGGCTAGCCCTAATAAGCAACCAACTTACCTATGAGGCTAATATGTTAGAACCGTCAGGGGTTGGGCACACCCTTGGCAGTTCACACCCTAAAAGCCTTGTGGCTCAAGAAAGGCCCAATGTGTTCTTTTTAATGGAAACCAAAAATCCAGAGACAGTGATTCAAGGGCTGAAAAGAAGACTGAAATTCCAAAACTGTTTTGTAAGAAAACCAGTAGGGATTGGGGGAGGATTGGCCCTGTTATGGAATGAGTTGATATCGATATCAGTGAACTTAGCTACTAAGGACCCGCATGATAACCATTCTCATTCTGTTCAGAACTGGTTTTTTGCTCCCGAAATCAGTTTTGGACCAGAAACCCGTTTGATAACGCAAATTTATTTTTCTATTTTCGGGACAAGTTTTGTCCCAAAACTCATTTTGGGACCAGAAATGAGAACCTAAAAAAAGTAGGTTTTCTCGTTCTTGAACAAAACTCAGAACGAGTTCTCTTGAACTCGTTCCGGAACAAAACTCATCACCCGTCTCTCGTCTCACCCGACTGTCTCTCGTCTTCGAGCTCTCAAACCAGCCCCTCTTCTGCGACGCTAGAGGAAGCCAGCGACGCTCCGACCAAGAGGAAGCCACAGCCGCTGCTCGCTCGCTCCTGCTCCTCCGTAAGCTCCGATCTCCTCTCATCTCTCTCTTTTTTGGATTTTCCAGTCGCCTTCGTCGGGGGGGTCAGGTTCGGCCTTGCCATGGCCGGCGGTCGACCTAGCCGTCGCCCAGATCTGGGCGATGGCGAGGTCGACCGCTGGCCCTGGGCGAGGCCGCTCGGCCTCCCTCAAACCGAGCGGCCTCGCCTAAGGCCGGCGGTAGAGCTTGCCGTCGCCCAGATCTGGGCGACGGCGAGCTCTGGGGGAGGCCGAGCGGCCCCGCTGTGGGCGGCGGTTGAGCTCGCGGTCGCCCAGATCTGGGCGACGGCGAGCTCGACCGCCGGCCCTGGGTCCGCGTCTCTTCCCACCTCCTCTCTGTTCTGTCCTCTTCTCTCTCTCTTCTCCTCGCTCTCGCTCTCTGCGCAATCAATAATGGGTCTGTGGGAGGCGTTTCTCAATCGGCTTCGCAGGTTCTTCCTTCCCTCCTCCTCCTCCCTCTCCTTCCGCTTCGATACCCTTTTGGCGCATTCGCGTTCTGGATCGATCTCGAAACGCCTTCGTTTAGATTCCGTTGGGGGAGCGTGGGTGGATTGAACCCCCTCGGAGATGGCTGCGCGCGTGCGCATGCGTGCGAGCGAACGGGATTTCGTGCTCCGTTGTTTGGAACGCGTCTTGCTTTTCGCGTGCTTGCTTTCCCGTGAAGGAACGCGCTGGGGATTTTTTGGGCAATTGCGGCGGTTCTGTTCCTTTGTTTCTGCATCGGGCGGTTGCTTCAATTGTCCTTGTCTGCGTGGCGATGGCGCTTGCGCCGGGGCCGTGGTTCCTTCGGGCGTTTGGGCGATTTGGGTGACGGAATATGATGAGGAGGGTGATGAAGGATTTTCAATTTTCGTTAGAATGACAGCAATTAGCATTTGTTTCGGGGGTGGCGATTGGTGTCGGTGTCATCATGCTCCGGGGAAAAAAGCCCCTATATACATCTGCACGTCTGAAAAAAGGAGAAGTGCTGTATCTGGAGACACATTCCTGCAGGTATCATATCTTTTGCAGAGTATTTACTTAGCATCGTTCATAGATGTTTGTTGAAAATTGATTATGCACGTGAGGATTGTCTATGAAAACCTTGTTACATGGAGTTTGTTTCACGTGATTGGTAATGCATATATTTTCAGCTGTCCTTGGTCTGATAAGTGAGAGTATGGAGCAGCCTTGTTGTGTGGTATACAGGGACTTGTCTACTGAAATTTAAACTTTAGTGCCAAGACTGTGTTGCCGATTCTGTTGGAGACCTTTATTTCTCATAATGTTCATTGCATCTATGGTTGGCTTCACTTTTAACTACAAATTGTAGAAATATAAAGGAGTGACTCAGACGCTCAGACACAAAGCATAGTTTCACCTGGATTATTTGTTAGAGACGCTACTTTTGAGTGACTTTTTTTTTTCTGTTGTTGCCTTATTAAAGATACGAGCTCTGTTTCACTGGAGAAAAGATGGTCAAAGCTACTACAGCTTCTCAAATGCATGAAGCTGAAACAGAGAAATCCCAAAATCACCACTCACATTCCATGAATGGAGAGAGAAATGACAATGAAAATACTGTGATCGATGTGTTTCGGTGGTCTCGATGTAAGAAGCCTCTTCCCCAGAAAGTTATGCGGTCAGTCGGAATTCCTCTGCCCCCTGACTATCTGGAGGTATTATTACTATTATTATGATCATTATAGTTTCCTTCCTTTAGATGTTGCATGTGTGCTTTGCATTTCTTGGACTTGGAAGATTCCTAATATTTTTTTTTACCAATTTCAACATTCCAGGACGTATCCCACCTTGTTACAGTAAGCTTAGAGAAATCACATGCTCTTCTTCCTCACTATGTAGCTGTCACATAAAGTGAATTCCTCACTAAGTCGCTTCATGTCATTTTTCACTGGTTTGTGTAACATTTTGCCAAAACTACATGTTTCACTTTGAGCATAGTCTTGCTAGCTGTAGTCTGCCTGTGCATGGTTCTTGTTCATGTTTCTTAATTCAGATGCCGGTCAAATTGGTGATATAAGTATGCAGCAGAGTATACTCACAGGAAATAAAGTAAATTTCTCTTTTCCGAGGAGAAAAGAAAGATAGAAACCCGAACTTTAACATTGATGTATCTACCTTTCTTGAGTAGGTATTGGAGGAGAATCTGGACTGGGAGGATGTGCAGCGGTCACAAGCTGGGGCTTGGATAGCTGGAAAAGAATACTCATTTGCTCGGGTGCATTTTCTGTCATTGAATTAGCCCTGGTTGTGACTCTTTTATTTCTCTGACCTTATTTCATACACTTCCTGTGGAGATTCCGGGTGCATATTGATTTAAATTAACTAGCGAGTGTATTGGTCTTTATCTTGAGTTATTTTGTGGATAACATCACTAGAAAAGCTAGCCCTGACCACAAATTAGCCCTGTAAATATGCAATATCCTGGAGTCATGTAGGTTTGGCTTGTTATGTAAACCATTTGTTTGATAAATTGATATGTAATTCAGTTTTCGTGTCTTGGAGTTCTGTATCTTTCAGCAGAATGTTGGCGCGAGTGCATCTTTTTAATCTAATCAATTTTAGTTTCAGGCTCACTTATGTTTAAATTTACATCTTTTGGAATGTAATATTGAAAAACCACTTCACATCGTCTGCTACGCCAGTTCTCTGTGTGGTGCTATGGCCGTGGTTTCTCGTGGATTTAACTGATAAACATCAGTAAGTTTTGGCCATTATGGATTATTCCATGCTGACCCCACGACAAAACTTGCGAATCGAAATCGAAATCCTCTTTAGCTAGACAAATTGGCGATTGACACTTTCATGGAATTCTGCATTCCTCAATAGTAAATTGGGAGATGTCCCCAACAAATGATGAAGCTGGGTCACCATTAAATTCTCACCTGTAAGGCCGCTGAGATGCGTGTGAATCACATTTCCATCAAGCCCTCCTGTTTCACTCTCCCAGTATTTTGTATGCAAAATTTCTCTATTTAAATTCAGGCAATATATAGGAATTCTTATTCTGCAAGTGACAAAATTCCCATTTATATCAAATCTAGTAACTTGTTCGTGTAATGGCAAGGCTATTAGAGTCTGAGCGTCGATCCCAACTCAATAATTATTGGCTTTGTTTTTTTGGTCGCTAATATTTATTGGCTTAGAAGATGAGAAATTATTATCATAACCACTACAAAAAACTAGGGGATACGGGACCATATCTACTCTTAAGCCATGACAATCTCACTCGAATTACGGAGACGTACACATTTTAGTACAATATACCAAGAGTCTTCCGCTAGAACCTTACATGCAAGTTTCCCCTGGACTGGAGAAGCCATTTTTGGAGGGGAACTGTGCATCTTCGGAATCTATTAGCTCACATTGATCGTCAAGAGAAGGATTGGGATATGATAGAATAAAGTAGGATAAAAAAATCTTCCAGATAGTAAATGTAGACATATCTTATCCTATCAAGTGTTTGGTGCACTTAATATAAGATTGAAAGATAAATAAAAAGATTCAACTAAATAAAAAAATGGAAATTAGAAAACAAAAATTGTAATCGTTGAAAAAAATAATAAAACATGTTGGAAGAAGGAATCAGAGTCGATAATTGCAAAAGTGGGAAGGGACAAAGAATTGGGTGGCGGCTGCCACATAGCCACTGGTACCAAAATTTTTTATTTATTTTTATTTTTTTGGCACCTCAAAAAATTAAAAAGTTTACTTAAAGTGGGTGGCTATAGATATTTTAAGCAATTCTGTGAAATTTGAAATTTTTTATTTCTTGATTTTTTTTGAAAAAATTCAACAAATTTCATATTTTCCCAAAATCTGATTTTTTTTTATTTTCTCGACATTTTGATGATTTTTTCTGGAATTTTTCAATTTTTTGGGATTTTCTGAATTTTTTTGAGATTTTTATGAATTTTTCGGATTTTTTAAATTTTTTTTATTCCATTTCTAAAAAAATGGATTTCTGTTCCTGGAAATAGAATTTTATGTTGTTTATCAAACGGGTTTTTGTTTCAGGAAATAGAAATTTCGTGCTGTTATCAAACGGGTTTCTGTTCTAGAAACAGAAATTTTTTGTCGTTATCAAACGGGTTTTTTTTCCCAGAAACTCATCCAGGAACCAGAAATAGAAAAATCTATTTCTGGTTCAGGAACTCATTCCGGAACAGAATGGTTATCATGCGCACCCTAAAGAATTCTCAGATTTAAATGTGCAAGATAACGAGACAAGGAAGCAATTCAGGCTGACTTTTGTGCACACACCAGCAACTTTCCAGGAGAGACTTGCATTATGGGAACAACTCAAATATTTGAGTTCAGCAAATTCCCTTCCATGGGTTTGCTTAGGGGATTTTAATGAGGCGTTATACGACTGGAAGAAGGTAGGGAAACAAATGGCTGAAAATTATCGACTACATGCATTTCAAGATTTCTTAAATGCTTGCGGATTAATGGATATGGAGAGTAAAGGCTGTGCCTTCACTTAGGCTAATAACCAAGAAGGGGAGGAATATTTAAAGAAGAGATTGGATAGGGTGGTTTGCAATATCCAGTGGAGAGTTATGTATCATGAAGCTGAAGCTTTTGCACTACCGGCGATAGGGTCTGACCATAGTCCCATTTTGCTGTCACTTGATGTAGATAAAGTCAAAAGGAAAAAAGCCTTCAAGTTTGAAGCATTTTGGTTGGGTAGAGAGGAATGTGGAAGAATTATAAGGGATATTTGGAAAACCACAAATCTGGAAGCTGGGGACTTAGTGGTCAGGCTACAGAAAGTGGCAATCGAGTTAACAAAATGGAGTAAGAAGGCATTCCCAAGCAGCAAAAAGAGAATTGATGAACTGAAAAATGACCTGCAGGTTCTCATGAACTGTCAGTCCCTCTGGATAGATAGAAACAGGGAGCAGATATTGAAGAGAGAAATTGATGACTTGGGGAGGCAATAGGAGATGTATCGGGGTCTTCGATCACGCATTAATTGGCTGAAATGGGGTAATAAAAATATGAAATATTTTCATGCGATGACGATTCAAAGGCGACAGAGGAACAGAATCTCTATGTTAAAGTAAACAGATGACAGTTGGTGCTGAGATCTTAAAGTTTTACAAAACATGACGGTGAATTTTTTCAAAGATCTATACACAACGGTTGGGCCTCAAAATTTTGAGCCTATCTTGCAGCAATGCCTCTCAATTGTCACCGAGGAAATGAATATGAGTCTAACAGCAGAGATAACTATGGAAGAAGTACATAAGGCAATTTTCCAGCTTGGAACTTTGAAGGCCCCAGGTCCGGCTGGCCTAAATGGCCCAGTTCTATCAACATTATTGGGAGGTAATTAAATTGGGTGTTTACAACAAAGTTAAAACTTTCTTTGCTTCGGGGCTTCTCAACCCTGAACTGAACAGAACCCATATTTACCCTAATCCCTAAAACTCGAATCCAGAAAGACTCAATCAATTTTTCCCTATAAGCCTATGTAATTTTGCATACAAAATCATCTCAAAGGTGATGGCCAATAGATTGAAACCATTGCTCCCTGATATTATAGGAGTAGAACAAAGTGCTTTTGTGGGAGGGAGGCAAATCCAGGATAATATTCTCATTGTGCAAGAAATGCTATATCAGTTGCATGTGAGAAAGAGAAAAAGAAAATTCCAAGTGCTGAAACTGGATATGAAAGAAGCCTATGATAGAGTAAAATGGGATTTCCTGGAGGCGTGTATGAAAAGATTAGGATTTTGTGAAAGTGGGTGGTAGAGTGATGAAATGTGTAAAAACCATCTCCTTTAGTGTGAAATTCAATGGCGAGCCACTTCCTTTCTTTCACCTATCAAGAGGAATTAGACAAGGCGACCCTATATCACCTTACTTGTTCATCCTAGTGGGTAATACACATTCGGTTCTGATGAAGAAAGCTGTTGACGAAGGAACAATCAAGGAGATAAAACTGAACAGGTACTGTCCTACCCTCTCGCGTCTCTTATTTGCGGACGATTCCATATTTTTCGTAGATGGAAAGGTGACAGAATGTGAGAACCTTGCTTCAGTTTTGGGCCAATACTATTTTGCTTATGGGCAAGAATTAATTTGAACAAGTCAGGAATTTACTTTAATGCGGGCTGTCCATAGAATTTGAGGTATAACATGGCCAGCATGCTAAGGGTCCTTGAAATCAAGAAAACAGGGAAATACCTAGGGATCCCTTCTGATTTGGGCAAATCCAAAAAACAAATGTTCACTTGGATAAGCGCCAGAGTGAATATCAAGCTAGAGGGATGGAAGGAAAACCTGATTTCCAAAGCTGGAAAAGAAGTCTTAATCAAGACGGTGGTCCAAGCTAGACCCCAATATGCTATGTCCATTTTTAAAATCCCAGTATCGATTTGCCAAGCAATTGAGAAAACAGTTGTTGCCTTTTGGTAGAAAAACAGTGAGTCAAGAACTGGACTGCACTGGAGGAATTGGGAGGTTTTGAAAACTCGAATAGATGAGGGTGGTGTGGGGTTTAGGGAGTTGTTATTCTTTAATCGAGCTATGCTTGGGAAACAGGCTTGGAGGTTGTCTCAAAACCCAGCCTCGCTGTGGTGCCAAGTCCTTAAAAGGACTGTACTTTCCAAATAGAACCTTTTGGCAAGCAGATAAAGGGTCTCGCCCTTCTGGGGATTGGCAAAGTATGCTGATGGGGAGAGAATCAATCGCTAATCATGTTCAATGGTCAGTTGGAACGGGAGAAAATATAAATACCCGTGAGGATAGATGGCTGAAGAGAGGACTCACAGGGTGACCGAAAAACTTTAAAGAACCAATCAAAGTAGCCAAATTGATAGTACAAGAGGAGAGTAGATGGGATGAACAAACTCTTCATAAAATTTTTGACGAGCAGATTGTGAATGACATTCTATCAGTACCTTTAAAGACCCAAACTTTACAGGATAAGTTGGTGTGGACAGTCACCAAGTCAGGGGAATTCACAGTGAAGAGTGCATACAACTTGTTACCAGCACAAGGGAGAAATCAATCCAAAGCACAGGCATCATCATCATTTCAGCCACCCCGCCAGTTGTGGAACGAACTTTTGGCAAATGAAAACTCCCCCCAAAGTCAGAATTTTAATTTGGAATGTCTACCAAAACGCCTTGCCAACAAAAGACAATCCATTTAGGCGAAAAGTATTACCAGATCCAAGCTGTCCGTTTTGTAACCAAGAAGCAAAGACAATTGAACGTCTATTTTTGCTCTACCCCTGGACCGGTCAGATCTGGGAGAAACCTGTTCTCCAAGTTCAGATTTCGAGCTAGCGTTTCAAGAATGGAGGGTTGGCTACGAAACTTTCTAGAACAACGAAATTACTTACCTTCTTTTGACATGATCACAGTAACTCTCTGGTGCATTTGGAAGGCCAGGAACGACTTCGTTTTCTGGCGACAGATCCCATATCCAAAAGCACTAATTGATTCCAACCTCAACACACTCAGCATGTTCAGTAAATGGAACCCCCAAGAAACGAACTTTGAAAGCTGTGAACAGAGAGTTACCTCATGCTTGGCTCCCACCGAGTCGCGGTACCCTGAGGATAAACATAGACGGCTCCTTTGTGGACGGTTCACCGACGGGAGCTATCGCGTGCATAATCCGAGTCGAGTTGGGAGTGATTAAAGGAGTGACCAGCACAGATCACTTCTCATGGGAAGCCAACGCTCTTACCATAGAGGCCTGTGAATTATTGGGTCGGCTTAAGAAGGCCAGTGTTTCTCATGTGGCTAGGAGTGCAAATCAAGTTGCAGATTGGGTGGCTAAAGCCGATCGTTTCGATATCCTCTTCCATAACTGGGCTGTCCATCCCCGCCAAATCCTTTGGGATTTACTATGTCTTGATGCCCCCTTCATTAGGCTCTTATGATTAAGAACTCGTTTATCCAATAAAACTAGTTTTTCCGACCCAAAAAAAAAAGTGTCCACCTAGTCATGTAGATATGGAAAGATGAAAACCTTCGTTCTTTGGGATTTTCTTGGTCAGTTATTTAAAAGGCAATGCCACGTCAAATGTTAAGTAAGGTCTTGTAAAACTTATTAGTACATAGTAGTCTTCCAAATTAAATTATTATTAGTGCGTGATGCTATCTAGTATTAGGATGCAAATCTGCCGTCTCCCACTCAAGTCCCATCATTTCCATTTCCAAGCACGAGATGACGACTCAACAGCTTGGCCTAACAGGCAATGGGGGTCGTACCCAAACACTTGACGGTGGTGCCTCGTCCTTGCGCGCCTATCCCTGGTGACACTCGTACACGTAGCAACGCCCCTTGGTATCGTCAAATTGGCCATGGATGGCCCTAACCAGATTCTGCCCTTTTTCCACGTCGATACGGTCGTTTGCCTAGTTGTTGCTAAACCAGAACAAAAGCTGATCCGGGACACCTCCAGATTGTCGATGTTGCTGATCACTGAGCTGAGTTGCTGATTATCACTAGGATTTACTGGCGCTGGGTCGAATGTAGGAATGACGAGCGGTCTCAAAACCTAATTCATGCTCAATTTCATGTGAGGTATGGACTTTTTTGTTTAAGTTCGGTGTTTAAAAATTTTAAAGATAAGGTGTTCTTGTTCTTTTAAAAGAAATTATGAGATCGTGATGGAAGATGCCGATTATCGGAAACTGAGGTTAATAAAAAAAATAGATAAGTTATCCTTTAGAACTTATAGTTGCCTTGAATTGAGCTTATAGCTGTTGTTCGTCTTTGCTGGCTAGTTTGATGAGATTGTCGCAATTTTTTCGATTACATGTTATTTTATATCAATTTCACTGCATAATATTAATTAGGTCACTCATTTTGCATCACGTTAATTTCCAAGAAATTTGTCACATATTCGTATTTTGGATTTGTTATCATATTTCATTTCACGTCTGCACGTAGTTTTATACAGTGATTTGCATATCAAACTTGCATAATTACGTGCTAGATGCTGATGTTCGATGGACCTGCTGGATTTTCATTTTAAGTTCAAATTTATGGCACGCTAACAAGTCAAACACTTCGATTACTTAGGAATTCTGCATATGGGAATCACTTCTTGAATATTTGCATAACTAGAAAAAATTATATTGCATATCTAATCGCGTTTGCCTTTGCATCTTTAAGCATATGGATACCTTTTCGCATCTTTGCATATTAAGATAGGATTTCATGCTTTATCTGTACCATGATAATTGGCATGTTAGAAAATTAGACTTTTCATGAATAGATGTTTTAATAGCTTTCCTTGGCTGTATTTTCATTCCAAATGTGCATGTGTGCACTCCCGAAAAGTCGAAAAATGGGAAAATCCCATTGATTCCCCCAATCTCCTCTGGCCGAAATTTGCTATAGGGAGGATCAACTGGTCTCTTTCCAAAGATAGAGGGGTTCCAGGTGTCAAGCTGAAAGATTTCTACACCTGCTAAGGATTCCATCCCAATCTCAGACTTCCTCACTAGGCAATAAGACTTCTTAAAGGAATATGGGCCCCACCAATTCTATCGTGAGGCTCTTCACCGAGTTGTCTTGCCGATTTTGCTGAGATTTGTCTACTGGTAGTCTTATATTTTGGCAAGGAATCATGTGCCAAATATATGGCTGACTGGCAGGAGGAATGAATTGCTTTGAGTGGGCGTGAGATCAATTAGAGAGAAGATCAGTACCCATGAGCGATCACGGAAGATATCATCCCTTTCTTGATCCTCTTGCCTCACTTCTTCAGACTTGATCTGTTTTCCTTCTTCGAGATTTTCTTTCCTTTGACCAAGCACAACGACCCATTTGACTAAATATCTTGCAAATATGCTCTAATGCAAAACGTTAATGCTAAACGTAAAATGTAAGTGCGATATTGATATTTTGATGCAATAAATGATTAACTAATCGTGTCACTAAAATTTATGTGTCAACAGTAGCTATCAGATATTTCTTGATTTGATTAACATTTACAAAAAATTGTGAATGCTGAATTCATTTTGGTTGTGAACTAAACTATCCTCTACCAATTTTCAACCAAATCAAATCTCCCAGTATTCATATTAGTAGGACAAGGAATATCAAGCGTTCAAAAGGCATAATTAAGACTCAAATGCTTACAATCCTATTAAAAAAGGTTCTCCACTGTTTCATCGTATTTTTCCAATACAAAATTCTAAGAAGAACAATCTCTACCCAGGAAAGGATGGGATAAGCTTATGAACAAGCTCGAACAGCACATACTGATAGTACGAGTTTATGTAGAGAAAAAGAACCACTCCAAAAAACGCCACCACATATGATCCTACAAAACTCCACAAGAAGGCTTCTCTCCAGGAGTCATCCTCCCTGGTATATGATTAAAAGATGGTAGTGTTGCCGGCTGCTGATTTGATCCATCACAGCTTGTTAATGGCGATCCACAAAGAAGAGGGTTACCTTTATAACTTGCTTCACCGAAAGTTCCAAATTGGTTTTTTTGGTCTGGTGTCCTGCCTGACAAGTTGTTGTGAGCCACACTAAAATCTGACAGCGCGTAGAGCTCTGTTAGTTGTGGAGGGATGGGACCAGTTAATTTGTTGTAGGACAGGTCCAAGCTCTCTACATTCTTTAAATTGGAAAATGTTTTCGGGATAGGTCCCATCAAATGGTTGTGTGATAGGTTCAATGCTAGAAGTTCATTCAAGTAACCGACCTCTGGAGGAATAAAGCCAATCAAATTGTTTTGAGAGAGATCCATTCCTGACATGAGTTTTAGAATGTTACCCTTATAAGATTCCAACCTCCTCTTTGTCACGAAGTTTACTTCTTCTAACACATCCATATTACCAAATATGTCACCTTCATTGTACCAATACGTGAAATTGAATCTGACCCTATAGTTGTGTAGTTCCCAATACTCAACCCATCTTCTTGAGAGAAGATACTGACTCGATAACCCATATTCTCCAAATGTCAAATCTTTCAAACAAGAAGGAATTTTTCCAGAAAGATTATTATTAGATAGATCCAACATGCTCATATTCTTCAACAGGCATACATCCAGAGGGATTGAACCTTCAAAATTGTTTCCTTGCAATAGAAGAACCTTCAAGGTCTGAAGTGAACTAATCCGGCTAGGTATCTCACCTGATAATGCATTGTATCTTAGATCCAGTGTGACAATTGATGAAGCTCCCGAAAGAAACTCAGGAAAATGCCCAGCAAGCCTGTCATTTGTTAAATGCAAGTACTTCATAAATGTAACCTTGGTACATGGAGGTATATCCGGCCCAAGGTTGTTACTTGAAAGGTCTAAACGCTCGAGAAGTGTTAAGTTGCAGAAGTTGAATGGTAAAGGACCTCTCAATAAATTACCCGAGAGCATAAGCCCAGACAAGAGCTGAAGATCTCCAATCCAATTGGGAAGTGTTCCAGATAGGAAATTATGACTGACATCCAAAACCATCAATATGGAGCTATTTAATAAACCAGGCGATATGTCCCCTGTAAAGCGATTGCTATCCAGATACAAAAATGTTAACTTTCCCAAGTTAGTAAACCTTGGGAGCATTTGGCCTTGCAAATTGTTGCCCGACAATTTCAACGTAGAAAGTGACGAGCAATCTTTAGCGAGTGTCTCTGATATCTCTCCTGAGAAGCCATTATTTGACAAGTCCAATATTTCCAGTACTTTCATATAGCCCATTGAGGGAGGGATTCTACCTTTTAATAAGTTGTTTGACAGGTTCAAATATGCCAAATTCGGGAGGATAGAACCAATCCATGGTGGAAGCTCTCCTTCAATAACATTTGCAGACACATCGAACCACCCCATGCTGACAAGATTCAAATTGGAAGGCAAATCAAAAGCACCTGACATATTGTTGCCTGTGAGTTCGAATCGTGCTAGATTTACATTGTTGACCAATATCCAATTTGGAAAATTTCCGATCATTCCATTGCGGCTGAATTGAACGCTAGCCAAGTCATGATGTTCTTTCAAAAAGCTGGGAATCACACCATTTGTGTCTTTGTTGAGCACACAGTTTGATAAACCAAACTTTTTCAGCTGAAATGAAGGAAACCAAGTGGGCTCCTGTATTTGCTTCCAGACGATTATGGTTGTCAATGAGGTGGAAAACCTTAAGGTTAGAATTATTAGCCAAGGAAGCAAGCGAAAGAGAACCTTCAAAAGCATTTCCAGAAAGCACAATATATTCAAGTGACTTGAGATTAGAGAGCAAAGATGATGGAATGGCCCCGCTAAAATTGTTATTTCGAACATCAAGCGCACGGAGTGAGGTCATGTTGCAAAAGCATGAAGGAAGAGGACCCCAAAATCCATTACCACTAATATCCAACTCTTCAAGGTTCCTCAATCCGCACAAGCCTGTTGAAGTGGACATTGCAACTATCAGTGTCATCACTAAATCGTTGTATGATTAAAACACTCAAAATCGCGGTTCACGTTGAGAATGGAGGACGGAAAGAGGGAGCAATCTAATATCCAGAATAGAACCAGAAAGAAATTGGTAAGATGGATCTTTGTAGCTGAATCACATCACCATACATTAATTAGAGCAAGAAGAGAATCTTAATTACTTCCAGAGTTTGACAACTTTTCAATTGGATTGGAAATGAAGTCTAATGCTGATATTTTTCCTAGAGTTAATGGGTAATTGCATGGGCAGTCTCCTGTGCTCGGCGTTCAGTATAGTTTCTAATTTTTTTTACCAATTTAATCCTATCATTTTCAAAATCGATGCAATGTGATCCTTTCGGCAAGTGCAGTACCAGATCATGTGCTTTTTTTTTTTCGGTTGCATAGCCCACGAGTAAGCGGTGGAGGCCCCCAAAACATCCTGTGGACCTGCAAGTCACTTTTTTTCTTCTTTTTCTTTTCTTCATTGTGCTTCCTTTTTCTTTTTTCCATTTTATTCTTCTTCTTCTTCCTTGCCCTTCCATGTCCTCTGCGCCCCCAACTTCCCACCACAACCCGCCATCGTCCACCACCATCTGCACCATCGTCCCAGCCCACTATCCATCACTGCCGCCTCGCTTCATGTCCATCCTCATCCTGACCTCAGTTCGGAGGCGTTGCAGCCTCAAATTTGAGGCTGCTGTAGCGCAGACAGGGGACATGTCACTTCAGATCCGAGGTCGTGTGGCTCAAACCAAAGGCCGTGTGAGGGTCTTATGGTGGTTGATGTCGAATCTGGTGGTGGTCATGGCGACCAAGCTTCATGGTGTGATGATCGGTCTGAACGTTGAGGTGAGTGGAGGCAGCAACGGCCGGTGGCGCTAAAGATGTCGAGTTTTTTAAAGGCCGCATGAGTTTTTCTTATTATTATTATTTTTGTTCTATTCTATAATTTTTTCCCTTAATGGTGAAAACCATTTTTCAAATAAATTAATGTATTCATTATAAATGTGTTTTTCTTTTGTTTAATTTCTGTCATTTAAGTTTACTGATATAAATTTTTACTTTCTTCTATAATCAATTTCATTATGATATTTTAAATCTCAGTGAAATGTATATATTTTATGAAATAAGGTAAAAGTGAAATGATAATAAATGAGATGTATTATTACCTCTTTTAGTTTCTGGTTTAAATTAACTAGTCTTAATGTACGGGCATAGTTTGAATTAGTGGGATCGATTGTTTGTTGTTTTTGTTTATTTAATGAGGAATGCAAGGAAACCGTTTCCTTCATCTTCCTTTTTTTCTCAACCTCAGTTATTCTAAAATTATGGGGTTGTACTTGTAAATGTGCAAAAGCTACTATTACCACGACTCTACCCGGCTAATAGGGGTGAGCAAAAGAAACCGCCCAGATGGGCGATCGCCCGGACTAAACCAAACTAGCCGGTTCTTGATGGCTCTTAGGACACCGGTCTGGTTCCCGATTCCAAAAAATTGGAACCGATATTTTCAGTCCGGTTCCAAGTTTAATGTGTGGAATCGCTCATCCAGACTACCTAGATTGGATCAATTTTTTTTTAAATTTCTTACAAATATGTAAAAAAAAAACCCTAATCCTTCACAAACCCTCCTGACTCCTATCACGATCGTGGACAGTTTGTGATCTGTGCATTATCTATAAAGAATTATGGACTACATGCTTAAAAAAAGAACATGTCACCAATTTCATTGACCGACCCAATAACCAGATCGGACTGTTCAATCCGGTTCCAAGACCGGGTGGGCCGATTCCCAGGTCCCGGTTCGAAAAATGGGAAACTGGTCCCTCTAGTCCGATTCTTGGTTCGTGGGTGGGTACCGGTCCATCTGGGAACCGATTACCTACTGGTTAAGTTAGACTTAATTCTAGATTTGCGGGTAATATAGTAATTTGGGGAGTAGACACCAATATCTAAAGGCTAGCTATATATAAATTAAAAGTAATTAATTTATTTTACTGTTGTATATTGTTCTTTAGATAAACTGTATTTAGAAAAAGAAAATTGTTCTCAATATAATCCGTATCATTTAGTAGCATATTTGAAGATTTTATTTACCACTTCTTTCAAATTTGTACTCAATAAGATATAAAAGTTTGAGAATGATAAAGCAACTAGTTATGTGATCCGTACTTTGTAAGGACATATGTCTGCTGGGAAAGATATTTTTATATCCTAACAAGCATGCGGCCATTTTAGTAAAAGAATTAGGGAATGGGGTCGGAGAGTACCATGTCTAAGATTCGATCTTCGTGGGCACCACACACATATTTATATAATAGAGAGGAGTGAGACCAAAAAATAAAAGATATTTTTATATGTGTTAAACATTTTCGTTAGTAATGTCAGTAGATTTTGCATAAGTATAAAATTGTTAGTCACTGGATTAAAAACCACTAAATAAGAATTTTTGTTAAGTTGAACATCTAAAATGTGGGAGAAAAGTTTAAACTAAAAATGTTAGCGCAATAGACGTAGCAAAGAAATTAGATGAGAGTAATATCATTAGCTTCTTCAAAAGTTTAATTTAATTTTTATTATAGATTATGTGGATTCCTTATTAGCATTGTATTCTATAAATATGATTTTCATTCAACCAAGTCAAAACTTGAGATCATCTCTCCTTATCCATTAGTTAAATATTATTTGAATTGTACAATTAAAAAAATTGAGTAAAACTTACGAAAGTCTCTCTTATCTTCTTTTGTAAATCAATTTCAAATTAAGTGGACTTTAGATAAAATTGTTTCCATTTTTATTTTCTGTTAAATGGATCCGCTTTAAATGATATAAGCTATATTTTAAATAAATGAATATGCATGTGTTAATTAAGTTAAATTTTATTCTGATGTTTAAAAAATTAAGGTTATTGTAATATTTAACATTAGAGAATATAATCTAAAATAAGAAATAAAATATGCTGCCCTTCTAATTATATGAACTTAATTTAAAACTCTAGATAAACTATGTACTTCTGATTGCACCGAATTAGGTTATAATTCAAAATACAAATATTATTTATTTAATAAGATATATATCTCTTTTTAACTTAATTGTTGATTACTTGGATACATCATGTAGTTCAATATATTTAATATTGCTTCAGTTTTTTCAATCTTAAAATGAATAAGGAATACATATTGAAAGAGATTATCTTGCATTGATATAAGTTATTTGGGAAAAGTACCAAAAAAGTCCAAAACCTACGGCATTAGTACTAATTCAATCATAAACTTTTTAATTAGATTAATTTAGTCTAAACATTTTCACATTGGTACCAATTTAATCCATCCGGCCAATTTAAAATAAAAATCCCTAACGTGGAATCCGACCGTCCTATGTGGCACGGTCGGCGCTAACGTAGATATTTTTAATAATATTTTAATAAAATTTTAATTTGTTTTCATTTTTTCCATTCCCTTTTCTTTCCCTTTTCTTTTTGCTAGTGTTGGTGGCCAGTCGCCAACCACCGGCCACGATCCATGGCCAGCAAGGGTGACCTCCGGCAAGGCCAACCCTCATCCAAGCTAGGGTGGCCTCGCCGCGCCTTGTTTGGGCAAGGTTTGGCCTCACTGAGCCTTGTTTGGGGGAGGGCGAGGCTCGATGAGCCCCGCCTAGTTGACAATGAGCCTCGTTGTGGTTTAGGCAAAGGTTGATCTCACCAAATCTAGCAAGAGGGCCTCGTTGGAGCTCAAGCAAGGCCGACCCTCGCCTATGACCGGAAAGAGTGATCCTCGCCCAAGCGAGGCCAGGCCTAGCAAGCCATGGCCTGTGGCTAGCAATTGGCTAGTGGCACCAGCAAAAAGAAAAGGGAACAAGGGAAGGAAAAAAAAAAGAAAAAATCCATAAAATTATTTAAAAATTCAAAAAAATTAAAATTTATTAAAAAATATTCATATTAGCGCTGGCCATTCCACGTAGGATAATTAGGATCCACGTTAGTGATTTTCAATCTAAATTGTCCGGATGGACTAAATTGGTACTAATGTAAAAAGGTTTAGGACTAAATTGGTTCAATTGAAAAGTTTAGGATAAAATTGTGACCAATCAAATAGATTTTGGATTTTTTGGGTACTTTTTCCTAAGTTATTTCAAGATGTTTTTTCTTTATCTATGTTTTTAATATTTAGACCGATGAGAAAAGTTTCACGACTAACAAATGGACAATTTAGAACTTACTGGCCAAATGCATCCCATGTGGCAAATTTTTGCCGCAATGTATGCCACATGGCAATCACATACATGAGTTAAGTGGCATGTATAGAGTAAACTTAAATCAAATGGATAAATTGTATTTCAAGATACTTTATCTTTATTTTATTTTTATTTTTCAAATTAAAAATCAATGAGCGATCAAAGTTGAAAAGAACACGTGACGGAAAATATATTCGAGGTACTTTTTCTTTATACTTATTTTTAAGATTTAAATTCAATAAAGATACAAGCTTGTTGATAACAAATTAACACGTCAATACTTACAAGTCAAAGTGGAGTGTCAAATGATGAGCATCATAGCTAATATAGTTCAGACTTTAAATAAATACGTATACATAAGTAAAAGCCTACTTATTAGGTGAAAAATATTTAAATAAGAGACATGCATAGGATGATAAGTTTGACGTGCAAACATAATGACGACCGGACGGGAAGTGAGTCGAAGCGATTCAAGCAATTTGAGTGCAAACTTGAAGGATGCATCGAACTTTCGAATCCAAAACCGTCGGGGTAGACTTCTTATTTCCAGTGATGACATTACTGACTTTAGAAATATCCGAGAATATCATACTTTTGACACCCTAAATCCATATGCATTGCAAGACGTGCCTAAACAGGGGCTGAATATCCCTAACCAGACCGTAAACTAGTATGGCAAGGGGGTTTTGGCCTTATTTAGGCCATGTCTCGGCCTCCCGAACTAAGTAATAAACCCCCTTGAAGTTACTGCAAAAAGATGAGTCAAATCGAAGAAAGCACGATTCGAAAATGACAATTTACCGTGAAGAAGTGAAACGCGCAACAAGTGAATCGGCAAGCAAATGCGAATCAAGCAATGAAGATTCTGTGGAAGCCAACGGCCACGATTGAAGATTCTTTGCAAAAGAAATGAGAAAGATGCCTCCATCACTGGGTGTTTCCCAAAAGTGCGACTGTCATTTTGCAGAAACTCTTTTCCTATTAATCTCGACAGCCTGACTTTCCCTAGGTGCCGAGATCATCCATTCTCTTACCCTTTCATGTCCTGATTCTTGCTTTACTTAGAATTGTTCAAGACGTCAGGAGTTACGCCATACTTGACGTGATTCTATGCCATTTCGACTGGAGAGGGGGAGTACGAGGTTCATGTGAGCTTTCACTTGGCTCGGCCATGGATGAGCAGCCCCGCACCAAGCTTTTTAGGTCATTTTGATTCATTGACTTCTTAGCTTGATTAGGGCCCCCGAAATGATTGAAGCGAGAATGGTCCAATTTCGACATGAATTCAAAGCTTCGTACGCTCTAACATCCTTGTTGACATTCATTCCCAATATGGAGTCAATGATCCTAAAACGTGGATGCATCTAAGGTAATGTAGTAAAGAATGAGCATTAGAGACTATGCAATGTTGATGATTTTGTTTTAGGGGTTAAAATTCTGAAGTTACTGAAGAATTTATTAATCCCTAATTTTCACGAATTGAATATGAGACATGGGGAAGTAAAATTTAAATGTCAATAGCTGTCCTTCTTTGAGGGAGAACTGAAAGAGATTTTCTTCAAAAGACATGTACTACTTAATTCGTCCCAAAGGTCATACCAAGAATATAGATGCAAATGCAGTTGATGTTGTAATTTTATGTTCATGCAGATGCAAGCTGACCAGTATGATTCTAACTACAGTTTAACTACAAAGGATAGAAAACATACTTAGGAGTTAAGACTACTCACCCTAGGATTTAAAATAGAAACAAAGGGCTCCAGGCTATGAAAGCAACTCTTGGCAGAAAAGTGTGGATCGCTCCGGGCTAAAAAAGCACTTCCGAGCGAAGGAACGCTCAGGGCCATAAAAGCACTTCTTGGTGGATAGGATGGGATGCTCAGGTCTATGAACAACACTTCCTGGCAAAAGGTGGTACAACGTTGCGGGCTGTAAACAGCACTTCTGGGCAGAAGAGGGGTGTTCAGGGTTATAACAATGCTTCCTGACGGAGTGCATGGAATGCTTAGGGCTACGAACAACAATTTCTAGCAAAAGGTGGCGAAAAGCTCCGGGCTACAAACAGCACTTCCAGGCAGAAGAAGGATGCTCAGGGCTATAACAACACTTCTGGGCATAAAGGATGTGATGCTCGTGGCTACGACAACACTTCTTAGCAAAAAGAAGTGAAAATGCTCCAGGTTACAAAAGCACTTCCAGGGAAAAAGAGGTGAAACACTCCAGGCTGAGAAAAGATTTCCGGGTGAACATGTGAAAGCAATCATATTTCTCAAACAAGGTTGATATGTGTTCATTCAGAGAACATTAACTGTTAGATTCTATCTTAGGCTTTACATTTTTCGACAGAGATAATCATTTGCGTAGGAAACATCATTAGTCAAGTACGCAACTATGTTTTGCCATGTTCGTATCTCAAAAATTTACGTGAAAAAGCTGTGATTACAGTGACTTCCGTTCATCAAGGGTGTCTACCGCATATGCCAAATAAGAGTATTTCAGTTTGAAAGGACTTCTCTACTGTCTCTCATGAAAAGGCTATTTCGTCCCGTTCATTGATGCGGGTGTATATTTTTCTCATGTCTCAGGCTGTCCTGTCGAAAAGAGCCTGAGTTTTCCTACAGGAGGTATGTAGAGCTCCGTGAAGCATTGGTAAGTGCATTTCGGATACCTGAAACTTTGTCCTAGGACTATTGATAACTCTATAAAAATAGAGTTATTTTATCTACTTTAGGCAATAAATAATGCAATATTTGCTAGAATATATTTGGATTTCCTTTTATTTACTTAATATTTCCTTGTTTATGCAGAATATTGAGATATGAAGAAAATAAGGAAAATATGGCAAAAAGAAGAAAAGGAATATGCGATCCAGAGAAGAGTTAGAAGATGGATATTACATTGGGAATTCTGCGATTTATTCCCTAATTTTATGCAAAAAAAAGAAGTAATTGCCTTGTGAGAGGAGTCTTGAATGTTATTATATAAATAGGATAACTTAGGAGAACATAGAGTCGGGGAGAGAGAGATCGTTTTTGTTTTCAATGTTCTGAGAGTTTTTCAAGTATTTTGAAGAGAAGACAAAAATAGTGACAGAATTCTTGTTCTTTGATTCAAGATATTTGATTTAATTTCTATTTTTGTTTCTTCTTATATTATGTTCTAATTTTCTTTGTTAGAGCTACGATGTAGCCTAACCATGATTATGTGAATTTCATGCTTTTTTTATGCTTTGTAAATAATTTCATTCATGTGAGTTATATATTATTGTGTTTAATGCGTTTAGGTAACTGGCCACCACTTGAATGATCTGATGTGCATATTTGAGACTGAGAAGTGATAATATGCAATTGCTCCTTATAATATATAACCATGAATTAAATGTGGATAGAAATATACCATGTTATTTGTATAGCTTTCGGTGATAAGGTGGTCCAAAAGATTCATTGTAAATCGGGAATATTCACAGATTTTAATGCGCTTATGTTTTTTTAAATTCACATAGAAATATATTGAATTGATCAACTGAGTAGGTTTACTATACCTAGAGATAGGATAGTAAATAGATTAGGAAATTCTGCTATCACATGCTTGATATTGTTCTTGTTTGCATAATGATCTGAAATTCATATATAGTGGTTATGATGAAATCGGATACTCTAACATATTTTACCTGATTGATTATCTGCCTTTAGTTTATAAAATTTTGTTTTTAAAAATTGTCAGTTTTTATTTGTTCTCAATTATTTTTTTGATCTGTTAGAAAAATTTTAGAATTAATCTATTTTTAATATCTAATTGGTTTATTATCATCAATCTCTGTGGGACGATACTCTTCTCATCATTGTATTACATGTTCAACGCGTTCGTTGACACGTGCAGAATTTTACAAACAACTATGTAAACATGCATCAAATCAAAAAAAGAAAATTCAAGCTCTGAGAATGTGGGATCTCTGTCAACTGTTCTAAAAGTTTAAACTATTAGATGAAGGCGTGATTTAATATTTAATTGTTTTAACACTTTCCCTCGCGCTTAGTCTGATCTTTTTACCTAGTACTAAGCGTTGACATATTTAATTGATGAGTCAAATGGGGTCTGAAAAGATTTAAACTCAGAACCTCCTACGCTGATACCATGAGAGATTTGGGTGGGAACACTGTCAACTATTCTAAAAACTTAAACTGTTAGATGAATGCGTGATTTAATATTTAATTGTTCTCACAGATAGCATCGGGACTTGAGGTTCGTGCTTCGCCCCGCAAGACTTGAAGAAACTCGAGCTCCGAGAAAATCAAGACCTAAGGTTTGTGCTCCGCTCCTTGGGATTTGGAGTTACCCACGTGCTCCGTGATGTACTCGAAAAAGTCAAGTTCTGGAACATCGAGTACCTAAGGTTTGTGTCACGCCCCGCACTTCCCGGCGCGCCACATCCCTCGCAGAGGTCGGTTCGTGTGCGACGTCCCAGGACGCGTCGCCGACCCAAACCCAATACAGATAATCAAGCACATGCGGAAGCAATTAAAACCACCCGTACATATATGAATACATAACCAAGGGTAATCACAGAAATCATCACTTGCACTAGCACTCAGAATCATTTACAATATTCATTTACAGCCCCAAATACATGAAATTCAAAAGCGATTCAAGGCCACTACAACTAGCCGGGGGCTTCTCCCAAAAATTGCATCAGTACACCTGTCGTCCTCAAGGCCGGGGATCTGAAAAGTCGGTTTTACAACAACCGTGAGAATAAATCTCAGCGAGTAATTCCCTAAACCTAAACTAGGCTAACATGCACCTCCTGACAAGTACTAATCAACACACAATACGCACATAACTGACTCATGCCCTCGGGCCTAAATCTAATTTCACTAGACCCTACAGGTTAGGCGTCAAATCAACAAGAGCAGCCACGCGGCAGAATATAATCACAGCACATACACGTGCATTTCTATGTCACAACGCATGTTATGCATATGCCAGTGCTCGCACTCATGCTCATGCCTCATCAATGCAATATCGCACACTTGCACACTAGCACTCAGCCATTTCTCAATTTCTCCTCCGACCCGCGTTAAACGCATCAGGTCCAAACTTCGAGATCGATCTCTAGCCCGCAGGCTTATGCCACACAGCCCGCGTAAAACGCATCAGGCCGGACATCTTCCGATAAACCAGGCTCACGACACACAGCCCGCGTAAAACGCTTCAGGCCGGACATTTCCCGGTAAACCAGGCTCATGACACACAGCCCGCGTAAAACGCATCAGGCCGAACATCTTCCGGTAAACCAGGCTCATGACACACAGCCCGCGTAAAACGCTTCAGGCCGGACATTTCCCGGTAAACCAGGCTCATGACACACAGCCCGCGTAACACGCCTCAGGACGGGTTCACTACCCCGCGTAACACGCACCAGGGTTTATTGTGATCACACATTCTCAAACCTCAATTTTATCTGAACCCCGCGTTAGATGCATCAGGGCAATTTAGGTGATCACAATGCATATGTCACTCGGGCACACTTATAAATGCAAATACCGTGCCCATGCTCATGATGCACATCCATAACTGCAGTAATCACATTTGGGCACTCACCATTTCACAATGAGCATTCAGTTCAATAAATCACGAACCCAATCAACCAAATCACCCAGCACAGTCATGGCACAAACTCGGCACGTAATTCATGCATATAATTCACTTAATTGAATCAATATGAAACTTATACACTCGAAGCCCGCCAAGCTATCCCATTCTTAGCCCCACTAGACATGCGACTTAGCATCATCAATTTAACCGCCAATAAGGCTCAATCAGCCCGTCAATTACACAGTGCAATCCTTCCCAGAATTTTCATGACTAAACCTCAAATTAATCACGTCTTACCCAAATCAAGTCCAGTCGTGGCCAGTCACTATACCACAATTTCTAGGCTGATAATTGTCATCAAAATACCCCATTATACTCCTTAAATATCATTCTAATTGACCACCACAGAAATCAATTACGACGCGCATTAATATCCACATAATAAACCGGAACATTCCCAAACTCGAGCCAATTTAATCCAAACTAACCGGCCATTTATCGCGCCTCTCGGGCCACTAATCCTCCAATAATTTGTCACACTAATCCCCCAAATCGATCACAATTTCCATCCCTAATCACTTTCACAATTAACCCCTAAATTAACCTCTAAATAACCCTAATTAACCCCTAAACCGGTCTAGAAATGTAAATTATCCTAATTAGGGTTTAGGGTTGTACTCACCGGGTGTCCTACGCGTAAAACGGGCCGGACGAACCGATTCGGGCTCGGGTGAACAGTATCCGTCGGAACAGTGTCGCCGGAACAGTGCTCGCCGGAACAGTGACCGGCAGGAACAGTGACCGGCCGGAAATGAATAGTGCACCGAAATGAACAACGGTAGCTAGGGCGCGGGCTCGTGGGCGGCTTAGCGAGACGGGCGGCTGGTCGGTCGGCCGGGGCGGCGACCGGCAGTGGCCACGACGCGGTGGCGACGGCCAGGCGCGGCGGCGACATGCTGGGGGGGGGGAAGAGAACAGCCGAGTGAGAGAGAAAGAGCGGTCGGGAGGGAGAGAGAGAGGGAGAGGAAAGGGGGAGGCAGCAAACCGGCGGCGGCGGCGACGGTCGGAGCGGCGGGGATGGCGTCGGCGATGGCCAGGCACGGCTGACCTCGTCGGCGCAGAGGCAGCGGCGACGGCTGCTGTCGCTCGCGCGTGAGAGAGAGAGAGGGACTGCCGGGGCGACTGGTGGCTGGCACGGCACGTGGGCGACCTGGCCGGTGACAGCGCGGCACACGGCGGCCAGGCAGAGGCGGCGGGCGGCGAGGTGGCGGATCTGGTCGGCCTTGGCCTCAGCCCGACCAAAGGCCACGGGGACAGGGGAAGAAGAGGAGAGGGGGAGGGGTCGCGGTGGTGACCGGCGTGGCGGAGGCCAGCGAGGCGATGGCGAGCAGCGGCGAGCTCCGGCGGCGGTGGGCGGAGCTGGACGGACGGGCAAGAAACGAAGCAGAAGCCGAACCAGTCGGGAGGCCAGCAGAGGAGAAGGAGGAAGAAGGAGAAGAGAAGAAAAGAAAAAGAAAAGAAAAAGGAAGAAGAGGAGAGAGAGAGAGTAGGTGGGGGAGGGGACGGACGTGACCGGGCAGAGGGGGGCGCGCGGGAGAGAGAGAGAGAGAGAGAGAAAAGGGGTTTAAATTTTAAAATTAATCGCGATCCAACAGACGCGGTCTAAACTAAAAATCGACCTATCGATCCCGATTAAAATTCGGGAAAAAGGTCTAACAGTCCCCGAACAATCTCAACAATATTCTAGGGCACACGGCCAAAATAAACAACTCAAACCACATTACGAGGGAGGTCTATCAATCCAAATTCGTACCCGGTCCAAAAATTCACTTTCTCACTAATCTTGATAATGTCGATACTGGCCACAATAATTTCGACACCGTCCAATTTATTTCGTCCCGGAACTCCCGGAAATTGACTGCCAAGTTCAGGGTATAAATAACAGCCAAATTCGATTGAGTGCGATTCTAGCAAAATTTCTAATTTTTTTAAAAAAATAAGAACCCGAGAGTGATCAGTTCCCGGGCGAAATTTCATTACAAGCGCACTGACGAATTACACGTTTTATAATTCCCCAAAAATGGGCCAAAATCCGGACTGTTACAGTTTGTGCTCTGCTCCTTAGGATATTAACAGTATCTATCAATATATAATAAAACTTACCTAAAAAGGATTGGTTGGAATCACTCAGTGAAAGTCCAACATGAAATTCGCCTTTGCCATGGGTACTTCATTGATCTAAGAAAATCACATCAAGCAAAGTAACTTTAAATAAAACAAAAATTCATAAGGAACATCAATGTTCAATTCGAAGAAAATTCAACGTGCATTAATCAAGTGTTTGTGCAGGAAACATTGCCATCCCTAAGCTCGCTCTAACTAGTCGTCATGCATAATTCGAACGCCTCACTGTAAAAGTCATTGCCCTGAAGAACTCAATGATCCCAAGGTTTACTTCTAGTGCTTAATATTGTTTAGTCAAAAAGGATTTTCTCACAAACTCTCATGGATTTTATCTCATCCATTAATGTGGTATCATAATCATTCAATTTATCCAAGATCACGCATTCGAGAAATTGGGCTCACTTGAGAACGATATACTTGTGATCAATCCGAGAGGTCTTTCACAAGACTGTAACATAGGCTTGGACGTAGGCGTAAAAAGGAACAAACCACTTGTAGCCAATAAAGAAGTTCATCATCTTGATTGGGTTTACAAGTCAACAACCCTGAATATATAAACAAATAATCTTGCTCCACTCCCTCCCTCGAGCGGGATTTTTTCAGCATATGACACTCCTATATTTGCTTAGATATCCCAAACTAATTGTATGACCTCAAAATGAAGCTTAGGTGTTGGGGTTATATCCTAAGATAATTTTACGGGAAATGGTGGTTAATTTCATCTTTGCAAAAGTTAATACAAAAGTTATTCACCTCCTCTGGATTTACCAGTTTCATTGACACTCAATTAAGTCCCATTGCTGACTTAATCACTAACCACTAATTAAGAATTTTTTTTTATTTCGTGCAGGAAGGCTTCAATCTAGGGGGGAAAGGACAGAGGTTCATTATAATAAGGAAAAGTACTCCAAATATATATATATATATATATATATATATATATATATCCTTAATAAGTTAAATGTCATATGTCAAACCTAAAATAAAAAGCACTCCGAAACATCCTTAAAAGGAGCTCCAACGTATGGTAGACAAAATAAAAATCAATATAGGATAGAAACTCCTGTATTTGGTGGTTATCCAAGCCAGGTTAATGCCGGATATAAAATGGATATAACCTGGATAAAAAAAATCACATGTGATGGTGATATAAAAGTGGATAGCATTATTCATATTCATAATATAAAATTTATTTTTCTAGAAAACCCTACCCTCTCCCTCTCTTTCTCCTCTATAGCTCTGGTTCATGTTGACACTTCACAACTCCTCTATAGATCTCTTGTTCATGTCGAAGCTTCATGAAAGTAGCGAGAGGGTCAAAACTCCTTCCCCTCCATAACTCTTTAGTCCAAGTCGAAGCTTCATGAAAGCAATAAAAGAACCAAAGCGTCTTCTCCTCTGTTAACTCTTCCGTTCACGTTGAAACTTCACAAAAACAATGAGAGAGTTGAAGCACTATAATTTTTGGAATTACAAAGTTGAATGATCATGCATTCTCTCTAGATCTGGCATTCTCCAACTGATCTATTTCATTGATGTTGCTATTGTCCATTTATATTTCTTGTCATAGTTGATTATGTGGCTCTAGAATGCCAACAATGAGCTCTTTCATTGTTAAAGGTTTAGATCATTCAATAATTATAAATTGCTTGTTGGAGGTTTTATCTATTTATGCATTTTTTACTTCTCTAGTAGTGAATCGTAAGGGATTTTTACCATATCCATTTAGGCATTGATATGCAATCTTACCCAAAAAAAAACGGACAATATAGGATATGAAAATATCCAACTATATTACTGTGATTTACCAAATAGTGGATACAATATAACAAAATCCATGGATTTAATATCTTATACTATATAGTCATATTCTAACTAAAAATTCAAACAACCAAATACAGTCTTGTGGTTTATTTATTTATTTTGGTTTAATTTAATCTATTGATGACACTCATTGATCATTAAATTATATTCAGAAACAATACATAGGGAGACTTATGTCATGAATTCCCAATCAATTAAACAATCAACCAATTGAGAATAAAATTGATTTCGTAACAGTAAGTTGTCAACATCAAGACAACATCAAGGAGAAAAGTGTCAAAAAGTCATAAATCTTTTGCATTAATACCAATTTAGTTCTAAATCTTTTTTTATACTAATTTAGTCCTAAACCTTTTGCATTTATGCCAATTTAATCATAAACCTTTTTTTGGTGCCAATTCAATCCTAAACCTTTTGCATTGGTACTAATTCAGTCATAAACCCTTTTTTTGTGCCAATTCAATCCCAAACCTTTGCATTGATGCCAATTAAGTCCTAAACTTTTTGCATTGATACCAATTCAGTCCTTCTGGCTAATTGATTAGCCTGAAGGACTAAATTGGCATCAATGCAAAAGGTTTAGGATTGAATTAGCACCAAAAAAAGGTTCAAAACTGAATTGACACCAATGCAAAAGGTTTATGACTTTTTTACCACTTTTCCCCAACATCAAGACATGGGATATTAAACGAAGAATGCTATGGAACAAATTTATCCTGTAATTTCATAATAACGAAATTCACTATTTAATTATTAAATTATTCTTAAACGTCACCATATCTATTTTTTGCTTCTAAAGCTTGTATAAAAGTGTCGAAGGGGCAAATCACACTGGAATTTAGAAAAATTCCTGGGCCCCATTGGTCCGGTTGGTCTTACCCGAATTCAATCTTGCAAATTGCTCCACAAACCTGACCACCAAATAGAGTTATCAGAATGAATTATTGTTACATCACTGTCGATCTAATAGAGTTCTTACACATATCCAATCTTGTAAAGAAAAATAATTCATCTATCCTTTGGATGAACGAAATCATTAGAAACGAAAAATGCACATATATTTATTAAATAATATTTTTAGTATATATGGTTGGCACGTTTCTAACAATTTAAACTTTTGTGAGAAAACGGTTTGTTCAATAGCTGTTCAGACCTAGCCTGTTGAAATAAATATCCCATTAGCGGTGAAACGTCCTAGCTAAATCAACATTTGCAGCATTGAAAAATAGTTTTTATCGCATTGAAAAAAAAGTTTTTATTAGGTTGGGGGAAAGCAAGGATTAATTTGCAAAATGAAACAACACTATGGCATCACTTTCTTCAACGTTAAACGCAAGCACCTAACTTGGTCAAAAGTGTGGAGTTCACTATTTCTTGCTCGCAGCAAAAGAAGAGTCAAGATGTGATCGACAGAGATGCGTGTAATATATAATTGCTCTTGTTGAATTTGTAGGTTTTAAACAAAGGACTGGCTATTGGGGAGGCTCCTGCAAAGACTTCTTTGCCTCACTAACTTTGAAGAAGAGTCGGACTTTGACAGATTAGCTCTTGTATTTAATTCGCATGAGACTACCACAGAAAGAGTAAGTTGACCATATTATATATTTATGCTAGAGGCTTCTTAACTAGACTTCCCCACAAACTAATTAAACAAATTTAGAAAAGAAAAACAAAAGATTAGTTTTCTATAATGTATGGATAATTTTAATTATCGTTACATGGATTGTCATTATGCTTATTCCAAATGACAGAAACTATACTAAATGTAGCAGTAATCCCCCACCCACTCCCAATCCCTACTGCGGCCAACGGTGGTGAAAGATTAGATTTGTTATGGGAAAATATAGAAAATATACCTCTCACTTTAGGCCCAATAACCACTCGCATGTCTTTATTTTTGGAAGTACCATTCATATATTTCTAAGCAAAACTCAACATCGAAATAATTAAATTGTCCCTCCTTGTAAATTCATTTTAGCATCTTGTTTAGGGTTTGGATTGTTTGGCTTGCAGTAGGTTTTGAGTATTTTGAATGAATGTAAAAAATTAAAAATTTAACAATGATCAATTTTGGAAAAGAGATATTTTCGTAAGTCGAGACAATACGACGGTACAAAAAGGTTTCCAAAGGTAGAGCCTAGATATATATATTTGGTATTATAAAAATAAAAAAGAGATATGTAAATGGTCACGTTAAAAGATCATGTTAGTTTTGATATTTTCTCATTTGTTCATTTTTCTCTCATCGTGTCCCACAAGCTCAACTTCAATACGACGATATTATTTTTTTTTGGTCAAATACGACGATATTGAATAATAAGCAATTTCGACATAGACAAAAGAGTCCAAGGTTGTTTATGAAAGAAATAATGGGTGGGCCGCCCAAGATGGGCCAAACCCGGCCCGTGAGCCACAAGGGCCCACGAGGTAGTTATTTCCCTATTTATAATATAACGCACCCTTTGGAACGTAACGTGATATTTTATACATGCAAACAAACTCCTTCAAGAACGACGTCTTCTCTGTTTCTCTTCGGAACGCACACTCATACGAAAGACGATCGAAAAACTTTCAAGTGCAAAGTGACATTTAATCTGTGACAATACCAGGTATATTCATTGTGTGATATGCCTGTACGATCGGTGATACAAGTTTGATGGTTCTCGGGCACGTTTTCCGCACTAATCGAATTCGTTCCGAATACGTTTCGGACGAGACGATTGGGATTGAGTTTTCCCAACATTGGTATCAGAGCCCCGTTTACTTGTTTCCCGATCATGCTTATGTATCGTCTGAAGTATATACCGCTTGTTTTTAGTTTTGACCTCGTTTTTTGTTCATTTTCATCGCGTTGCCGAACTATTCATGCATGTTTCGATTTTTGCTTTTCGTCAAAACTTTAATTTTATTGCATAAACAGAAAGGGCTCGTCGAGACGAGCAAATTGATGGGCGGCGCGTCGCCGGAGGACGCCAGACACGCCCTCACGCGCCGGCAAAGGCCAGGCGCGTGACGCCCACGCGCGGCCGCGCGAACCGCCGACGATGACGTCACGATGACGTCATCAGAACCGACCCGGCTGACTTGACCCGACCCGAGTTGACCCGACCCGTTGACTGTTGACCCGACCCGGTTGACCGTTGACCGTTGACCAATCAACCCGATCAGACCGGTCAACGCGGTTGGACCGGTCAACCCGGACCGGTTCGAACCGGCAGAATGATCACATTATTTCTTTCGGGCCATTCGAGCTCATTTTAACTCCGATTTGGGCGTTCTTGGTATCGATGTGCTCGTATCGGAATGCTCTACGTCATGGTATATTCATATTCCATTTTTTCTGAACTTATGAATGTGAAAATGCACGATAAACCCTATGTACAAGTACTTAGGGGTATATTCTTTGGCATTTTCTCTAGTATTTTTTTTAAAATACAAGTGTCAGATCATATGTATATGAATAAGCATTCCTTATCTTAATGTATCATGGATTATAAGTAATCCTTTGTTTCGCATTCGTTGCAGGAACAATGGTACATTTGAGACGCACTCCGATAATCCCAAGAACGGCAGCTCAAAAGGAGAAGCTTGAGAACCTAAGAATCAAGCTAGCTCTTTATCGATGGGAAGCTAGAGATGATATGATGACACACATCATTAAGGTCAACAAAATAATATAGGATATCATTTGGAACGGTTTTGTAATGCCGGAATATGTAATGGTCAGAGCCCTAAAATGTACTATTCCTGAGGAGTTGGAAAGAATGCTTGATAAGGTTAGAGAAACCTTGAATGGTCTAAGCTATAAGATGCTTGTGGAGAATTATGTGCAAGAATACATAAGGGTCGGGGCAAGAAGAACATCAACCCTTGCATTGAATGGGTCTCGGCGCAAATCATGTCCCGGATCTAGGGGTTTTCCGGGAGTCTCTGTTTATGTTCCGAAGAAAATAAAACTTTCTAAAGAATTTTATGAGTCATTTCCTGTTTATGTGTTGGATTGGTACACTTGATGTTGTCCTTTTAGGATTTGGAATCAATTATGTACATGTTAACATTTGTGAATGTTTCATAATATATATATGGCTATGTTTTTTTTTTGGTGATTTTTCATTTTACATTACCATATTATGTGTTATGTTTTATGTGGGAAGTTCTTCAAAGTTTGTATAACTTTTGAAGAACCAATTTCATTACATAAATGATTAGGTTAATGGTAATTTCAAATTAGATTTTTTAGACGATGATTGGGAACATAGTGAACTTTCGACTCTAAAACCTTTTGTGAAACTATTCATTAACATGATTAGTTTATGTAATTATGATGCTGATGAAGCATTTAGATAGGCTTTAATAACTCGTGCGTATGTGTCTGAAATGTTCAGATACGATGGCTTCAGCAACTAAGAACATAGTGGCTGAACTAAATAAGGGAGAAAAATTGAATGGCGACAATTATGAGATTTGGAGTCTCAAGATTCAATATGTGCTGGAAGAGCAAGAGGCACTTGAAGCTCTTAACCAGATTATGGAAGAACCTGAGGACGGGACCACTGCCCAACACAAGAGGGATAAAGATGCCTTTGCTGTTGGAAAAGAAAGAACTCCCTTGCTCGCATTACGTTGCTAAGCAGCATGGACAATGACATCATGCGAGAGTTCGGACGATTCCAAAACGCTAAAGAGATGTGGGCTGCACTGGCATCAAGATTTGATCGAACTTCTGTGACCAAACTGAGACAACTCACTATCCGTTTCGACTCATACAAGATGTCTCATGGAAAGACCATGAAACAACATTTGAGGCAGATGTCGAATATGATTAGTGAGCTAAAGGATGCCAGGCACATACTCACTGATGAGCAGCAGGTGCAGGCAGTAATCCGCTCATTGCCTCAAAGCTGGGAGCATATGAAGATCCATTTGACCCATAATTAGGGTATCAAGACCTTCGAGGATGCTATGCGGCATCTTGAGCTGGAAGAGGATCGCCTCATGGCGGCTAAGCCAGAAACTGATGTTTACTTTGCTGGTTCTAGCTCGCATGAGTTTCGGGCTCCAAGAGGAAGCATCCTGCTGGGTCAAAGAAGTGGAAAGACAAAGGGCCAAGTCCTTCAGGGAAGAAGCCAAGGCTCAACCAACGGGAGAAAGGAAAGCGTCCTTTCAAGAAGAACATTTCAAGAGTGAAATGTTTCAACTGTGGCAAGAAGGGTCACTTTGCTCGCGATTGTGGCGAGCCAAAGAAGGTAGAAACCCTTAGCATTCATGAAAATGCTACTTATGTGTCTAGTTCAGTGTTTCTAACCGAATCTAATCCTTTGTGGATTGTAGACTCGGGAGCCATAGACCATGTAGCGAAGGACAAAGAAGCTTTCGTGGAGTTCCGACGAGTTCCACAAGGAACGAAGTGGATATACGTGGGGAACAATTCAAGAGTGGAGGTCAAAGGCATTGGCACCTGTCAACTACTTATGCGCGGTGGACGCACATTGTTCCTACATGATGTGCTATTTGCTCTAGAGATTCGTCGGAACTTAGTTTCCGTGTTGGTTTTAGTTAGACTTGGTTTTAGTGTAAACTTCCATAAGAATGGTGTAAACTTGTGTTTAGGAACAAGTTATTATGGTTCTGGATATTTCTTAGATGGTTTCATTGTATTAGATGTTGACTATTGTGAAGTTAATGTTAGTTATTCCTTATTAACATCATCTGATTCTTATGAGAATGATGTGAACGTGTGGCATCCTAGACTTGGTCATATTGGCCAACAAAGAATGAATAGATTGGCTAAAGATGGCTTATTGGGCAATATTAAAAAGGTTGATTTGCCCATATGTGAGCATTGCCTAAAAGGAAAACAACACGGAAATCATTTGGAAAAGGAACAAGAGCTGAATTTCCCTTGCAATTAATCCATACTGACATATGTTGTCCAATGAATGTAAAAGAAAGGCACGGGTCTGTTTATTTCATCACATTCATTGATGATTATACTCGATTCGGACATTTCGATTTGATTTCTCATAAGTCTGAGGCCTTAAATTGCTTTAAAAGATTTATGAGCTTAGTGGAAAATCAATTAAATAAGAAAATAAAAGCATTAAGATCCAATCGAGGTCGAGAATATCTGTCTGATCAGTTCAGAAATTTATGTGATGAAAAGGGAATAGAAAGACAACTGACTATTCCATATACTCCTCAACAAAATGGTGTTGCGGAAAGAAGAAACAGAACTCTAATGGAAATGGTTAGATCAATGATGGCACATGCTAACTTGCCAATCACATTTTGGGGTGATGCTTTGTTGACTGCTGCCTACATACTTAACCGTGTGCCTTCTAAATCAGTTGCTTCTACTCCATATGAGTTATGGACAGGCAGAAAGCCTGATTTAAGCTTTCTAAAACCTTGGGGTTGTGCTGCCTATACTCGTGAGTCTTCTCATAAGTATGGAAAATTAGGCCCAAGAGGCAAAAAGAGTATTTTTATAAGATACTCAGAGCACTCAAAAGGATATGTATTCATAGGTGAGCAAGAAAGCGGAAGTATAACTAAATTTGAATCACGGGATGTCACATTCTTAGAGAATGAATTTCCTAAAAAAGGCGAAGTAGACGGTGATTGTTCACTATACAAATCTATGGATCGTGATAGTGAAGTTAGTGGGAGCATTGTGACAAATGGAGAGTTGAATACAACCCAGTCTCAATTGCAACCACTTAAAGAGACGACACCACTATTATCTCATTCGAGTGGGAGCGCAATGGAACGTGGTGAATCATCAGAAGTACAGCATTCCATACGACAATCGAGTCATAATAGGATTCCCCGTCGACGTTTTAACATTGAAGGAGAAGCCTTCATGATCGCCCCACAAGATGAAGATGAGCCGAAGAATGTGAATGATGCTCTAAAGTGCCCTGATAAGGAAGAATGGATACATGCAATGGAAAAGAAAATGGAGTCATTAAGATCAAACCAAGTTTGGGAATTGGTTGACCTTCCAAAAGGACGCAAAGCCATTAGGAACAAGTGGGTTCTCAAAATAAAGCGTAAGGCTGATGGCTCAATAGAGAGGTATAAGGCTCGCCTTGTGGCAAAAGGATATAATCAACAGGAAAGAGTTGACTTTGAAGAAACTTTTTCTCCTGTGGTTAGATTTACCTCTATTCGCCTTATTCTGGCAATAGTAGCTAGTATGGATCTAGAATTACATCAAATGGATGTAAAGACTGCATTCCTCAATGGAGAATTAGAGGAAGAAATTTATATGGAGCAACCTATTGGCTTCATTACAAAAGGCCAGGAGCATAAAGTGTGTCGACTATTGAGGTCGATATATGGCCTTAAGCAGTCTTCGAGACAATGGTATATACGTTTTCACAATGCAATAATGGCATATGATTTTACAATGATTAGTGAAGACAATTGTGTATATATCAAAAGATCCAAAGATCAATTTGTGATCTTATCATTATATATTGATGATATACTAATTGCCGGAAGCAGTATGGAGTTGGTTAATACAGTCAAGAATTGGTTATCTTCCAATTTTTAGTTGAAAGATATGGGTGAAGCTGCATACATTCTTAGAATTAAGATTTCAAGAGATCGCTCAAAGAAATCCCTATCTCTCTCACAAGAGACGTATGTGAATAAAATCCTTGAGCGATTTCGTATGCAAGACTGTAAACCAATAGATACTCCTATTGCAAAGGGGGAAGCATTAAGCGACAGAATGTATACTAAGACTTCTCAAGAAAAGGAGCAAATGGAACAAGTTCCATATGCTAGTGCTGTCGGAAGCTTGATGTACGCTATGATGTGTACAAGACCTGACATTTGTTATGCAGTTGGAATGGTAAGTAGGTACCAATCCAATCTAGGTAAAACATATTGGATCGCCGTCAAAAGAATCCTGAGATATCTAAAGGGAAGTGCCGACTATGTGCTGACTTATCAAGGAAGTGATCTACACCTTAAAGGCTATACTGATGCTGACTGGGGAGGAGATTTAAAAGAAAAGAAATCTACTTCTGGATACATATTCTTACTGAATAATGGCGCCATATCTTGGAGCAGTAAGAAACAACAGTGCGCAGCCTTGTCTACAATGGAAGCCGAGTTCGTGGCTCTATCAGCAGTGGCACAAGAAGCTGTTTGGCTTAGAAGATTTTTGGATCACTTAGGTGTAACTGAGAATGCTGCAAACCCAGTATTGGTCTATTGTGATAGCCAAGCAGCAATAGCGTACACTAAGGATCCCAAGTATCATGGAAAGACCAAACATATAGATATCAAATATAACTATGTCAAGGACATGGTTGCACGAAAGGAAGTGAACGTGAAGTACATATCTACACAAAGGATGATAGCAGATCCTATGATGAAGCCGATTCCTAGAGAAGTTTTCCATGGTCATGTGAGATCTCTAGGACTGTGTAAAATATGATGTACTAAATATTGTAATTTTCCCAGAATGTTCACTATTAATGAAGTTTGTTACTATCAATGCCTATAAGTTTGTATGACGTTTATGAATGTCGATGCTGAGTGCATTACATTGAAAAGGTATGTCGGACAGATGAGAGATTAGCCCACTCACACGAGTAATCGCCTCTATTCACTGTGTGATGAATAGAGATGAGACAGTTTTAAGCTTGTTATCTAGGTGATAATTGAGAGCTCAAGCTTGAAGCATGGACATCGCCTTAACAGAATGTTAAGATGAGGACATATATATTATTAGGGGTAAGTACAGCGCAAGTGCCATAACTTTTGTACGGAGGACACTTAAGTGCCATAACTTTTTTTTGGCTCACTTGAGTGCCATAACTTTCAAAAAAAATGAACACTTCAAGTGCCACTTTCGAGCTGATCGTGAAGGCCCAAAACCGCGGCTTTTCCGGTCGAACGGTGACCTTCCCGGCGAGGCGAGCACCATTAGCTTGAAGAGGGGGTGTCGGTGAATCATTCCATGGCCTCCGTTCGTCTCGAAATTTCCGTTTTAGCCTCCGTTAATGAAGGTAAAAATGCTTCGTAGTCACACAATTTATCGAGCCGATTTGTGTGACTACAAAGCATTTTTACCTTCATCAACGGAGGCTAAAACGGAAATTTCAAGACAAACGGAGGCCATGGAATGATTCACCGACACCCCCTCTTCAAGCTGGTGGTGCTCGCCTCGCCGAGAAGGTCACCGTTTGATCGGAAAAGCCGTGGTTTCAGGCCCTCACAACCAACTTGTCAGAGGGGTTGGTCGTGAGGGCCCGAAACCGCGGCTTTTCCAGCCAAACCGTGACCTTTCCAGCGAGGCGAGCACCACTAGATTGAGGAGGGCGTGTCTGTGAATCATTCTATGGCCTCCATTTATCTCGAAATTTCCGTTTTGGCCTCCGTTGATGAAGGTAAAAATGCTTCGTAGTCACACATTTATCGAGCCGATTTGTGTGACTACGAAGCATTTTTACCCTCGTCAACGGAGGCTAAAACGGAAATTTCGAGACGAACAGAGGCCATGGAATGATTCACTGACACCCCCTCTTCAAGCTGGTGGTGCTCGCCTCGCCGGGAAGGTCACCATTCCACCGGAAAGGTCGCGGTTTTGGACCCTCACGATCATCTCTAAAGTGGCATTTGAGTGTTCATTTTTTTGAAAGTTATGGCACTCAAGTGAGCCAAAAAAAAGTTATGGCACTTAAGTGTCCTCCGTACAAAAGTTATGGCACTTGCGCTGTACTTACCCCTATATTATTATGTCCAAAAGTGAAATGACCCACATATTTCGCTTTACCTGTCTTTAATGCCAGATGTGAGTTATGATAGATGCTTATGAATAGAGTAGATTTGTGAACTCAAGTTGGACATTGAGTATGTCTAAACTATCATCTGTACGGTATTGAGAGTAAAGACATACGCTCTATGGGAAAAGGAGAGAATACCGTAATACGTATTTCATATTACGTATGCATGGGACGACCGATAAGAGTTGACAAAAATTATGATCTCAATTTTTAAGATGTGTGAGACTCTTGAGGAAAATAGTTTTTCTCATTTAAAGTGCCCTCACGACTCTTACTTATTCTCAAAATTTCTATTCAGTGTTTGCTATCTTAGGATGTTGCCGATGATCATGATAATTCGATCTAACGGGGCATTTCTAGAAAAGCGAGTTGGATTGAAATGGAGAAGTTTAAGGAAAAAGGAAGATCAATTTAATTTATGATGTCACATTCCATATTTATATTCACAGGTCGACCAATTATGATTTTGAGTAAATCATAGTTGTGAATAAAATATATGAGATATTGAAAGAGATCAAAAGAGATAAAAATGTGATCGATTGATCTAGGGAAGTGCATACTAATTCTACTCTGGATAATGCCCAAATTTGAGCTGTTATATATTCCTAACAGATGTATAACAACGAGCTCTCGTAGTATGCTGGTCGCACGGATTATTTGCCAATATGAACTTTGCAAGGAAGAGAGTTGTGTTTAGCCCATCGTGGGCGAGTGGGAGATGAAAGAAATAATGGGTGGGCCACCCAAGATGGGCCAAACCCGGCCCGTGAGCCACAAGGGCCCACGAGGTAGTTATTTCCCTATTTATAATATAAGGCACCTTTTGGAACGTAACGTGATATTTCATATATGCAAACACACTCCTTCAAGAACGACGTCTTCTCTGTTTCTCTTCGGAACACACACTCGTACGAAAGACGATCGAAGAACTTTCAAGTACAAAGTGGCATTTAATCTGTAACAATACCGGGTATGTTTATTGTGTGATATGCCTGTACGATCGGTGATACAAGTTTGACGGTTCTCGGACACGTTTTCCGCACTAATCGAATTCGTTCCGAATATGTTTCGGACGAGACGATCAGGATTGAGTTTTCCCAACAGTTTATATGGATGTTTCTATGCTCTTTTGAGCTGAAATTACATGCATTTTGTGGGAGTCTTTCTACAAGGTCTTATACCGTATAAAATCAATTAACGGCTGAGATCTTTTGTTTTGTGATCAATCGCTGACTAACCAATCCATGAATGGTTTCTATAAAGATTGTACAAGCACTCGTGTTATATCATGAGGTTTTACTAATTCTACCGATATTGAGGTCATTCCACCATAAACATCTTGACACAAGGGCCGATTGAAAAAATAACAGCTGATAATATAAACTATCAAGTCCCTTTCCGCGTTTATTTTTCATGTATTCTATTACAATTATATTGCCAATCTAAGGCAAGAAAAATCAAACCCTGTTTTTTTCTTCCTAGATTTTTACACAAATAAATCAGGCCTGGTCAATTCTGATGTGAAGGCATGTGAATGGCCATTGCTATCTCAGACACTTTTTCCTCCACCTTCCTCGCCACTTGACTCCCATCGAACTCGTGCTCAATCAATGGCATCGTGTTCGAGTCGAGGTAGTACAAGAACAAGACCATGAGAATGGAGCAAATAAACATTGGTATTGGTCCGAAGAACCAGAGAAGCAAGTTCAAAGCAAAGTACAGAGCCCTGAGCCCAACAGACCAGAAATCGCCGCCTCGGATAACGGCCAACTCGACGCTCTTTGGAGGGATGCTGGGGCTCGGCGTGCTGATCAGGTAATTGGCGTGGACAATGTCACACCCCAAAACCTACCAAGATGGGGACTGACACGGCCGTCCTTTCGCCCAAAGGACGCAGCCTCAAACCACCCAAGAGTCCCAAAAATATCGCTCTCGTTCTATTGGCCGCTAAACAAAGAACCTGAAAGGTTGGGAAAAGAGGGGGGTGAGCAACCACAGCTCAGTGAATAGTACATCTCTTCTAAGTAGATCGAAAAATCACTATGCAATAGTATCAAAATATTGCAGCCCTTAACTCAACTCAATGTACAATATAGCCAAAATATCTCAAAGGTATAATAACTTTTCAATAAAAGTCATCCGTATTACATTTCTCAATAAAAACTCGTTTAACAACAATAACCACTCATCAATGGTCTATCCATTGACTAATCTCATCACATAACACGTCAATACGCACTTCTCAACAATAGCCAGCCATCAATGGTCTATCCATCAACCAATCTCATGCTCGTTTTCAAACTATGGTCAAGTTTAACGCCGTGACAAAGGCGACCAAGTTTACCCCTCTTGGCAAGGTCTACCACCTATTATAAGCCGGCGGTTCGGCCCAGAAGGATATCCTGACAGTATGCATACTCCCCCCTCACTGGGTTCTCAACATAGTACTACGAGCAGCAGCAAATTATAACTCAATCCATAATCCATAACCAACACCAATAAATCCATTTCACAAAACATTTCGCAACAAGAATAGCCATCGGCTAAACCTCTTCACAAAACATTTAATATAAGCATTCACAAAAGCTTCATTTCAATAACGTCAAAAGACTTTTCAATTCATTTCACAATCGCAATACGCTTCCATAATCATTTCGCAAAGCGATACATATATATCATTTCACAATACCTCTCATAAAACCATTCTTAAACCATCCTCAAATATTAAAATGTAGTAATTGCCCGATCCAGGCTTTTATGCAACAAATATGCTTTAATAACTCATACGATACTCAAATCGTTATCACTTTGAAAACATGATTTTATAAACTCAAAGAAGAGATAGCACCACTCACCTGAAATCCTTAAATATCAAACAATTTCCCTCACTCGAACCGATGATATCGCAATCCTAACAATTAAACGAGAATCGACATCAAAACTCAGTAAAAACTACGAAATGACTAAACGACGCTCAAACGCTAATAAGGCAACTCAAAGGCACCCACAAATCGCTTTTCCAAAGAGATTATCCAAACTGTTCGCAACGCGGAGTTTAAATGCGAAACTTGTTTGTACCATAAATTCCTCCACCGAACTCCGTTTCAAGCGAGCTTATAGTCATTAGAAAGCTTATTTAGAGCACTACAGGAACCCTAACTTGGCCGTCCCAAAATCAAGCCGAAAATCAACAAAAATCGGCCAAAAACCACTGTTCGCGCACTGTTCACTGCGCGCACTCAACTTCAAAAATTCATATCCGTCAAACCGTAAGTCCAAATCAGGTTCCGTAAAATCCCACGGCTCCGTAATACCGTAAACTACCAATTCTATAAAAATACGTAGCTCAACAACTCAAAAATCAGATTTCGCCGCTCGAATTTCCCAAAATTCCGAATTTCAAGCCATAAATCGGAAAACTACTCCGATGGAACGAACGAGGGACATGAGTGCTTACCGGGCGTTGCGATACGAAGTTGAATCGGTTAGGCGAGGATCGCGTAGCGTGAAACCCTCATTTTCCTTCTTCTTCTTCTTCTTCCTTCTCTCTTCCTCTCTTTTTCTTTCTTCTCTTCTCCCTCCCCGAAAGCTCTCGGTCCCTTTATAATTGAAGTCCACTGTAGCAAGTGTTTACTTTTTGACTTTTTGACCCCCTTTTTTTTTTTTGGAAATATTACATTCTCTCCTCCTTACAGAAATTTCGTCCTCGAAATTTGTACTTGCCTCAATCAGCAACAAACAAGGATATTTACGTGTTTCCTCCTCTTAAGAATTCCCCAAGAAGGCTTCCTGTGTGATTTTGTCATTGCATCTTCACATATATTCTAAATAAACTCTTTTGTTTCTGTAAGCTTTACCAGCATATTCCAAAGGTCCACCACGCTTTCGCTGCACCTCCGATCAAAATCAGTTTTGCTTTCTTTTCTATTTCACGTTTATCATCACCCCCAAAACTATTTGATCGCAAAAAGTAGTTCATAGTTTATTTACATAAGCATCAAAGAACAGAAACTAGTCTGACCATTCTTGCAAAACTTACGGGATTTGTGACGTGCAATACATACAAATCTTCATACTAGATTTCCTTTTCATGAGTGGAAAGTCCTTCTAGCATGATTCGAAGAAATAATTAGTTCTCGAAGACTTCGTATACCCTCTTATTATCAATTGTCAACTGATAGAATTTCCATCTAGACCATACCTTAAATGACCAACACACAGAAGCTTTACCATCAAGAATAGTTTCCTCATCTAATAATCTGTAGAATCATCTATCGATTCAGCCAAACTTCTTTTTTTTTTTTTTTTACAATCCGCTATATCCTTCAAGTGGTTGTTGTGCCCATGAGACGAGATTTTGGGGGCGTTCAAACCATCTTGCCTATAGGAGACCATCATGTTCTCATAAATCAGAGTGCCAAATTTTTGTGTTATTGCCCACATGATTATTGCCATAGGAATTTAGAGCTTTAGCAATACTTTCCATCAAGCCTTCACAAAATTGTAGTTCCAAAAGTTTTTTTTTTTGTAACCTTTCTGTCTGTAGAAGGCCAACAACTATGCCTTAGCCATTACAAGATCTAGCCAAATACCTCCATTAGATGAGCATTGAGACAACGTTTTTATATACTCTACTAGTTTACCCGAATTGGCACTAATGGATTCATTCCCACCTTCACTGGAGTCTAACTCCTCCCAAATTCCAGTATTTTCAACAATCTAGACCTTTATCTTGTCATAAACATCCTTTGGTGTGCAAGAACAAGCCAACTTGATATGACAAAAATATGCGCGGACTTGGTCAATCGATCAACAATCACTCATGTAGCTTTCAAGTCCAATTTGCTCATATTCTCGAGAATAAACTTCCAGGTAGCGAGTAAAGTTGTCATTTCCAGAAGACATACCAGGCATTTGCTACTACGCTTGCCTTGCTTGTACTAATGGACGAACAAATCATAATATTTCAGAAGCTCCAACCATCTCCTCTGCCTCATATTCAATTCTGCTTACGTAAGAATATACCTTAAGCTCTTGTGATCCATAAGGACTTTGCATTTTTATCATACAAGTAATGTTGCCATGCGATTTCAACTGTCTACAAGTATAAGCCCAACTTCTTTTTTTTTTTTCCGTCCAATTCTACTAATCATCACTAAATTTCACATCTATTGCTTAGTCTCCCCATTTTGTATTACTATCCTCAAATCAATCCACCGAAAATTATTGCTTGCAATCTGTCATGCCTAAAATATCATACTACCGCAGTATACTAGTATTCAAACTATCTCCAAATTATCAATTCTTACATAGTCTCTACTATCTCCAAAATATCATCACTTAACAAAATATCGATATGACAATTTTCTCTAGTACCTTAAAGTTTATAATCATTTGCTAACACTTGAAATATAATCCACAGAATATCTATCAAATCAAAACATATCACAACCTGAAATTCCACAAGTTGTCTATTCTCCTTTCAACATTCCATTTACTTCAGTTACGTACATAGTCCAAGAACATCACATCATCTATTTGAAGATTCGCGCAAATCAACTCTTATTTATTGCACAAAAACTTTTGAATTCTTTTCCTGTCTTTACTAACACCTTAAGAAGAGATTAATAATAACACTATTTCAAAATTTGCCAATCTAATACCATAAGATACTTAACTTTTAATAGTCTCAAGACAAGATCCACTTATTCGAATTTCCAATCTCAATTATCTTCCCAAATACCCATAAATCTTATCTAAGAATTTTACCGCTTAAGAGATCATCTCTTACGATTGAATGCTTACAACTTCCCAATTCACTGAGATAAGAACATATCTAGTTTCCATTAAATTCAATGGTCTCAAGTTCTCAATTTAAGGAATCATCACTTAAAATTATCTCTTCTTAATTCAAAGACTAAAGCACTTGCCTCATGCTACCATTTTACCAAAAATCGCAATTGAAACTGATAGTCTCCACTAGTTCCACAAAAATTCTTTAGAACAAGATCATAACCTGCTATTCAGAAGTTCACAAGCTGATCGCATTTATTTACCATAGAAAATCTCTATCACACATGTCAATTCAAGCTTATAACTTCTAAGATCAATTCTTATCATACCAAATATCGGTACGTATCAAGACTTCCAATATAAATTCTCCTTTTCTAACCAATAAGAATAACCTATCTCGATCAGTCACGATGAAATTTTCAAAATCTCAACTTGCTATTTAGAGATCACAACTTATCGTAATAGTGATCATGATTTATCATTTCCATAACATTAGAAGAGCGATTCCATTGACCAACTACTTCAAATCTTCAAGTGTTATTTGCCTTCCTATATTTCCACGTACACTACATCTGCCTTTTCAAATTCGCACAATTTTCCAAAAGCTTTTAGGACGATAGCAACGACATCGGAATCATGAAAGTACCCAGCCGGTCTCATCTTATCAAATACCTCAATGACGTTGACATACTTTCTATTCCTTGAAAGTAGGTCGATCAAGCAGCTAAATACTGCTATATCCTTTACCTCTCTCACATCAAAAGCTTGGTAGATAACCCAAATGACCTCCTCTGACCAACCAGCCCTAGCAAGAATGGTTGTTTTGGTTTCCCTAGGAATAGTGCCTGGCCTAAGCTCATATAGCAATCACTTTGCATCACCAACCAGATCGGCCCTTTCATAAGCCACAATCATGGTCTGATAAAGCACCAAATCAATTTCAACCCTACAGCTCCTCAACTTTTGAAACAACATCGCTGTACGGTCTAATTTTATTGCCTTGCCCCATATCGCAATTATTGTCAACTCAGTAATTGCAGTTGGTTCAATTCCTATATTCTGTATATTCTAGACTAGATTTGTCGCATTTCATGCTCAGGAAAATTTTTCCATATATCTTTATTATAGTGTTGTAGGTAGCAACATTCTGCTCCGTATCCTTCCTCCGCGCTAGTTGAAATAGATGGATCGCTTCGCCAAAGAGTTCGGCCTGGCCATACACCCTCCAAAGTGTATTGTAACTAACAACTTTTGGCTCAATTTCTAGGGTGAAGTCACATCTCAAGTCCATTGTATTTCTCCCATTTGCAACTGATTTGCATCCAAAATTGCTTGTGTGAGGATTGTGGTGCATGCAGTACCATCTCAGGCGACATCATTTGTTGCATTTGCAATTTGCTTTACAAGACTGGAACTAATGTTTTAAATTCTGTCCTTGAACTTAATACTTCTTGCCATAGTAACACCATCCTTTGTCACCTTGAAAGCAGCAATTGCTCAATCACCACATTACGACTTCTCGAGCCCAAAATGACCTTCCACACCCTTTAACATCATGAAACATGCCTCGATCCCATATTTGAAATCTTTGATAATATAATTCCTTATCCAACTTGCTCTATTTTCTGCAAGTCAAAATATAGATCACAATAACCCTATTTACCTCATTGTCAAAACCGCTTCTCAAGGGCCTTAGGATACATTCCCAGTACCAAAGGCAAATCTCGCTTTTGTTATCCATTACAAGGCAAAGCATGCTTTTCCATATCAAAATCCATGACCACTTACGCCAAAAGAAATATACAACCTAATACTTAACAAAAGACTCATGCTATAAACTAAGACACAAGCTCACAACGTCCCATAGACTCTATACTCCAAAAATCATAACCTAAGCTCTGATACCAACAAATGTCACACCCCAAAACCTACCAAGATGGGGACTGACACGGCCGTCCTTTCGCCCAAAGGACGCAGCCTCAAACCACCCAAGAGTCCCAAAAATATCGCTCTCGTTCTATTGGCCGCTAAACAAAGAACCTGAAAGGTTGGGAAAAGAGGGGGTGAGCAACCACAGCTCAGTAAATAGTACATCTCTTCTAAGTAGATCGAACAATCACTATGCAATAGTATCAAAATATTGCAGCCCATAACTCAACTCAATGTACAATATAGCCAAAATATCTCAAAGGTATAATAACTTTTCAATAAAAGTCATCCGTATTAGATTTCTCAATAAAAACTCGCTTAACAGCAATAACCACTCATCAATGGTCTATCCATTGACTAATCTCATCACATAACACGTCAATACGCACTTCTCAACAATAGCCAGCCATCAATGGTCTATCCATCAACCAATCTCATGCTCGTTTTCAAACTATGGTCAAGTTTAACGCCGTGACAAAGGCGACCAAGTTTACCCCTCTTGGCAAGGTCTACCACCTATTATAAGCCGGCGGTTCGGCCCAGAAGGATATCCTGACAGTATGCATACTCCCCCCTCACTGGGTTCTCAACATAGTACTACGAGCAGCAGCAAATTATAACTCAATCCATAATCCATAACCAACACCAATAAATCCATTTCACAAAACATTTCGCAACAAGAATAGCCATCGGCTAAACCTCTTCACAAAACATTTAATATAAGCATTCACAAAAGCTTCATTTCAATAACGTCAAAAGACTTTTCAATTCATTTCACAATCGCAATACGCTTCCATAATCATTTCGCAAAGCGATACATATATATCATTTCACAATACCTCTCATAAAACCATTCTTAAACCATCCTCAAATATTAAAATGTAGTAATTGCCCGATCCAGGCTTTTATGCAACAAATATGCTTTAATAACTCATACGATACTCAAATCGTTATCACTTTGAAAACATGATTTTATAAACTCAAAGAAGAGATAGCACCACTCACCTGAAATCCTTAAATATCAAACAATTTCCCTCACTCGAACCGATGATATCGCAATCCTAACAATTAAACGAGAATCGACATCAAAACTCAGTAAAAACTACGAAATGACTAAACGACGCTCAAACGCTAGTAAGGCAACTCAAAGGCACCCACAAATCGCTTTTCCAAAGAGATTATCCAAACTGTTCGCAACGCGGAGTTTAAATGCGAAACTTGTTTGTACCATAAATTCCTCCACCGAACTCCGTTTCAAGCGAGCTTATAGTCATTAGAAAGCTTATTTAGAGCACTACAGGAACCCTAACTTGGCCGTCCCAAAATCAAGCCGAAAATCAACAAAAATCGGCCAAAAACCACTGTTCGCGCACTGTTCACTGCGCGCACTCAACTTCAAAAATTCATATCCGTCAAACCGTAAGTCCAAATCAGGTTCCGTAAAATCCCACGGCTCCGTAATACCGTAAACTACCAATTCTATAAAAATACGTAGCTCAACAACTCAAAAATCAGATTTCGCCGCTCGAATTTCCCAAAATTCCGAATTTCAAGCCATAAATCGGAAAACTACTCCGATGGAACGAACGAGGGACATGAGTGCTTACCGGGCGTTGCGATACGAAGTTGAATCGGTTAGGCGAGGATCGCGTAGCGTGAAACCCTCATTTTCCTTCTTCTTCTTCTTCTTCCTTCTCTCTTCCTCTCTTTTTCTTTCTTCTCTTCTCCCTCCCCGAAAGCTCTCGGTCCCTTTATAATTGAAGTCCACTGTAGCAAGTGTTTACTTTTTGACTTTTTGACCCCCTTTTTTTTTTTTGGAAATATTACATTCTCTCCTCCTTACAGAAATTTCGTCCTCGAAATTTGTACTTGCCTCAATCAGCAACAAACAAGGATATTTACGTGTTTCCTCCTCTTAAGAATTCCCCAAGAAGGCTTCGTGTGTGATTTTGTCATTGCATCTTCACATATATTCTAAATAAACTCTTTTGTTTCTGTAAGCTTTACCAGCATATTCCAAAGGTCCACCACGCTTTCGCTGCACCTCCGATCAAAATCAGTTTTGCTTTCTTTTCTATTTCACGTTTATCATCACCCCCAAAACTATTTGATCGCAAAAAGTAGTTCATAGTTTATTTACATAAGCATCAAAGAACAGAAACTAGTCTGACCATTCTTGCAAAACTTACGGGATTTGTGACGTGCAATACATACAAATCTTCATACTAGATTTCCTTTTCATGAGTGGAAAGTCCTTCTAGCATGATTCGAAGAAATAATTAGTTCTCGAAGACTTCGTATACCCTCTTATTATCAATTGTCAACTGATAGAATTTCCATCTAGACCATACCTTAAATGACCAACACACAGAAGCTTTACCATCAAGAATAGTTTCCTCATCTAATAATCTGTAGAATCATCTATCGATTCAGCCAAACTTCTTTTTTTTTTTCTTTTTACAATCCGCTATATCCTTCAAGTGGTTGTTGTGCCCATGAGACGAGATTTTGGGGGCGTTCAAACCATCTTGCCTATAGGAGACCATCATGTTCTCATAAATCAGAGTGCCAAATTTTTGTGTTATTGCCCACATGATTATTGCCATAGGAATTTAGAGCTTTAGCAATACTTTCCATCAAGCCTTCACAAAATTGTAGTTCCAAAAGTTTTTTTTTTTGTAACCTTTCTGTCTGTAGAAGGCCAACAACTATGCCTTAGCCATTACAAGATCTAGCCAAATACCTCCATTAGATGAGCATTGAGACAACGTTTTTATATACTCTACTAGTTTACCCGAATTGGCACTAATGGATTCATTCCCACCTTCACTGGAGTCTAACTCCTCCCAAATTCCAGTATTTTCAACAATCTAGACCTTTATCTTGTCATAAACATCCTTTGGTGTGCAAGAACAAGCCAACTTGATATGACAAAAATATGCGCGGACTTGGTCAATCGATCAACAATCACTCATGTAGCTTTCAAGTCCAATTTGCTCATATTCTCGAGAATAAACTTCCAGGTAGCGAGTAAAGTTGTCACTTCCAGAAGACATACCAGGCATTTGCTACTACGCTTGCCTTGCTTGTACTAATGGACGAACAAATCATAATATTTCAGAAGCTCCAACCATCTCCTCTGCCTCATATTCAATTCTGCTTACGTAAGAATATACCTTAAGCTCTTGTGATCCATAAGGACTTTGCATTTTTATCATACAAGTAATGTCGCCATGCGATTTCAACTGTCTACAAGTATAAGCCCAACTTCTTTTTTTTTTCCGTCCAATTCTACTAATCATCACTAAATTTCACATCTATTGCTTAGTCTCCCCATTTTGTATTACTATCCTCAAATCAATCCACCGAAAATTATTGCTTGCAATCTGTCATGCCTAAAATATCATACTACCGCAGTATACTAGTATTCAAACTATCTCCAAATTATCAATTCTTACATAGTCTCTACTATCTCCAAAATATCATCACTTAACAAAATATCGATATGACAATTTTCTCTAGTACCTTAAAGTTTATAATCATTTGCTAACACTTGAAATATAATCCACAGAATATCTATCAAATCAAAACATATCACAACCTGAAATTCCACAAGTTGTCTATTCTCCTTTCAACATTCCATTTACTTCAGTTACGTACATAGTCCAAGAACATCACATCATCTATTTGAAGATTCGCGCAAATCAACTCTTATTTATTGCACAAAAACTTTTGAATTCTTTTCCTGTCTTTACTAACACCTTAAGAAGAGATTAATAATAACACTATTTCAAAATTTGCCAATCTAATACCATAAGATACTTAACTTTTAATAGTCTCAAGACAAGATCCACTTATTCGAATTTCCAATCTCAATTATCTTCCCAAATACCCATAAATCTTATCTAAGAATTTTACCGCTTAAGAGATCATCTCTTACGATTGAATGCTTACAACTTCCCAATTCACTGAGATAAGAACATATCTAGTTTCCATTAAATTCAATGGTCTCAAGTTCTCAATTTAAGGAATCATCACTTAAAATTATCTCTTCTTAATTCAAAGACTAAAGCACTTGCCTCATGCTACCATTTTACCAAAAATCGCAATTGAAACTGATAGTCTCCACTAGTTCCACAAAAATTCTTTAGAACAAGATCATAACCTGCTATTCAGAAGTTCACAAGCTGATCGCATTTATTTACCATAGAAAATCTCTATCACACATGTCAATTCAAGCTTATAACTTCTAAGATCAATTCTTATCATACCAAATATCGGTACGTATCAAGACTTCCAATATAAATTCTCCTTTTCTAACCAATAAGAATAACCTATCTCGATCAGTCACGATGAAATTTTCAAAATCTCAACTTGCTATTTAGAGATCACAACTTATCGTAATAGTGATCATGATTTATCATTTCCATAACATTAGAAGAGCGATTCCATTGACCAACTACTTCAAATCTTCAAGTGTTATTTGCCTTCCTATATTTCCACGTACACTACATCTGCCTTTTCAAATTCGCACAATTTTCCAAAAGCTTTTAGGACGATAGCAACGACATCGGAATCATGAAAGTACCCAGCCGGTCTCATCTTATCAAATACCTCAATGACGTTGACATACTTTCTATTCCTTGAAAGTAGGTCGATCAAGCAGCTAAATACTGCTATATCCTTTACCTCTCTCACATCAAAAGCTTGGTAGATAACCCAAATGACCTCCTCTGACCAACCAGCCCTAGCAAGAATGGTTGTTTTGGTTTCTCTAGGAATAGTGCCTGGCCTAAGCTCATATAGCAATCACTTTGCATCACCAACCAGATCGGCCCTTTCATAAGCCACAATCATGGTCTGATAAAGCACCAAATCAATTTCAACCCTACAGCTCCTCAACTTTTGAAACAACATCGCTGTACGGTCTAATTTTATTGCCTTGCCCCATATCGCAATTATTGTCAACTCAGTAATTGCAGTTGGTTCAATTCCTATATTCTGTATATTCTAGACTAGATTTGTCGCATTTCATGCTCAGGAAAATTTTTCCATATATCTTTATTATAGTGTTGTAGGTAGCAACATTCTGCTCCGTATCCTTCCTCCGCGCTAGTTGAAATAGATGGATCGCTTCGCCAAAGAGTTCGGCCTGGCCATACACCCTCCAAAGTGTATTGTAACTAACAACTTTTGGCTCAATTTCTAGGGTGAAGTCACATCTCAAGTCCATTGTATTTCTCCCATTTGCAACTGATTTGCATCCAAAATTGCTTGTGTGAGGATTGTGGTGCATGCAGTACCATCTCAGGCGACATCATTTGTTGCATTTGCAATTTGCTTTACAAGACTGGAACTAATGTTTTAAATTCTGTCCTTGAACTTAATACTTCTTGCCATAGTAACACCATCCTTTGTCACCTTGAAAGCAGCAATTGCTCAATCACCACATTACGACTTCTCGAGCCCAAAATGACCTTCCACACCCTTTAACATCATGAAACATGCCTCGATCCCATATTTGAAATCTTTGATAATATAATTCCTTATCCAACTTGCTCTATTTTCTGCAAGTCAAAATATAGATCACAATAACCCTATTTACCTCATTGTCAAAACCGCTTCTCAAGGGCCTTAGGATACATTCCCAGTACCAAAGGCAAATCTCGCTTTTGTTATCCATTACAAGGCAAAGCATGCTTTTCCATATCAAAATCCATGACCACTTACGCCAAAAGAAATATACAACCTAATACTTAACAAAAGACTCATGCTATAAACTAAGACACAAGCTCACAACGTCCCATAGACTCTATACTCCAAAAATCATAACCTAAGCTCTGATACCAACAAATGTCACACCCCAAAACCTACCAAGATGGGGACTGACACGGCCGTCCTTTCGCCCAAAGGACGCAGCCTCAAACCACCCAAGAGTCCCAAAAATATCGCTCTCGTTCTATTGGCCGCTAAACAAAGAACCTGAAAGGTTGGGAAAAGAGGGGGTGAGCAACCACAGCTCAGTAAATAGTACATCTCTTCTAAGTAGATCGAACAATCACTATGCAATAGTATCAAAATATTGCAGCCCATAACTCAACTCAATGTACAATATAGCCAAAATATCTCAAAGGTATAATAACTTTTCAATAAAAGTCATCCGTATTAGATTTCTCAATAAAAACTCGCTTAACAGCAATAACCACTCATCAATGGTCTATCCATTGACTAATCTCATCACATAACACGTCAATACGCACTTCTCAACAATAGCCAGCCATCAATGGTCTATCCATCAACCAATCTCATGCTCGTTTTCAAACTATGGTCAAGTTTAACGCCGTGACAAAGGCGACCAAGTTTACCCCTCTTGGCAAGGTCTACCACCTATTATAAGCCGGCGGTTCGGCCCAGAAGGATATCCTGACAGTATGCATACTCCCCCCTCACTGGGTTCTCAACATAGTACTACGAGCAGCAGCAAATTATAACTCAATCCATAATCCATAACCAACACCAATAAATCCATTTCACAAAACATTTCGCAACAAGAATAGCCATCGGCTAAACCTCTTCACAAAACATTTAATATAAGCATTCACAAAAGCTTCATTTCAATAACGTCAAAAGACTTTTCAATTCATTTCACAATCGCAATACGCTTCCATAATCATTTCGCAAAGCGATACATATATATCATTTCACAATACCTCTCATAAAACCATTCTTAAACCATCCTCAAATATTAAAATGTAGTAATTGCCCGATCCAGGCTTTTATGCAACAAATATGCTTTAATAACTCATACGATACTCAAATCGTTATCACTTTGAAAACATGATTTTATAAACTCAAAGAAGAGATAGCACCACTCACCTGAAATCCTTAAATATCAAACAATTTCCCTCACTCGAACCGATGATATCGCAATCCTAACAATTAAACGAGAATCGACTTCAAAACTCAGTAAAAACTACGAAATGACTAAACGACGCTCAAACGCTAATAAGGCAACTCAAAGGCACCCACAAATCGCTTTTCCAAAGAGATTATCCAAACTGTTCGCAACGCGGAGTTTAAATGCGAAACTTGTTTGTACCATAAATTCCTCCACCGAACTCCGTTTCAAGCGAGCTTATAGTCATTAGAAAGCTTATTTAGAGCACTACAGGAACCCTAACTTGGCCGTCCCAAAATCAAGCCGAAAATCAACGAAAATCGGCCAAAAACCACTGTTCGCGCACTGTTCACTGCGCGCACTCAACTTCAAAAATTCATATCCGTCAAACCGTAAGTCCAAATCAGGTTCCGTAAAATCCCACGGCTCCGTAATACCGTAAACTACCAATTCTATAAAAATACGTAGCTCAACAACTCAAAAATCATATTTCGCCGCTCGAATTTCCCAAAATTCCGAATTTCAAGCCATAAATCGGAAAACTACTCCGATGGAACGAACGAGGGACATGAGTGCTTACCGGGCGTTGCGATACGAAGTTGAATCGGCTAGGCGAGGATCACGTAGCGTGAAACCCTCATTTTCCTTCTTCTTCTTCTTCTTCCTTCTCTCTTCCTCTCTTTTTCTTTCTTCTCTTCTCCCTCCCCGAAAGCTCTCGGTCCCTTTATAATTGAAGTCCACTGTAGCAAGTGTTTACTTTTTGACTTTTTGACCCCCTTTTTTTTTTTTTTGGAAATATTACAGACAAAGTGCCGGGCCGACTGTATGAAGCATGAGAAGGCAAGGAGGAAGCAGATGAGGAGGCTGATGTACTTGATGGAGAGGGTAGTGGGCCGGGTGTCACCGTAGACTAGGTCGCTCGCGAAGAAGTTGTTGTTGGTGTTGCTGATCCAGGCACCGATCAGGGAGCAGAGGGTGAGTGAGACGGTGGCCAGGAACGTTGCCGCTGAAATGTTGGAGGAGATCACCACGAGGGACGTGCCAATATTACTCCTATCACCCTGCAAGATCATTTTGTGTTAATAATTTTTGCTTTGATTGTTCAGAAATAGCCCGGGAACAGCACAAGCAGGAGCACCCGAATTGATCAAGTTTCAGCTCTTTTGGCAATGACCCTTTTCATGAATTCGTACAAAGCTGAGTGCGTGACCATTTACTCAATAAGGTCGACCAATCAGAGGACAGCGCGGATCACAGTTTATAGTTTTTGACAGTCCAATGTGTCAGAATCAGGGGAGTTCGAATTCGATAGCGCTCTTGGGCAACCATTAATTGATCAAGGAAAGTACAGTGGACTAAAATTAAACTGAATGGAGAGAGATTTTGACCTGCATGATGGCCTGAACCCAGAAGCGCTTGTTGAAGTTCTCAAACCCCATGCAAGTGGTGTGAGGCCGATGGAGGTACCTGTAGAGGAGTTGGAGATGGTACAGGAACATGATGAGCATGCCACTCGGAACCAGCACCACATCCAGATCTTTCTTCTCAAAACCCATTGTTTTGCGTCTCTGTGAATGTTGCTCAGTGACTTGACTTCTCTAAGAGAGAGTGTGTACGTGCGTGTGGATGATAAGGTGTTTGCTTAGAAAATCTTGTTGATTAGCTGAATTCTTGGGGAATAAATGAGAGATTTGGGGGTTGTTTAAATAGGTGTTTATGGCACCATCGACTTCTATTCCTAGGCGGCTGGCTTATGCAAATTGCAATTTTTAAAAAAAAAATTTATATGTGAAATATCATGTTGGACTTCCAATTCGACTATGACAGGCACGTGTGAAGACCATATGAACATCGAGCTTTAAGATTCTTTCCAAGATGCACATCCTAGCCTATCGCTTGCCTTGGATAGAAGGGGTTTGGCAACGTGTTCCGTGAAACGTTGTTATGGTTAACGATAAAATTGGAGGACGAGGTTGAACTTACATCATGACAGTCTTTGCATATGCGCATGTTCCGGTTGCAGATTGGTCCTAAAATATGGTGATTTATAATTCAATACATCACTATTTCAATCATAACATTGAAATTAATGTTTCTTGCGTTTTAAACATAAATGTAATTTTTTTTCACGTAAGATAACCCTAGGATTGTAGATGTTTTACTTTATAATAAAAGGGATAATGACACAAATAGTCCTTGAACTTTGACCTAATATGCTAGGTAGTCCCTGAACTTTTAATTTGTTCAATGTAGTTTCTAACTTTAACCTAATATTTAATGTGATCCCTGAACTTTTAATTTGTTCGATATGATTTCTGGATTTTTGGTACATGTTCATTGTAGTCCTTAGATTATATGAAAATGTTCAATGTAGTCTCTAAACTTGAATTAATAAAAGAGCTAAATTGAACATTTTCATATAGTTTATGGACTTAATTGAATATGTATCAAAAGTTCAATGACGATATTAAATAAATTAAAAGTTCATGAATCATATTATACATTCTAAAGTTCAGGAACTGTTTCCATCATTTTCCCCGTAACAAAATGCTTTAGCTGGTTTTTAATTCCTATCATTATCATTACTAAACCTTCCGGATGGTGAGGACATCAAGAAAAGTAGTCTCAGAAGCATACAAAGCAGCCCATCTAGAGACATGTCCTCATCTGCGCAAACCTCAGCTTAATTATTATATAAAATTAAGCAGAAGTCTTTTCTGCAATTAATATTTTTGTCATCAAGTAAATTATGAATGTGAACTCACATATTCGGTTGACCATGACTTGGAAGATTAGGTGGGGAGAGGATCAGACAGAAGCCAAAGACGAAGAATATTCTTATTTCTGATTCCAATTAGAGACTAGTTCAAATCCGACGATACATTTCATCCTATTCTAACACCTTATCTCCATTACGTGTTTAGTTCAGAAGAAGCCTTCTTATATGTAGGCCTGGTTTCTTGCATTTTGATTCATATCAGGATGGATGGCGTCCAAAATACGACCAGATAACCAATCTTATCTTCATTATATGTACTGTTCTGAAGAATTAAGCCTTCTTATTGTTGCAAAGTTTAAGACAAGAAATGTTATGTATTCCTTTTTTTGGAGCGATTTAATCCATGCCACAACTAACCTAGGGCTGGATACGAGAACTTACTAGTGAGGCATGCGAGAGCTTAATCAACTTAAGGTGCCATTTTCTCTAGTGTGGGAGCGAACTTGACAAAAAGGACTGAATGTGTTTCAAGTTGAGTTAGAACTCGTCAAGTCTTTTCAAACAATGCAAGAATTAATTAGGATGATAACGATATAAGTTACAGGTAAGTCACACTTGGGACATGCAACAAGGATGGGGTTTTCCCTTTTCGTGAAATCCCTTTGATAGAGCAGCGACTGTCCCATTTTTCACTCATCTAAAGAGATGGAGTAATTGATACGGGTGAGCACTGGATTTGGATAATTCCGGGAACACGACTAAACTGACCGAATCTAGGAAGAATCGGTCTGTTCCCGATCTCAAGAATCTAGAACTGGTCGGTTCCGGTCCCAAGACTGTTTGGTTCTACCTGGGAACCAGTTCAATCCCCGGGTTGAACCGGTCTTTGAAAAAAAGAGCATTTTTGCAAACATGGGAATCAAACCATGGTCTTCATCGTGAAGAAACAAAAATATAACCACTTTTACCAACATATTGTAAAGATATGAAATCTTTTTGATATCTTTTCTTTTGAATTTCAAATTAGCTTACCAACTACAGATGAGTTGGCATTCCTTGATTTTTGCTCTGCCAAATATTGTATTTTTTCTTCTCTTTATAAACATGTACAATCTATAAATGTATAGTAATGAAAATCATTCACAAATATTGAGCATTTATATGGTATCAAAGCTTTCTACTCCTAAGAGCCTTTTGATCTGGCCATTTTGCATTTTTTTAGCAACCTTCTGCATCCTCCAGCCATGGAAGTCATCTCAGAATCAACTCACACCACCTCAAATTCTAATTCCAATTCCATCGGAACAGCCGCACCTAATGGTCTGATTTCAATCTTGGCAGCCATTCAATTGCCATTCAAGCTCTCCGCTGCCAATTATCCCACTTGGCGCGCTCAATTTCAGGCATTGCTCATTGGTTATGATTTAATGGGATCTGTTGACGGGACTTCCATCTATCCGCCTCTCACCGTTTCAGCTGGAAATCAAACGATGCCAAATCCAATCGCAACAACCTGGATTCGCCAGAATCAGCTCTTGCTTCATGCAATTTTTGCATCTGTATCCGAAAGCTATGATTCCTCTCATTGCCTCTTGCAATTCGTCACACACTACCTGGACAAAACTCATGATTTTATATGCAAATAAATCTTGCTCAAGAGTTATGCATCTCAAGGATTCGCTCTCTATCGCTCACCGAAACTCACATTTTGTTTCAGATTTTTTTGTAGGAACTTAAAGCCCTTGCGGATGAATTAGCAATCATAGACACTCCTCTCTCCAATGATGATTTAGTCATTCATGCACTTCGGGGACTTGCGATCGAATACAAAGAAATCGCAGCAACGATTAGGGCTTGTGAAACACAATCAGCTTTGAGGAAATGCATGACAAATTAGTGGCCTATGAAACCCAACTAAAACTAGAAGAAATCAGACTTGAAGCAACACCAATCACGGCTCACTATAGCAACAGAACCCGCGGTATAGGAAGCAACTACCACTAGCCCAACAATCATAGCAACCGATCTAACCAACATCGTGGATCCTCTCACAGAAGGTATTCTGATCGGGACAGCAGAGAGCCTCATCCGACATGTCAGTTTTGCGACCAATATGGACACTCGGCCAAATCTTGTTTTCGAATCCAAAACAGTCTCCACGAGCCTACTACTCATGTTGCAACAGTTTCACGTTAAGAAAACGGCTGGTTACTAGACTCTGGAGCATCACACCACGTCACAATCAACCTCAACAATCTTACCACTCACTCAGAGTACGAAGGCCCCAACGAGATCGTCAGTGGTGATGGCACAGGTCTGTGTATTAGTCACATTGGTCCTCAACGTTTGTGAATGATTTTCATTACTATACATTTACAGAGTATACACATTTATAAAGAAAATAAAAAATATAATGTTTGGCAGAGCAAAAATCGGGGAATGTCAACTCATCTATAGTTGATAAGCTAATTTAAAATTAAAAATATATATATCAAAAAGATTTCATAACTTAACACATATATCTTTGTAGTGAAATAATGCAACCTTGATATTTCATTATAAAAATTAAAATTTTTGGGACAAATGAAAAGTTGGACCGCTAAGACCAGTTCCAATTTTTTGGAATTGGAAGTCACAGGATCGGTCTCTGATTATAGACCGGAAACCGATCCACCTGGAAATTACCCCCTAGTAATCGAGGTCCGTGCGAACTAGACCAAACACAATCTGAACCTAACATTGATTATGAAAAGGAAAACCAATAGTTTTTCGAGCAAAATGTCGTATGATCTAGAAGACAATTGCACTGCCGTTTAAGATTTGGAGATCTCAACCTCGATAGACCTACTACACCGTTTGTCAACGAAAACTAGAACATGTAGAGTTTTCAACCGATGTATAAGGAAATTTACAAGTCTAGGGACCACAAGTTGAATATGGGACGGAGAAGATCAGATAGCAGCCAAAGACGGAGAAAAATCTCGCACAAAGTGCCAATTCCTGACTTTTCTTCAATTCTCTTTTTTCTAATTTTCCGCCGTAGACTTTATGCGCATGGGACAAGAATGTTTCGTTCCACCATAACGCATTGGGCAAGCTGAAGACTTCCGACATCATTGATCAGACTTTTACTTTTCTTCCTTTTCCTTTTCCAGGATGATAAGCTTTTATATTATCCACTTTAAAGACCAAAAAATGGAAAATAGTGTAGTTATGAAAACTTGTAAACAGTATGGACAGACTGATTTGACTTGATTATGAAAAGTTAAAAAAAGAAATTGAACAAATTAAAAGTTTAAGAACTGTATTACACAATTCTAGATGTCTTTGGGGACTAGATTTCACTTTTCACAATAATTTAGGGACTCGCAAGTCCATGGATAATTTGCACATTAAACTAAAATATGGAGATTATTTATGTCATTTTTCCAATTTTAAAAGGCGTTTTTGAGGTTGAGACATGGTTTGCATTACATGAGCTTATTTGGCATGGATGTGACTTTAAATTGAATTTGAATTTACATGTCTGTTGTTGATTTTATTCATATCCGAACACATTAAGTTTCGAAGTTGTTAAGATTTACTCCCATAATAGAAAGGAAGAGCAAATGCAAAAGAACATGTCACATGCAATATTCACACCAGAGATGATTCTGAAATCTTTTAAAAGCAACAGCCACAAGCAGAGACTACTGGCTTTTATTCTAGGCCTTTATTTAGTATGATGGTAATATTTATTGATATAAATTAGCAGGGTACAAAAGCATAGTATAACAGTATAGCAACTCTAAAATTTTAATCTCCTTCTCATTCTCTAGAGGACAACTTTTTGACTTTATGTCTCCATCAAGAGCACTGGACCAGGCCTTTCCGAGCCATAATGGCTCATAAATGCATGGACTATCGGAGGCATGCCCTCTAACATAAAAACCTCATTGGCATGTGGTGACTTATTAGGACTAGCTACCAAAGCCTATTTTGCTAATCCTCCGGCATATGAATTGAGTTATCTAAAATGCAAGTTTCATTAATCACAGCTTGAATACTAAGTAGAATTCCGTGAGGCCAGCACCTCTTTACTCTTTTGAGGACCATAAGTTTGGATCCCTGGCAAGGTGTCTTCATCTTTTTCTCCTTCATTGAATTGGGATTTGAGGCTACCATTTCCCCTCTTAGAGATGGCCCAAGGAGCATTACTACTTGAGTCCATGTCCCTGAATCCTTGATCCCCTGTTGCAGGTTGCTGTCAACCCCATTTACTACTTCTGCAAATTCTTCCTCAATTTCCCCCGGTCATTCTAGACAGGCTAGTAGTTCTTACATCAAAGTGCACAATCTGATAAATTGTTTCATCATCATCAGCTGTATCATTATATTTTCGGTAGAATGCTTTCTAGAAAGGGCTTGGCTCATGATCTTCAACCCTCAACCATTGGCCAAAACAAATTGCTGAATCACCCATCCTACCCACAAATAACAGTCGTGGGGTAGTCTTTCGTATTTAAAGCCCGGCTAAAGTTTCCTTCCTTCCAGACTAGTCAGAGATCCAGACTTCAAAGGTGTCTCCAGATTGATCTCAATTTTGGCTCTGCCAATTGTATGGGTTGCCAGACCTTTAACATCAACTCTTAACTTCCAAAACATATAGCTCTGCGCACAGCGTCCTCCGAGAACCACTTGTAAGGCAGTTCATAACAACGGGCTCGGGGAGTGCCGTGGTTGGGTTTGCGAAAGACCTATTAATCCAAGCCACAACTAGACTTAGGTTGGATACGAAATCTCACTAGTGAGGCTAATAAGGCCATGCGAGAGCTCAGTCAATTTAAGGAGGCACTTTTTAAAATTTATTCAAAAAATTCTAAACCTATTGCACTTTCGCTAATTCAGTCTTAAACCTTTCAATTTGCCAATTGAATCCTAAATATTTTTTTGATTTGCCAATCGAGTTCATCCGGTCAATTTTAGCTGAAAGTCCCTAATGTGAATACCGGCCGTCCTACGTGGCGTGACTAAGACTGACTTAGACAATTTTTAATAATTTTTTATCAATTTTTTTTTCTTTTCATTCTCTTTCTTTTTCTTTTTTTTTCTTTTTTTCTTTCCTTCTTCCTCCTCCTCTAGCCAATCGTCTTCCTCTAGCGAAGCTTGCCCCCGACGGCCACTAGAGAGAGCAAGCCTCACCAAGGGTGAGCAAGGCTTGCTCGAGGACCTCGCTGGTCCTCACCTTTAGCCGGTCGTTGGCCATCACCAACGCCTGGCGATTAGCTAGAGAAGGAAGAAAGGAAGAAAAAAGAAAGAAAGAAAAAAAGGAAAGAGAATATAATAAATAAATTTAAAAAAATATTAAAATATTATTAAAAAATTTCCATGTCAGAGTTAGACATCCTATGTGCCATGACCAATGACCACGTCAACGATTTCCGACGAAAATTAGCCGTATGAACTCAATTGGCAAAACTAAAAGGTTTAAAACTGAATTCTTAAAAGTACTGTAGACTTAGGATTTTTTGAACAATTTTTCCCTTTTCTTTCCTAGAGTTCAAAGAGCATCTGTCACACCCCGCACCCTACGAGCGCGCGATCATCCCTCGATGGTCGAACATTGAATGCGACGTCCTAGATACGTCGCCGACCCAACCCAAAATATCAGAGATTAAGCACACGCGGAAACAAATAAAAACAACTCGGACAATTAACAATGACGATGGGTAGTAATAGCACAAAACAATAACTAGAATTTCTACGCTTGACAAATACATACTACGTCCACGAAGGACAGTCCCCAAGCTAAGCCACAACAGCAAAACTACAATTCTCAAAAAGGGACAATAGCAGCAAACTTAACTCTCTACAAAGGGAGGACTCAAAATGCCGGGTACTTGACCCGTCCTCGATCTCCGAGATATTCTTGCAGAGTCTTCAATCACTCATGGTCGCGAATCTGAAAGTGGTTATATAATAACCGTGAGGCAGAGTCTCAATAAACAACAACCTAAACCTAACCTAGGCTAATGCGTACCCAGACCAGTCTAACATGCCAACTACCAAACAATACAATCACTTTCACATGCTAGGCTTACCTCTCCTCGAACCACGTACCAACCCTGCATATTAGTCCAAACATGATAATGCAAGTATAAATCACCGCCACATCACAATCACCAGCACACACATTTTCACTCGAAATCAGTCAACCCAAACAAGCACCCAACCCATCCAACCAATCATCCACACGTACCAGCAGTCAGTTCGATCAACATCCACACGTTCAGCCAGTCAATCCAGTCACACTCTCAACCAACTAATCCAGTCACACGCTCAATTAGCCAATCAGTCACACGCTCAACCAGCCAATTCAGTCACATTCAGCCAGTCAATCCAGTCACACTCAGCCAGTCATTTCAATCACACTCAAATCACATGCGTGTCCGAACATCTTTCTCACAACTCGCGCCACTGCGCCTCAAATCCAATCTCACAGGCTCACAAGCCTCACATTTCAATCAATTCCCATGGCCGCCGTCAACACGTCCCAAGCCATATCATTCAATCCATTCCAGTGGCCGCCGTCAACACGTCGCAAGCCACGATATTCGAACAATTTCCAACGACCGACGTAAACACGTCCCAGTCCAATCACACCTTTAACGGGCCACCGTCAACACGTCTCAAGCCCGCGTCCAATTGGCACATCTACCATTCAAGCCTTCACGCGGACCGCCGTCAACACGTCCCAAGTCCGCAGCCCTCCGATCGATCCGGGCTTAATCTCTCACAGGCAGACACACGCCACTCAATTCAATTAAATTCACGCCAAGTCACATCAAATCACTCATACCCAACACTCAGTCCAAAATCACAGTCGCCACCTCATCCACCAACCCGACATTCAAGTCGGTCATGCATAATTTCCCAAATTAAGCACACTAATTAATCCAATTTAAAATGTATAAATAAATCACCAAATCACTAAATTAATACTCGCTCTAGCCGTTCTAGCCCGAAACTAGTCAATGAAATACCCAAAATACTAAGTAGGGTTTAGGGAGTCGCTTACCAAATTTTGGCCCAGGAAAAGTCAGCTCGGGCTCAAAATGGCCCGGGTGGGAAGTTCTGACTGGGCGCGGGCGTGGGCCACACGGGCATGCTGATCGGCCAAAGTGGGCACAATGGTCGATCGGCGTGCCTAGTGCGCGAGCGCGGCGAACGCGCGACGTGCCTGGGGCGCTCGAGGGTGCGGATGGGCAACGGGCGCGGGCACGGCAATGGGCACGGCGACGGGCACGACACGGGGACAAGCTTGGCCGGCCGGTTGGCTGGCCGGCCGGCTGGGCTGGCTGGTCTGGCCGGCGGCGGCTGGCCGGCGGCGATGGCGACCGGCGGCTGAACAGTGGACGGGGAGCGACGGTCGGTCGGGCGGCGTGAGGCGGGAGACGGCGGAAGAGAGAGGCGACGGCTGACGGCGGCGGCGGCGGCGGACGCGGCGGACGGACGCGGCGGCGACCGGCGGCGGAGACGGCGGCGACCGGCGGCGACCGGCTGAACAGTGGATGGGCAGGGGGCTTGCCGAGGGGGGTGAGGGGAGAGGAGAAGGAGAGGGCGGGGCTGAGGGGCGGCGGCGGCTGGACGGGAGGACGGGGCGGCGACGGCGCGGCCAGGCGGCGGCGCGGGACCGGGAGAGGCGAGCCGGCAAACGGCGACGATGACGGGGTTGGCTCGGGCTCGGGCACGGGCAGGGAGGACGCCGGGGGAAGGAAGAGGCAAGGGGGAGGGCTGGCGGAGCTGCAGGGGGCGGCAGCGACGGCGACGGGGCGGAGGCGGTGGCCGGACGGCGTGCCGGTGGGCTGGGCGGGCGCCGGGTGCAACGGGCAGCGGCGGCGAGCTCGCTGCCGCGCGCGTGAGGGAGGAGGAAGGAGTGGTCGGAGCGGGCGACGCGACGGCGGCGCGACTGGCCGGGCGACGCGGCGTGACTGGCCAGGCGACGCGGCGTGGCGGCCGGGCTGGCGACGGCAGTCGGCGGTGACGGGCAAGCAGAAGCAAAACCAGGCGCAGACCTCGTCGGGCCAAGAAGAAAGAAGAAAAGAAGAAGAAGAAGAAGGAGAGAGGAGAGAGAAGAGAGAGAGAGAGAGAGAGGGGGGAAATGTCAGAAGGGGGCATGCAGAGGGGAAGAGGGGACAGGACGTGAGTGCATGGGGAAGGGGAGTGGTGGCGTGCGGCAGAGGGGGAAAGGGGGAGAGAGAGAGACAGAGAGAGACAGAGAGAGACAGAGACAGAGAAGAAAGGGAGAGAGAGAGATGGACGTACGTGGGAGGGGGAAACCGGCAGAGGAGAGAGGAGAGAGAAAAGAGTTTAAATTTTTAACTTCTATCGCGATCCAACGGACACGGTCCAAACTAAAAACCGACTTATCGGTCCCGATTTAAATTCGGGAAAAAGGACTAACGGTCCCTGAAAAATCCCAACAATATTCTAGGGCACACGGCCAAAATAAAATAACCTAAACCACACTACGAGAGAGGTCTACCAGTCCAATCCGCACCCGGTCCAAAAATTCACTTTTCCACTTTTCCTAACAATCTTGATGCTGGCCACAATAATATCGACACCGTTCAATTTATTTCGTCTCGGAACTCCCGGAAATCGACTGCCAAGTTCGGGGTCTAAATAACGGTCAAATTCGATCGAGTGCGATTCTAGCGAAATCTCAAAATTTAAAAACAATAACCGGGAGTGATCAGTTCCCGGGCGAGATTTTACCACAAGCACACTGACGAATTACCCGTTTATTAAATCCCAAAAATGGCCAAAATCCGGAATGTCACAATTCTTCCCCCTTACAAAAATTTCGTCCTCGAAATTTACAATCTAACCCAACTATCCAAACAAATGGGGGTACTGGTGTCGCATCAACTCTTCACTTTTCCACACTGGACCTTCAGTTCCATGGTGTCCCCAAATCTCCTCGACTGATTCAATTGACTACTAGACCAACTTGGGACTCGTGGTGCTCCTCTCACTCACTCATCCTAACAAACCGGTGTTCTGCAAACCCTGCCATACAATGCCCCAAACGGTACCATTCTAAAACTCTGTTGATAGCTATCGTCATAGGCAAACTCAACCAAGGCAATTATTCTTTCTAACTTCCCCAAAAATCTAATACACATGCTCACAGTATATCTCCCAAAGTCTGAATCATCCTCTTAGACTGGCCATCCGTCTGCAAATGTTAGGGCATTTTGAACTGTAATCTCGTTCCCAATGCCGTATGAAGACTTTTCCAAAAAGCGGCAGTAAACTTAGGATTACGGTCCGAGGTGATCGTCACTGGTACTCTATGGAGACAAACTATGTGTCGTACATACAAATCGGCATACCTTCCCAAAGCAAAAATTCTTTCGTACTGGTAGAAAAGGTGCTGACTTTGCCAACCGATCCACTATCACCCAAACCGAATCATGGCCCCTCTGGCTCCTCGATAATCCCATTTCAAAGTCCATCATGGTGTGTTCCCATTTCCACTCGGGAATTTCCAATGGCTGCAACATTCCACCCCGCCTACAATGTTACGCCCTCACTTATTGGCATATGAAACACTTAGCCACATGTTTAGCCACGTTCACTTTCATATCGTTCCACCAATAATACTATCGCAAGTTCTGATGCATTTTCATTCTATCCGGGTGAATACTGTAATTTCTACGGTGTACTTCCAACAAAATCTCTTCTTTTAATTCTGCGTCACTGGGTACACATAACCAACCACGGAACTTCAGAATCCCATCCTCGAATACCTAAAAGTTTAATTCCCTTTCTGTGGTATCCATACTCAAATCTTCTAAATCTCCGGGTTCGTCGATTGTAGAGCCTTCATCTTAGCCTAGATTTTCAGTTTAATCCTCAATGTGGTAAGCAGACTCTAAATATGGCTTGTTTCACATTTAAATTTCGAATCCCGAATTTCCTCCAACAAGGCCCATTCTTTGACCATCATATGCGCGATGCACGATCTCCAACTCAGTGCATCCGTTACCTTATTAGTCATTCCAGGGTGTTATAAAATATCGCAATCGTAGTCCTTGAGGAATTCCATCCAATGGTGTTGTCTCATGCTAAGCTCTTTTTGGAAAAGCCGATACCTTTAAACTTCGATGATCTGTATAAATTTGCAATTCCTCTCCACACAGGTTATACCCCCAAATCTTAAGAGCGAAAATAATTGCAGCTAATTCCAAACCATGAGTCAGATAATTCGGCTTATGCGGTCTCATTTGTCGCGATGCGCATGGCACTACTCTTCCACTTTGTGTCAACTCACATTCGAGTCCTCTTAGTGCTGCATCACTGTAGATTTCATATTCTCCCTGACTTAACAGGACCGTCAACACTGGCGTGATCGTCGAACTCTGTTTCAATCCTGAAAACTCATTTTGTAGTTATCCGCCCATTCAATTTTCGTTTCCTTCTTTTGCAAGCGTGTCCACAGTGTTACTAACGTTAAAAACCCCTTCCACGAGGCGTTTGTAATGACTTGCCAGACTCAAGAACCTCCGAACCTCAATTACCATTGTCGATCTTAGCCAATTCCTGACAGCTTCAATCTTTGCTGGATCCACCACAATTCCTTCCCCGGGTATCATATGTCCTAAGAACTCCACTCAATAAAGCCAGAATTTGCACTTATAAAACTTAACATAGAGTGCGTGTTTCCTTATAGTCCGTAGAACCCTTTTTCTAAATGTAACTCATGCTTAGCAGGAATCCTTGAGCATAACCGAATACCATCTATAACCACATTTACAAACTGATCCTGAAATTCCTCAAATACCCAACTCATTACGTCCGTAGAAGCTGCAGGGACGTTTGTTAGTTCAAATAGGCATCACCATGAACTCGTAGTGTCCATTCCTCGTCCTAACTACCGACTCCGATACATCCTCCTTCTTGATCCTTAATTGGTGATAACCAGTCCTCAAGTCTATCTTACAAAACATTGATGTTCCTTGTAACTGGTCGAACAGGTCATTTACTATTGGCACTGGGCGTTTATCCTTAATAGTCACCTGATTCAACCATCTGTAATCAATACATAATCTTAACGATTCGTCCTTCTTCCTCACAAATAAAAATTGGTGCTTCCCATGGGGACCTACTCAGACGAATAAACCTTCATCCAACAACCCTTGCATTCGAACTTTCAATCCTTTCAACTCTGTCAACGACATCCAACAAGATTGCTCTCTAGATTGGTTCCATCCCAAGGCTAACTCAATTTCAACTTCCACTTCTCGACCAGGTAACAATCCCGACAATTCCCAAGGAAAGATATCGGGGAAATTACACACCTCAGCTATGTCCTCTAGCCTTGATTCCTCAACCAACCGATTAGTCATAAAATAATTATCTTTATACACCTCAAAGACAAGCTTAATCTATCCAATTTCAATCCAACCGTCTCCCAAGTTAAATTCCCCCGGTTCTTTACACAATCTGCAATCCCTAACCCACACTTATCCTTCTCAACTTGTCTAAGAATATCATCATTAATATGGAAATCCTTAAGTTGATTGCGCTTACCTATTACGAGCAATTATATGCCGTACATGACCATTAGAGTTACAACTTTAAAAATCATCGCCTATTGTACCCAATGTCAACACGTAACGCCTTTAGACTTTTGCAACACATCCTTTGATTCTTTCCCCACTACAGTGTATATCTTTCCTTACGTCCATAACCGATTCAAATTAATCTGCGGGACAGCTCCCGTTTGACGACCTACCCACGGTTACTGCGATTGCATCGGTAGTCTAACCTGTTGACTTAGCAATTTCTCACTTGGCGACCACGTTGGCCACATCCAAAATACGCTTTCGGTCCACCTGAGCTGGGGTCGTTCCCGTGCCTCTTTCCATAAGACCAACATGGGTATTAAAGTAATAAATCGGCTTTCCCAAGTTCTTATTGTACCTAGCCGGCGTGAACAGCGATCCAAAAGTAGTAGCCCCTTTCACTCATATCCGTGTCAATCACCGAGCTCTCTCATACAACTCATTGTAATCCCTTAAGATTTTAAAGTACTAACTGATGGCGGAAAACTGGTTCCAATTCATCCCAAAACTTCCTTGTCCCATTCACATGGTCCTTGATTATCTTTAGTGCGTGCTTAGGCAACCTTACAAACTCGACCTCCCACTGATCGACTGATATCCAATTTTAGCGAAGCCGAAGAAATTATGCCATTCTGTGCCCTTGCGCACTCTCTAAATATACTTCTCATTGAAGGCATCGACAACGACACCCAGCTTGGAATTATGCCCTTCAAAATAGCCTACTTTGGGGGTCCTCTTACCAATTACTTGCATTTCCTTAGAGTTGATACATAGCCAGGGTCACTTTCTCCTCATCAGTGCATCTGAATACTGCAAAAGCCCCTCCTCTATTCAAAGTATCATAACCTTAGGGTCATCTTCGATATCGACTTCAGAGGTTCCAATTCCCAATATTTTCCAACCAATCGACACATCAATCTGATTGCATTAACCTGCCATTGACCTTGATTCCCAACATTTTCATTATGCCTACGACTCTTGTTATTTCCTCGACAACAACAGTAATGGCCTCAACATCAGAAGCAACAATAGCATTTCGCTCCACAGATTACCTTCCCATTAAAACTATAACTTCCTCGAGTGCCCTTAAAACTTATCCCACCTGGAATTCCCCACAATTCCAACTTGCGGACTTACACGACCTCAACCTCGACCTCGACCTCGACCTCGACCTCGACCTCTTCCTCAGCTACTCTTACTCACAGGGTTTCCATCACCCACTTACCTGCCATAATTCCCCTCGGGAATTAAAGACCTAGGCCAACTATACCAGTCTAAGCCCTAGGCAATGAATCACAACATAATTCATTCAGCAGGCAGCCAATCACAAATAGCACCCAATCACAACCAACAAGTTCGTGCACTTACCTCAAGTCCCGACGCACCTGCACCTCACATATATTGCGTAAAATCACTTAGCAATCACAATCACACTGTCTGGGGTACGCATAGCATGCGAGTCTCCCTAACTGTCTCCTTCAAAGTCATCGCTCCTTATCACTCCAAGCTTCGACCATCTTGGTTCGAGCTGACCTTGCTCTGATACCAATTCAACCGGGGATGTCACACCCCGCACCCTACGAGCGCGCGATCATCCCTCGATGGTCGAACATTGAATGCGACGTCCCAGATACGTCGCCGACCCAACCCAAAATATCAGAGATTAAGCACACGCGGAAACAAATAAAAACAACCCAGACAATTAACAATGACGATGGGTACTAATAGCACAAAACAATAACTAGAATTTCTACGCTTGACAAATACATATTACGTCCACGAAGGACAGTCCCCAAGCTAAGCCACAACAGCAAAACTACAATTCTCAAAAAGGGACAATAGCAGCAAACTTAACTCTCTACAAAGGGGGGACTCAAAATGCCGGGTACTTGACCCGTCCTCGATCTCCGAGATATTCTTGCAGAGTCTTCAATCACTCATAGTCGCGAATCTGAAAGTGGTTATATAATAACCGTGAGACAGAGTCTCAATAAGCAACAACCTAAACCTAACCTAGGCTAATGCATACCCAGACCAGTCTAACATGCCAACTACCAAACAATACAATCACTTTCACATGCTAGGCTTACCTCGCCTCGAACCACGTACCAACCCTGCATATTAGCCCAAACATGATAATGCAAGTATAAATCACCGCCACATCACAATCACCAGCACACACACTTTCACTCGAAATCAGTCAACCCAAACAAGCACCCAACCCATCCAACCAATCATCCACACGTACCAGCAGTCAGTTCGATCAACATCCACACGTTCAGCCAGTCAATCCAGTCACACTCTCAACCAACTAATCCAGTCACACGCTCAATCAGCCAATCAGTCACACGCTCAACCAGCCAATTCAGTCACATTCAGCCAGTCAATCCAGTCACACTCAGCCAGTCATTTCAATCACACTCAAATCACATGCGTGTCCGAACATCTTTCTCACAACTCGTGCCACTGCGCCTCAAATCCAATCTCACAGGCTCACAAGCCTCACATTTCAATCAATTCCCATGGCCGCCGTCAACACGTCCCAAGCCATATCATTCAATCCATTCCAGTGGCCGCCGTCAACACGTCGCAAGCCACGATATTCGAACAATTTCCAACGACCGACGTAAACACGTCCCGGTCCAATCACACCTTTAACGGGCCACCGTCAACACGTCTCAAGCCCGCGTCCAATTGGCACATCTACCATTCAAGCCTTCACGCGGACCGCCGTCAACACGTCCCAAGTCCGCAGCCCTCCGATCGATCCGGGCTTAATCTCGCACAGGCAGACACACGCCACTCAATTCAATTAAATTCACGCCAAGTCACATCAAATCACTCATACCCAATACTCAGTCCAAAATCACAGTCGCCACCTCATCCACCAACCCGACATTCAAGTCGGTCATGCATAATTTCCCAAATTAAGCACACTAATTAATCCAATTTAAAATGCATAAATAAATCACCAAATCACTAAATTAATACTCGCCCTAGCCGTTCTAGCCCGAAACTAGTCAATGAAATACCTAAAATACTAAGTAGGGTTTAGGGAGTCGCTTACCAAATTTTGGCCCGGGAAAAGTCGGCTCGGGCTCAAAATGGCCCGGGTGGGAAGTTCTGACTAGGCGCGGGCGTGGGCCACACGAGCGCGCTGACCGGCCAAAGTGGGCACAATGGCCGATCGGCGTGCCTAGTGTGAGGGCGCGGCGAACGCGCAACGTGCCCCGGGCGCTCGGGCGCGCGGATGGGCAACGGGCGCCGGCGCTGGCACGGCAATGGGCACGGCGACGGGCACGACACGGGGACAAGCTTGGCCGGCCGGTTGGCTGGCCGGCCGGCTAGGCTGGCTGGTCTGGCCGGCGGCGGCTGGCCGGCGGCGACGGCGACCGGCGGCGGAGGCGGCGGGGACCGGCGGCGACCGGCTGAACAGTGGATGGGCAGGGGGCTTGCCGAGGGGGGTGAGGGGGAGAGGAGAAGGAGAGGGCGGGGCTGAGGGGCGGCGGCGGCTGGACGGGAGGACGGGGCGGCGACGGCGCGGCCAGGCGGCGGCGCGGGACCGGGCGAGGCGAGCCGGCAAGCGGCGACGGCGACGGGGCTGGCTCGGGCTCGGGCACGGGCAGGGAGGACGCCGGGGGAAGGAAGAGGCAAGGGGGAGGGCTGGCGGAGCTGCAGGGGGCGGCAGCGACGGCGACGGGGCGGAGGCGGTGGCCGGACGGCGTGCCAGTGGGCTGGGCGGGCGCCGGGTGCGACGGGCAGCGGCGGCGAGCTCGCTGCCGCGCGCGTGAGGGAGGAGGAAGGAGTGGTCGGAGCGGGCGACGCGACGGCGGCGCGACTGGCCGGGCGACGTGGCGTGACTGGCCAGGCGACGCGGCGTGACGGCCGGGCTGGCGACGGCGGTCGGCGGTGACGGGCAAGTAGAAGCAAAACCGGGCGCAGACCTCGTCGGGCCAAGAAGAAAGAAGAAAAGAAGAAGAAGAAGAAGGAGAGAGGAGAGAGAAGAGAGAGAGAGAGAGAGAGAGAGAGGGGAGATGTCAGAAGGGGGCATGCAGAGGGGAAGAGGGGACAGGACGTGAGTGAATGGGGAAGGGGAGTGGTGGCGTGCGGCAAAGGGGGAAAGGGAGAGAGAGAGAGAGAGAGAGAGAGAGAAGAAAGGGAGAGAGAGAGATGGACGTACGCGGGAGGGGGAAACCAGCAGAGGAGAGAGGAGAGAGAAAGAGAGAGAGAAAAGAGTTTAAATTTTTAACTTCTATCGCGATCCAACGGAAACGGTCCAAACTAAAAATCGACTTATCGGTCCCGATTTAAATTCGGGAAAAGGCCTAACGGTCCCTGAAAAATCCCAACAATATTCTAGGGCACACGACCAAAATAAAATAACCCAAACCACACTACGAGGGAGGTCTACCAGTCCAAATCAGCAGCCGGTCCAAAAATTCACTTTTCCACTTTTCCTGACAATCTCGATGCTGGCCACAATAATATCGACACCGTCCAATTTATTTCGTCCTGAAACTCCCGGAAATCGACTGCCAAGTTCGGGGTCTAAATAACGGTCAAATTCGATCGAGTGCGATTCTAGCGAAATCTCAAAATTTAAAAACAATAACCGGGAGTGATCAGTTCCCGGGCGAGATTTTACCACAAACACACTGACGAATTACCCGTTTATTAAATCCCAAAAATGGCCAAAATCCGGAATGTCACAGCATTTAATTAATAAGAAAGTTTTTTTTTTTTTTGGTAAAGGAATTATTAAGAAAGTTTATAAGTCTAGAAAAAAGAAACCCTCGTTGTTTATGCTAAAATAAAAGCGACTAAACCTTCCAAAAGGTTTGGTCCTCAAGTGAACTATGTTTATAGCTGACCACAACTTAGAATATGAGTCAGAGAAGATCAGACGGCAGCCAAAGAAAGAGAATCTCATGTAAGTTTCCAATTCCTGACTTTTCTTCAGTTTTGTCCTCTTTTTCTGCGCCATAGACTTTCTTCAATTAGGACAAAAACTTCTCATTATACTGTAACGTATTGGGGCAAGCCGATGACTACTGGCATCATCGATCAGACCATCAATTTTTTCCTCTCTTTTTTTTCCAGGATGATAAGCTTTTACATTAACCACTTTAAGGCCTAATTCTAAATGGTGTTCTTGAGGTTGAGAAACGTTTCGTATGCATGAGCTTATTTGGTGCGCATGTGACTTTGATTTGTGTTGTAATTTACATGATAAGCTTTTCACTACGCGTGGGGTAACAAGCAATTTCGGCGGGTACAAAAGTGCAGGGATTCTTATGCTTCTATGCTCCTACGAGTTTTGATCGTATCCTGCTGATACGTGCATCTTCTCATAGTCTTCATATAAAGCCTCATACCCTATAAAAGTCCATAAACAGATGAGATCTTTTGATTAGTGATCAATAGCTGTAGCAATCTAGGAATATTTTTTTGTAGAGATTGTAAGAGCACTAGTGTTTACGTCGAGAGTTTTTAGGAATTTTGCCGGTTGAGGTCATTCCACCCTAAACTTTTGGAAAAGAGGGCCAATTGATTGAGAATATGACAGCTGATGGTATAACTTGTAAAGTACTTTTCCTGCATTTTAGTACAATTATGCAGCTTATAGCAAAAGATTGCCTATATACCTCAAGAAAAATCCGACCGTGTATTTTGCTTCCTAGATGTACACAAACAAATTAAGCCTGGCCTAATTCTGACGTGAAGGCATGTGGATGGCCATTGCCATCTCAGACAGTCTCTGCTCCACATTCTTCACCACTTGCCTGCCATCAAACTCCTCAATCAACGGTGTGGTGTTCGAGTCGAGATAGTGCAAGAACAGGACCATGAAAATGGAGCAAACAAACATGGGTATTGGTCCGAAGAACCAGAGAAGCAAGTTCAGAGCAAAATACAGTGCCCTGAGCCCAAGAGACCAGAAATCGCCACCTCGGATAACAGCAACCTCGACCCTCTTCAGAGGGACGTTCGGGCTCGGCGTGCAGATCAGGTAGTTGGCTTGGACGAAGTGCCGGGCCGACTGGACGAAGCACAAGAAGGCGAGGAGGAAGAAGATTAGGAGGCTGACGTACTTGATGGAGAGGGTGGTGAGCTGGGTGTCGCCATAGATGAGGTCGCTCTCAAAGAAGTTGTTGGTGGTGTTGCTGATCCAAGCGCCGATCAGGGAGCAGAGGGTGAGCGAGACAGAGGACAGGAACGTAGCTGCGGTTATGTTGGCAGAGATGACAGAGATGCACGGGCCAATGTCCCTCCTCTCACCCTGCAAGATCCCATTGTGTTAATAATTTGTGCTTTGATTGATCAGAAATGGCACAGAAACAGCACAAGCACCCGAATTGATCAAGTTTCGGGTCTTTTCACAATGACCCTTCTAATGAATTTCGTACAAGCCGAGCTAGCGACCATTAATTCGATAAGGGCAACCAATAAGAGAAAGGCATGGGTCGCAGTTTATAGTTTTTGATGGTCCAATGCGTCGGAATCAGGGGAGTTCGAATTCAGCTGCGCTCTCGGGCAATCTTTAATTGATCGAAGAATGTATGGTGGGACTAAAATAGAACTGGATGGAGAGAGATATGACCTGCATGATGGCCTGAACCCAGAGGCGCTTGTTGTAGTTCTCAAAACCCATGACAGTGGTGTGAGGCTGATGGAGGTATCTGTAGAGGAGGAACAGATGGTACCCGAACATAATGAGCAAGCCGCTCGGAACCAGCACCACATCGAGATCTTTCTTCTCAAACCCCATTCTTTTGCTTCTCTCTTAAGTGTTGCTCAGTTACTTGACTATATCAGAGAGAGAGAGAGAGAGAGAGAGAGAGAGAGAGAGAGAGAGTGGATGATTAGGTGTATTCGATTCCTTGGCCGCTTGCTTCTGCAAATTGTTAACGTTTTTTTTCAATTTATGAGTAATCCATGTTGGACTTCCAATTCGAGTAGATAGGAACATGTGAAACCCCGAATGAACATCCCAGTCCTTTTTCTGGTTCCTACATCACAATCCAATCATAACCACCAAAATTAATGTTTCTTGCATTTCCGAAAAAAGATGGTCCTAGGATTGTAGTTATTCTACTATATAATGATATGCTTTAGCTAGTTTTCAATTCATATTACTGCTAAACCTTCTGAAAAGGAGATAAGTCAAGAAAGGGAAAAGAACACTAACAGTGTCATAACTCTTAAATGATTCTCATTTTAGTATCAAAACTTTTCATTGGATGACGTCAATGCCACTTTGATAAAAAATTGATCACTTAAATGTTAATTTCGATTTGGAATGTCAGAAATCCGACATGATAATATTTTAACAATTTTTCCAACTGATGTGACTTGTCAAAAATCTAATGTGGCAAAGTTTAGTGAAAGGTAATCACTTGAGTGCCACTTTTTTTACTGATCACTTGAGTGCCACTTTTTTATTAAAAGTGATCACTTATGATTTTTAACTTTTTAAAAAGTGATTTGTTGGTTTTACTTTCTTAAACATGATTGGACCACTTAATTTGCAACACACATTGCCTACAAACCTGGAAATACATACAAAAACAATTACTCCATCAATAATGGCATTGATTCAAGGGAAAATGACACAAATAGTCTTTGAACTTTGTCTTAATGTGCAAAGTGGTCCTTCAACTTTCAATTTATTCAATATGATTCTAAAATTTTACCCCAATATGCAACGTGATTCTTAAAACTTTTAATTTGTTCAATATGATCTTTGGACTTTTAGTACATATTCAATTTGGTTCCTAAACTATATGAAAATGATCAATATTGCCCTTTCCATTAATTTAAGTTTAGGGACAACATTAAACATTTTCATAAAGTGCGAGGAATAAATTAAATGTGCCCCTAAAGTCCAAGAATCGTATTGAATAAATTAAAAGTTCAGGGATCATATTACATATTATATCAAAATTCAATGACCGTTTGCGTCATTTTCCCTATATTCAAATCAAACAACATTACATTATTTGTCATCTTAGCTTTGGTTGAAGATTAACTTGCTTCCAATCCGCTGCAAATATAATCCTAATTATCAAAACATAATCTGCTAATAAAAAACAAGAGATTTTAGTAGGCTTAATTCTCTGAAAAACCCCAACTTTAGATCAAGTCCCAAATCTGCCCTGAACTTTTTTTGTCTAAGAAAAAAACTCCAAACTTTAAGTCAAATCCCAAATCTACTACAAATTTTATTTTGTGTAAAACAAACCACAAAAATTCAATTTATTATAAAAATATATACCCCCGTGATCTAGTCCAAACTTGATGTGACACTCCCATGTCTATAACAACTCCACATCAATAAAATAATGAGGCTTTTTTTTAGACAAAGAAAAGTTTGGAGCAAATTTGGACTAAACCTAAAAATTAGGTTTTTCTTAAATTAAAAAAAAAAATTGGGCTAGATTTGTTATCGTCTCTAACTTTCATATCTTGAAATGGTTTTATTTTGGAGAATTTCAACAATTTTTATTTGGTTTGATTTGTTATCAAAGTGGAAATGCGACGTCGATTTGTACCTATCGTCCCATTACATTGTTGATGTGGATTTGTTATTGATGTGGAAGTGCCACATTAAGTTGAGACTAGATCACGGGGATATATTTTGAAAATAAATTGAGATTTGCTGATTTTTTTACATAAAACAAAATTCGAGGTAGATTTGGGACTAAATTTAAAATTTGGGGTTTTTACTGAGACAAAAAAAAGTTCATGGTAGATTTAGAACTAAACCTAAAGTTTAGGACTTTTTTTAGACGAAAAAAAGTTCGAGATAGATTTGGGACTTGACCTATTGTTTAGAGTTTTTTACGGAATTCACCCGATTTTAGTATCATTTCTTGTCAGATTCACTTTTCTTTCCTTTTTGCTACAGGGGAATTCAAACTACATCAAATTATTAAGGATTAATACAACTAAAAGTGACAAACTGGACTGGTTTTGAAACATTTACTCTAAACTGATTTTCCTTTTATAAAAATCTCAAACTAGTATCCTACGACACATTTATGCAATTTAATTTTCTCACGAAAATTCCCAAACTGATATCCCTAACCCAAATCTACCATCCGTCAACAGTTTGGCATCAGATGTAGGAGGTATTAGTATAGGGTTTTACATGAGATGAAAATTAATTTTGGATAAATGTGTCATCAGATAGTTTGAAATTATTTTTGAGACGAAAATTATTATGGGATAAATATATCATACAATACTAGTTTGGAAGTCTTGATGGTTTTAAGCCAATTAAGAAACCCTCGTTCCGTCTGCTAAAAGAAAAGCGACTAAACCTTAAGAAAGGAGATACACTACAAAAAAAAACGCATTTTTGCAACGAAAATTTTCCAACGAAAAATTTTCGTCGCAAATTTGCGACAAATTTTCCAACGAAAAAAAAAATTCGTTGGAAATTTCCAACGAATTTTTTTTCGTCGCAAAATTTGTTGGAAATTTCCAACGAAAAAAATTCGTCGCAAAATTCGTTGGAAAGTTCCAACGAGTTTTTTTTCGTTGGAAAATTAGTTGGAAATTTCCAACGATATACAATTCGTTGGAAATTTCCAACGAATTTTGCGACGAATTTTTTTTTGTTGGAAATTTCCAACGAATTTTGCGACGAATTAAAAAAATCGGTATTGTTCGGCATTTTTTATATTCGTGGGATAATTCGTTAGAAATTTCCAACGAATTTTCCAACGAATTTTAATTTTCCGGGCAATTAGTTGAGTGTGTACAATTTTCGTTGGAAAATTCGTTGGAAATTTAATTTTCCGGATAATTATTTTGGTGTATATAATTTTCGTTGGAAAATTCGTTGCAAATTTCCAACGAATTTTCCAACGAAATTTAATTTTCCGGATAATTATTTTTGTGTACAATTTTCGTTGAAAAATTTGTTGGAAATTTCCAACGAAAAAAAATTCGTTGGAAATTTCCAACGAATTCAAAAAAACCCGGTACTATTCGGTTTTTTTATATTCGTGGGAAAATTCGTTGGAAATTTCCAACGAATTTTTCAACGAATTTTAATTTTCCGGGTAATTATTATAATGTGTACAATTTTCGTTGGAAAATTCGTTGCAAATTTCCAACGAATTTTCCAACGAAATTTAATTTTCCGGATAATTATTTTTGTGTACAATTTTCGTTGGAAAATTTGTTGGAAATTTCCAACGAAAAAAATTCGTTGGAAATTTCCAACGAATTTTCCAACGAATTCAAAAAAACCCGGTACTATTCGGTTTTTTTATATTCGTGGGAAAATTCGTTGGAAATTTCCAACGAATTTTTCAACGAATTTTAATTTTCCGGGTAATTATTACAATGTGTACAATTTTCGTTGGAAAATTCGTTGGAAATTTCCAACGAATTTTTTTTCGTTGGAAATTTCCAACAAATTTTCTAACGAATTTCAATTTTCCGGCCAATTATGTTAGTGTTTACAATTTTCGTTGCAAAATTCGTGGGAAATTTCCCACGAATTTTGCAACGAAATCCCTAGTTCTTCTTTATTCAAATTTTTCGCGCTCGTTTTTCCCCTATTTCTCAATTTCCACTTTCACTCTCTCTCTCTCTCTCTCTCTCTCTCTCTCTCTCTCTCTCTCCTTCGCCTTCAGCTTCTCCCTCCCTCTTCCTCTCCGCCTCCCCCTCCGGCTCCTCCCCCGCTGCCCCCCCTTCTCCTCCGGCTCCGGTACGACGTCGGCTCCCTCCCCGCGGCGCCGCCGCGGCCATCCAGGGCCGCCTCCGACGCCCCCGACGCCGCCCCCTACGCCCCCCCAACACCGCCCCCGACGCCCCCCGCCCCCGATGCCCCCCCCCCCGACGCCCCCGAGGACACCATCGGCCGCCCCCGACGCCACCTGGGCCGCCCCCGACACCCCCCCCGACGCCCCCGAGGACACCATCGGCCGCCCCCGACGCCACCTGGGCCGCCCCCGACGCCCCCCCGACGCCCCCGAGGACACCATCGGCCGCCCCCGACGCCACCTGGGCCGCCCCCGACGCCCCCCCCCCCCGACGCCCCCGAGGACACCATCGGCCGCCCCCGACGCCCCCCCCGACGCCACCACGCTTTGTCACCGGCGACGAGGCTGGCCCTCGCTGGCGCTCGAGCTCGGCCCTCGCCGGCGACAAGGCTAGCCCTCGCCGGCGGCGAGGGCGATTTTGCGAAAAAAAAAAAAATTTCGTCGGCAAAAAAATTTCCGCGATTTTCAACCAAAAAAAAATTGTAATTTTTCCAACGAAAAATTTTTTGTTGGAAATAAAATTTCCACCATTTTTTGAACAAAAAAAATTTGTAATTTTTCCAACGAAAAATTTTTCGTTAGAAAAAAATTTCCATGAATTTTTGACCAAAAAATTTTTTTTGTAATTTTTCCAACGAATTTAGCCACGAGTTTTCCAACAAAATTTTCAACGAAATAAAATTCGTCGCAAATTTCCAACGAAAATTGAAATTTTTCGTTGGAAAAATTTCCAACAACCTATTACCAACGAATTTTTTTTCGTTGGAAAATTCGTTGGAAATTCCCTTTCTAACGAATTTTCCAGAATTTTCGTTGGAAATTTTCGTTGGAAAAAGCGTGTTTTTTTGTAGTGATAAGATTCAAGAAAAGTAGATTCTGCAGCATACAGAGCAGCCAATCTAGCTCAATATTCTACAAAAGAGAGTTGAGCAGAGCACGTGTTTACCATTTATCATTTTGACATGAATTGATATATAAATCCAGCTGATTACGAATTGGAATGAGATGGAGAAGATCAGACAGCAGCCAAAGACGGAGAATCTCAATCTAAGTTCCCAATTCCTAACTTTTGTTCAATTCTCTTTTTCTTTCTTCGCCGTAGACTTTTCTTCGGTCAGGACAAAAAGGTTTCGTTCCACCATAACGTGTGGGGCAAACTAAAGATCATTTTCCAGGATGATAAGCTTTTATATCATTAACTTTTAGGTCTGAAATTCTGATGGCGTCCTTGACATTGGAGACACGTTTCGTATTCATGAGCTTGTTTGGTACGGATGTGATTTTGAATTGTGTTCAAATTCACATGTGACTTTGATTTCATTCTTGTTCAGAAACAGTAACTTTTGAAGCTGTTAAGATTTACTCCCAACGAAAAGAAAGGAAGGGTAAATGCTAAAGAATATGTCAGATGCAATGTTCACCCCAGGGATGATTCTGAAATCCTTTTGCATCTATCTATAATCGCTTACTACTAATTTCTATTCCAGGCCTTTATAGTATGATGGTAATATTTATTGGTATAGAATAGCATAGTTAAAAGCATAGTATTATAATAGGGTTAATTCCATGAAAAACCCCAAACCGATACAACTGTAACAAATTTAATCTAAACTAATTTTATGACCATCAAAAACTTTAAATTAATATACCCATGACAATTTTATTTTCTATTAGGTTTCGTTCAATTTTACCATCAAATTTCTGAATTTGATGGCATATGGTAGTTGACAGGTATACCAGTCTGGGGTTTTACCCTCTATTTGTCACAAGTGTATCGGTTTATGATTTTTCGTGATATTAATCTAATTTGATGGATGGTGAATTTGTCATAAATGTACCAGTTTGGGTTTTTTGTGGTCAAAAAAGTAGTTTTTGGTCAATTTTCATAGTTGTACCAATTTGAAATTTTTTGTGGTCAAAAAATTAGTTTATGATAAATTTGTCACAGGTTTATCAATTTAGAGTTTTTTATGGTGTTAATACATAGTAAAATAATAATTAGCACTGTACCTATGGAAATTATCATATAGCCCCATGGCTGGGCCAAGAGATCCAGGGCCCTCCTAGCCCGCTGAAGTACTGCAAGGAAGCCCAAAGGGATTGGAGCTTAAACTTACTTTCTTTAAGCGGGTTCCAATGTTTTGCTGCTCATTTTGCTAATAGATATTCTAATCTTCTTAGGATTTGTCAGATGCATGTTCTTTTGTTATTTTTACACTTTCTGTAAAGGACAAAATGTTCTTCCTTCTGTAACCGGTATTCTGATTAGTAAGATACAAACAAAGACATCTTGCACATTTATGTTCAATTTACATCACATATGGTTAATGTCAAATTTTGTAATCCACCGGTGAAAAATGAAAATGGTTCGAGCAAATTTCGTGATCATCAGTCCAGCGGCCCATTGACTAGCCCAGGCTGGCCTAAGGCGCAATGTTTAAAGACATTTTGAACGGGTTTGGGCAACAGCATATAGCGAAAAAACCCAACCCTACCAAAAAATTTGCATATAAAAAATTTATGATGATGGGCGATCATGGGTATATAAATTTAGGCCTAACTTTGAAGCCCGATTAGATCCCAACCTGCCGAATGATCAATTTGACATCTAACTAGAAATGGAGAAAAATAGAACTTTTGTAATTACATACATGTCGCATCCCCATCCGATTACAACAGATCTCCCAGCTAGCTAGCTACGTGATAAAGCTTAGTGGTACTTATATCAGACCTTGGCCTTATCGTCACTAGGGCTAGACCCCTAACCTTCCATTTAATCTTGAAAATTATACATCTTATCTTTTTCAATTAAACTCAATTTATAAGAATAAGTATATTGAGTTTCTCCATCGGTTTATAGTTGGCCACCCATGACTTACTTTGCTAGATACATTCCGGATCCAACCAATTATTAAGTATTTTTCCAAATGAAAAGAATCTCTAGGCCGTGTAGAGCCGTGAGCATGTCAATAACTTGTCTTTATTTCCTTTTTTTATGTCAGAAGTCCTTATTCCTTTAACGTCCCAAAAACTTAGAGCAGCATCATTGTCTTTTTTTCGTTCTCCGGAACTTTTATTGACCTTCAACAAAAACGATTGAGATAAGAAAAATATTAAAATTTTAATTTAGAATATAAATCTACCCTTCTTGAGAATATAATACCACACCACAAGTAAGATTGCAAAGAACAGATGTAGTTTTGTCTGTCATGTGCCCGTGGGACATACAAAAGTTCGCACCCTAGCACCCGTACGACAGAGGCAGCCACCATTTCTCCCGCTCCTCGGTTCGTCGCCACACCACCCGTCACTGTCCCGTCGAGCTGTGCGATCCACCACCACCCATGGGGCCAACGCGGCGACCCCTCTGTTCAGCCTCTCTCTCTCTCTCTCGCTCACCCTTTCTCTGCCTCTATCACGCTCAACAACTCTTTCTTATGCCCTCGTCGCTGTTATAGTAACAGCAAAATTGATTTTTGGTGATAACACCTTTAACCGATTAATGCTAGAGGACAAAAAGAAATCAAGAAAGCCCTGAATTATGGTGCGCTGCATGTTCTCTACCAAATTCAAGAATGAAGGGTGCTCACATTTCTTCAAGAAGAGCTGCTGAAGACATTTGTTGCCGTATATATTGTCTTTTGGCATTGTATGTTCGTACTAATTGTGTATTTATTGTTGACATTTGTGCTTAGGACAACCGTATGTTGAGAAAAGTTTGGTTGGGGTTATTGAGTGTGGTGGTGAACTTAGAATGTGGGTAGGGTCGTTTTTGGAAGGAAAATGATGCTTTTTGTAAATGGGGCTAATACCCTAAAAAACCTCCAACTTTAACTTTTATCACAATTTTATCTTTTGTCTTGTAAAAAACCTCTAACTTTTTTTTCCAAATCTACCATAAATTTTTTTTGTCCCATGAAAAACCCTCAATTTTAACTCATATCCCAATTTTTCCTTAAAATTTTTTTTGTTCTATGAAAAACCGCCATCTTTAGTTCTTGTCCCTATTTTAACTTCCAATCCCAATTTTACCCTAAAATTTTTACAGTCTCATAAAGAAATCACAAATTTTTACTTGAATCACAAATCTGTCCCCTTTAACCCTCCATCCAAAATTTTTCGTTCACAATCGAGAGATGAAAAATTTCCAAGCACAAAGTGTTCGAGTGTCCCGAGCGCGAGCGCTCCGATTTTGAGAGATGGAACATTTCTAAGCACGAGAGATCGAAGACCAAGCGCAAAATCACTAAGGACGATTCTGACAGAGGATTAATGGAAAGCAGATTTGAGACTCAAGTAAAAATTGGTGATCTTTTATGAATAAAAAAAATTAGAGTGAAATTGAAACTGGACCTAAAGTAGAAATTATTTTGTGAGACAAAAAAATTTTAGCGTAGAATTCATATTGGACCTAAAGTTGAAGGTTTTTTATAAAATAAAAAAAGTTTAGGATAGAATTGGGACTGAAATTAACGTTGGAGTTTTTTTATTGGATAAAAATATTAAAATTTTTTTTAACATGACCTAAAATTTGAAATTTATATAAGAAAAAAGTAGAATAAGAATAAAAGCTAAAGTTATAGATTTTTTTTAGGTATTAGGACAATGAAGACATGACAGTGACAGATGGCAGGGTGCAAAGTGGTACTTAGGGAAAAAACTCAAGTTGCAAAGATGTACATATATTGAATTCTTTTTGTATTCACCCAAGTCAATTCAATGCAGGTTATTCCAGGACTATCATTGGATCAATGTACTGTTAAATGATGTGATAGACTCTTTCTTAATGCTGAAGATAATTTACTTGTTAGAAAGGCCTGCTTTGGCTTTATGACATTATTTAATAAACTAATTTTCGAGCACTTCATATTGTTCGCCATATTCCTTTTTCAGTCATGCAAGGATCCAATTTTACTAAAAGAGAGTTTAAAAGTAGAGTGTCCACCTAGTCAAGTAGATATGGAAAGATGGAAATCTTCATGCGTATGTTGTTTTCTTGGTCAATTTTTTAAAGGGTAATACCCAAGGTAAAGCGGATGAATTCATTTAATTCTCTAATAATCATATGCTGCGTTAAATGTTAAATAAGATCTCATAAAACTAATTAGTACATTTGTATTCTTCTTAATTAAATTACGATCGGTGCGAGATACTATCTCGTATTAGGATACAAATCCGCCTATCGCACACAAGATGATGACAGCACGGCGTGATAGGTAACGATGTTGGAATCAAACTAGGCGGCGGCGACTTTAACTGTGGCGATGGCAGGGTTGGCACGACAATTGGGCATGAGGCGCATGAGGGATGGAGGGAGAGAGAGCGAAGCGGATTTCTTATTTTTATTTTTTGTATGTGCACTAGGTTTTGTGGCGTTTGGATCAGTGAGGTGATAAATATATTTGGTTGGACAGTTGATGCGATCCCAGGATGTAGACAGCATGTCGGTTCACGATAAGAACCAAGTGAGCTGCATCCCTCTTATCTAACAAACACGCACTGTTTAGGGAAAAACTTCAATGAGAGACCGCAAACCAAACATAGGAGTTATCTTGTACCGTCTGAAACCGGCCTCCAAGAAAAGCTTTTCCCACTCTTTCTCGGTCCTCTCTCTTCCTGTGGCCACCGTCATCATCAACACATCGAAGAAGAGCTTCGTTGCAGTTTCTTCTGGAGCATCGTCCTCAGTCTCACTTATCACAATGTCCATGATTATTACCTTCCCTTGCTCGTTGTTCTTGTCACCAATCGCTTCTTTGCATTTTCTGAGCACCTTCACACAGTCCTCGTCGCTCCAAGCGTGTAAAGTCAACTGTGATCAGCGAATGGTGCATCCAATCAGAAGAACATATGCAACAGAAAAAGACTTTTCAAATGTCGACCCACTTGTGTTGGAGATTATGGAATCCAACTAAAGGCGTATGAAGTGGAAAATTCGTCAATGTGACATCAAATCCGTTGACTGGACAATGGAAAAATTTCTCAGTGGAATGTTGAAAGTACATTAATGTCCCAGTGGAGAGTGAAGCTCTACAATATTTATATCTCTATTTAACGTAGCGATAAGTACATCTGCTGGCCTTAGAATTTTGAGGAAAATGATTTATTTGACATGATATTAGAGCCCATGTCACAAACTTGAATGTCGACATTAAACAATATTTTCATCAGTGTGGACATTAAACAATATCATAATAAGAGGTCTTGAATTCAAATTTTTCAGGCTCTTATTTGCCTCCCTAATTACATATTTTCACTCCGATAAAAAAAAATTACATATTTTCGCGTTTTAAGCTTGGGCCAAAATCCGGCTTCTCCATAATGAGGAGTGGTGGAACTACACCTTAATCTAATAGTTTAAGCTTTTAGCTCACAAGTTTCACGAGCAAATTACTATAAAAATCATAAACATATTGTACGGATACCAATTCAATTTTAAACTTTTCAATTGGCCTATTTCTTAAAAATTTTGACGATTTGTCAATATAATCCTTTCAGCCAATTTTCGCCAAAAATTAGCTACTTGTACATATTGGCTGTCTTACGTGTAACGGTCAGCACTGATGATGATGACATATATTTTAATTTAAAAAAAAGAAAAAAGAGAAAGAAAAAAATTCATAATATTTTTTTTAAATTGCAAAAATTGTCTACGTCAGCGCCACCATCCACGTCAACGATTACAAGCCAAAATTGACTTAAAGGATTACATTAGTAAATCATTAAAAGATTAAAACTGATATGGCCAAATTGAAAAGTTTAATACTGAATTGACAACCGTATAATAAATTTAAGACTTATTTGGGAATTATCCCCACATTCACACAATCCTCTTTGCTCCAAGCGTGTACATGACTTTATCTATGGTCAATAATGGATGCATCCAACAATGAATAGAAATATGCAACAGACTATTCAAATATTACGTGCACAGTCAAAAGTTCATGAATGCGACATTAAATTTGTTGACTAACATTGCAAAGTTCCGCTTACGAATGTCCAAGCGATTGGATTAAATATAAATTCATGTAAGACTTATGGCATCGTTAGTGATTTGGGTTCACTCGGTCAACAATGAATTCACTCTCGCGGGCAAAAGTTCCTAAAATCCACCATCCCATGTTAGGAAATTAAAAGCGATTAACTTGATATGCAAAGTGAGATCCGCAGCCAATTGCCAACAGCGAAATGCTATGGTGCATACCTTGAGTAAAATCGCATCTGCAGAAGGAATGGACTCAAACATATCACCACCAACAAACTTCAGAGTCTCACTATCCGGCAAGCCAGCAACCACCTGCGGGAGATCGAGCACCGTGCACTTCAACCCCGGACACGCCTCGGAGATTATCCTTGCCACGATTCCCGTGCCGCCTCCGACGTCCACCAAAGAATTTAACCCTTCGAAGATCTCTTTACAATCCTGAATAACCAAATTCATCATCTGAGAATCACTGGCCATTGCTCTATTGAATGTATTCCCAAATTCAGGATTCTTCCTCCCATAGTCCCATAGATCGCCTCCATGTGCAGCCTCAAAAGGATTGATTAATTTGTCTCTGCAATCGTTGTCGTTATTTCCTTGGAGCCAATCTCCAAGAAAATGCCAAGGAGTCACAAGAGCTGGATCGAGCATGGCCGCGACGAACGGCGAGAGCCCCACGACCTTATCACTCAGAAGCAGACGCGAAGAAGGCGTCGAGACATAAGCCTTAACTTGTTGTTCTTCTTCTTCTCCATTGTTCGGAACGAGGGTCTCCGCGAAAATGCCCGAGTGAACCAAAACGCGCATGAGGCGGTAAAGGCATGTTGATTTGGATGGGTGGATTCGGAGCGCCGAGGCCAGCTCGAGGAGGGTCATGGGTCGCTTGTGGTCATGAATGACGTCGGGGATGCGGAGTTGAACCGCGCACTTGAGAGACATGGAAGAGATGAAGTTGAAGGTGTGGTTGTAGAGGTGGGATTGAGCTTGGAACATCTCTTTGGCTTCAGGAGAGCAGCTGAGATGATGCACGGTTCTGTTGTGAACAAGACTTGATGAATCGGGCATGACTCGTTTGTGACAGTAGAGGGAGAAATTCCTGCTTCTGTAGAGAAGCCGATGGTATAAGTTGATAGACATGGCTTTTTGCTTACTTGAGAGGCGAGTTGACTGACTATATATTGATTTATGCAAGAGACTGTATATTCTCTAGAGCGAAGCATGTACATAGAGGCTATTATCAGGAACCTTGGTATGACCAAGTCCAAGTACATGTCCTAAAAGAACAATAAAAAATGGACCTTAAGTGATATGATCGTAGGGAGTTTCTAGCAGACAAATAGGAACAGTAGCTTGTGACTTTTGAGACAGAGTTGAAAAGGATGCCACGATGGGACAGATCCCGGCCGTGGTCCTCTGAGGTAGAGAGGGAAAGTGAAAGCTCACGTCTTGTTGTAAGTTTTCAAGATTAGACAACATCAAGGGACCACGGACCACGTCTTTTAGTTATATGCCCTTTCAAATTTCATCTCCATTTTTCTTTCACTTATCCCATCATATTTTCCTAGATTTAATTTCCTAAAAAATCTTCAATTTTAGATCAAGTTTCAAATATGTCCCGAATTATTTTTATCTTAAAAATTTCAAATTTTAAGTCAAGTTCTAAATCTATCCCGAACTTTTTTTTCTATTAGAAAAAATCCCAAACTTTAAATTTAGTTTCAAATCTACTCCGAATTTTATTATGTAAAAAAAATACCAAAATTTAATTTATTTTTGAAAATATACCCCCTGTAATATAGTCCTAACTTAACATAGTACTTCTACATCAATAAAGTACCAAGACCTTTTTTTAGATAAAGAAAAGTTTAGAGCAAATTTGGACTAAACCTAAAAATTATATCTTTTTAAATTAAAAAAAGTTTTTTGTGGTGGATTTGTTATCGCCCCTAACTTTAATATCCTAAAATGATTTTATTTTGGAGGATTTCAACAATTTTTATTGGGTTGGATTGGTTATTGAAGTGGAAATGAGACGTCGATTTGCATATATCGCCCCATTACTTTGTTGATGTGGATTTATTATCGATATAGAAGTGTCACGTTAAATTAGAACTGGATCACATGATATGTTTTTGAAAATAAATTGAAATTTACTGATTTTTTTTACACAAAACAAAATTCGGGGTAGATTTGGGACTGAACTTAAAGTTTAAAATTTTTTCTGAGACAAAAAAAAGTTTGGGGCAGATTTGGAATTTAACATAAAATTTGGGGTTTTTTCTAAGACAAAAAAAAGTTCGAGACAAATTCGAGACTTGACCTAAAGTTGGAATTTTTTAGGAAATTCACCCAATTTTCCTAGCTGTCGCGACCTACCCCCACCAAAGATCGGGTTTAGGCCAAGAGGTATTTGTCAATGGATATAAACAATGATTGGTTCATTTGAATGGTGAGCCAAATGGTTCATTAATCCAATGATCGAGGCACTCCCAAGCCTCACAACTTGAGCGACGAGAATTGTCTAATTTAAGCATTCGATTGGAGTCGCCACTAGCCATGATCAAGGGTCGGCTAGAAACCCTAATCGAGACGCGGGAGTATCGTCTCGATATACGGAAAAATCATATATTCTAAAATTCGGGGACTTGATTACACTAGCGATCTAACTAGTGCTATTTCGGTACCTAAACTTGAATTATCGCAAATTAACGTACTGGGCAACTTATCGAAAAAGCTAAAATTCAGACTAATCGTTCTAAAAATAAAAAACAACAATTAATATATTAAAAGTACGCAATCAAATAATAATAAAAAGAAAATAAACAACCAGCGACTTAGTATCGTCTTTAGAAAGAAAAAGGCAATCAAAAGCCTTATAGTAAAACCCTAATGGCTTATCCGAATTTTGAGAATTTTTTAGAGGTTTTTTTTTCATTTTTCATTTTTTGAGTTTTTTTACCTAAAATCTAGTGAAATTAAGCCCAAAACTGGTTTTTGAACATTTCCTAATTTTCTAATTTTTTTGGAGTTTTTTTTATTTTTTTAGTATTTTTTATTTTTCTAAATTTTTAAATATTTTTATTTAATTAATTTTTTTGGGATTTTTAAACATTTTCGAATTTTTTTGGAATTTTTAATTTTTTTGGAATTTTTGAAAATTTTTTTGAATTTTTAAATTTTTGAAAATTTTTATTAATAATATAAAGATTCCGGACCGGGTCCCCTGACCCGATCCGCCCGATGCCCGACCCGCCCAAGTTTTCAAATTTTGATTTTTTATTCTATTTTTTCTTCTCTTTTCTTTTTTCTCTCTTTTCCTTTTCTTTTCTATTTTTTCTATTTTTTATTTTCTGGTCTTCATCCCCTGCGTGCCTTCTCTAGAACTTCTTCTTCATGTGTTCTTCACCGAGAACGTTTCCTTCTCGGTGGTTCACTGGCCACCACCGCACCAAGCCGAAACTAGCCTCCTCGGGCGGCGCCGACGTCGAATCTGCCCCGGCCAAAACCATGACACCACTATCACCGAATCACCATCCTTAATCCAGCACCAACAGCCACCAAAACGCCAACCTCGATGATCATTTCATTTTTCGACAACCAGATGTCCCCGGCAACAAGATGTACTACAACGCAAACAAACGGACATACACACATTCAAAATACAAATAGCAAGCCTACGGTAGAGGCCTCAAACCGTGGGCAACGGCGACGTGGGGAGTAGATCTCCGGCGAAGGTCCCATCCATGGCCGGCTTGAACGGCAAGAGATATGTCATTAAAACCCAAAGAAATCACAGAAAACACGCAGGTTCAGACACCATTTGACAAATGTGAACACTAATCGAACATAAAGATCGGGTTCCAAGCACTGATTGCACAAAAAGCAACTCGGACCCCCAGTTAGACATTTCGTCAAAAACGTAATGTGCAAGTTCATAAAGACGCTCTAGAGTGAGATTCAATGCGATTTGCGGCTCGGTTATGAAGTACAGAGACCTAAACGACTGTATTATAGGGCAGATTCGTCTTGGTTTGCGATGGAACGCCGAAAAACGACACGACCAGAACCGGTGTTTTAAAACAACGCAATCTCACTGAAGGATTTGATCGAACAGGTGGGGTACAATCGAAAAGCGGATTCGCAGATCTGGTTTTAACACAGATTACTGTTGATTTTCGACATATAACGTTTAGACCATCTTGACTGGGCGTCAAACGAATGTTTACCTCGGTCGACGGGGCTGGACAACCACCGAATAGGCTCGGTGTGCCCGGCACCCGAGAGGTAGGGGAAGGGGAAGCAAAAACAGGGGACTTGAGCTAGTACCCACCTGGTTCGTGGCCGACCGGAGCGAGGCGCGACGGCTGGGGGGGGCTCAGCGACTGTTCTGGCGGTCCTCCGGCGAGTGGATGAAGCTCGGACCTCTCTGATTCGCTTCAATTTTCTCTCGGTCTCCCTTTTCTCTCCCGAAACTCTCTCCTTTTTCTCTCTTCAATTACTCCCCGTTCCCCCCTTTGATTACTCTCGGTTCAAGTCCCTTTTATCCCCGATTGCGACCTGTTGGATATATTGTTAATATAGTCCAAATAATATGTTCACATACAAGCCCAACAGGTGTAAAGCATGGTTATTCTGGGCCCATATGGGCTGGAGCCCAATAGCTTGCATATAAACTCTAGGGTTTTCCCTACGCTGGAGGTAACACTGTTGAACATTCCAAACTTGATGTCTCTTGGTGTAATACTTCAAGCAAAACACTTTTTCTCTCTCAAACCCATAACCTCCAGCAATCTTGAAGTATTAGATTCGTGTATCGGATTTGAGCAAGAAAGGTGTCTACTCGAAGATCTCGTCGAGACGAACTCGAAGTTATTATTTATTTTCGATTTCGACGAGAGGGTTGGCCGGGATCTGAGTTTGAAGATTCGGTGGCCGAAATCTTTGATTCAAGAACCCAGAAATTATAGCCAATTTCAGAGGGTGAAACCACTTGGATCTTGTTCTCCTCGTCGATACGAGCGTTTTGAGTGGTCACTCGCCTTGAACGGAGTTCGGACGGCTGAGATACGACAACCGGAAGTTTCAGCGATTTTTGGCTTCCTGCGAATTTCCGCGACTTTTCGGCGTTCAGCGAATTTCCAGCACTTCTCGGCTTCCAGCAACAAGGGCAGTCCATCTTAAGGTTTTTGGGCGCTCCGAATCTGTTTTTGAGGTCTGTTTTGGCAAACTCCATCTCTACAGAGCAGTTTGACCAAGGTTAGGGGCATTATTCGACTTTGTGCGCTCCGCGAACTTCAAGGTGCACTCTTTTTACGTCTTTGCTCTGATTAAAATGAAAAAAAAACATAGTTCCTATGATATTATCAAGCTGCAATCACTTGATGTCATTGAATTTCATGGTTGGAAATTGCATGTTCAATTTGGCGTGAAAGAACGTGAAATATTCCACACAGTATTGAGTGATTTTGCATCTACCACTGAAGATGATGAACATCAATGGAACAAAGATGAAGATTTTTGTAGAGATTACTTGTTAACCTCTTTAAATCCTCGTCTAGCTATGACTTATAGTGAGTTTAAGACAGCGAAAGAGGTATGGGATCACTTGAAAGAGGATAACTCTGATGTGTTCGATAATCTCTTTGTTGGTCTTGTGTTGAGTAAGCTACCTGCTGAATTGAGTTCTTTCAAGACTGAAATGCACAAACAGAAAGAACTTATGAGGCTGGATGAATTAAAGAGGTATACTAGGAAGAGTTTAGAACAAGATGAACAACAAAAGTCAGTTGCCAACTTAGTTTCCCATTCCAATAAACCTCGGAAAAAGTCCAAGTCATCAAAAGGTGAATCCTCTTCACAGTTAGAGGCCAAAAAGACTATCTTCAAAAGGAAGAAGAAGGGCAAGTGCCATAACTGTGGAAAGTGGGGTCACTGGGCAGTAGAGTGTAAGCTACAAAAGAAGCCAAAGAATGACACACCATAAACTGTGACTAATATGTTAATTAGTAAATCTGAGCCTCAAGCCTTCATTGGAATGATGAAGAATGGAAAGGCCAGAGTCTCCTCTGAGTGGTGGTTAGATAGTGGCGCTATTTGTTATGCTACAAATGACAAGAACTCAGTCACTGAGGTCATAGAAGTGAAAGACACCATAGAAAATTGTAATGGTGGTGAGGCAGAGGTGACTCATGCCGGAACTGCAAATTTGGTGCTTTCTTCAGGTAAGTTACTAACTCTGAAACATGTTAGAGTAGTACCTTTACTTAAAAAGAATTTGATATCTATGAGTTTACTTGATAAAGTCGGTATGTCCTTTTCAACTATGAATGATTGAGTAACTTTATCTGTTAACTCATGCTATTTCGGTTGTGCATTCATGGTTAATGGTATGTATAGGTTGAGTTTAGATACTGATAGCATCAACCATATGAATTCTACTTTGATTGATCCAAAGTTATTACACAATAGACTTGGACATGTGAATTACAGGAAGATGCAACATCTAGCTAAAACTCACAACATTCCATTGGATACTTCTATTCGATTTGACAAATGTGAAGTTTGTGCACAGGCTAAGATCACTAGAAAACCTTTTAAGTCGGTTTCTAAAAGCACACAACTTCTTGAGCTAACACATTCTGACCTCTGTCACTTTAGAAATTACGTTACTAGAGGTAATCGGAAGTATCTACTAACATTCATAGACGATTTTTCTCGATATTGTCATGTTTATTTGTTGAAATCGAAAGATGAGGTTTTTGAAAAGTTTAAGATTTTCAAGTCTAGAGTAGAAAATCAACTCAACTTGAAAATTAAGAGGTTTAGAAGTGATAGAGGAGGAGAATATACAATGACAGGGTTCAAGGACTTTTGTGCTTCGGAGGGCATAATACTTGAAACCACTGCTCCTTACTCACCCCAATCAAATGGTGTTGCAGAGCGTAAGAATAGAACGTTAACTGAAACGTTAAATTCCATGTTACTTACAGCTGGCATGCCTTCCTCCTATTGGAGAGAAGCAGTTCTAACTGCTAATCACATCCTAACAGGTTGCTGCACTCTAAGTTGTCTATGATACCTTATGAGATATGGCATAAATGTCCTTGTAGATATGATACTCTTAAGACTTGGGGCTGTATTGCTTATGTAAGAATACAAGATCCTAAAAGACCTAAAGTGGGACCTAGAACCATTACTTGTGTATATCTAGGTTGTGTGGAAGATAGTGTTGCATATAGATTTTTAGATCTATCTACTAATATAGTGATAGAATCTAGAGATGCAGAATTTTTTGAGAACAAGTTTCTCAGAGATCATGGCTTGAATGTTTCTGGATCTATAGATATGATTTCAGAGTCTCCTGTAGAATTTGAAACAAGCTTTTCTGGCACTAATTTCCCACAATTGATTGTTGAACAAGTTCCAGTTAGAGTATCTACAAGAGATAAAGTTCCCAAAAGTTTTGGTGAGGACTTTGTTACTTGCCATCTAGAGGATGATCCATTCTCCTATCAGGAAGCAATAAGATCTAAGGAATCTCTACTGTGGGCAGAAGCCATAGATGATGAAATGAGCTCTTTGCTACAGAACCACACTTGGCAGCTAGTCAATTTGCCAAAAGGGGCTAAGGCTATAGGCTGTAAGTAGGTATTGAAAAAGAAACTGAATAGTGATGGATCAATAGCCAGATACAAAGCACGTTTAGTAGCTAAAGGCTATAAAAAACAGAGTGGAATAGACTATTTTGATGTCTATTCACCTGTGTGTCATCTATCAACTATAAGAATTCGTCTTGCTTTGGCATCTATTGAACACTTTGTAGTGCATCAAATGGATGTAAAGACAGCTTTCCTAAATGGAGAGTTAAATGAGGAGATCTACATAGAACAACCGGAAGGGTATGTCATGAAAGGTCTTGAGGACAAAGTTTGTAAATTGAACAAATCTTTGTATGGTCTTAAACAAGCATCTAAGATGTGGCATCTTAAATTTGACAAAGTGGTAATAGTTATGGCTTTCAGTCTAGTTATTCATATAAATGCCTTTACCATCATTCTATGTCAAATAAGATAGTCATCATTTGCGTGTATGTTGATGACATGTTAATTCTTGGTTCCGATCATTCTGTAGTGAGTGACGTGAAAGCTACTTTAGCTAAAGAATTTGACATGAAAGATCTTGGTATTGCTAATACCATTCTTGGTATGAAAGTAAGTTTTGAAAGGCAAGTCATCTTCCTTAGCCAGACTCATTATATGGAGCAACTACTTTCTACCTGGGGATACAGTGAATGTAAACCGAGTGCGACACCATGTGACTATAATAAAAGACTGAGTCCTAATGAAGGGACCGGTGTTGATCAGTTAAAGTACTCGAAACTGATTGGTAGTCTCATGTATGCTATGAGTTGCACTAGACCTGACATAGCCTTTACAGTTGGCATGCTGAGTCATTTCACTAGTAATCCTAGTAAAGAGCATTGGGATGCCCTCAGTAGGCTGATGAGATACCTTAAAGGTACTAAAGATTATGCTCTATGTTATTCTGGTTATCCTCCAACTGTGGATGGATATTCTGATGCCTCATAGTGTTCAGAAATTGGAAATAGTAAGTCCACTAGTGGATATGTATTCACTTTGGGTGGAGCTGCTATTACTTGGAAATCCAAAAGATAGACTTGTATTGCATTATCGTCTATGGAATCAGAACTTTTTGCTTTGGCCTCAGCCGGCGAAGAGGCAGAGTGGATAAAGAATCTGATTATGGATATTCCTTTGACTCAACTAAAGATTAATTCTTTAAACTTGTTTTGTGATAATCAAGCCACTGTCCAAGTCGTCAAGAATGCTCTCTTTAATTCCAAGAGAAGACATGTGAGACTGAGCCATGCGTTGTTGAATTATCTGCACGAACAAGGAGTTATCACCTTGATCGATGTGCGATCGACGGATAACATGGCCGATGCTCTCACAAAGGGTATGCCTATGGATCGATTATTCAAAATAGTGGGGGAAATGGGGTTAAAGACTATATAGATATGTCTTAATTACCATTTACTTACCTTCTAATTGTATGTTTTGCATTATCGAATCTTCCTTTGTTGGCCACAATGATAAGCACAGTTTATGTATTTCATCGATGTTCATGGTTGCTGATTAATTTGAAAAGGGTGAGTTGTCTCATTCCAAACTTGATGAAGATGACGTTAACCCAATTCAAAGGTTCTATCTGGGAAGCTTGTGTCATTCCAAACTTGATGATACAATCTAACTAGATTGGACTATCCTTTGGTTAAATGGTCTCATTCCAAACTTGATGCTAGATTATTTGACTTTAAGGAATCAGTAATTGTGACATTCCAAATTGAAATACAGAGATAGTTGTTTGCATAAGAAGCCTGTTGGTTATTGTAAGTGAAATGACTATTGGTCATGTTCTTTGAAACTAGACAATGGTTATTCTCTTATAAATAAACCTAACTGTTGGTTATTGTAAGTGACATGACTATTGGTCCTGTTCTTTAAAACTAAACAATGGTTATTCTCTTATAAATAAACCGAAGTTGATGGCTCTTTGTAATTCAAACTGTCTAGGCCTTGTTCATAATTTATGAAACTGGCTTGATGCTTATGAACATGATATTGATGCTTTATGACATTAATATATGTTCTTCTCTGCCTGATTGAATTCATAATAATATGACATTCTAAAGGGGATGGCAGAGATGGAGGAGAGCTTATTGGGTTGGATCTTGACCAAGATGATCCACTAGATGAATGAATATATCATTCAAAGTATGTAGGGACTTGACAAGTCACCTGCTATTGCCCATTTTGATGAAGTTCATTTACTTGAGACTTCAGTTTTGCTATTTCTATTGTGTGAACATCATTGTGCTTGGTTGTGAACTGATTCTGAGATTTATTTTGGGATTTGGATGAGTTTAGACTGAATCTAAAACTCTTCATATTTAATTTTATGTGCTGATCTCAGAACAGATTCATGATAAGGATGGTTCACTTATTTAGATTGCAAATTATGATTGAGTTTAGTATTTAGTGCTAAAACTCTTTGACCGATCCAAGTTGATTGTCTTGGACTGAATGTGGATGATTCATATTTGTTTGAACATTACACTGACCACCGTATTGGATTGTGCTGTATGGTGAACATAGGAGGAGATTGTTGGATATATTGTTAATATAGTCCAAATAATATGTTCACATACAGGCCCAACAGGTGTAAAGCATGGTTATTCTGGGCCCATATGGGCTGGAGCCCAATAGCTTGCATATAAACTCTAGGGTTTTCCCTACGCTGGAGGTAACACTGTTGAGCATTCCAAACTTGATGTCTCTTGGTGTAATACTTCAAGCAAAACACCTTTTCTCTCTCAAACCCATAACCTCCAACACGACCTTCCTTTTGGGACCACTGGCCGCCTGATCTCTGGCCCCCGCGACGCGCGACGACGCCCCCTGCTACTGCGTGAATTCCCTGCTGCGCGCGTCTCCTTCCGCTCCCGTACCAGCCTCCCCTCTTGGTCCCCTCTGCTGATAACAATAAAAGGGAAAGAAGGTTGTACTGGGCTGGGCCAAAGAGAAAAGAAAACTGGGCCGGGTCGCGAAAGAGGGAAAAAGGATTGGGCCGGGCTGATCCGTCCCGCTCGAACCGGGTCGGATCAGCCCGGATCTTTTTTAAATAATTTTTTTTGATTTTTTTTTTGATTTTTTTAAATGAGAAAAATATGTCTAATAGACTCCATTAATGCAAATGCACATAATGTCTATATGCCATGTAATTTAATAAAAATATTTTTATTTAGGGGTTAAAAATTAATCCCTAATTTTATATGTAATTAAACTATAAATGGATAGTCAAAATTTAGGTGTCAACACTAACGTTACTTCGACAGATTTACATTACTTTTCAAATTGAAGAATGAACGACATCCTAATTCTAGTTTACAAACTTAGTTAATCATAAGTAAAATAATGCTAGACATACAAAGACACTTTTACTAAATTAGTTTATCGAGCGATCCGGCATAGTCATTTTCAAGTGCTTGAGTGGACCCACCAATGTAAGTTTCCACTTACAAAAGTGCCGCATCGCTTATTCAGTTGACGAGTCCTAATTTTTCTACCATTGCCTTATTAGGTAATATCATATAATGTCCGTAATATTGAATATCTTGTTAAAAGAACTACTTTAATTTGTCACATCATTTAATCAAACAATATATAAGATCTCTACACAATGTTGCTTTTCAGTCATGCAAGAACCCAAGTTTACTAAAATGAGAGGTGTAGAGCTAGTCATGTAGGAGTGGAAAATTAAAGATTCACGCATAGGTATCTTTTGGCCAATTATTACTTCAAGATATGGGGTCCAAAATAAGGGGATAGGTTCATAATTCGCCGAAAAATTTAATATTATTGTTAGGTCGCGTTGAATATAAAGAAAAAAACAGCACACATTGATAGCTGGGTATTGACATATAAATCTAGACATAATAATAATCCATAAGCATATAATAAAATATTACGCAAGATTTAATATGAGTTCTTAGTACAATCATAGTAGGATTCTTAACGAAATCACAAGCAGTGCTTGCAAATAGACACAAGTTCAATCCCTAAGGAAAGACTTCAATGAGAGACCTTAATTCAAACATAGGAGTTATCTTGTGCCGTCTGAAACCGGCCTCCGAGAAAAGTTTTTCCCACTCTTTCTCGGTCCTCTCTCTTCCGGGGCCCACCGTCATCATCAGCATATCGCAGAAGAGCTTTGTCGCGGTTGCTTGGGCATCATCATCTTCAGTCTCGCCTATCACAATGTCCATGATTATCACCTTCCCCCTCTCCTTGTTCTTGCCAGCGATCGCTTCTTTGCATTTTCTCAGCACCTTGACACAGTCCTCGTCGCTCCAACCGTGTAATAGCAACTAAGTTATCAGCAGATACATCCAATTACTCGACGGAGTTGTGGAGTCTGATAGAGAAAAGTAATATTCAAGCGCAAAAATAGTTGTTGTAGGCAGGTACATCCCAAGAGATCACCTATTCTGCTAATAGCATACATGTAATTTTATATCATAACTATGTATGCCCCAGACTCCTGCTATATATATTGGGGCAATATCTTTTGTAGTTGTAACGTTGAAGCTTGCAATACTACTGATAGTGGAGAGATTGCCTAGCACGGCATCGTAGTTTTTCCCTCTCTGATTTTGAAAGGGTTTTTCACATAAAAATTCGCTTGTTTTCTTTTCTATTTTTTTCTCATCAAAGATTCGCGTTCCTAACATTACATAGTAGAAACTATCCAACAGAAGAAGAGTTATGGTCTCCGAAATTGTCATACTTCGAAGTGAGGTCGCTTTTGTTGGGTTCTTCAGATTCATGTTAGGGCAAGGAGGAGATTCTGCTTGATTACCGTGCTCCTTGGTAAGTTTCGAGGATTCTTTTCTTTGGAGCCGTGAGGGAAATTTGGATTTGATTCGACGAAAGAATTTGAGAAGAAAGAGACAGACGGTACGAGACAAATGATCATGGCTACAAGGATTCCGCTGTAAAGCGAGAAAGTAAGAGACGTCCAGATGGATTTCTGGTCTGAAAGGGAAGAGCGGAAATTTTGAGGTTTCTAAAATCATGAAGCACTCCTAATTTGCTAAAAGAGGAGTTAAATTTTTAAAAAATTGAAAAACAAGGCAACCCTCAAGGTATTAACTTAAAAAGAAATATGCAGAGAAATCTTGATTAGATGAGATCTGATAGATGAGAGAGAAGCTTTGCAAAATAGTAATGGATAAATGCACTGAAAATCCTAAAACTTATCATAAAAGTGCAATTAAATCTTGAAACATGCAAAAAGTGGAAAATGCTGACGTGACTTGTTGTTATTATTTCTCCATCCTACATGGCAATAACATGACTAAAACAACGCCATTTTGGTCCAAAACTGATTTTTAATACAAATTTTATTTAAAAAAATAAGCTAAATTTAATAAATAAAGAAAGGAGAAACTAAGGATGGAGGGTTGCAGGCCCATGCCGCTGTAGCCCCACCATCGCCAGGAAGGGCCGGATAAGCAAAAGCCCCAAACTAACTCTAGAAATCCTAACCAAAGCTCCAATACCAAATGTTGTGAAATAATACGGAAGCTAAAGAATTTTACAATTCAAGTCTGACGCAAGAAAAAGAAATCACTAGAGAAATTAATGAGAAATGATAAAAAAAACAGTAGAGATTACATCGTTCAATCTAAGGGTTGATACCTACTTCACTGGCATAGCTAATCGCCATGAAATCTACTATCAATAAGAAGAATATATAGTTGCAATTGCTCAAGTATTTTCAATCCTAGATTACACGCAAAGTAATATCTACAACTATTATCTCATAATTTCTCAAAGAGAATTGACTCAAAAAACTCACAAAAAGAAAACTCTAACAGCCCGCTTATTTGCTCTAGTGTGCAATACTAAACAGAATTCATCTCTTATATGTATAACATTTGTATCCAAAATAGAAAACAGTTTTAGAAAATCTACTCAAACTAGGAAGCCACTAAATTTAAAAAACCAATTCAAACTAGGAAACCACTAAAATTAAAAAACCTACTCAAACTAGGAAAGCTACTTGGATTGATTTCCTTTACGAGCTCAAATTCGAGACATATTCTTAACATAGCTAATGATTGACATTCACACACTTGACAATAAATTCAATCTAGCACACAAAAAATTTTATAATTCAATGTCCTATATTAGGTAATCTTTGTGAAAATGAAACTTACGTATTGCAGATGCCGAATTAGTTTCTTTCCAAATAATCATATGCTATCAACTTATTATGCAAATTAAGATCCGCAATTCCAAATAAGGACCTGAAGTGCCTTCATTTTCTAAAATAAGGGCCTGAAATGACCAAATCGTTTCAAATAAAAACTTTTAGCCAATTGGCCAACATGTGACTATTCCAACAACGGATATTTTAGTCAAAAAATTCTAAGTATATGTTTTTTTTTGTTTTTTTTTCTTTTCTTTTCTTTTCCTTTTCTTTTTCTTTTTCTTTTCTTTTTTCTTTTTTCCTTTTGCCTCCCTCGGCCATTGCCGTGCCTCATCGATGGCTGATGGAGGTAGCCGAACTCGAGCAAGGGTCGCCCTCGCCCTATCTAGTAAGGGTGTTCCTTGCTAGATTTGATGAGGGCAAGGGTTGTCCTCACTAGCGTTGGGCAACAACATTCCTCACTAGATCCGGCAATGGCTACCCTTACTGGCGTCGAGCAAGGGCCGCCCTTGCCTAGGCGAGCAAGAGCCGCCCTCATTGGGCCAGCCCAGGGTGACCCTCGTTCGACATCGACGAGGCCCAATGATGGTTAGCAAAGGGAAGAGGAAAAAATAAAAAATAAAAAGAAAATAACAAAAAAAAGGAAAAAGGAAAGAAAAAAAGGAAAAAGAATTCAAAAAAGTAAAAGACGAAAATGCCCTTCGGTCAGTGAGGTCGGGCTCTTCTTTGAGATTGATATGACCACTTCAGACTCTTATTTGAAATAAAGTTCACTTCATGCCCTAATTTGAAATAAGCTTTACTTCCGGTTTTTATTTGAGAAAATAAGAGCAGTTCAGGCCCTTATTTGGAATTTCCCTCCAATTTATAACAGTGAAATGCTATAGTGCATACCTTGAGTAAAATAGCATCTGCAGAAGGGATGGACTCAAACATATCACCACCAACAAACTTCACATTCTCACTCTCCGGCAAGCCGGCAACCACGTGTGGGAGATCAAGCACCGTGCACTTCAAACCTGGATACAGCTCGGAGATTATCCTTGCCATGGTTCCCGTGCCACCTCCGACATCCACCAAAGAATTCAACCCTTCAAAGATCTCTTTACAATCCTTAATTACCAAATTCATCAACTGAGAATCACCTGCCATTGCTCTATTGAATGTATTCCCAAATTCTGGATTCTTCCTCCCATAGTCCCATAGATTGACTCCATGCGCAGCCTCAAAAGGATTGTTTAATTTGTCTCTACAATCGTCACGGTTATTTCCTTGGAGCCAATCTCCAAGAAAATGCCAAGGACTCACAAGAGCCGGATCAAGCATGGTCGTGACGAACGGCAAGAGCCCCGTGACCTTATCACTCAAAAGCAGACACGAAGAAGGTGTCAAGACATAAGCCTTAATTTCTTTTTCTTGTTCTCCATTCTTGGTGACAAGCGTCTCTGCAAAAATGCCCGAGTGAACCAAAACGCGCATGAGGAGGTAAAGACACGTCATTTTGGATGGGTGGATTCGGAGCTCTGAGGCTAGCTCAAGGAGGGTCATGGGTCGCTTGTGGTCATGCATGACATCGGGGATGCGGAGTTGCACCGCGCATTTGAGAGACATGGAAGAGATGAAGTTGAAGATGTGATTGTAGAGGTGGGATTGAGCTTGGAATATCTCTTTGGCTTCTGGAGAGTTACTGAGAGGATGCATGGTTTGGTTGTGAACTAGACTAGATGATTCGGGAATCACTCGGTTGAGATAACAGAGGTATAAATTCCTGGTTCTGTAGAGAAGTCGATGGAATAAGTTCATAGAGATGGCTTTTTTCTTGCAAGAGAAGCCGGTTCACGTTTGGCTTCTTAGGTTTTACCAATCAATTGACACGTTGTATTTCGATCAAAAAAGAAATTGGCACGTTGAAATAAGAGGAGTCGTAAACAATAAGTAGTTGATCAATTCAACCCACATAAACGAGTCTGAGCAGTGAAAAATCAGGCATTCTTCCTTATACCTTTCAACAATAGCTATCTCACGAGATGAGAAATAGATCTAGTTTTTCCTCTTTTAGATATGATGGGTTTTACTAAATAATATACAAAGTGTGTATTTGACGTTATAAATTCACTTGTTGAAAATGTCCACTTATACAACTAGCCATATTCTTTATAGACCGGTTTAATGATCCAATCACGGTATCATAACATTATTTCCACAAATTTACACGGATATCACTTACCGTTTAAATTGAAGAATGCCGGATATCCTAATACTAGTTTTCTAAATTAGTGTACGATAAGTAGAATAATACTAGACATACTAAGACCCTTCTACTAAATTCGTTTAAATTGAAGAACGCAGGATATCCTAAAACTAGTTTTCTAAATTAGTGTAAGATAAGTAGAATAATACTAGACAAAGCTTGATTTAGCCCACCATCTTAAATTCCTACTGAAAAAGTGCTGCATCACTTAATAAAACAATTTAGGTGCGAGTTTTAGTATCTCTACCATTACTTTATTAGGTAACGTCATACTGTTTTGGGTACTGAATATGATTCACTTATTAAGGCTCCGTTTGTTTGGTGGAAAATGTTTTTCAGGAAAATATTTTAAAGATTTTCCAGTGTTCGGGAGCGGAAAATAAAATTGCCCATGGGAGGGAAAATGTTTTCCGTGGGAGAGGAAGTTGATCGCCGGTCACCGCCGTCGGCCGTAGGTCGCCGCCACCGGTCGCCGGCCGCCGCCTGCCGGTCGCCGCCAGCGGCCGCATGGTCGCCTCCGCCGGCGTTCAACGGTCGCCGCCGCTGATCGACGGCCGCCAGTCGCCTCCATCGATCGCCGCCACCAGTCATCGGTCATCGGTCACTGTTGATTGTCGGCCGCCACCAGTTGCCGGCCGTCAGTTGTCGGTTGCTAGCCGCCGCCCGTCGCCACCGCCGGTCATCAATTACTGGTTGGTTGTCGGCCGCCGCCGGTCACTAGCTGTTGGTTGCCGGTCACCGCCGCCGGTTGCCGATCGCCGCCATCGGTCGCCGATCACCGCCACCGACCACCGCCCGTCGCCGATTGCCGCCCGTCGCCGCCGCCGGCCGCCGGTCACCGGTCATCGCCAATCGCTGCCCGCTGCCCGTCGCCACCTGTTGCCGCCCGCTGCCACCGACCGCCGCTGGTTGCCAATCGCCGCCCGCAGCCCGTTGCCACCCGCCACTGCCGGTCGCCGGACGCTGCCGGATCAACGGTCACCGAACACCAGAAAATATTTTCCGAAACTTTTTCAGATTTTAGTCGAACACCAGAAAATTGTGTTCCAGGAAAACATTTTTCAGAAAAATGACTTTCGGAAAAATATTTTCCAAAATGAGAATATTTTTCGCCAAATGAACGGAGCCTAAATGATATGCTCTAATCTGTCACATTATTTAATAAACTAATATTCTAGACAAGTTTTAGTATATTCCTGCTCCACACAGTGTTGCTTTTAAGTCATGCAAGAAACGAAGTTTACCAAAATGGGATTTAAAATTAGGGTGTAGAGCTAGTTATGTAGGTACGAAAAAACGAAGGATTCAAGCAGAGGTATCTTTTGATCAATAATTACTTAAAGAGATGGGGCTCAAGATAAAGCGGGTGGGTTCATTCAATTCACCAAAATATTTAGTATTAGTGTTAGTTCACTTTCAATGTAAAATAATCTGTACACATTTATCGTCAGATAAATGTGACGTATATATTGAGACATAATAAAAATCCATAACCAAATGTCATTTCAAATATCAAACAAGATTAGTACAACTTCTTAGTACATGTATAGTATGGCCTTAAATGAATTTACAAGCGGTGCTTGCAAATATACACAATTTGAATCCCTAAGGAAAGACTTCAATGAGAGACCTTAATCCAAACATAGGAGTTATCTTGTGCTGTCTGAAACCGGCCTCCGAGAAAAGTTTTTCCCACTCTTTCTCGGTCCTCTCTGTTCCGGTGACCACCGTCATCATCAACATATCGAAGAAGAGCTTTGTTGCAGTTGCTTCGGCATCGTCATCCTCGGTCTCGCTTATCACAATGTCTATGATTATCACCTTTCCTCGCTCGTTGTTCTTGCCAGCGATCGCTTCTCTGCATCTTCGCAGCACCTTCACACAGTCCTCGTCGCTCCAAGCATGTAACATCAACTATATCATCAACAAGTACATCCAAGTAATTAGTAGCAACCATTCAAAACAAGAAAACTTGTCGAACACTAAAGTCTCACCTAACTTTCATTGCGTGTTTAAGTACTTGAATGCGACCCCAATAGAAGTTTCTAACTTTTTCAACAGTGGCATACGGACGGATTAATGATTGAGGCGAGCTAGATATTTTATTTCAACAGGAACATGACCTGAAGCTCCAACTTAGATGAATAATATTGACCCAATAATACCTCACTATGTTCTTGAACCTGTTAAAACACTAGTTTGAACGTGGGTAAATAATCCAAACATTACATTATTTAGGCCACTTTTATTTCGCGAAAAATAAAAATTTAAAAATATTTTCTTAAAAATAATCGTTTATATCGCTTGAAATAACTAGTTAATGAAAAATATTTTTATTATCAATAATAATTTATTTTTAAATATTTTGATGGATGATGAAAATATTTTTTGTTCTATTTGTGTAAAAGATAAGAACGATTATGTTTAGGAAAATATTTTTCAAATTATTTATTTTTTACCAAAAAAACGGAACTCAACACCAACTTGAAGATTCAAACTTTGTCATATATCTCATCCACACATAGTGTTTTTTTTTTTACCAAGTCAATCCAATGGAAACATAAACATATACATGAACAAATTCAAAGCACATACCTTCAGCAAAATGGCATCGGAAGGGGGGATGAACTCGAACATATCACCCCCAACGAACTTCACATTCTCACTCTCCGGCAAGCCAGCAACCACATGTGGGAGATCGAGCACCGTGCACTTCAATCCCGGACATGCCTCGGAGATTGTCTTTGCCACCGTGCCCGTGCCGCCTCCGACGTCCACCAGAGTGTTCAACCCTTGAAAGATATGCTTACAGTCCTTGATGACCAAATTCGTCACTTGAGAGTCGATGGCCATCGCTCCATTGAATGCACGACCGAATTCAGGATTCTGCCCCCCATAGTCCCACAGGTTCAATCCATGCGCAACCTCGAAAGGGCTGATCAATTTGTTGCTGCAATCGTTTTCGCGATTCCCTCGGAACCAATCTCCAAGAAAATGCCAAGGAGCCAGGAGAGCCGGATCAAGCATGGCCACGATGAACGGCGAGAGCCCCGTGGCTTTATCACTCAGAAGCAAACTCGAAGAAGGGGTCAAGACGTAGGCTTTAACTTCTTCTTCTGCTCCTTCTCCATGCTTGGGAACAAGGGTCTCCGCGAATACGTTTAAATGAACCAAAACGCGCATGAGACGGTGAAGGCACGTGGTTTTTGGCGGGTGAATCCGGAGCGCCGAGGCCAGCTCGAGAAGAGTGATGGGCTGGTTGTGGTCGTTTATGACGTCCGGTATGCGAAGCTGGACGGCACATTTGAGAGACATGGACGATACGAAGATGGAGGTGAGACTGTAGAGGTGGGATTGAGCTTGGAACATCTCTTTGGTTTCGCCAGAGTGGCCGAGATGATGCATGGCTTTGTTCTGAAGAAAATTGTTTTGAAAAATACGGGACAAGCGGATCGGATAATAGATAGAAGGAAGGAAATAAATCCGACACCGGATTTTTATGATTCGGTTTGAATGTCGGTACTTACGTTCATGGGGAAAGTAACAAGAATTCTGCTATAGAAATAAGTAATACAACAGAAATTACAATCACTCGATACTCAAACACTCTCTCGGTATTTTCCAGCCCTTAACTATACCCAATAACTCAGTGTTTAATCCCTCACAATTTCTAGTGAAATCTCATTTAAGGAATTTCACAAATTCTAATCACAAGAATTTAACTGGCTAAATCACTACAGGGTGTAATTACAACAAGAAAACCAACGCATTCACGTAAATCACCCTCCTGGCCGCCAAGGACTTAGGCACTACAAACCACTCTTTCTGCTCCTCTTTATATAATGCTGAAGGTACTCCTCTTCGTGATTAAAATAATGGATGGAGATAAACAAAGCTCACATGCCTTTTTTTCGATGCCTTCAATTCCATCGTTAATTATGGAGCAATTTGTGGAAGTCCGCCTTTTACGCCCGAAGAAATCAGCGCATGATTTCTTCATATAACGTGAAGAATTAGGGGTGAGCGGTTCCCGGTCCGGTTCCCGGTTCCCGGTTCCAAGGTGGAACCGGAAACCAGACCGAGAGAACTGGTTCCCAATTTTGGGAACCGCGGACCAGACCGGTTGGTTTTAGGACCGGGAACCGGACCGGACCGTCGGTCAGGTCCGGTTCTGGTTCCGGTCCAATGGAACCGGTTACTTAGAATTTTGAGTTTTTTTTTTGTCAAACACTTAAAGTTTGGTTCACATTTTACTAATTTTTTTCAATAAATTTATGTTAATGAAGTTTACTTAGGGTTTAATTTACATTTTACTAATTTTTATCAATGAATTTATGATAATGAAGTTCACTTAGAGTTTAGTTTATATTTTATTAATTTTTTTAAAGAAAAAAATAACAAAAATATATATTAAATAGTCGGTCCGGTCCGGTTCCCTCTTGGAACCGGGAACCGGACCGCCCGGAAACCGGTTTCGCTTTTAGGAACCGGGAACCGGACCGATAGTCCCGAGAACCGGACCAAACTCGTTGGTCCGGTCCGGTCCGGTCCGGTCCCGGTTTGGGCGGTCCAAGTTGCTCACCCCTATGAAGAATGGACAGCACGTGCACGATAAACCAAGGAAAGAAAAGAAATAAACAACTTTCTTTTCCTCTTTCTTTTGCATACCATCAACAATTGGAGTTGGCCGATAACTATATATGTCAACTGGGCCAACTTCAGTATTGTTATCCAACGTCCACACATGCTCATTGTTTCGGGTTATGTCTTGACTCAAATTCGAGATACATACATATATATATATATATATATATATATATATATATATATATATATATAATGTACATTTTGATGACTCATGCACGACTTCACTGTGATAATAGACGAAAAAATCTCCTAGTTGCATCGTGGCTGAGTCTACCTTCATGTGAGCTAAATCGAGCTCTATTTCACATGCTCCAATCCAAAGTTTGACATTGACGAGTTTTTAGACCGAACGGCTACAAGACGCATGTTTCAATTATCTATGTTGACAAGCTTAGATCTAATAACCAACAAAGACTTACAACAACTTTCTCATGCATAAAGTCGCGCGAGGTAGTTTTATCCGGTGTAGTTGAAGAAGATTGACCTTTTGACTTCCTTGCGTTTTCATTTTGTCGATAGTTAGATTATTAAATACGGCAAAAGTTGACATGAGCATACCACGAATTACCGTACATATAATATTAATCATCTAATGACGTATGCAATGACAACTGTACTATAATCTTTTTTATGATTTGTGCACGACTCTATTATAATCAAGTGATTGCTTTTTTACCATTAGAACCTCTATTTTCGATTGGAACAACTCCGACTAATAGTTCTCAGTTCAGTACAGTTTATTATAGCATATAAAAGTAATCACGTTTGCAATTTGTTTCGTAATCGCATTGTAGAATTGTCGATTTGTCTAGTCCATGTTTGTGAAGATGATGTAATTTATAGCATAACGTATGTAGCTATACCTTAATTGTATGATTCATTTATTATTCATACTTTTCCTTAGGAAATATTAGTTATATACTATCGGCAATATTAAGGAAAATTGCACTATCAATTTTGATGCATAATAAAACTGGTAGAAGGTTATTTGGATCATAACAGCTTCTACGATCAATTTTACTTTTCCTTTTTGATTTTGATCTAGGGATAAAAAAAAAAAGGGAGATGCTATGCATCTACGCAGAAAGTGGCACAATTTTGGTGCGGGAAAAATGTCGGAAAAGTCCTAAACTTATTGTGTTTGTGTCAATTTAGTCATAAACATTTTAACATAGTGCCAATTAAGTCCTTCCTGCTAATTTTGGCCGAATATTGCTAACATGAACGCCGGCCAGCCTACGTGGCACTGTCAACGCTAATATGGACAATTTTTAATAATATTTTAATAATTTTTCAATTTATTATTATTTCTTTCTTCTTTCTTTGGCTAGTGACTGAGTGGGCTGGTCTTGCCTGTACGAGGGTCGCCATTGCCGGCCACAAGTGACGCCCGGCAAGGCGAGGGTGAGCCCCGGCAAGGCCGCCATGGCTTGGGCGAGGGTTGGCATCACCACATCAGCCAAGGGGATCCCTCACCAGGGCTCACCCTCGCCCAAGCGAAGCAAGCCCACCCGACCATCACCTATGACCAATGGCCGGTCACCGGCCAAAGGAAGAAGAAGAAAAAAAAGAAAAGAAAGAAAAAAAATCAGAAAAAATAATTAAAAAATTGAAAAAATTGAAATATTATTAAAAATTATTCGCGTCAATGCCGGTGGTGCCATGTAGATCAGCCAACATCCACGTCAGTAATATTCAGCCAAAATTATCCGGAATGACTTAATTAGCATTATGTCAAAAGAATTAGGACTAAATTGGCACCAAAAAAAGGTTTAGGAATAAATTGGCATAAATACAATAGATTTAGGACTTTTCTAACACTATTCACTTTTGGTGCAGTGAAAACAAGGATAAACACAGATAAATCCAGTTTGCAACATGCATGAAGGCGGAACACGCTTAAAAGAGGCGCATACTGAGAAAACATTTTCGAACTGTATTCTGTAAAATTATGTCAAAAGCTGTCTGAAATCCAAAAGAACAAATAAATGCTTTGCAACCCTAGGCGTTACGAGAAAATCAGAAAATAAACCTGAGCAATAAAGAAATTTAGAAAAACAAGGAAAGGGCAAAAGGAGACCTAAAAATAGAATAGTGCCCTCAAACACAAAATAACGGATTACAAGATCCAAAACCATTGCAAACGGGCGATCCCATTCGGCCATAGTGTAGCGCTCGGACCGAGCTTTCTGAATCTGTATTATGGGCGCCATAAGTTTTCCTAGATCGGAGTCATAGTCGTTTTATCGCACATTGCATGAATTCTAATCCCGAGCTTGCTGACTGGTCTTTTGCCTATCCGAACGCTCTAGAAAGTCACTAGGAGCCGAGTTGGCGTGTTTTATCAGTTAATAAACCAACATGCAACACGTCTACCTAGCCCTTAGTTATCACCTTCCCATGATCATTGCTTTTGCCACCGATTGCTTCTTTGCATATTCTCAGCGCGCTCACAAAACATTAACTATGACTAACACTTAAGTCCAATGCTTGTGAGAGAACCCGCAACAGAAGAAGTCTTTTCCATTATTAAAATTCACCTAACTTAAATTTCTCGAGGTTAACGTAATCAGCCAAAATAAAAATCTTATGTATGAATGCGACGTTCGTCAACAATGGCATACAGTAGTTGATACTGGAGGCAAGCCATATGTGTTTTGTTTATGTAGTGACGGTAAGATCGGAAAAGTCAATCTCAGACTGACCTGGGACTAAAACAACTGTTAACTATAATTTGCTGGAAGAGATTTACATAATTAATAGCAAAAATAAATCATACAGACACATGTATAGATAGACTAAATATATGGTGTGGACAGAAGTAATTATAGTACAAACTATAGATCTGTACATGTAAACTGCACGTAGTTGCACTTTCAAAAAAATTAACTTCAAAAAATTCGTAATTGGTTTTTTGTATTGTTGTCCATAGGAGGTCATTTGATTTTTGTTTTATTAAAAAGATATTCTTAGATATCTTACATGCACATTCGAATTGATTTGATTAGGGATGAACATCGGCCCAAGATCAACCTTGGACCGACACTAAACCAGCCCAACCTGGCCAGTCTTGGTCCGGTTCCCAAGGGAAGTGGGCCAGTCCCTAGTCTTGAGATCCCTGTAATTGATATTGTGCACGTTGGTCCCAAGTCCTGAAGCTTTAGGATTGATCTAACTTGGACTAACCCTGTATATATATTTCGTCCAAGCCCTAGGCCCGTCCTCTTCTAGGCTGTTGATTTATAGTGGTGACAAGAATAAAGATGACAAAGGAGTTTACTGGGAGGTTTAGTTAAGGACGAGATTGCCCTTTGATGAGATGGATGCAAATAATAAACTATGAAAATAGCAGAATATCTAGGTCATTTAAAATTGAAACCTTGTTGCCACTCTTTGCTAGATCTCTCGCCTCTCCTCACTTGCCTCATGAACGCAGCTCACTCATCTCTCTTCCCTCGCCCCATGAACGTAGCTCAGTGGGTGAGTTCTTGGTTTGTGCTTGATTTGAGAGCTTCAAGATTGTGTGAGTTCTTGGTTTGTGCTGAGTATTTATTTTTCCACTTTCACTTCTCAATTGGTGCTTGATCTAAGAGCTTCAAGCTTATGTGATTTCATGGTATGTCCAGGGTATTTATTTTTCCCCTTTCGCTTCTCATTTTGTGCTTGATCTGAGAGATTTAAGATCGTCAGAAAAATTTCTTTCTTGGTGATAATAATTCTTCTTAATCTACATAGTAAAGTCCATTTGGTGATAATGCTCGTGAGAAATCTTGCTTTTGTTGCTTTTTGAACCTCAAATAGTCATATGATGATATGCTGCTTTTGTGCTTTTACTTAAAGAAGATAATGAATTTCTTTCCTTTAATATTTGCATGTGTTAATCATGTCATAACTTTGCTATGCTAGTCATTCGTTTGACCAGATAAATGTGGCTTGGGTTAATACCACGAAACACCCCAAATTGATACATCTATGGCAAATTTACCTCAAACTATTTTTTTACCACAAAAAACCTCAAATTGGTACATTTGTAGCAATTTTACCTGGAATTATTTTTTTGACTATCAAAAACTCAACACCGGTACACCTATGATAATTTTACCCCGATCTAATTTTTTGACCATCAAAAACCCTAAACTGGTACTCCTGTGATAAATTTACCCTTTGTTAGTTTTCGTTAAATTTTACCATCAAATTTCTAAGTTTGATGACATGTGATAGTTGACGGGTGTACCAATTTGGGATTTTACTCCTCTGTTTGTCACAATTTTACCAATTTGTGATTTTTCGTGATATTAATCCAATTTAACGGATACTAATGAGGGTAAATTTGTCACAAATGTACCAGTTTTTGGTTTTTAGTAGTCAAAAAATTAGTTGGGGATAAAATTATCACAGGTGTACTAGTTTGGAGTTTGTGGTATTTAAAAAAAATAGTTCGAAGTAAAATTGATACAAGTGTACCAATGTGAGGTTTATGGTGGTAAAAACAATAGTTCAAGGTATACCAGTTTGAGATTTTTGGTAGTCAAAAATTTAGTTCGGGGTAAAATTATCATAAGTGTACCAGTTTAGGATTTTTCGTGGTATCAACCCATGTGGTTTTGGTTGTTGAACATGTCCTTAGAAGTCCTAAGTGATAAATGTTAATTGGATTTTTGTACTTGGAAAATGAGGTTATATTTTGCAAACTTTGATGATGATGATATTTTGATTTTGCAATTACTAATTACGTGTAAATAGCGAAATATTTACGTGAAATTGTTGAATCCATATAACTATTGTTAAGTATTAATTATGTTTGTTGTTTATTTTGTTTTCAAGTGTTCAGAAACTGAAGTAATCTTTTAAGAATGAACAAGAAATGAAGTTGTATAATTCATGATTTATGTTATATATTTGGAACTTTTTATTTTTTAATTTTATTTCATGTGTTCATCTTCTATGGTTTGTTGCTTTTAGCAAGTGGAGATTTTTGTAGTTGCCGTATCTTATATTTCTGTGTGATTTTTACACATGTTCACAGTTTGGTTGCTCAATATATCTAATTTCAAAGAGTATGTTTGCCCTTTCAAGGAATACAAAAAATGAAATAAAAAAATGAATTGGTTGGTCTCGGGTTGATCCTGTGGGTTGACCCTAGAACCAGACTAGACCCACAAGATCGGTCTATTCCTTGGTCCCAAACTCAATAGGGTTAGTCCTCAGTCTCAAAAATTGAGAACCAACATTGTGTGGGTTCGTCCTTAGGCTAGGTGCTAGACCAACTCAAGCTGGACCATGCTCACCTCTAGATTTAATTTGTCAAAAGGTAAATGAAAAAAGGCCATAAGTTACCCTTCTTTAAAAGTAGGGTTCCTTCGATTGTTTTTATGTTGTCAATTTTTATCTTAAAAAACCATGTAATTAGGAAAATTCAGCTGAAGAGGCAAGTAATAAAAGGGAAGGGTTTGCGGTTCATTAAGAATATATAGGAATATGTATCCATGGGTTTTTTTTATGACATTAAACTATATTTTAGATGAATAATATGTGTGTCCATGAATCAATTTTTTGTAGACAAATTAGAATTTGAATTGAAATTCGGAGATCAAGATAAGTGGAGAACATGTTCGGACGAGTTGGAGGTGCATTGGTATAGGGGACTAGGCGCTCAAGGAAAGGCCCATAAGCCCCGCCAAATGAGCCCAGTAGCATTTAGCTATAGCGGGACCGACCGGCTCCTACCCGACACTCGGCCACACATGGTGCGGCGACTGGGAAATGCCATTTTAGTATTGATCATATTCTATGCACCTAGCCCATTTTGGGCGGGTGCCCGAGTGTTGTTCCGATCCCTGAAGAAACATGTTTTTAAAAACAGTTTTCAGACTTCTTTTGCTCGAAACACGAGCACTGCTAACCAGGATCTTGTCCTATAATTTTCTATCAAAAATTGGTGAGAGAATCACGAGAGCTTGTGAAGGTTTGTGTTCCCAAGCTTGGAAAGTATTCTAGTGATTGAATGATTGATTGTAACTTTGAATTCTCCAGCTGATTAGTAGATTCGTTTTAGCTGGCATTTCTCATGTCTTAGTACTGACACTTGAATTAAATCATGTAAATCTCTAGTGTCTTGACCTTATTGATTTATTTGGTAACTTCATCCTCTCCCATTTGATGTGAAGTGGTATGGTCCATTAGTTTCTTCGTTGGTTCACAATAATTTTTTTTTCTAACTTCATGGAATAGACGAAGCTCAATTCACTAGGTTAGGTGACCAAATGTGAGATCATTCACACACTGATGATATGAACGACCGAACTTGTGTTCGTGCACCTAATAACTTGACACAAGTCCGTTCTTTTAACTATTAGGCTTCATTTGATCATCTGGATTTCTAAACAAGATAGGATAAGAAATCACGGGATTTCTTCATATCCTATCCACTGTTTGGTGGACTACGGATTTAAAATCGTATAGGATAATTTTTATTTTTATTTTTTGCTATTCATGGGTTTGGAGGAGTCGATGAAGGAAAAAAAGCCGAAAAATTTTTTTGGTGAAAGCGCACAAATTGTAGGGATGAAGATAACGACGAGTGGAGCGTAGAGTTCTTGAAAAAATAGGTATTATAAATCCTATCCGAGTCTATCCCTCCCCCCCTCGGATTTTTTTATCCGGTCTATATTCGACCTTATCCTATCCTAGACCACCACTAAATACAGGATAGGATAAAACATATCATATCCCAGCTTTTATTCAGTCGACCAAACGCAGCCTTAAGTCAATATCACAAAAGAGTAGTGAATTTAGTAAAAATCTTACAAGGAAGTGATAGCATGAAGATAAGATATTTAAAATGGATATGATGTTGATAGAAGTCTAAAAAGTTGTGGTCCAGAGAGTGAAGGAAGAAAATCTAGAATTTTGGCATTGAAGAATTGGTCCTTTTAACAAAATCTAAGGAAAGATCAATTTCCCAAGAAACTATGATTTGCAAGTGATTGGTGTTGAGATGCATATATAAGTCATGTTAAAAAAGTCCCTTATCGAAAAGTTGGTGTGATGTAGACTAGTTGATATATTATAATTGGCTCATAACTCGTTGCCTTAAACTTTTGAATAAAGATGGGTCCAACTTAATATGTTAACATGTTCGGACTTAGGCTTCCTCTTAGCGATCTTCTCAAGTGAAGGTATCGGATTTTTATTGCGCACTTTAGTGAAAGAGATCGGGGATGAAGGTAGGTGTTGTGGTGTAGCAATATGAACATGATGATAGCCTCATGGTTCCGTCTGGAAAAAAAGACCAGGAATGTGGGCGTTGTGGTGAAGTAATGTAGTCTTGATGGCAGCCTCATGGTTCAATCTACAAAAAGAGACCATGGATGAAAGTCGGCGTTGGAAGATTTAGGTTGAGACATGTTGATTCAGAAAAATACCTGAATTAAGTGGAGTAGACCAAACACTGAGCCCATATGTGATGGGGAGATTATTGAAATGCACGTGCGAGTTATGTAAGAAAAGCCCACATTGGAGAATTGGCAATAGTATATAGCAGTTAATATATCCTGGTTGGCCCATAAATCATTGATTTAAACTTTTGAGTAAAAGTAAATTCAATTGCATATATTGATATGCTTAGACTTGAGGTCTCTCTTAGGGATCTCCCCAAATGAAAGTATCGGGCTTCTGCAATGTGCTCCCAACAAAATATTGTTGTGAAAAAATAATGTGGAAACTAATTGATCATGCAATTTACGCTTAATGAGAGAAGGGGAAAATTGTTAGAGAAATTAATGAGAAACAATAAAATACACTTGAGATTTACATGGGTTGGTTTCAATGTCGGTACCTACTTCACGGGAAGAGCTAGCTACAAGAAATTCACTATGAATCCGGATAATACACAGTTCACAATCGCTCAAATGTTTTGTAGCTCAAATTGCACCCAAAGCAAACCCAGGAATTTTATCTCATAGTCTTCACAAAGAATTCACTCAGAAAACTCATATAGAAAAATCTCATACTCCTCTTCTTAGCTATGTCGTGTCTGATATCATAGTAGAATTTATTTTTCTTCCTATCCAAAAATAGGAAGTCTCTTTTAGGAAACCTACTCAAATTAAAAAATCTACTCAAACTCGAGACATATTCTCAATAATCTTCATTTGTCACGGTGATTATTTACCTATGTCGGCCCTCCTAATGCTCCAATGCGAATTCAGCCATCATAGATGTTTATCAAGTCCAAGCTGAGCTTAAACTTGTCTAGAGGAATGATCTTGGTCCACATGCCCATAGAATTCTCCACCGCAAGAAACTTCTTCAAGGTTACATCCTTTCTTGACATGCTGAATTCGACATAGTAATTTTTATCACAAATAAATTCAATTCTCAATGATATCTTTGACTTTCATGAACACCGCATCAACCCGATATACACATCAACATCACCAACCAAGTCATTAAACCACACCGCCTCTTTAGCTCCTTCAGTTGCTCCCATGCTTCCAATCTCAGTTGTTAATCAAACTATTCTATCTCTCAATGATGCTTCCAACTCACAGCACAACTAACAAAAGTAAAGGCACCGCTACTTAGAAATCAACCATCCTTCAATTTCCTTGCATGACCCGAGTTCTCAAACGTAATTCTCCGAAACATGCCTCAACATTGTCATCCCTAACAAAAACTAGAGGATCCACTTCACAACATCACAACGTACACCTAAATTAATCGTATGCATTCTCTTGACTGCATGTGATAGATGAAGCTTAGTACTATTCACAATATAGTTTTGATACCAATTGTTGTGAAAAATATCGCGGAAGCTAATGAATCTTGCAATTTACACTCGACGGAAGAAGGACAAAATTAATAAATCAATGAGGAACAATAAAAAAAATACCAGATATTTACATGTTTTGGTCCGAGTGTCAGTACATACTCCACGAGAAGAGCCAGCCTCAAGAAATCCACTATGAATCCAAAAAATATTGAGTTTATAATTTGCTTGATCACTCAAGTGTTTTCTAGCCCTAGATCATACCCAAAGCAAATCCGGAAGTATCATCTCACAATCTCTTACCGAGAACTTCACTCAGAAAACTCATAGAAAGAAAATTCAATATTCCTCTTCTTTGTTCTGTTGTGATATCAAAGTAGAATTTTTGTTTCTTATATAGTATTATAGATATTGTATATTATATATAATATTCTTATCTGATAACTCTATAAAAATAGAGTTATTTTATCTACTTTAGGCAATAAATAATGCAATATTTGCTAGAATATATTTGGATTTCCTTTTATTTACTTAATATTTCCTTGTTTATGCAGAACATTGAGATATGGAGAAAATAAGGAAAATATGGCAAAAAGAAGGAAAGGAATATGCGATCCAGAGAAGAGTTAGAGGATGGATATCACATTGGGAATTCTACGATTTATTCCCTAATTTTATGCGAAAAAAAGAAGTAATTGCCTTGTAAGAGGAGTCTTGGATGTTATTATATAAATATGATAACTTGGGGGAACATGGAGGAGAGTGGAGAGAGAGATCGTTTTTGTTTTTAGTGTTTTGAGAGTTTTGAGAGTATTTTGAAGAGAAGACAAAAGTGGTGACAGAATTCTTGTTCTTTGATTCAATATGTTTGATTTAATTTCTATTTTTGTTTCTTCTTCTATTATGTTCTAATTTTCTTTGTTAGAGCTACGATGTAGCCTAACCATGATGATATGAATTTCATGCTTTTTATGCTTTGCAAGTAATTTCATTCATGTGAGTTATATATTATTGTGCTTAATGCGTTTAGGTGATTGGCCACCACTTGAATGATCTTATGTGCATGTTTGAGACTGAGAAGTGATAATATGCAATTGCTCATTATAATATATAACCATGAATTAAATGTGGATAGAAATATACCATGTTATTTGTGTAGCTTTCGGTGATAAGGTGGTCCAAAAGATTCATTGTAAACCGGGAATATTCACAGATTTTAATGCGCTTATGTTTATTTAAATTCACATAGAAATATAGTGAATTGATAAACTGAGTAGGTTTACTATACCTAGAGATAGGATAGTAAATAGATTAGGAAATTCCGCTATCACATGCTTGATATTGTTCTTGTATGCATAATGATCTGAAATTCATATCTAGTGGTTATGGTGAAATCGGATGCTCTAACATATTTTACCTGATTGATTATCTACCTTTAGTTTATAAAATTTCGTTTTTAAAAATTGTCAGTTTTTATTTGTTCTCAATTATTTTTTTGATCTGTTAGATAAATTTTAGAATTAATCTATTTTTAATATTTAATTGGTTTATTATCATCAATCTCTGTGGGACGATACTCTTCTCATCATTGTATTACTTGTTCAACGCGTTCGTTGACACGTGCAGAATATCACGAACATTATCCAAAATAGGAAACCTCTTTTAGGAAACCCACTCAAACTAAACCACTTTTAAGAAACCCACTCAAACTAAGTAATCTACTCAAACTGAAGACATATTCTCAACATTGGCACATGAATTCATCTTTTGCAAAGGACACTGAGAACGTCATTGCAATCTTCTAAGATGGCGGCTTAATTTTTGTAGAAAGATGTGATCAATTGGTTTTTATTTTATTGGTCACTAATAGAAAATGGATAAATTAGATAACTTATTGAGAACCAATTTCAAATTTGACGAGCAAATTGAAATATTATGTCATGGAAAACAATTAATGTATGTACATATATATAGCAAATACTATCTTATGTAAAATAGCAATAGTAGGAGGGATGAACTCAAACATATAACCACTAACAAATTTCACAGGTCGCTCTTCGACAAGCTGGCAACCACATATGGAAGATCAAGCAGCGTGCACATCAAACTTGGACATGTATTGGAGATTATCTTTGCCACCATGCTCATGCCACCTCCGACGTCCACCAAAGAACTCGGCCCTTCAAACCTGTTTATAATTCTCTTCATCACACTTATAAACTAATTACCAGCCCCTTCCACAACCAATATAAGATAAACCTCAACAATCTCTCCTTCACACATCGAATCTTGGGTCAAAGCAGCAACAACCCATCTCCCACGTGACTAATGGGCCTAGACTTGTTAGTAACCTAGGCTCTAATACCAATGTCGGGTGGTATTGAGCCTCTCTCACCCCAAAGCTAGCTCAAGGGATAGGGCTTTCCTCATACTAATAAACAGACTACCAACCTCTTCCACAACTAATGTGAGATAAACCCCAACACAGAATCACTAGCCATTGCTCTATTGAATGTAACATTGACTTCGGGATTCTTCCTCCAATAATCCCGTAGACCCACTCCATGTGCAACCTCAAATGGATTCATTGATTTGTTACAAGAGTCTAATCAAACATGGCTGCAACAAGCGGAGACAACCACGTGACCTTATAGCTTAAAAGCAAACTCGAATAAAGGGGTCGAAACATGAGTCCTTACTTCTTCTTCTTCTTTTCCTCCTCTCTTGGAAAAAACGTGCTAGTGGACCACAACATGCATGAGATAGCAAAGACACACCGTTTTGGACAGGTGGATTCAGAGCTCTGAGGCCAACTCGAGAAGAGTCATGGGTCATTTATGGTCGTGAATGGCATCAGGTATGCAAAGTTGAGAGAGTGGGAATATACGAAGTTTGGCTTGTGATTGTAGAGATGGGATTGAGCTTGAAACATCTTTTTTGGCTTCATAATAGCATTTGATGTTAAAATATATCTCGAGTTTAAACTCGTGAATGAAATCTAATACAATATAAATTATATGAAGTGCGGCTTATATTTGTTTCAGATAATCGAACGTGCCTCAATTAGGAAAGTCCATATTTGGACTTGGATTGTTGTTGACTCGGAGAAGTCGGAATTTTGGTCAGAAAAGCAAGAAAAGGAAATTCAAGATAGTCATATCCTAATTGAAGTCGGTCCAATGAAAATAAAAAACGCAAGGAAAATCTAAAACGGAAAGTGCTAACCATTGACCAAAATTGGATTCTTGAATAGGATTTACGTTTCCATGTTGGAGTAGGTCTCTGCAAGTTTTATTTTGGCGATATATATGTTTTGATTGAGGGAGCTTTCTTGCGCCGTTGTTGATGAAAAGTGACAGAGTGGGTCTTTAGGAATTTGTGTAAAGGCGAAAGTTTTTCACTCGTGAATTACATCCAAGAAGAATTAGTGTTCAAGCCAAAATCTTGTGGTAAGTTTTACGTAATTTCTTTATGAAATTGAGAGATTATTTCGTAAGAACTTGTAGGCTAAACTAAATACTATGTGAGTTATTGGGTATAATTAGGGTGTTTAAGTAACTCGAGTATGGTTATAATCTCCGTTATATCGCTTGATCTATAGTAAAATTCTTTGCTGCTCTTCCTATAGAATGTAAGTCACATCGATCGAACCACGTAAATCCGATATCCGCTTTATTTTCTTGTTCTATCTATTTTACTGTTTGATTGCTTGCTTCCGCAACATCTGAGACATCCGTGACTTTGTTCTGAAGATAATTTGATGGCTCCTGCCGTCTCTATTGTGATAAAAGAGAGAGAAACTCCTAGTTGTGTAGGGAAGTCGATGGGAGCTGATAGCCATGGCTTTTTGGCTGCATGAAGAGGGTCACTGCCTTTTCTTGAGACTCATATGCATGTGATCTATGGCTACCAATTCCCAGCACCCTTTTATGAAAAGTTTTATGATTCCATGGCGAACAAATCCGAGATGAATCCAAGAACCTTGATATGGACATTTCAATGTACATCCATGCCACGAGAGGACAATAGAGAAATGCACCTCTATTCGACCAGCGGTGATGAGATCGTGGAGAGGCTTGAAGGCAAAGTGCTAAATGTGACCGACTATACTCCAAAGTCTAAAAGTAAGCACAATATGTAACAAAAGAATCAAAGAATGATTCTAATTGGAAAAACGCCCCAAAGAAAAACATAGCAAAGAGTTGGCGGTCCCAACTCTACATGTATGTAGACCCTCCTACTATCTATTAATATTTCAGGGATAAAAATATCATAAATGTCATGACTTTCATACGACACTAATTGAGTGTCATAACTTTTCAATTGATCACTTGAGTGCTTTACTTTTTTAAAAAAGTTCACCATAAAGTGCCAGAAATCCAACGTGGCATAATGTGATATGACACTTGTGAAGTTTTTTAAAAGCTATGATACCCAAGTGATCGATTAAAAGTTATAGTGCTCAAATGATGTTTTTTAAAAGTTGTGATACTCAAGTGATTGAAAAAAGAAATCATGCCACTCAAATGAGCGCCATACGAAAATGATGACATTTTTTTTTTGATAACCTAGGGAACCCCCGCGCGGCCGACAGCCGAGAAGTAAATTCTGGAGGTGACACGTGCTAGCCACCACACACGTGCCACCGGTTAAGTCACCTTGCGGCGCCCTTGATTCAAACACTCAACTTTTTGCGAGAGGAAGAGTGCGTGCTCCAGCAGATGACATTTGTGGTGTTCTTATCCCAATAGTTTGCAACTTGTCAAATTTTGTCATTTACAACAGTGAAGGATCATTTCGTCATTGTTCACATCTTTGAGGCTATAGCAACGCACATGTCTCAACTCAAACTTCCAAACGTCGTAGCAATTCAAGCTCTCAAGTCCGTAAAAACACGTGCCGGAACCTTGGCGACACAAACGTCGTCACATGAAAAATATTTTGGCTTTGCATGTTTGGTGCAACTCAAGAACGGTGCGAGGTTGCGGGAAGCAATCTGGCAGCGGAAAAGCCCATCAAGACCTTCCTTTGGTTATTGGGCCATGGTATTTTAACGACACTTAGGACACAAGATGCTTCCCATTCGTATTTTCAAGCAGGGCTCTACTAGCATAAGAGTTTTTGGCCTACTAATAAAATAACAGTATATTATGAGTCACAAATTTTTGAAAGAATGAATCCTCTCAATAATTTTTAAATATTTATTATCTATTTTTTGTGGCCCAAAACAAGCAGTTGTTCTTACAGTAGATTAATGACCATCACATAAGCATTTCTCTTTCAAGAATAGTGAGATTTGACAAGATCAAGAGCACAATCCCGCTCTCCTAAACACCAGAATAGCCGGCTCTCCTTGGTTTCATGAAATCCGATTCAATTCTCTCTCAACCATTACCTCTTACCTTCGTTACCTCTCTTTTCTTGTTACACTTCTTGCTTGACCCGAACACTTTGAAAGCCCATAATTTCTTTGCCCCGGTTTCTAAATTAAGCGATTTTTGCACCAACCGAAAGCTCACCAACCAAACTATCTACAAGTGAATTCGGATAATAAAAAAAATATAGTAGCGAATTTAAATGGCGTGCGTGTCCGTCTTTCAATATTGAACTAAAGGAACTCAAATTGAGCTCAAATTGAGCGTCGGTTTAGGGCAAGCAAGGACACCTTGTAAAACCTCAACATGCCCTACCCCCTCATTTAATTATGTGCGCATTCGAGCTTTCTATGGGATTTTCATCTTGAAGTTTTAATCAATTTTTCTATTTTTATGGTACTTTTTTTATTTCCGTTGGATTCTTCTAAAGTATGACCAAATTTTGACCTTTAATTACTTCGTTTCAAGTCCAATGAACGCCATTCTTAAGGCATCGAAAAGCTTGTAGCTTGAATTTTATGAAAGCACCACTAGATCAAGAGAAATCATCAATTTCCCGACACCTAACAGTTCAGAAGGAAAAGTCACATTGATGGTCGTCAAATTTAGGTGATTTTGGCATCGTTGAGAAACTCTTAACGAAAACTACCAAATTGTCCGCTCTAATGAAAATTTTCACCGAAATTTAAGCTTGGATCAACCTCAAGTAATTATTGTAGTCTCTATACACGTTGTTCGACGAATCTAACAGCTAGTAGATATTTCTTTTTCCCCTCCTCCTACTATTTCTTTCTTTATATCGTAGTTCCGACAATCCGTCCAACCCAAACTTAAGGATTTTAGTTCAGGTTTATGTGGGACATTGGAAGGGCGACTTTGGGAAAACAATATTAATGGACCAAACTCGAGATCAATAAACATTCTCTTGCCCCAATGTCCCTCTTCCTCTTCGATCATCCTTATCCCCACTTTCTCGCTAAGAGGATTAGGAACCAGCACACACTCAGATCATTGAAATGTTCCAACGAGATGCTCCTCTTTTCATAGCAAGTCCTTCATGCGATCATTGAGATGTTCCCACGAGACGATCCTCTTGCGCACCAAGTACCATGTTTAGGAAACCACTCTAGAGTATGACTTTGATCCGATTAGGCGTCCAAAAGATGCTCAAATTACATCGATCCCATCATTGAAATGTAAAAGCGAGTCCCTACCTCATGTCATCAGAGTGACGTTGGCAATCTTTATTTCTATTGTAGATTTGATGACCTATGCAGCCCAAACATATAACCTATTGGTTCGGTTTCGTTGGTTACCGGAAGGGCGCTTTTGGAAAAGAATATTGATTAACCGATCAAAAAATCTTTACTCCTACTTCCACCGTCCATCATGTTTGTGATTGAATCAAATTTTTTTCTCAAATTTGCACGATGTTTTACTATGGTAATACCTCATGCTTTGAGTTCATTTTATATACACCCTGAATGAATCGAATCAAGTAAAATAAAAAACATAGGCAAAATTACTAATTTAGTCATAAATTTATTGTACAAATATCAATTCGGTCCTAAACTTTTTTAATTTTACAATGTAGTCTTAAACTTTTGTGCAAAATTTTGATGTAGTCCTTTTGGCAAATTGTCCCCGGAAACCACAGTCCACGTAGGAATTTTTCCATAGGTTCGATAATTGGGTTGGTTGGATTTAGAACCGTAGCCCTATAGGGGATGATCCTATTGAAAAGCATAATTATAGAAAAGTTCAACAGCATGATTTTCATTCATAAGTAAAACATCATGTTTTGATTTCTTAAACCTCGTCATGATCAATGACAACTTTTATTCTGGTTGTTACGATGATTCTCCTTCTTAAACCAAATCAAATTAGCTCCTCAGCCAATGGTTTGATTTTTAGAAATGTAATTTAATTTGCTTTCTGTAAGAGCAAAAAACGAGCTGGTTGGATTTAGATACGTCACCCATGCTTATAAAAATGTCCATCGGTGTGATTTTCATTCATAGGTAAAACCTAATGTTCATTGATTTATTGAACCTCCTAATGTCCAATGACATCCTTTTATCCGGTTGTTAGGATGATCCTTCTTCCCGAACCAAACCAAGTTAACTCCTAGCCAATGGTTTGCTTTTTATAAATGTAATTTAGTGATCTTTTCCTTAGGTGCAAAAATTGTAGCTCTCTAGGGAATGATCCAGTTGAAAAGCGTGCTTATAGAAAAGTTCAGCTGATCTTCACCCATAGTTAAAATCACGTGTTCCTCGATTTCAACCTCGTAATGTTCAATGACATCTTTTTTTCTTGTTGTCCGAGTTAGATCCTCATCCCATGGTTTGATTTTTTATAAATTTAATTTAATGAGTTTTTCGTGGATGCAAAAATCGAGTTGGTGGGATTTAGAACTTGATTTATGGATAAAATCTCATGCTCTTTGATTTCTTGAACGTGGTAATATTCAACGACATCTTTTCTTTCAATGTTCAATCTCATCCTAAACATCTCTAAGAAAATTGCAACGATCAAAGAGATGATTGATTTTATTGTATGCCACCTTTACGAGAGTGGCGTTGCCAAACCGGGGCAGCTTTCGCATGATCTCTCACATGTCTCTATCTATTCCAACTAAATTTATAGTCATGTCTTGCTCATTCATCCTCAAGAGTTGCCAATGTCTCGAAATAACATTTTTTAGGAGTTTGTGATACCTACAAAATGGAAAACGGAGTTCGTTTTTCTTTGTTTTCTAAGAAAGGGCAAAAAGAAGTGACGAGAGTTACCGCGACGAGATATACAAATGCATTGCTTGTTAAAAATAGAAAGAAATTGAATCTCTAGAAGTTGATAGTATCCTAGAAAATGCGTGGTTACCATCTTCATATACAAACCACCAATTCCCCTATCTTTTCATTACCAAAGCTAAACAAGTGAAGCTAGACCAATCGAGCAGTAATTGAGATAAAACATCATTTCTCATTTTTGCAGGCATCGTGTACATGACAGGCCAATATTTGAAGTAGCGACTGTTCAATACTTAGACTTCTTTTGACTCGTTCACCTTTTATTAGATTTGCCTAAGCTCAAGTTTCCCCTATATCTATCGCTCACTCAGAAACATTAATTTCGTAACTCAACTTACATCATTTTTAGATAGTACATCCCATTTTCGCATCTTACTTCTGGATTTAGGATTTAGACACATCGTAGATTTAGCATTTAATTTTCACTAAGAAATCAAAGGTAATTTAGACATGACATTAAAATTAAGGGTCGAACTGGCCATTTGACCCATTACAAAAACGTCCTCGTTTGTCTATTTTACATTCATTGTTTCAATTTGATTTCTTTTGCACTTTTGATTGAGAGACATTAACATTTTTGTAACCTCAAGCCTGATGATGATAATTTCAGTTGACGGGAGATTCAGGAGTTCAGAAATTGGGAGATTGAACGTCCTAACTTTTACAATACGGTCAACTAGACATTTCAATTTAAAGCGAACCCCATCGGGTGTAATTTCATAACATGGCCACTATCCGAGGTAAGTACAGGAATCAGGAAATGTCTAGATGGGTTCGGAACCGGAAGAATAATCATGACTCAACCCGGCTTATACATCAAACGTAAATTGGGTTCAATTGCACCGAATTGGGTTAACCCGGTCCTTTTTGGTCAAATTCGACCTGAATTCTTTCATTTCTTTAGTTTCTTTAGGTTCTAAACTTTCAATAATTTATGACTTGACCCCTCGCCAGGTTTAGAAATTCAATGAAGTCCCCATCAAAACCACGGCAGCACGCACCCCTTTGAAATATTGACCGATATGAAAGAAAACTCCTGGAATTTCTCAGAGATTTTGGCACGTTCCGGCGTATTATGGTACATACCAAATGGTCTTTACGTTCTGGGAGGTGAATTGAAGAAAGAGAAAAGAGAGGAGGTCTACAAAGGTCTTTCTTTCTCGGCTATTTCTTCTACCTTTGAAATCTCTCGCACAGATTGTAGAAGGAGATTTCTCTCTTCTCGGATTCTCCATGGACACACAGAATCAAACTCGGATCTTCTCTAGAGAGTTCGATTTTTGCGAGCTTCATCATGCCGATTCGAAAAAGGAAGGACTCGTGCTGATTTATATCTCTCTGCCAGTGTTACGTGGAAGAATAGTCGAGTTCGGAATCTGATTGAGCTCAAATTCCTCTCCTCAAGTTCTGTACCATTCAACTATGGCATCAAGACTGAGCTAGGTGCCTTTCCTTCTCTGATTTTGAGTTTCGGATCAGTCAAGAGTCTATTATCTATAATGTGATCCCATGTTTTTAGGGATTTGGTTTTTTAAATAAAACCCGCCCTTATCATTGATCCGCATTTTCTCTCTTGAGCGGTGGTTATTCCGCCATATAATTTTCGACGTTCGTACCTTGTCGTTGACAACGTCAAGGAAAAGGCACATGCAAGATATTACTCGTTCTTAGAGGACGTGTCACTATGATTCATGTGTTTTGTTTCTTTTCTTTCAACATAAAATTTTCGTGGATTTGGTTGGATCAATTTTATGATGATAATGTTGGGATCAAGTGGGAGAATGTTCTCTATAATGTGATCCCACATTTTTAGGGATGTAGTTTTTTAAATAAAACCAGCAACTTCCATTGATCCACTTTTTCTCTCTTAAGAGACGATTATTCGACCATATTGTTTTCCATGTTCATACCTATTCGTTGACAACCGCCCATTGGAAATCACCTTGATGGAAGGCAGTTTATAAAGACAATCGATCATTTTTTCATATGGGCATGACAAAGTCTAAACCAAACCCTCTCTTTCGAAAATACACCATTAGTACGCAAGAAAATTGGGTTAGTAGAGTAGGCCCATAATTGTTGTTGAATTGCCATCGAATCTCTGTGGATTTCCGTCGTACATAAACTCGAACAATGATTGGATGTCAGATTTATTTCGCATCCTGTTTTTCGCATGTGTTCTAATTGATGCTTGAATTCTCTTCTTCAGTGCATGATTAGAATCGCTAAATAGCTTCTAACAATTTTTGTTTCAATCCCTCTAACAGAGTCTACATTTATCGATACCTTTTTCTCAGCTACCGATCTTAGCTTCAACAATATTATCAGCTCCCTCTCCTTCCAGCAGCTTTAGAATCATTTTTCGATATTGACAAGAGTTCAGACCTCCAGTCGCAAGCCAACACAGAACCGAGAGGAGCACTTTCCAGAGAGCAGAGTCCTCTCACTGGTCTCTCTCAATTGCAGGTTTCTTTCTTCGATTTCAAGCCATTGTAGCCACCTCTGGCCGCCACCATTCACCGTTCCGGAGTTGCACAGAAACCATCTTCGATTTCAAGCCATTGTAGCCACCTCAGGCCGCCACCATTCACCATTCCGGAGTTGCGCAAAAACCGCTATGTCCTGCTCTGTTTCCTGCTCGAAGTGTTTGAAGAGTGCTCCTACTCGATTCCCTTTCGGCAGCTCCACATCACGTAGAATTCTCTTAAGCTAAATCAAATCAAAATGAAAAATCTCAAACATTAGGCGAGGTAATGTTGTGACACTCCCGACGGGTGTCAAGGAAAGACGAGTTGAGAGGTAATGTCGAGTTGAGGGCCAATAGTCCTCAATCGGCATGGGTTCTCCCTCAACTCGACATTACCTCTCCCCAACCCTTATCTCAATCAACGTTAGGATTTTTATTTTTATTCGATTAATCCTATGAGAATTCTATATGAGGAGTCGCCACTAACCTATTGGGGTCGACTAGAAATCAAGTGAGATGTGGGAGTATACCTCACTTCCTACGAAATAATAGATCTAAGGTCGGAGATTTGATTATACTAATTATCTAACCAATGTTGTTTCAATACCTAAACTTAATTTTTTGTCAACTAAGGTGTCTATACAGTGCTTTTGCAAAATTATGAATGCTAAGGTTCTCTCTGCTGAGTGTTAATACAATGTTTTTCTGTTTATTATGATCCTAAAGTGTAACCTAAACATTCAACTAAAACAAGCAAATCACAACTCAAAGTGGCAACATAAAAGAAACACAATCAATTGATCGAGGGAAGTAACGGAAGAACAAGCAAAAGGTAAAGTACAGTAAAGTAACCCAATACGGGTCAAGGAAAGAATATGACATGGGTTTGTTATTAAGCTCCAAGACAACAATCCCTATGAGCTTGACTTTAGAGACTATCCTATCTTAAAATGGGTAGTGTGGGTTATCGAAACTTGTGGAGAAAAGCGAAGCCCGGTATTTTGTCATTCTAAGTCAGGGTCTCCATTTGACTTTAGGATATTAGGTATTCATTTAGTCCCCCTCAAGTTGCTCCTAGGTTACTTCACATTACCCATTCAACTATTTGAGTGAACCCTAAATTCAACTAAGCTATTTCTATGGTTTTTTTTCAAAGTGATGTTTCTAGAATACTTTTTTTTTCTTCTTTATATTTCTCAAACTAAATATATTACTAATCAGCTAAACTAATCCTAAGCAATCCTAAATTAAACTAAAAATTAACAATATAATCGAAAATGAATACGCAAATCAACAAGCAATCAAGTAGAAGCATGAATTATAGTAAAGATTGAGAAATATAACTTTTCTAACCATATGAATCCTAATGAAACTAAACTAAGCTAGATCTAATACAAAAATCTAACAACCTAAACAAGGCCTATTTTCTAACCAAATATCCAATTTTCTATTTTTAGGATTTTTTTATTTTTTATTTTTATTTCCGAGAAATGGGGACTCGGGCCAGGTCCCTGGGCCTAGCCCGTGTGTGGAGTCGAACTTGGATTCCAAGGATGTGGGCTGAACTCTTGGGTTTAGTCTACATGCAAATAAGTCTGATTTGTGCTACGGAAGGGTAAGCAGAAAAGGGCTTTATTAATCAAGCCCCTTTTCGATTAATAAAAAAAAATAAGCCTAATTTTAAGTGTAACTAAACTCAGCCCATGCTCATCTTTGACCATTTTAAGCCCATTATTCTAACACTAAGCCTAGCCTATTCTCTCTTTTTCTTCATTTCTTACTTAATTTTTGTTATTATATTCATTTTCTTCATCTTTCATTCATCCTTCACCCAGAAAAATTATCCAAAAAGTCCTAAATCTATTTTACAGTGGTCAATTTAGTTCTAAATCTTTTGACAACTTATCAATTTAGTCTTAAACATTTCAATTGTGCCAATTAAGTCCTAAACATTTTGACAATTTACAAAATTTAATTCTAAACCTTTTAACAAATTGCCTATGTAGTCATCCCAGCTAGTTTTGATAAAAAATCATTGACATGGTAGTTAAGTCGACACCTATCATCCTACGTGGTGCGGGCGATGTTTATGTGGATTATTTTTTTTTTTAATTTCCGAAAGATTTTATTATTTTCTTTTCTTTTCTTTTCTTTTTTTATTTTTTTCTTAATTTAGCCAACAAGGCCACTGGCCACTGGCCAAGGGCCACAATTCCCTCGCCTCGCCAGACCCTCCCTCAGTGTGGCCGGCGGGGGCTCGCGACACCCTCGCCTAGGGGCTGGCAAAAGTCAACAGTCCTTGCCTAGTGGGTGGCAGCTTTGCCAGCTCAATGAAGAAGAAAATAATAAAAAAAGCAATAAAAAAACTTTGAAATTTTTTTTAAAAATAAAAAAATTATCCACATCAGCACCAGATACGTAAGATGGCCAACGTCACTCTTGCCAAAATTAGTTGTAATGATTATATTGGTAATTCATTAAAATGTTTAGGATTAAATTGAAAAATCGTCAAAATATTTAGGATTAAATTGGCAAATGAGAATTTAGAAACCTAGTGTTTCGCTAGAGAAAAGAATCCAATTGAAAGGTTTAAGATTGAATTGGCTGTCGTACAATAGATTTATGACTTTTTGGACAATTTTCCCTTCTTTGCTTAGAACTTAGGCTTCTTATTCACCTGCAATGAACTTTCAACGTCTGCAAACACCAAATGAATTGAAGTTTCAGCCATTATCTATGCTTCCGAATCTCAAAACGAAGCACCATGAACCTATAGTCACCGGACCACTGTCCGTCAGCCACCCTCAAACATGGCACCATCTGGAAAACATCAAGCACATCATCTTGGGCCATCCCCATTAACCGTTAAAATCCATCGCTCATTGCCATGAAAAATTATCAGAACATAGCACAGAATAAAGAAGGACAAAACGATGGCTAAGAAAACGCATTCGATCATTGAAATAACTTGAAAATCGATTGACGTGACTTAATCCAGGCCAATACATTTTTAGATGACAAAAAGAAAACGAAACTGATTTGCACTGAATTTTCCATAAGTGTTTCATCAAACAGGTTATTGCGATTAATCAGGAACAACTGAAAGCTATCTGAGTCGGCTAATTGGAAAGAGAAAACAAATTCCCTCTCATCAGCAATTTAGCATGAACATTATAAAACTCCCTCAGATTGGCATCGCTCACCCTTTTCCCTCTCATATGCCCATTTACGTCGACTTGTCACCACCATCGTTCAAGAGAGCATGAAAATGCTCTATTGCTTCATATTGTGTTGGAAATGGTATGATACAAATAAGACCCTTATTTATATTTAAGTCTCTCTAATTATAACCGTGCATCTCCTCTTAATCTGAAGGTGAAAATCTGACCTCCAATCTACCAACCATCCCAATTGGTTACACGAATTCTAGAATACAAGCATATATTGCCCATAATACCCATAACTGACATTTGAGTAGAGGTGTAAATGGTTTGGTTTGGTTCGGTTTTTCAAGAAAACCGAACCGAACCGAAAAATGGATTTGGTTCGGTTTGGTTCAGATTAGTTTTCGGTTTCAAGTTTATTAAGCAAAGAGAGAGAGAGAGAGGAGAGAGAAGGGGAGAGAGAGAGAGGGCAAAATAGCCCTAACCCGAAGTGTTTATTTTAGTTCGGTTCGATCCAAACCGATCTGATCCGAATCGAAAAGAAAATTTTGTTTATTTTGATGATCCGAACCGAAACCGAAACCGAACCGAAATGCACGAAATTTTCGATTCAGTTCAGTTCGGTTAGTATCTCGATTAGATTTTTCGGTTCGGTTCTAACACCCCTATATTTGAGTCTTCCTTGTTTGTGAATACTAGCATTTGAGCTCTTTTTATGCCGGGGAGTGGGGAATCAATCTGGAAAGTGCGCTGGATGTTTCATAAATCAAGTCGAATTTCCCCATAAATTAGCATAAAAACACGTACGTCTCTCATAAGAATCTTTCGTCTCCTGCTCATCGCGCTTTCTTGTAATGTGATGGTTGGGAATATATTTGGTTCTTGGATCTGACAAATTTTGGTTTCAGATATTGATATGAATGCATACTGAGTCAAATTTTCATGGCCATTTGGACTTCAGCCAAATATCCATGGCCATTTGGACTTCACTGGTTGATTCCAAAAGGGCGGTGCCAAACTAGATGCTTTTTTGCATTAGTTTTTCTTTGAATTGACTTTGTGGTGAGACACCAATGTGAGGGGGCTTTTTGTATTTATTACTCCATCGCATTAATTTGACAAAATTTAATGCTAAAATGTACTTTTTAAAAGTCCTGGAATTAAATTTCATTTTCACCACAAGTTTTATAACTTCTTTGGTACATATCTTAATTTTTATGTAGTAAATAACTTGGGTGGGACTATTACCACACTTCTCTTTTTTTGCTAAATACACCTCTTTTCTATTACCAAAATGCCCCTTAATTTCTCGATAATTTGCTTTTTCTCTCACCTCAATCTCGCTACACCAGTTGCAGAATCTCTTCTTTGCTTCCTTCCTAAGTCTTCACTCTTCGTAGTGAAGATTTCTTCTTGCCATAAATTCATCTTTTCCTGTTTCCCATTCATTTCATCAATTGTAAATTTTCTGAAGCAGCCTTATATTTACCGTCCTTATTTCCCGTTTTTATTTATTCTTAGCTGGAAATTTGAAAATGAAATATACTCATCATAATTCATGTGGCCTTAGCAAGGCCCCTAGAATCAGGTCCGCGCCAAGTTAGCCCATGCCTACCCGGAAATCGGTCTTTTGCTTATCAAACAAAAGGAAGTACTTAGATCTAATATAGATACTAAATTAGTGATTTGAATTTATGTTGATCATATGGACATAAAAAGAGCTTGTGTTCTCCAACTCAACTACAAATTGGCTTGTACAATTTGGTGTTTCTTCCTTCACCTAATTTTTGTATGGAAAAATAGAGTATGTGCTGCTAATAAACTGGAAAACGAGAAGAAGAGAATAAAGAGGGATGAAATAGCTGGACAGAAAAATCGAGTAGAAATTGTTTAAGATCTTTTATACATGCTTATATGGATGAGTTGGAGGAGAAATAGTTGCCATAAAAATTGGTCTGTGTAGATTGAACTTGTTGTATGGTATGTGAAGTTCAAGTATGTAATAAAGGTCCGAATTCCCAAAAATGTCAAGTTTATCTGTAGTTGCAATTATTGCATGAGTAACAATTGGCAATCGATTGTGGGGTGCGATCCGATCAGCACAACCACGCCAAAAAACTAGGCATAGACAAAAGCAAGCTTATAGAATAGTTCGAGAGCATGATCTTCGTTCATAGCCTCATGTTCCCTTGAATTTTTCAACATTGAATGTTCAATGACGTCTTTTCTTCTGATTGTTAGGATGATCGTACTTCTCGGACAATGAAAACTCGTTTTGTCTGGAATAGAAATATTACCAATTTGATTCCTGCATCGGAGGATTCCGCCTTTGGGCAATCTCTCTCTTGAGATCTCAAATTAATGTTTTTTTCTGTGGAGATACCACTCTTTTCTAGTTCATCTCTTGTCCTTCGACAACTTGTCCACCCTGATTATTTGCACCAAGCCTTCATATCATCCCTCGCAAATCTCTGTCTATTCCAATTAAATCTTTAGTCACACCGTGCTCATCCATACTCAAGAGTATTCAAAGATTGGAATTCGCTTACAAAATGAAAAACGGAGTTTTGCTTTTCTGTTTTTCTTTTTTCGACAGATATAGGGTGGGAATAAGCGCGAGCGGCCTCCTTCGGACGTCACCATGAAAGTCCCATACCAGCTATGGCACATTCGAATTTGATTTCGGGAGACCATATAGAAGGCACCGTGACATTAATGCGGACTAGAAAATGAATAGAGAGTTAGGCTGTGTTCGTTTCCGGAAAAATATTTTTTCCGGAAAATATTTTCCGCTTTTTCTGGTGTTCGGGGGCGGAAAATGTTTTCCGTGGGAAAGCATTTTCCTTCCCCACCCCCAAATCCTTCATTGTTTTGAGGAAAATGATTTCCTCTTTTCACAAAGAGGAAATCATTTTTCCTCTAAAGTGAAGACAAAATAACCCATGGGAGGGAAAATGTTTTCCGTGGGAGAGGAAGTTGATTGCCGATCACCGACGTCGGTCGCCGGTCGTCGCCGGTCATCGGTCACCGTCGATCGTTGGCCACTGTTGGTCGCCGTCGTCGATCGTCGCCGCAGGTCGCCAGTTGCCGCCGCCGGTCACCGGTTACCATCGATCGTCAGCCGCCGCCCATCGCTCGCCACCACCGCCACCGACCGCCAATCGTCGCCGGCCACTGCCGTAGACACCGACCGCCGCTGACCGCCGCCCGCCGCCGTAGCCGCCCGCTGCATGTCGCTGGTCGCCGCCGCCGACCGCCACCTGTTGCCGATCGCCGCCACCGGTTGTCGGACGCCGCCGAATCGGCGGTTGCTGAACACCAGAAAATATTTTCCGAAATTTTTTCAAATTTTAGCCGAACACCAAAAAATTGTGTTCTAGGAAAACATTTTTCAGGAAAATAACTTCCGGGAAAATATTTTCCAAAAGGAGAATATTTTCCGCCAAACGAACGGAGCCTTAGGGTGCGTTCGTTCTACTGAAATTTCATGACGAAGAAAAATATTTTCTATGGAAATCATTTTCATGAAAAATAGTTGAGTTTTCATTTGTTTGGTGGTTTAGGGAAATGCATTTCCTTCTTGCTAGAAGGAGAAGCTGTTTTCTCATTATCTAAGCTTGTTATTTTTAGTCCATTTCCGTAAATCGATTAGTTTTCCGTCATCCAAACAATGGAAAGTCGGAAATAATTTTTCAGAAACAGTTTTTCTTCATACAAACGAACCCTTAATTGGATCAAAACAGTTTCAAGACATGCCTAGTCAACTTGGCCACATCCTAGGCCTATTGTGCCTTTAAAATCTCCGATATGTGATGTTCTTCCACACCCGTTGAGGGACGCCCTCGGCGCTATCGACTCGGAGTCTTTCACTTGCGTGATCAAATCCTTCCCTTAGATTATCAGCTCATCGGAGGTTGGCAATTTTTCCATGTCCCGTGCCGTCTAGCCTTTTGCTTCTTGACTATATGATTATGGCTCTTGAACCCGAACTCGTCCTAGATGCGATTCCCCCCTTCAACTCGGCCAACTCCATATTTGTGAGCTTAATGGGTCCACGCCAAGCTAGCTCATGCCAATCCGGTGATCAGTCTATGCCATATCCAACAAAAAGAAGTACCTAAATCTAATCTCGACAGTAATTAGTGACTTAAATTTATGTTAATCATATGGCCATAAAAAGGAGCTTCTATTCTCGAATTCAACGATGAATTGGCTCGTACGGTCCAGTACTTCTCACGTTCACCTAATAAATCCACAATACTAATCTTTCAATCGAATCCAAAGGAAAGATTCGAATTAAGAACCAGTAGGCATCGTTAGAACATGTTCCTTTATTGTTTATTTTTTGTCCCTTGGGAGTTTTGTTTTTTTTTTTTTTTCATTTTGGGTTGGTAAAGTTTTTTCCAGGAGACCTTTTTTTTTTGTTTGTCTTATCTTTAACCCTCCTCACTCTCTGACTTTAACTCTGCCTATTACAGAGTGAGGGAGTTGAACCCCACACATGTGATACTAGCATCTTCAACCCCCAAATCCCTTTATCAGCAGGTATACCTGTTAAATAAGTGGATCAGGTCGGGTTGAGTTTGGATCGGGTCATAAATGGTCTAACCCAAATTGACTCATTAACTCATTTATGACCCATTTATTTATAGTATAAATATCCCAACCGATACTCGACCCGACCGTATCCAACTCATATCCATCCCGACCCATATTAGTAAGACACTTCTATATTTAACTAAATAGAGGAAAATTTGTTTCTTATGACTCTTTTTAAAAAATTATATTGCTAAAACATTTTCATACAACACAAAGCTAGTGAACAATTTTTATAAATTTTTTTAAAAATTGAGGTACTGTTTGTTTCATAAAAAATGCAACATTTTTATAAAATATTTTTCATGAAGTCATAATTTCCAATGTTTGGCTAAAACTTGAAAATGAATTAGAAAATATTTTCCGACGTTTGGTATACAAAATATGATTTGCATGCATTTTAATAATATTTTATTTTTTTAAAATCAAATTTTTAATTATTTTTTATTTTTTTCTATTTTCTTTATTTTTGGCCGTTGGTCGGCCGGTGATGGCTGGCGACCAACCACCAGCCATAGCCAAGGACGAGCCCATCGATCTGGCGAGACTCGAGCTCACCAACCTCGCCTAAGGCTAGTGAGGTCGAGGCCTCGCTAGATCGGCGAGCTCGAGCTCACTCGAGGCCTCGCCGGCCCCCGATGAGGTCGTTCCTCCCCCGTGGCCGGTGGCCGGTCATCGGCCGTCACCGTGGCTAGCCACCGGCCAAAAATAAAGAAAAAAAGAAAGAAAAGAATATAAATAAAAATAGTCTCGATTTAAAAAAAATTATAAAAAGGGGAGGACTTAATAGGTAGATTGAAAATGGGTTTCATGCTAAATCTATTAAGATACATTTATGGTAGACTTAAAAATTTAATACCCATTTAAGATGGGCTTTTTAAAATTATATTGATCCATTTGTTTTTTAAAAGGATTTTAAGACCCATTTCACAGGTCTATCGGTAGGGCCGCATGCCTTCTAGGAGGAGTCGGTCTTCCTAACTTCTGTGTGAAGCTCCTCCCCCATTTACTTAGCCCCCACACCGAAGAAAAAAGCCAAAAAAAAGAAAAAATTGGAAAGGAGGAGGAGAAAATCCTGGTCACAAAAGGAGCGACGTTTTCCTATTGGTAAGAAGGAGAAAAGAAGACCGGCAAGGCATCAATAGGAAAACGCTTTGCGGTAAGAAGGCATCTCCCTTTACCTTTACTCGATCAGTCTCGTCCTCTCAGAATATATTTCGCTTTTTACTCCTTTTCCCCTCCCGCATTCTCCCCCCACTTTCTCCTTCCTTTCCCCCCCATCTATCTCCACCGCCTCCATCTCTCTCCCTCATTTACCCCCAGATTTTCTTGGTTCTCTGGTAAGTCCAGGAATCACTGCGAGGGTTAGGGTTCTCGGCACTCCAGTTTGGGCCGCTGTGTGGGTGATTTAGCTCGTGGGTGTTAGTGGGTACTTGGGTTTTATGTGCCGTACTTGCTTGCTTGTTGTGGGCATTTCTGGGTTGTGCTCTGTTTGCTTTTGTTGTCCAGATTTTGGGCGAATCTCGCTTGAAACCTTGGTCGGGTGCTTCAGTGATTTAAGCCGTGCATGTGAAGTTAGATTCTTGACTGATGGTTTAGTGTATCCTTAGTTGTGTGGCGCGATGCGGTGGCATTCGCAAAAGCTTGTGATTAGGATCTTGTGTGCTCTGGTTGTTGAATTGTGCCTCTTTTTGGCGGCAATCTGATTGAAGGGTTCTGAAAATTTTTGGGTTCCGGCAGGAGTTGAGGTGGGGGACTGTTATGATGGGGAAGGGCTCGAAGAACTATTGCAAGTCGGCCTCCCACAGGCTGTTCAAGGACAAGGCGAAGAACCGGGTGGACGATCTCCAGGGGATGTTCATGGATCTGCAATTTGCTAGGAAGGAGAGCCGCAACATCGACGTCGCGGTCCTTGAGGAGCAAGTCCATCAAATGCTTCGTGAATGGAAGGCCGAGCTCAACGAGCCCTCTCCTGCATCGTCTTTGCAACAAGTTAGCTTCTCATCTGCATCACCCTTTTTTACTTCATATGTCACCTTCCTGAACTTGTCCATTTAAATTTTCATGTTGAAAATTCTATTGATTGATACATTTGTGTCGAGAGATTTCAAAATCAAAGTTAAAAGAATTTGGATTAATGTTAAGTTGCTTTTAACTTTCGTTTGAGGACATGCAGCCTAATTGAGAGAGAAAACAGTTTTGTGCATGATCCTGCCAAGGGTTGAGTCCTGGTAGGGGCCCTTTTTTATTTCCTTTTGGTATAAAACCAGAGAGTCATCAAACCTGTATCTTTGGTGCACGATTAATTTTGCAAATGGAAGTGGGTTTTAAAACTGTGTCTTGATGGGCTGTCTGGTAAGTTATGCTGAATAATTGTATTTTGATTGCGTACTGCAAGTTGTTGCCTTCATTTTTGAAGTTATGTTGAGAAGTTTTCTCCTTTATTTGATGGCTATAGGGCGGTAGTCTTGCCTCCTTCTCATCAGATATATGTAGATTGCTGCAACTCTGTGAGGAAGAAGATGATGCAACTAGTGCATTAACTCCACCCAAGGCAGAGCCAAATGATCAAAACCTAAATGTTGGAGATGGCACAAGCTTGCCAGAGGTGCTTCCTCCTTAACTTGTTGTGCAGTAAGCTTTTATGTTGACAATATGCTCCATGTAAGTTGAAGTGTTATCCTACAATCACTCTTTCAAACGTAGTAAATTTTTTTCCACAATACGTTAGTCTTATGCTTGTGTTTGCTGAATTTACTGAGGTTCGTGTGATCCAAGGTTCAAGATTTACGTATCTTAACGTCTAAGTGTGACAAGAGTAAGTGTTAAGGATTACGATTGAGATTGAGAGGATGCTGAAGAATTATTTCACTTTAGTTTATTTTGGCCCTGCAACTTCTGATGTGACTTTCTGCTCATCTGCTGAATGCTTCCTTTTGTGGCTGAGTTTTCTGCCTGCAAGGATGTGTGGTTCACTTTGTGCTTTTAATCATTTGTTGCTTTGGTTAATTTACTGCTCCCTCTTTGCATAACATGCTTAAAGACTTTATTGACCAGATCACTGAGGTTAGATTATCTAGATCTCTTGATCTCATTCAAAGCACTAGTACACCGAAAGCTGATTGACAATTTGAATGCATGAAGGGCTCCGTTTGGTGTTATGCAAGAATATAAATGCAGAGTAGTTAGCAAAAAAAATAGATTTGCACACGTCAGTCAAAAGAAACTTTATGTGAGGTAAACCTCCCAAAGAGGGATGACGGATTATAGTCACTTGTTATATAATAGTTTTCTTAGAAGTCATTGTTTTTTCTGAAAGTTTGCACGGCACTTAATGGGAATAATGGGAGATAAAGGGAGTTCATGAGGCACTTCTTGCCTAAGCAGAACAACTTGTTAAAACTTGCTCATAAGAAGTCCTTTACACAATTGAGCTCGCTCTCGCTCTCTCTCTCTCTCTCTCTCTCTCTCTCTCTCTCTCTCATGCACACATGTGCACATGTGAAACTTCTGCTGATTTTCTGTCAAATATTACACATGCGATAGCACATTACCCAATTAAATAGCTCGAGTTCATTTAAAAACTGAACTTGCATCTGGTGAGATTAAAGCGATCCTTTTGTTTGATCAACAGAAATGGGATCCTGTAGCCTTAGTACATATTTTGTAATCGTGAAAAAGATATAAGCAATGTTCTAGTTTCTAGATCTTAGGGATCTTCCAATCCTAAGTGCCAGATTAGGATTTAAATTATTGCTCATGATTCTATGTCATACTTTGTAGTACTTCTGTCTATATAATTATGCTAACTTGCTGAGGCTTGAACATCATCTGAGGCAGTGTCCATATTTGACTAGTTAATATCATTGTGTTCTTATCTCCATGCCATGAAACTTCATTGTGGATTCTGATTGGAGATGATAGTGGTTCTCGATGCAGTCTACTGCTGATTGTCAGACTGAGTTTCATCATATGAAACGGCTTGGAGTTTGAAATGGTGTATTCATATTTTTCAGGGATTTAATGGCAATCAGAGGCCACAGAAACGCTGCTTCCCATCTGCAGATCAGTGCAAAGACTCCCATCTTGGCATTGGTGCTGCAGCAATAGACGATGTAGATGGCATCAACAGCTTGGAACAGCTTCAGTTTGGATTGAATCAAGGGTTCAACCAAAGTTATTATGATAACTACAACAGCACAGGTTTTGGTGGAGAGGATACAATGCCTCATGTTGCCAACTGTCTACCAAGTATTTGCCCTCCACCTTCAGCCTTTCTGGGCCCCAAATGTGCGCTCTGGGATTGCCCAAGGCCTGCTCAAGGTTTGGAATGGTGTCAGGACTACTGCAGTAGCTTTCACGCTGCTCTAGCATTAAATGAGGGCCCGCCAGGCATGAGCCCAGTTCTCCGACCAGGGGGAATTGGTCTAAAAGATGGGCTTCTTTTTGCTGCTCTTAGTGCCAAGGCCCAAGGGAGAGATGTCGGCATCCCAGAATGTGAGGGAGCTGCAACTGCAAAGTCTCCATGGAATGCACCTGGTAAACTCATAGTCCTTCTTTTTTCTCATTTGGTTTTGTTCGGGTTAACAGATTTCTTCTGGGCTATGTATTCCCAGGTGACAGATAATGTACCCTTTTAGGTTTTTTAATTCCCTGGATTTTGTCTTTTATGATTGCAGAACTTTTTGACCTTACAGTTCTTGAGGGTGAGACAATTAGGGAATGGCTATTTTTCGACAAGCCTCGCAGAGCATTTGAAAGTGGAAATAGAAAGCAGAGGTCTTTACCTGACTACAGCGGCCGTGGTTGGCATGAGTCACGGAAGCAAGTCATGAATGAGCATGGAGGGCTGAAAAGGTCTTATTATATGGATCCACAACCGCTGAACCACTTTGAGTGGCATCTCTATGAGTATGAGATCAACAAGTACGATGCTTGTGCCTTGTACAGATTGGAACTGAAGCTCGTTGATGGGAAGAAGAATCCAAAGGGTAGGGTAGCAAATGATTCTCTTGCTGATCTTCAGAAACAGATGGGAAGGCTCACAGCTGAGTTCCCTCCTGATAATAAGCGCTCTGTTAAGGGGAGAACCAAAGTTAATTCAAAGGATAGTGTTGGATACATTTATTCAGATCAGAATCACGGTGCAGCAGCAAATGAAATAGTCGACTATGGATTGGTTTCTCCATATGATTATCTCATGGAGAACAAGGGTGAATATTACGTAACATAAGGGAAGGTGTACGAAGAAGCTGCTCTTCTTGGTCTTTTCTGCATTAGCCTAAGCATTTTATCACAGGCTGCAACGGAGCTAACCCTTTTGCTGCTTGCATCAAGTCTGAAGTACCTATGAACAATAAGATCATCTAAACCTCAACTTCTTTTTGGGGTCATGCGGAGAGATCCATAAACTGGTGTACATTCTAACCTCTGGAATATTAACCTGTCCTTAATCATTATGACCAGTTGGAGACTAGGAAATGGATGGCGGCTCCTTAAGGTGATGGGTTGGTGACCATTCCTTAATGTATTGCTCAAATCTTTTTCTAGATCTGTTGAAAGAATTGTGCTTGTGTTGACATCTATAGGACACATTATAGTATATATGTTCTCGTACCGTCTTCATTGATGTTTTACAATATAATCTATCATCATTTTCAAGTGAATCGCCTGTGCGATTTGGGCGGTGATCTACGTGCAGATTCATGTTCTGTTGCGATGGTCCATGTTTTGCATGGTAAAAAGCATTCTAGATTATCTCTGGAGCAATGAGCACAGCCTTGCATGTGATGTGAAGTGATTGGAAGCATCTGATTCTTTCGTACGATGCTTTCGCTGGTCTTGTTTTGTCTATCTGTCTATGCCGTGTGAAGTCCCAAAAGATTATTTAGAGCCAGGTGAGTCTAGGGAATAAGATGATAACACTAGCATGCCTTGGGGACCTTTCCAAAAAGTTTCTTTTTTGAGAATGTTAAGATAATTTGTTTAAATTCGATGCGATTGGTTGTCCACATAAAATAAAGATTGGATGGTGAAAATGAATGGCCATGTTTAGCATCCAATACAAGTCTTGACTAGACCCATTAAACGGGTGGGTCGGGTCGGGTTTGGGTCGGGTCATAAATGGTCCGACTCAAATTGACCCATTAACCCGTTTATGACCCATTTATTCCTAGTGTAAATATCTCAATCTATACCCGACCCGACCCATACCCGATCCGACCCATATTGCTAAAACACTTTTATATTTAACCTAATCTAGGAATACTTGTTTTTTTTTTTTTTTTGGTAACCCAGGGAACCCCCGCACGGCCGACAGCCGGAGAGTAAACCCTGGGGGCGACACGTGCTAGCCACCACACACGTGCCACCGGTTAAGTCACCCTGCGGCGCCCGGGATTCGAACACTCAATCTTTTGTGAGAGGAAGAGTGCGCGTTCCAGCAGCGCCACCCAGGCGGGTGGTATCTAGGAATACTTGTTTCTTATGATTTTTTTTAAAAATTATACTGCTAAAACATTTTATGCAATACAAAACTAGTGAAAAATTTTATAATTTTTTTTAAAATTGAGGTTCTGTTTGTTTTACAAAAAATGTGACATTTCTAGAAAATATTTTCCATAAAATCATTATCCAAGAAAATAAAAAAAATTAATATTTTTTTATTTTTAAAATCGAATTTTTAATTATTTTTTATTTTTAAAATCGAATTTTTAATTATTTTTTATTTTATTTTTTTCTTTTTCCTTTATTTTTTTTTCTTTTTCCTTTTTGGCCGATCGCCGGCCGCCGTGGCCGGCGATCGACCACAGGCGAGGCCGAAGCCTCGCCGGCCTCAGGCGAGACTCGAGCTCGCCGGAGGCCGGCGAAGCTCGTTCTCGCCGGCCTCGCCGATCTGGCGAGCGTCGAGCTCGCCCGAGGCCGGCGAAGCTCGTTCTCGCCGATCTGGCGAGCTCGAGCCTCGCCCGAGGCCGGCGAGCTCGAGCTTCGCCGGCCTCCGGCGAGGTCGTTCCGCCCCGGTGGCCGGTCGCCGTGGCCAACCACCGGCCGGAAAAAAAAAAAAGAAAGAAGAGAAAAGAAAAAATAAAAGAAAAAGATAAAAAATAAAAATAATTAAATTTTAATTTTTTAAAAATATTTTTGTAAAGAGGGAGAGAGAGAGAGTGGATGGGTCTAGTAGGTGGATTGGACATGGGTTCCAAACTCAATCCATTTAGACCCATTTATCTTTAAACTTTAAAATTTAAAACCCATTTAAGTTTAACTCTATAAAATTAAAGTGACCCATATATGACCCATTTATTTTTAAATGGGTCATATATGGGTTTATGACCCATTTTGATACCTCTAGTCTTGACTGAGATTTATGTGATTTAGTGAATCTTACTATACCAAGAAATTAGCATTGTCATTTTCTTTGGGAATTCGTTCGAACAAATTTAGTTGACATTGAAATTATACAAGGTTACGACATGGGTGGTCCATGAATTTTGTTTCATTGTTCAGTGTGGTTAATCAACTTTTTATTGTTCGGTCTTGTCCTTAAACCTTCAAATTCAACCAATGTAATTCTTTCACTAAAAATGTCAACACCGTGAGCTAACACGGCCATAATCTTTGTTTTTGTATTAACAAACAAATATATTCTTCTTTATAACTCATACTTTCTTCTGTATCAGTAAGTACTTATACAAAATGACATTTATGTTATATTTTATTATTTTCCTTTCTTTTCCCTCCCTAGCATCCACACAATATTACAATTGAAATACCTCCAAATATTCTCTTCTTTTTTTCTCATAATTATTTGAGTTCCTTTTCTTCCTATCTAATCACTCCATCCAAAGTACCTGAGCATAAATAAATGAAAAGTAAAAGAAAAAATCTGCAAAATTAACTTAATAGAATTCTTTTAGAAAGTGCAGAGAGAGAGGGGGGGAGGGATCGTCCAAGTCTGAACCATATGGCCATCGACATATGGCGCAAGCCATGTGGCTTAGTGAACAGCCATGCGACTTAGAGCTGCATCATGCAATTGATCTATCTAACACTCGAGGGAGAAGATGACCAACAACGATTGTTAATTGTAACCCTTAATGAGTGGCGATACATTCATTAAAATGACGGTCAGTTAAATGCCTAGGATGAGAGAGAGAGCCTCCAAGTTTGAACCATCTGGCCGTGGACATATGTCACAAGTCATGTGACTTAGGTGACAGTCATGTGATTTAGAGTTGCGTCACGCGATTGATATGTCTAGCCCATAGGGAGAGGATGACCAGCAACGATTGTTAATTGCAATCCTCAATAAGCCATGTGACTTTGTGAACAATCACACGACTCAAAGTTGCATCACATGATTGATATGTCTAGCACATACAGAGAGGATGGCCAGCAACGATTGTTAATTGTAATCCTTTATGAGTGGCGATGCCATCGTTGCAACGACATAGAGATCTACCGTCATGCCTAGGATATGAGAGACAGAGAAGCACTAAATTGTTGCTTGCGAAACAGTTGTCAAAGAGACTATTATTGTCGCCGGCAATGACACTGGCAAGACCGGCTATGATGGACCACAGCGTCGATAGCAAATGAGCACGGGCTGTGGCAGCTCTCTTCGGCCTCTCTCCCTCTCTTCTTCGATGGTTCTCTATAGCTTCTCCGATTTTCTTTCTAATTCTTCTTCCTCTATTAACTCTTTAGGTGGTGATCAATTTGGGTTTGTTTTAGACCTACTAAAAATCCACAACCTAGTTGGGCTTTGACATCATCAACCTATGACAACTTATTTTTAAATTTTGAGACAAGGCGTAAGTCATCCCCACCCATTGAACTCGCCCGAGAAGCAACTACTTTTTCTCGTTACATGTTTAGAAAAAGATACTTTTGCCTTTGTTTTTTTTTTTTGGTAAGAACTTTTGCCTTTGTTTTGACTCCGTAAAATTGAAAAACCCTACCTTTCCACTTTCACTGGAGCATGTTTTGGTAGACTGCTTCCAATTTGCACAGTTTGCATTCCTGTTTATAACAATCGGGGCCTAAAGCAAAGAGAAATTGAGAACTACAAAATCTAGTGGAAAAGCCCCGCTCGAACGCGCGACCATGACGGTCTCACTCCTGAAGGACCTCGTTCGAAATACCCGAGAAATAGAATTCAACATGAGACCATTATAAGCTTACCGATAGACGCATTTACAACTCTCATGATAGACATGGCTCAGTTGGAGGTATACACCTTCCCTATGCATGTTTTCATGTCTTCTCCATCTTCTTTCTCGTCGCCAAGCATTATAACACAAGCACGTCCACCGCACTAATTTTTCAAGGACACACACAGAAATACATTGAGAGAGAGAGACAGAGAGAAAGAGAGAGATGATGATCGCGACCTAATGTAACAATCGGAGTAATCTCAATGTCATAACAGTACGTTCGCATATACAATCAGAGAGACCCGGGTCAGAAGAGCAATGGTTGCAGCAAGTGTAAATTCAACAGGCCAATACACCCTGATCATTGCGTAACTCGGATAATACCTGGAACAACTACAGTCTAGTTAGCCCCGCATAATAGAGACTCGGTTCATATATAATTCCGCTAGGGGCCTAATTACAGACTGCAAGGGTCACGAGCTATTTGCATCTAATGCTAAATGGATCTGGGCATTAAGGCTTCAGCCTAAGCACCATCATCTTCCACGGTGTTAACCTGTTCGCATTCATCGATCCATTCGCTGTATCTGCAAGTTTCCAAGGTCTGTGTAAGACACGAGAGAGACATTTGAAAGAACTATAAAAGGGATTCTGGGCAAATGAACTTACATGTCTATTGGTTCAGTTAAAGCTGCAAAGACATAGAGAAGACAATAAATAGAGTCAGTACAAATTCGGGATGCTCCTCAAAGCACATTATCCATCACTTTCACAACAACTCTAACCAGATGAACTACAAACAAAGAAGCTGTCCTAAGAATGAAGTTAATTAAAGGATTTGCATAAGAATATGAAACACGATAAGTTCCCACACCTGTCTTACGCTTACCCATACAAAAGTATAGACATGCGAAAATACCTGTAATTGAGGTGCTAAACCTTTCTTGGCATATCCCGCATACAGCTTCACCAATCAAGTTCTTCATATCACTGAAACCACAAATATGCAAAAAGTCATAAAATTACACTCGCCAAATTATACCTCATTGTAAGCAGCCTTGTTTGTCGCAGATACAATGAATTCTGAATCCAAAATTTCATATCCTTTTCCTATTCTTTCTTACTCCCAACTATAAGACCTAAATTTCAATGATGTGATTCACTTCTTTCAAAGGAAAATGTCTTTTACATCCCTTCTCTCAGAGAGATAATTTGACCTATTTTCTTCTATTTAAGGTTTTCTGATAAAAACAGATGAAGGTTGTAAGACAATAGTTTTATCTAGCATCTCTACATAAGAAAGCTGAACATAATAGTTGGTTATGTGCACTTGTATCGGTTTGGCTCTAGACTCTAGAAGGCTATTTTATATATTTCAAAAAGACTATTTGTAGAGGAACATTCCGCGCGGTACTATTATACATCAGGATTGTTAAATGCTTGAAAATGCATAACATCAGATGAGAGGGCCTCATCTGATACTTAAAGAAAATAACAGAACACAGTTCAGCAGGAGAATGGTCTTAAATCTATAAAAAGCTTTTTATGATATAATCATGCACTGTTTCAAAAAACAAAACATGTCGCGCAGTTTCAAAGTTTTTGTTCAGAGGATAAACCTATAACAGCCTCATTCCTATGAGAGGGGATAAAAAACAGAAAAACAAGGAACTTTGAAACTTACAGGCGGCACTCCACACTTGTGCCATGGTTGCAGAAAGGGCAGCTGAAGACTGTATCAAGTCTGTCCATCCTCTTCTTAGGAGGTGGCTTTGCCCGAGACTTTCTCTTCCCCATAGCTCTAGTTACTTCTGCTTTTAGTCTGCAATCAATCAAACATGATAAATCCACAAATCCCAAATGTAATGCTCATACAAGCCTAACCCTCGCACCCGTGCATTCAATCTATGCAGTTCAGGTCAATAATACAGGCCAGAATTACTTATCCCACACGAGTTTAAAATTTGTAATCCAGCATAAAAAAGGGCACGCAAAAGTCAATTTAAGGAAAGAAAAATAAAATTAGAAACGGAGAAACCCTGGAAAGAGTATTCTCCACCACATAACAAAAACCCAATTGAGAACTCTCACTGTTGTGACGAACGGGAAATGTGCCTCGGATGATAATCTTTCAGATTCTACTCGAGTTTCTCAGGAGAGACAAGGAAATCGACGCACAACGAGAAAACATTAAAAACCCCTTTTTTATTCAGTTTCGCTCATCTAAATGATCACAGGATCAAGAAACAAAAGTCTTCCGCTATCATGCCATTATAAGAGTCAGACTACCCTTCCACAAAAACCCTCAAACAATTCAATCTAATCTCTCTATCAAACCAAGAACGCGAAAGAACAATTCTTTCCCCTGATTCTTCCATACCCGCTCAATCCCAATCAAAAACGCAGTAAAGGCAACGATTCGAATGAATTTTGCAATCAGTGCCTGATTTTGCACGCGAAAATCGAAAGAAAGAGACGACCCAGAAGACAGAAACTTCCCTATTCGATCGTGAACACCGAACTACGCGCAATCTACGGAGAGATTAACAATGCATCAACGAACGACGCCCGATCGAGCCATTCAAGAATCAAAAAGGGAGAGCAAGAACACGTACCGAGATCTATGAAAAATGCTGCGGTTCTTGAAACGAGAGCACAAACCCTAGGCCCCGAGAGCAAATTTGAGAGACTTGGGAAGGCAACGAGGCACCGCGGTCGGTATTTATAAGCTAGGGGTCGATTTTTTTTTTTCCTCTTCTGGAATGACTTTGAATGTCTGGATACGCCCCCCCTTCTGACCTTAAAACTTTGGTCACCTTAAAGTTCTAAGATTTGTTGTGATTATTTGGAGCTAGCCATTTATTTTAATTCCGTCACGTTTTATGGACGGAGCGGTCCGAAATGATAGTTTCTCTCATCGACAAAGGCCAGAGCATCATCTAATTAGTGGATAGAGTAGTCCAAACCGGTATTTTATTTCGATAGAGAGGGCTTGCTTGCCCTACCCAAATCTGAGCGAAGGCGAGAGCCGGTGGTGGCTATAGTGGCTCTCGTTGCCACCGGGCGCCCGTGGACCCGGGGCAAGCAAACCCTTGCTGTGACCACGGCAAGGGTTGGCGATAGTGTTGCCCTCCCTTTCTTTCCCTCACGTCGCGATCTCTCTATGATCCTTGCACCCTTTTTCCGTTTTTGGTTTATTTTATTCTGCCACATTAGGACCATTTGTGTGGAAAATTAAAAAAAATCAATAAATAGATTTTTCGTCCAATAAAGAGCATTTGAGTTAACGGAGATACTAATTTGAAGAACGACGTCAAGTTTTAAGACTTAAATTACCCAAAAAAGGAAATTTTTAGGATTCGAATAATTGGCCAGCACGGGCTTTTGCATTTTCACTAAAATTATCCTTTTTTTAAGGTGACGCTACTTCCATCCCTATTTCGGCTAAGACACTCATATTTTTTTCAACTCTCTCTTCAACTTATTGTTTCTTTTTTTGTTAAGCTAACCAACAAAACTGCATTTATTTCTATTTTGCGATAAGTGTACTCAAAATTCTAAAACTTGTCCCAAAAGTGCAATTGAGTTATAAAACTTTCAAAAAAGTGCAATCAATTCATAAAACCTATCATGAAAGTGTAATTGAGTATAAACACTTTAAAAAATGTAATTAAGTCATAAAACTTATCAATTTTGAGTAATCAAACCCTTTTTCATTAACTTCAACCAACTTGACAAACGAAAAATGTTAACAAAGTTGAGGAATTGATTGCATTAACTTGACAAGTTATAAGACTTCATTGCACTAACTTGATAAATTTTAAGACTCAATTGCACTTTTTGACAAATTTAAGACTCAATTGCACTTTTGTAACAATTTTTAAAACTTGATTGTACTTTTTGAAGGTTTTATGACTTAATTACATTTTCGTGACAAGTTTTAGGACTCAAATGTTAAACATGCTTATATTTGGGTCATATCTAAATATTAACAAAAGATACAAAAAGGAGGAAAAAAAAGGAACTTTTTGCTGTTCTACTTCTACTATGAAGAAAGTAATTAATATCAATTAAGTGGATCATAACTTTAAAATATGTTTAAATCTTTCTTCTAAAATAATCTAATGTGAGTTTGAAAGTGAAGAAGGTGCAACTAGATTTTTAACCCCAATCTTGCAATTCGGATTAAAATAAAGAAAACACAAAATAACAATGTTTAACTTTAAAAACCTAGAGACTTATTCCGGAAACAAAACATGATGTAAGATGAGATGATATCATATTGGGTGTAATTAGGCATTTATATTGTAAAATTGATTAGAGAGATGCTAGAAATAAATGCAGTTTTGTCAATTAGCCTTATTAAAGAGGAACAACAAATTGAAGAGAGAGAAAGGTATTTCGATCGGTTAATTGAAAAATGAGTGTCTTAACCAAAATAGGGTTGGAATAGCCCCACCCTTTTTTAAGGTGAAAAGGTCTAAAAACTAAAAGTTTATAAAAGTACAAGAAATTTTTTTCTCTCCCATTATATTTTATTCTCTTCTCTTCATTTCCAAGATCTGGAAAAAGACAAATATAAACCAAAAGATCTGCATTACACTGGTCATCTAGTTTAAAAGCTTTCATACTTGAAAAAAAAATTTGTATTGGTTTTTCTCATAAATAAATACTAGTGTTGAGGCACGTTCTAGGCAAGTGTGTGATTGTCAACAAATTATGTATATATTGAAAGAAATTATTATATTTAAAGCAAGAGAATGATTATCTTCCTTGTGTATTATCACATATTCAAATGAGCAATCTTGGGGTTCTGCTATTTTTTTTTTGGTCAGGGGTTCTGCTACTTTACATTAGGAAATTTTTCATTAGACATTTCCAGATTAATTTCTTTCATTTTCCAAATTTTGTTTCATTGCTTCTATATAGGGCTTCAAAATTACTTTTGTGTATGAGAAACAGATTCTTAATTACTTGTAGCGTTGACTATGGCTCTCCCAGGTCAGACATATGTGATGGTTAAACTGAGGAAATCCTTCAGTTTTTAGCATAAGATCCAGCATATGAATATTTATTTTAATGTAAATAGTCACAAGTGGGTGAGCAGTAGCCCATGACGCAACGATTTCAATCTCCTGTCCTTTCCTTATAAGCGTCTTTCAGAATTTTGCCTTCTTTAGGTAAGTTAGAAGCCATAAAAGAGCGACATGACTTTTATTTTAATATAAGTTTAACTATTCAAGCACTTTTGTTGAATTTCTTTCCATAAAGTTTAGGTCGACATGACAAAATTCAATTTTAATCTGTACTTTTTAACCTTCAGTCAATTTTGTTGTTGTTGTCAATGTCCTTCAATCAGACAAGAATCTAATCAAATTCTAAATATTTGATAAACAAAAATTACTAAATGATTTTTTATGTGGGTGCATTTATCAATCAATACCATTTTCTATGTGGGTGCTTCTTTGCAAGCAAAAATGTGTATATATATATATACCAGTTTGTAGCTAAGATTAGTATAAACCAATTTGTTTGGTCTTTGATTGATCAAGGAAAAACAACATTACATATTGATGGCTATACCTTGAAAATTTTAATACCATAATGCCTTTCAATTGATATATGCAGATCAAATAGATCGCGAATCTCACACAGGCCTAAACAACGTATGCTCACAAAATGACTTCCTTTGTCCTTCAAGGGAAGTCTAGACGGACTAAGAAATGAAACTCCACTTGCTCGATAGACACATGAACGACGAGTTAATGTTCAAATGATGAGTACTTGTGTATTTCAATTAACATTTGATGCACTCCTAGTTTTATTAGTCCATACATCTTGAAAGATATACTAGAGAAGGCGTTTGTATTTCAATCGACACACGTTCTTGCTGAATCTTCTAGAAAGTTACAATTGATTGTTGAATTTTGTCTTTTTTACATATATATACACACTGATCTGGTTTTGGTGGTCAGTTCCATGCTTGGAACCGGACTGGTACTTATTGGTTCCAGTAAATTGAAACCGGGAATTGAACCGGTCTCCATGGGAACCACTGGTTCTAAGCCAATTAGGTTTGATTTCGTGCGATTCTCGATTCCTTTGCACATCCCTAACATTAGATGTAACAATAACTAAAGTATGATTCCCTTCGTATCATTATCGGAGATATTCTAACTCATCCTAAGGTCTTTGGTTACCGTTAACCCTAGAGATTATTGTTTTGAGGAGTGGAGAGTAAAATCCAAAAGGCTCTCTCCTATACGCCTTGTTTTATGTCTTGACGGCCGGACCTCCTCAAGCCCCTCTCCGCCCCCCACTCTATATATTTATTTTCCCATAGATGAGGAAATACCCATTTATGCTTTACATTCCAAGGATTAAGATAAAAGCTTCTTAGAGACATGCTTAGGTTTCTAACAATATTAATGCTTAGGGACGAAAAGGAATAATGTTAATTTCGGTCAACGTCAACTTCAAGTGCTCTCGACAAAACCAAAAAAAGGCAAAAATGCGTGTTTTTTTTTGGGGTCAAAATCCAACGTTGAGCTCCTCCATAAATATCTGAATCTAGCGACAGCACGCCATCGAACGGCATTTATATAGACATCGACCGCGACCCGACCCGACTAGGGTTTTCGTGCTCCGATTCCGATTCGGAGATAGTGGGGGAGGTGAAAAGGGGAAGAGAGGAAGAGGAAGAAGAATCGATTCAGCTCCATCCCTCGTCGTCGGCTCCACAGCGGAAGATTCTTGGTTCCTCGCGAACGATAGCCGCTCGATCGCGCCGCGAACGGGGTCGATCGCCTCCTTCTAGATCTGGGTCGATCTCCTCTTTCGTGGCCGAGTCGTGTTGTTTCGTGTTCTTTTTGGGTGGGGGAGCGCGCGCCTCTCTGTGAGCCATGGGGAGAGGAAAGTTCAAGGGCAAGCCCACGGGTCGCCGCCAGTTCTCGACCCCCGATGAGCTCAGTAAGCTTGGAAAACCGCCAAAGATTTCGTCTTCCTTGCGAAATTCCGTCGACCCTCTTTTCGTCCCCGTTTGGTAACGCGTGTTGTTGTGGGGGAATAGTCCGTTCGTTGACCTTTCAGAATATAGTTTGTTTGGAAGTGATCGGGCTGAATTTGGGTGGTGTTCTGTTTTGCTGGATCTGTTGGTTTTGAGATCTTGGTGATTGAGGAAATAAAGTGGAACTTGGGAGGAGGTGGTGGTGGTGATGATGTTTTAGAATTTATCTGGAAATGGTGTTTTTTTTTCTTTGCAGTTGAGTTTTGATTTCATAGTCATGGATATTGAGAAAGAAAGAATGAGGATGGTAGTCGGGTCTACTGTAGTATGATTGTCCCGTTGCAACAGGGAGCGACGTGCAATTTGACCTGAGCCTAGATAAAACAGTTGTCAGCTAATGATTCTAATTTTCCACTGGTAAAATTTTTGATGATGGAAAGGGTACGGATGTTGTTTATGGAATCGAATGCATTTTCTCTTTTGACGGTATTTCCTTGTGGGAGAAGGTGGGTTTTTTTTGTCAATTTGATGATTAGGATTACTTGATATCCATAGCAGTGATTACAATGAGGACCCTCTGAAAAATGCCCTCTAAAAGCAATGATTACAATGAGAGAGAGAAAACTAAGTTTGAGTTCTGTGCTCTCTTACTTCTGATTATCCTAAAGTCAATATTCAGAGAGATTGCACTTGGCCAGCTCTCGCAGTTGCTATCTTTTGATGAACCTGTTGTGTTTTTGCCTGACTTTATGCCTGGCTAAGCTGGCTTTGTTGTTTACATTGTTGCAGTTGCGGGTACTTCCAGTCGTCCTCGCACATTCAAACAGGTCTCTCTCTCTCTCTGTCTGTCTCTCTCTCTCTGTCTTTCTCGGAATCTTGAGTGCTGGAGGACTTTTGTTTTTTCTTTCACACTATTTTACATGATAGTATATTTCAATAAGTGTGTATTTTGTTCTCAGGAAGAAGCTGAGCGTGTAGAATCTGAAGAAGAATCGGAAGAAGAATCAGGAGAAGAGTCTGGTGAAGAGACTGAAGTGAGTAATGCATGCCTGCCTATTTCGGTTGAAAAGGTCATTTGATTATATTCAATTGTTTATGGCGAGACTTGATTTTGTTGAACTTTTTGCAGAAGCGGAAAGGGACTGAAAGTGTTATTCAAATTGAAAATCCAAATTTGGTGAAGGCAAAGAACTTGAAAGCTAAAGATGCTGATGTAAGTTTGTATATCTCTGGATACATTTTAGTGTTTGCCAAAACATTGGTGATCTGCTTCTTAAAATCTCACTGGGTGTTGTCTTTCAGGCGAGCAAGACAACGGAACTTTCAAGGCGGGAAAGGTTTGTAGATGCTTATTTGCTTTTCTCTATGCGATTGCTATTTGCTTGCATTAGGGTTGAGCAAAAGTTTTGGTGTTTTCTTAGGAGTTGTTTATTCATATTGCAGCACGACAGTTTTCTGACTTTCTTTAAATCTTAATGTTCTAGTCATTCTTGGTTTTTTTTAGCTTGAATTCGAAGTTTTTGAATTTTTTTTTATTGATTGAAGAAGTATTCATCTGTTAATTGTCTTTATGTGAGCAGGGAGGAGATAGAGAAGCAGAGAGCTCACGAACGATACATGAGGCTACAGGAACAAGGAAAAACAGAGCAAGCCAGGAAAGATTTAGGTAAGCAGTGTTTGGTTGAACAGAAACAAGATTTCATGTGTCCATGTTCATTTATATTCATAGTTTTCATTAGTCATATGGGTAATTCGTTGTTCACATGTGCAACATATTTGGGTATTTATTACCTATATCATGTAAACTGTGGTGTAATTATGCCCTTCCTGAAGTGGTTTTGATATTTTTTAGCATCTACTACAGGGAGGCAGTGGACTTTCTAGCTAGTTAACTATGATATTCAAGTTATGACAAACAAAACCTACTGTACTCTGGTAATTTTTGGTAGTGTTTGCTGTGTAAAAGTACTGACGAATGACTATCCTATTAAAGCTCTTATTGACTTTGGAAAGGAAACTGGCCTGCTTGCTCACATGCTATTAACCCACTGACTTTATTTCTTTCCTGTCTTTAAGTAGAACTACCGCTATGCTTTGAAGTTAGTAGTATGAACATCTTGGCGAGTTTAGATTGTGTATTGCAATGAGTAAGTATATCAAACTGATGGAATAAGTATCTTCATTTTGATGAAGATGGAGGGAGAAGTCAAGCAAGACCGAGGTTGGTAGACAAGTTGTTGCCTTGTCGGCGAAGGGGATGGAAAGTAATAACTTGACTTGTAATCTGTAAGATGTAGTTAAGTCAATTAATCAAAACAAAAAAGAGAAAGAAAAAAAAGAAAAAAAGGATAAGCAGTGTTCTGTCTTTTGTCTTTGTTGATATGCCAGTGAAGCCTAACATAGTTTAAAAATCTCATTGCTAAATTTTACTGCCGCAAAGTTTAATTTGAGCCCTTCATTTTGGACCTACTATTGAAATTTAATGTTGAAATTATTCCCTTTTAGTCATATTCACTCATGATATATGATATTAAAATACAATCCCAGATATCATAACTCTTATTCCAAGTCAACACTAGCTAACCAGGGTCAGGTTTGACATTGGTGTCTAAATTAGTGCTTGCACATATTATGTCAGTGGCGTCTGAGCTTTCTGCATGAATCTCATCTGTGACAAATCCAACTGGGAAGAAGGGACCAGACAATGGGAAATGTTATTGTCTTCTCTTTTCTTTTTTTCCTTCCCATATAGATCGGAAATGTGTATTGCCGTCCATAGTAGGATGTAGAGTTGCCTCCGTAAGACTGTAAGACAAATATCTTTCTCATTGTTGGTTCATAATTTAAACCGTACAATTTGATTCAATTTGTGTATAAACTGATTTGTTTCGAGGGTGTGAACCAAGTTAAAAAAAGAATCGTCCAATTTAGTCGTGATTCATTTATGATTCGGCTGTTGATGGACCAATATAGCTATGAATGTTTCTATCAAGTGTGTCACTTGATATTAATCTAGAATCTAGTGGTCTAGCAACTTGAAACCTCATTTGAGTTTGATAGGTGAATACATACATCGAACAATTAGATGAAAGCTAAAAGAATGACTGATGGAAAAGTGAGGATATTCTTATATGTTATAACCATGCAAACCACAAAGTCAATCTTGACTATTCTTCTCCTTGTTGGTGTTATTGAATAATCATTATCATATCCATTCCCTTCTCCTTTCTAGTTTTGGATTGGTGCTCATTATTGTGCTCTTATTTCCTGCAGAGCGTTTAGCCCTTATTCGGCAACAAAGAGCAGAAGCTGCCAAGAAGCGAGAAGAAGAGAAAGCCGGTAATTCTTTGAGGCTGCTATATTTCTCGTTCTGGTTTCGCCCTTATCACCAAAAACTGATTCAAAAACTCTTTCATCTACAGCCAAAGAACTGAAGAAGGCAGATGCTCGCAAATGATCCTTAGAGAGAGCGCACAGAGGAGCGTTCTCTTGCAAAACAACAAAAAGAATATGTGAAGATTAAAGACATCACTTTTCTATTCTAGCAATTGGTGCAAACAGTATATTTTATCTTCCCAGTATTACTACTGAAAGCATGTGGTACTGTTCTCGATTGGCCTTACTATGAGTAAAGGCGTTTCTGGTGACTATTTAGAAAATCTACCATGTTTGGCTTGTTTGCAGTGCAATGTTTTGCTCAGGAGTAGCTACGTCAGGTGACTGCTCTTTCCCGTGCTACTTCAGGCTGAGAACTGCGTGGATTGACCGTCAATTAAGATATGGATTTCGCTGACAAAAAAAGACTGATTACAAGAACAAGGCTATTTATGTTAAACTTCATTATCATAGCAATGATGGGTAGACGCTGCCAACCATCTCTGCTCAATGTACCCAAGGTTGATTTCGAAGTTAGAATATGAGGTTCCAAAGTGATTGAATCTTCTATGATCATATCGGAGAAATACGGTGCACTCATACGATGAGGACAAATATGACCCACTTTTCAAATATTTTAAAAAATAGTATGTACTTTTACTCGAGGGACAAAAATGGCCGTAGACAGCGGAAGTTTGAGTCAATTTTAAAATGTCATATATAATATAACCCTTGGCAACATTGTCCAATCAAACTTCGGACGTAGCATAAGTGTCCATGACTTGCTAGTTTGATCAGTTATGGAAGTATTTGTCAATCAAATTGTGCGGTGTACGATCGTTTGGATGAAAAAGATACCAGCGGTCCTTTTCATCCCTCGAATAAGAAAATGTGCTTTTTTTTGGGGGGGGACATTCGAACATTTATGCCTTTACTGTCCTCAACGTGCTTTTTTTTTGGGTCATTTTGTAAGCGAGGCATTATAACTGGGATTAAGCCAATTTTCTTTAGTATTAGCTGGCTCAAAAAGTTTCTTTATAGTCTTGGTGGATGTACTGGATTGAAATCAGGACTAGAGGTCCTCGCTTAGCAGAGTATGCGCGGAGGTAAATGTAGTGCAGAGTGATATATGGACGGCTTTGTTGGCAGCTGAAACATGACCGAGAAGACGAAAAAGGTAAGAGAGAGTGTGTGGAGCTCTCACAATTAGGTAAACGACACAAATGATTCTTTAACTTTTGTCCAACGTATAATGTCGACCTTGAACTTTTTATTTGTTCAATGTGATCCTGAACTTTTGACTTTTGGTATAAGTACAATTTAGTCTTTGGACTTGTATGGAAATGTTTAATATTGTCCCCGAACTTAAATTAATGGAAGGACATCATTAAATAATTTCATACAGTTCATGGGCTAAATTGACATGTACCAAAAGTCTAGGAATCACATTGAACAAATAAAAAATTCAAGGACAACATTGCATATTAGACCAAAGTTTAAGCACCATTTGTGTCATTACCCCCCACAGTTCTTATGTCTATTTCCCGTGGACCGACTTGATTACAAACACCAATTTCCTGGGCCTGTTCATTTCATTTAAGTTACACTTTATCCTGTTACTTCTTCACTAACAAAGTGCGGTTTTGCTAAGGACTTTGGTGAATTAGAAATGTCGATTGTGTTAGAAACACAGTAGAACCAGAAAATGATTGTTGTACAACTACTGTCTACCCTAAGTGAAATGAAATCTTTCTCCGTCCTACGCTACGACCTGTTTAAAGAGTGTACAGTCCTCACCGGGTACTTAATGTACCCCCGAGAGTCATAATCGTTCGAGAAACATCTAGCAAACATAAATATGCTGTTAGCTTGCCTGATTACGGGATGATATCGTGAGGTCCATCCTTAATTTCTCCTTTCCTACACGAGCATTATGCCATGAAGAGAAAATAAATTTCGTGTGTTGCGCAAGACAACCATGATTTCCCATGAAGAGCAACAACCGGCTTTCTTAACAGCTGAGACATCGTCCCTGTTTCCTTTGTTGATCGTTTCTCTTCGGCAAAGCTGCAGGGCCATCACCTATGTCGAGAGCCATCCTGCTGACCTCATGACAGATCTGAGATCTGAGTCAACACTTCCGTGAAGGCACTCTTGACATTAAGTGCCTCGAGAGCATAGTAGTCCACAAAGAAAGTGCATCTCTCGTGGAAACGGCTTGGAGACGATGCAGGTCTGCCTAGTTTCCAACGAGCATGATCACGACGTTGGCCTCTTGTTGTGTTGCAAGTATCTTTTAGCCATCTTTCCACATTCTCAAACATGACATGCCGAGTGATATGATAGGCCGACTGTGCCTTGATAATATGCACTCCTCATTGCACGATCTATATTAGCTATGTCAAAGGATATTATGAGACAGTGAACGAAGCGGGATCAGATGGACTTTTGGTTTCGATCAAGTCCATGAGATGAGAGAATTGTTTCAACAACACCAAAACAACAAAACTCTGAGTAGAATGGAACTGAAAAATGAGTATACGGCATGATGAACTAATGCAGAATGAAATATAATCGGTAAAGTTCTTATATCTGATGATAACTTTCAGTTCATCCAAGAAAGCTGGTCTTTCTTCATGAGGAAAAAAGATTCAATACGTGAATTGCTGAAGTAAATATATATGATTCTATGACCATAACTGGAAAAGTTTCCGTTGGCCCTAGTGTTAAGGGAAATGTTTCCGGATGTTGGTCTTGGGTTCAAACTCTCTTTGAGACTCCCATCTACTTTAAGCAAACAAATGAATCATCTCAGAGCCAACTCTACACTGAAATTGGCTCTGGATGGCATGATTCCTCCCTCAGTTGCATTCCGGAACTAAAACCATCTTGAAGCATCGAACTCAAATGCTTCACAACTTGGTTAACCAAATGGGTTATTACTGTGTCTACTTAAGTATAAATTTGCTGCTTTTAGGTTTTCACTACCACATGTTCATGTTTGGTCTAGGATGACATTGTATTTTTCATTATGTATTCTAGAGATTGAGACTACCACTGTGGCCCTAAATTTTTTATTCAAATTAAGCAAGGAGCGAAGGCCCGTGTGCTCGATAAATTAACTGGGACATAGGCATGATGACAGTCCTAACCCAATGCACTTTCACTTGTTCCAGTTGCATCTAATGAGTTTCTTATTGATAATTGATCTAGATAACGCTCCCTAGAAGCAGGAGAAACAGGAAGAGATACAGAGAAAAAACAAAAAGAAAACAACATAACATGAAGCAACCGTGTCTACAACTAGGAAGTCCAGTTGGGTCTACCAACAGCTTGCCTGAGTTTCCTTGGGGCTTGTTTTGCATTTGGCACCTATGCACAATCTGAATAAAAGCATAGGATGACTGCAAGCAGCAAACCAAGGAAATAGCATTAGGCCATTCAAACTCAACTTCTTGCATTTCCAAAGAAATTCCCTCTGCGTTGTCCTCTTATCACTTCAAACTGAATTTGGCAGTATATGCTTGTAGTCCTAAGATGGGAATCATTGTATTGGCGTGTACTGAACTAATGTAATAACAATCCTTTACTTTTTCTTGCTGCTGATAATAGCCCTATGCAGAAAAAAGAAAAGAGAGAAAAAGGAAAAAACAGAACAAAATTGCACACAGAAAACTCAATAAATTGAGACACAAAAAACAAAAACAACTAAGGTGACCCCTGCCAATCTAGTGACGGTGAGGAAGACAAAACAGAACCAGATGCATAGATTATGCAACAAGCTAATTCAAAAATGCTCCCAAGGAGTAAACTACGATAAGAAGGTCCGGATACATGCTGTCATAAGAAGAGCAGTGTCTCCAAGCACAGAAAAAAAAAGAAAAAAAGAAAAAGGAACGAAGAGTAGTGTCTTTCCAAATACACGATCACGCTTCAAGTTCAAGCCTTTAGAAACATAGCTTGACATCATTCATGCCCACTAATGCAAAATTTAGTGGCTCTGATATCAATAGTTATGTAACCTGTCAAGAGGAGCAGTTTGATAAAGTCAACTTGCTCAGTTATCCGCTTACTCGTTTAAGTCCACATGGATAAGAAATTTCCAAGACGTACCTTAGTTTTGGACCTTCAAGACTAAAGTATGACATCCACAGGATCATCTACATTTTGTCGATAAGAAGGTCTGACCTAAAGCGAAATTGCGAGAGGATAGATAAACTAGACGCCGTCATCTTTCTCAAGAATGTAGAGATTAGAATGCCCATAATCTCCGGTGAGCACAAGAGAAATTTTTGTGCATTTTAATCTCAAGATTCTCAAAGAAGACAATCCTGTGATGTCACAATCTCCACTCAAACTTTCGCAGTGGGTGAAATCCAACTCTTGAAGCTTCTCAAGATCTTTTATGGCTTCAGGAAACTCTTCTAGGTAAGTATGAATCATCTTTAGCACTTCAAGAATTTTCAATTCCTTGACGGAAGAAGGTAATTCATTGATTAAGGTGTACGACAGGTCCATTTCCTGTAGCCAAACGAGCTTTCCAATGAAATGTGGAAGTCCTTTTAGCCGCTTGCAACTTCTTAAAGCAAGCTTCCGAAGATTCTTTAATAATCCAATGGAATCAGTGCCTTCACCCAATACTTCACATTCGCAAGCACTGAGAATTTCCAGTGCTGGCAGAGAGCCTTCCTCAAAATGAAGTCTTTCAACTTTAGTTCCGTAAATGAGAAGCTCTTTCAGTGCTTTTAGGGAACACAGTGCTGGCGGCAAATGTTCATCGATATGCAACGCTTCATGTTTAAGGAAAGAGAAATGGATTCATCAATTGTTGGAGTTGATAATAAACAACCTTCCAGGATCAAGCAGCATAAAGGCATTGAGTCAGGGAATTCCAGAGATGCAGCGATCCAGGGACAGCCTTTCAGGTTCAAGACTTTCAAACTCCCAGCTTTCTGCAAAAGCAACATGATTCATATATTTAGCTACTACTTCAACTATAATGTCCTAAGAAAAAAGGTGCAGGGCGCATTTGTAAATGAAGAAGAACACAAGCACGTACACCCCATACCAGCATTAATCGTTTCCAGTCTTCCAAGTTCAATTGGACTGGGCTTGAACATAAGTTGAGAATTACCAGGTTCTTCATATTCAATGCAAATAACTTAGATTTCTCACAGCATCCTCGCCAATCAAGCCATACTAAGTTCGAAAGAAGATGATTCTTGGGATTTCCTTCAAGACCAGCATTATTCAACTCAAGAAACCTCAGATTTGATAGATGATGAAAATGGTCACAATGAACACAGTTGAATACCCGTTCATCTTGATCAAAATTAGGGGTTACACAGAGAGCTTCAACCTTTTCGGTACCCTGTAAAAAAGGGAAGTGCGAAATTAGAACACAGATATATGCAATGAAACAATAATATAACCATCGTATCTAGAGGAAAAGTTAACAAGCACAATGAAGAAATCTCAGTGTCATTTTACCATCTTTTTCCGCAATGTTGTTTGGACATCTTTGTAATCCCACAGCCTGCTGCGCTTCCTGGGGTTTTGAAGATTTTCCTTGACAATTTCTCTTCCCAGTATTTTTAATTGGTCGTGCATCCAAAACTCATTTTCTTTTCCAATTTTTAGGAAAGAAATATTTTGAAGCTCATGAACTCCTCTATTTGAAGTCGCTTGCCTTCAACACTCGTTCCACTTCTTTTTCTGGCTCTCGATCTAATTTTTGCAAAGGAGATTGCTGTGCTCTTCCTATACAAATACGATCCCACAATTTCAATGGCAAGACGAAAGCTTTCCGATGGCAGAAGTGATGTTGCTTGGCAGAGAACGGTAGCCCTCTAGGGGATGATTCTGTCGAAAAGCATGTTCATAGAAAAATTTAAGAACATGATCTTCATCCATAGAAAAACCCTCATGTTTATTAGTTTCTCCAGGCTCATAACACCCAATAACGTCTTTTCTAGGAGGGTCCTACTTCCTGGACCAAATCGAGTTAGCTGCTCAACCAATTGTTTGATTTGTCTACATCATCTAGGACAATGAGAATTCTTTTGGTTCGGAATAGGAATTTATATCCTCATTGGAGGACTCTACTTCGGACAGTGTCCTCTCATGAGGTCTCGAATTACTTTCTTTTGTTGTGATACCACTCTTTTCTATTCAGTCTCATCTCGAACATCTTTAAGAAAACTGCAACCATCAAAGAGGTGACCGATTTTGTTATATACGACCTTTACGGGCTCGGTTTTGTCAATCACACATCTCCACTTCGTCTTTTGTCCTTCCACAACTTGTCCATCCTGATTATTGACACCAAGTTTTTGCATTATCTCTCGCACTTCTGTCTATTCCTCCTAAATTTTTAGTAACATCTTGCTCATCAATTCTCAAGAGTTGCCAAAGTTTGAAAATGACATTCTTTACAGGTTCGTGATACCTACAAAATAAGGAAAACGTTTGCATTTTTTTTGTTATAGATGAAGGGCCGGCAGAGGAAGAGCGCTAACGACCCCTCTGTACATCACGGAACGATCTGGACATCACGGAATGTTTGGGTTTGATTTTCGAGGAACATATAGAGGGTGACATTAATTAACCAAGAAAAAATATAAGGATCTGCAACATTACAAAATGGATAAGACGAGATTTACAGATGCATTGCTATTAAAAGGGAAAAAGCAAAGTGAAATCTCCAGAAATTAATTGAACTTCAGAAGAAGCGTGGCGGGCAGCTTAATATACAAGCCAATTCTCCTATCTTTTCAGCTAAACAAGTAAAACATGCTAATGGAGCGGTCAGACTTACCCCTTGCGGACATCCTCCGCTGCCATGCAGAGATCTTCAATGGCCATATGGATTGCCTGCTGGATTTCTCTGAAAGTGGCATCAATAACCCTTCGTTGCTTATTCTGAAAGGAACTTTCCATTGCTTGACTGACTTCTTTCAGGATGGAGTATAGGAAGACTGGTTAGAGATTCCAGTCTGCTCCTATAGCATCAGAAAGCTTGCTCCTATACCATAAGGGGGCCTATGGTATCCTAGACTTACCCCCTCATGGCTCTCATACCATAAGGGAGCCTATGGTATCCTAGACTTACCCCCTCATGGCTCTCATACCATAAGGGAGCCTATGGTGTAACTCTAGGAATCTGTGATAGGTATGCTATTCCTTAATACGCGGATCTCAAAGAGACTGCCTTTTAGTCACCATATTCTTTTGATTTACACCATAGATCTGCCCTACAATCATAGATTTCTGATACACAGATTCCACATATTAGCAAATGCAGAACATATCAGCTTTAATTAGAAGACAAACTCTTGCCTTTACGGAATCATTCCAAGCTTCGAGAGAGAGAGAGAGAGGGGGAATACGTAATGTATATGATTTATTTCTTTTTTCTATTTTTTGTTCGATGCTTATTTTCACAACAAATGGTTTTAGAGCCACGCTTGACTAAGTTGAAGCGAATCGATAGAGACAAAATAAAGAAAAGTGAGAATCAAAGATTTGACAGGAAAGATTTTGGTTTTCGGAGGATGCAAATTGATTCATATACCAGAGTAATATGCACTAAACCTCGTCTGAGAAAAGCCAGAGTCTGTGGCAGTTGAGTCGATGAGCTTCTATGGGAAAGTAGCAATGAAGTTTAGATTCTAGTGAAGCGATTGCAACTTTACTCAAACATTGAGCCAATGTGGAGATTATTGAAAATATGTCTTAAGTTTGAGTCCATAAATGAAACATAATCCAAGTTGGTATATTAGTTTGAGTGGGTCTTCTAGGTGAATTGTATTGCAATAGGCAACTTTTTTGGGAATTACACTCCGATGCAATTTAAGAGGAGTTTTTTTTATAGACTTGTCAAATGGGTGGATCGGGTCGGGTTTGGGTAATACTGTTTGACCCATTTCACCCTTTTATGAGTCATTTATTATAATGCAAATTTATCGACCCATACTCAACCCAACTTGTATTATTAATACACTTTCATATCTAACCAAATATAGAAAAACTTGTTTCTTATGATTTAAAAAAAATTGTGTTACTAAAACATTTTCATGCTAGTTGACCATTTTTATAATTTTTTTTGAGCTTTTTTTATATTTTATATTTTTCTTTTTTTGTCTTCTAAATTTGGTAAGGGCCGTGGAGATCGACGATGGCAATGATCGGTAGTGGCGGAGACTGGCGATGGCAACGACCGGTGGCAGCGAATACTGGTGACCGAAGACGATGGTGATCGAGATGATCGGCGGTGGATGGCGATCGGCGGTTCAAGTTAATAAATTATATTTGTAAAAAAAAGTTAATAAGTTAAATGGGTCTATATGGGTTTGTTAAATGGGTTTAATATGAGTTTGTTGCAAACCCATATTGACCCATATAAACTCAGCTTTAATGTTTCAAATCCATTTTGACCCATTTTAAAATTTTAAGTGACCCATATTCAACCTAGGCCCGCTAAATCTAAATTAATAAATGTGTTTGTGACCCATATTGCCACCTCTAGCTTTTGAAAATGACAATCAAGTGTAGAATGTGCTCGTGAATTACATTTCGAGTGTTTGGAGTCATGCAAATGTTGTGTTAAGATTTTATGTAATTCATTTGTGAGATTGAAAGATTATTTCGTGAAAAATTGTGAGGGTTATGTGTACGTTATTGAGTGTAATTGGAGATTGAGAAACATTGAGGATGTTTAAGTTACTCGAGTATGGTTATAATCTTCATCGCATTACTTGATCTATAATGAAATCCCGCGCTACTCTTCCCGTGAAGTAGGTCCCATCATCAAAATCCGTAAATCTCGTATCCTATTTATTTCCTTATTCTATTTATTTCTTTTTTTAATTGCTTTTTTTCTTTTGCAACCATCCGGAGACTTAGGAACACCCTAGAAGCCTTATGAAATGGTTCACTTTAGGCTTTTAGCTCCACATAGGTGATCCTAACCCAAAGTAATTTGCATATAATTGATAGGATTTGAATGAGAAAAATGTCCAAAAAGTTATAAACCTATTGTAGGACTACCAATTCAATTTTTAACTTTCCAATTTGGCCCATGTACTCCTAAACCATTTGATGATTTTCCATCATAATCCATCTGATCAATGTAGATCGAAATTTATTGACGTGGTGATTCAGTCAATGCCAAGTGTCCTATGTGGCACGGTTGGTGATATGACATGCCCGACACCACTCAAACGAGGTCGTTTTGAGATAGTTTATAAATTTTTTATTTTTTATTTTCTTTTTTTCTTCCATTTCCTCACTATTCATCCTATTGGAAAGAATTGATGAGGCTCATTGGGGCCTTTAGGGGTGAGCATGGTTTCAAGGTAAAACCTGGAACTTGAGAACTTGACTGGTGGGAACTTGTAAGTTCCAGGTTCTGAAAATTGAGAAACCTGTTTTGATGGGTAGGTTCTGGGTTATAGGTAGGCTCTAGGTTATAGGTAGGCGGAACCTGGAACTTGAAATCTAAACAAGTTTTTTGTGTTTTTTTTGTCTATGATTTCGTGTGATCCTGCAGTGTTTCATGGTGTTAGATGATGAGTGTATAATTTGGAATCATTGATCCGAGCTTCCATTTTCTGACTTATTAATGTTTCATATTTTTCGTGTATCTAAATATAAGTTATGGTCAATGGATCATAACAGCAAGTAGTGGTCATTAAAGGTGATGATTCACTGTAAGTGTTCAATTAATAATACATGTGATACCTCGGTAGACCTTGAAATACCTTGAAACCTGTAATAGGATAGGTTCTAGGTTCCAAAAAATGAGGAACCTATTCTCGTGGATAAGTTCCATGTGGAACCTGTATGGAACATGGAACCGCTCACTCCTAGTATCGATTCATGCAACGACTTCTCATTTTAATTGTATTTATTTGAACCCTAATGCTAGGAAAACTAGTCTTTTGTATTCTCTTTGATGAATGATAAGTTTTTTCAATATTGTTACATTCATTTTCATTTTGTTTAACTAAAAATGAAATAAATAAAAAAAGAACCTGTTAGACCTTGGAACCTATCATGGAACCTGTGATAGGATAGGTTCTGGGTTCTATGACTAGGTTCCGGGTTTCAAAAAATGAAGAACCTATACTCGAGGGTAGGTTCCAGGTTACAGGGGGAATCTGTAAGGAACTTGAAATCGCTCACCTTTGGAGGCCTTGGTGATGGCCGGCTAGGGCATTGTGGCCCTCGTTGTGGCACCCCGATGACTTCCATTGGTTGTTTTCAAAAAGATGAACATATACTTAAAGGAAAAAGATAAACTAAAAAAAAAGAAAAGAATTAGATCATTTATAAAATTTATCAAAATGATGTCGTTTTGGGTGGAGTTAGATCATAGGTCGTGGCACATAAAACTGCTGGCGATGATCGGATGTGATGTTGCGATTTTTAGTCAAAGTTGGTCGGAATGATTATATTGAAAAATTTCCTTACAAAAAAAAATGATTATATTGAAAAATTGTCAATATGTTTATGATTACATTAGCTAAATTGGAAAATTTTTGATTGCATTGGCAGCGATACATGTTTAAGATTTCTTGGGTAAACTTCGGTTCCTAAGTTGAAAATAACCAAAGCGCAACCCTCAACGCACATCCTGGAGATTTCTTTTTATGCTTTTGTTGTACTTTTTTTCCATAATGTACCGATAACTTACTCTTTTCTACCTCTGTGCCATTTTTTCTTGTTGATGTATGTTTTTTGGTTGGATCATTCTCTTTTTGATTGATAATTCATTCGTTTTCAAGTATAGCCAGGATAACCTGTAGTTGATTACAGTAACCCAGCTACACATAGACACATAAAAGAGACATTCGAATTGTATAATTCACATTAGGCTCATTCTAATTTAATTTGTTTTTTTTTTTTCAATTAGTCCACGTTTCTCCAAGCTGACAACAAGAGAAAGCATTATACTTCACCATGAAAAATGGGTTGTAATCTATGTCTGATCTATGAACTATCAATTCCACTCTTTTGGATGATGCTATACTTCATTTACACAAGTAGGGATCCATACTTCCCCCGAGAAAATATTTTGCAAACACCAATAAAAAAAAAAAAAAAACAAAATCACACACAGCCACTCACCTTGTTTTTTTTTTTTTGGAATAAGTACATTGAAAGTCCTAAAACTTGCACTGAAGTGTAATTAAGTCTATAAACTTTAAAAAAGTGCAATTAAGTTTTAAAACTTATACGAAAGTGCAATTGAGTCCTAAAACTTTCAACAAGTGCAATCAAGTCCTAAAACTTATCAAATTGATCCAATCAAGTTCTTTTATTGATTTCACTTTTTAAAAGTTTTAGGACTCAATTGTACTTTCGTGATAAGTTTTATGACTTATTTGCACTTTTTGAAAATTTTATGACTTGAATGCACTTTTGTGACAACTTCTAAGACTTGATTGAACTTTTTAAAAGTTTCAGGACTCAATTGTACTTTCGTGACAAGTTTTAGGACTTCTAGTGCACTCATCCTTTTTTTAAGGGGGAAAAAAGCACCTTTTGATATGTTTGTGCCAACTCCAAATATATTTACTACAAAGTACAAACACCAACTTATTTAATACTCATTTTGTATACTTTTGTATCTTTGCTATAAAAAAGTATTCTGATGCTAATGGGACAAAGACTGGTTTTAATGACCTTGTTATCTAAGTTACACAACAATGAAACAAATTCCCCAATTGTGCTGGAGGTGATCTCAAAAACCCAGCACCAACTCTTCGAAACAGAGACAGATTCTAAAGATAAGACATTGTTTCCTTCAGTGTTGGACTCAAACGCACGTTAACCAAACCAGAGGGAAGTGCTGGCAACTCATGAAGCATGTCGCAGTGAAGTAGATCAAGAGTCTCCAGCTTGGAAAGATGCTTGATTTCATAGGGCAGGCTCCAAATACCAGAATATTGCAGCCTCAAGATTCTCAGATGAATTAGCTTCCCAATGTCCCTAGGAATCTCCCCTTTTAAACTCCTACACGAGGAGGCATGTATTTCTTCAAGGCTATGTAGCCGACCAATAAAGCTAGGAAATTCCATTATGAAGCAATAGTCCATCTTTAACACTCTCAACCTCCGCAAATTTCCAAAGGAATCTGGTAATTTTGCAACGCCCGTTCCGGACATATCAAGCTCCTCTAAAGAGCTTAATTGGCCTATGGAGTCTGGAAGTTCTCTTATCCAATGACAATTCCTCAATGACAAACGTCGGAGTTTCACTAGCTCTCCCACTCCATCGGGGAGTTTGGTAATCTTTGAATTATCTACTGAGAGTATTGTAAGAGATGTCAGGTGTTCAAATGAATGAGGCAAGAGACTCAATGACAAGCAATTGGAGGCACAAAGAGTTTCAAGTTTCTTCAAATCACCTTCCAAGGGAATCTCTTGCACAGAAGTCTCATCAATGAGGAGTTCTTTCAAAGCTTCCAAGCCACCCAGTTCGGCAGGCAACACGTTGAGTTCAGAGCAGGACTTCAAATTCAGGCAAAGTAAATTTTTGAGACCACCAACTGAAGGATCTAGATGGACCAACCGAGAGCATCTCTCTAGAATTAGTATCTCCAATTTCGGGAAGCTAGAAAATGTAGGACTTATCAGTAAGTTGGTGCAACCGGTGAGATTTAAGACTTTCAATTGCTCCATCTGTAAAACAGAAGAGAAAACATCATAAGGTCAATTGCCAGATAATTAACAGAATAAATGCATTAGAGTAGTAATAGGAAACCACCTTGATTTTCATCCAACCTCCCCAGTCTTCGGTCACTTTGCTCCATGAAAGATCAAGAATGGCCAGTTCAGTCAGACTAAATTCTGTTGCTTTGAAATCCCTTGGGCACCCTTGCCAACGAAGCCACCTCAACTTTGGAAATACATTTGTGAAATTTCCAGTTATACTTGCATGATCGAATTTCAAGAACCTTATGTTTGGCATGCTCTTGAAATTTGTTTCTGTAAATGTATGGGGACGGCAGTTTTTGAAGTCAAAACATAGGACTTCCACCTCTTCCATTCCCTACATTTGCCAAGAGTAACAAATAATCTAAAGCTATAAAATTTGATTTGACAATTTGGCTGTGTGATAAGGACTAGGATGCTTTCTTTTCCGTGCATGCAAAGAAAACCTTTAGATGGTAAAATAAGTAAAGCTGGATGGCATATTAGACCTTCTATGTCAAGGCTTTCATTTTACAGTGGAAAGTAAACCATTGAACCATAAGCCTTTACCTCTTTGCTGTTGATTACTTTCAGGTCTGTATCATGCAAAAAGAGTCTACTGCGCCTTCTAGGATATCCTTCTTTATCTATAGATCCACTGAGGTGCTTCAACAGCTTATGCATCCACAGCAAGTTGCCTGCTCCAATTTTTACTAGGGGCATCAAAACATGGTGAGAAGGTAAAGGATCTCAATCGGGCCACATATATGATGCAATTCGGCTATCCACGCCATTGGCAAACCATGCTATGTCCCAAAATATTTGTTTCTGCTTTTCATCTAATGATTCATAACAGATTTTCAAAATCTCCCTACAATCCTTCAAAATCTCTCGAGAGTTCTCCTTCTGCGGTTTTATCAAGTCCTCTATCTTCCTCCAATCTTCTATTGTTTTTCCACGCAGAAATGAACCAATAACTTCAATAGTGAATGGAACCCACCCTGTAGCTTTGATAATGCGCTTCCCAATTTCAGGATAGCCAGGTATTAAACAGTGTGTTCCTAAAGCATGCTTGCAAAAAAGTTCAAGAGCTCGATCATTATCCATCTCATTCACTTCATATGTACGGACCAGGCCTCGAGAATCATATGTTTGGAGAATTCCACCATTTTCTGAAGTAACAATTATCCGACTTCCAGAACCAAACCAGTCAAGCTGGTCTCCTACAAGATCATGAAGATGAGACTGTTCCTCCACATCATCTAGGACAATCAGAACTTTTATATTGCGAAATACATCCAGGAAAAACCTGATTCCTCCTTCGAAAGAAGCAACATCACCATCTCGCCCAAGAATATCACATATCAACTTAGTTTGCACAAACTGAATACCACCAGCATTCTGTGTTGTTTCTCCAATCTCTGCTAGAAAGCTACAACCATCGAAACAAGAGGAGAGTTGGTCATATACGGCCTTCGCAATAGTGGTCTTGCCAATTCCATTAGTTCCATGGATTCCAACAATGCGCACTCCAACCTCATCATCTTCTATTTCCAATAACTTGAGTACATCCTTCACTCGATCATCCATACCAATTACATGTTCAATCGTGGCAACTGAGGTTTGCAATGACTCCAAAGGAAAACTCGGAAGTTTCAACTCCTTGATATGTAGAAGGGGTGGAATCCATTCCATCTTAGGACACTCCCATATCCTTAGTGCAGAGAGATTAGGAAGTGACGAGAGGGCGTGAAGATCACTTTCTGTGTACTCCACTATAGGTAGCTCACCAATTTCCAAACACTCGAGGCTCGTCAGCTCACCAAGTGGTGGGAGACTTTTGCATCCTGCACAATGAAACAACCGTAGCTCAACTAACTTAGGCATGTGAGATATCCAGCTTGGAAACCTTGCGCCCCCATAGCCTCTTATTTCTAAGCTTCGAAGATTTAAGCTTGGCTGCAGCTCTTTGAGTAGAACTTCATCGCTTCCTTTCCTGGCAAACACTAATACTAGTGAAACTAAGGAATCCTTTTCCTTCAAGTTCGCAGCATTTGATTCTGCTACTGCATCTTCTATTTCTCCCTTAACTTCGATTTTCAGACATCCTCTCAAATGGCTTAACCTGTTCAACTCCCCCAGCCCACCATAATTCTTTGGACAATAATCATCCCCAGGCAAAAGGAAATCTGTTAAAGTGCGCAAAAGAGTCAACTGGCCCAACCCATGTGGCATATGAGATAGGGCATTACAGTTGCTAATCTCCAGTTGCCTGAGGTTGACCAATTTTCTCATATCCCGTGGCAATTCTATTAGCTTGTAACACATATTGAGTTTAAGTACTTGCAAGGTTTCCAGTCTTGTCACAGAATCAGGAAGCCTTATGATTCCTTCATTTTTAGAGAGATCTAGAAATGTCAAGTGCTTCAACTCACAAATGGAACTTGGTAACTTCTCAATACCACTATCATGGCAATTCAAGGCGCGCAAGAACTTGAATATAGAAATAAGTTCGCAAAGAGTTTTTTCACCAATTTGAGTTTCACACCTTGAGCTTTTTGTTTGATCTATTTTGAAGAACGTCCTCAGATGTTTTGCTCTGAGTAGAGTAGTGGGAAGTCCCCGTGATAAATCTAAAGTTGAATCCCAGCATACATGACGAGTTCTTTCACCAATTGGTGACCGAAGCTGAAAAAAGTGTTGAGAATACTCAGTTTGAGCAACTGTGCATGCTAGCTCATTCATTAAATCATGCATCTTACAAGAGGTCACATTTCCAAGTTCATCTTCGGTACAGTCCTGAAAGAAATTCCTCCTACGTAAATCCATGAAATAGTCGTGAGCAATATCTTCCTTATCCTGATCTACGTTGTCTATGGGCTGGATAAATCCTTCAGCTATCCAGAGACTCGTCAACATTAGTTTATCAATCACCCAATCTTTGGGAAACAATGAACAGAAGTCAAAGCACTGTTTTAGATGGCATGGGAGATGCCGATAACTAATTATAACATGTGTGATTACCCCATAATAATCCGATTCCGCAGAATAATTTGGGATCTCCCGCTCAAAATGTAACCACTCAGCTTCAGTTTTCTTGAAGAATAGTATACTTCCCGATGTTCGTAGAGCCAAAGGGATTCCACGACATTTGTCGACTATCCGCCTCCCAATAATTAGCTTTTTTGAACCTATAGTCTCTTCTTCTTCCTTACATGTCATTCTCATCAATAAATCTAAAGATGAGCTTTCAGAAAGGCCCTCAAGGAAATAAGATGAGGTTGTGCCCATGAAATGGGCAACTAACCGATCGCATGTAGTTATCAGAATCTTGCTTCCTTCGGCACCTCCCATAAATAAACTTTTCAAGCTCCCCCACTGTGCAGGAAACTCGAACCACCTTACATCGTCCATAACTAGGAGACATTTCTTCCTACGAATGTGTTCCACTAGTTGATTTTGCAAACTCTCCAACTCAATGTCATCTGCTCTCTCTGTTGTTGCACTTTCTATGATTTTTTGCAGTACCATTTTGAAATTAGACATGGCGTCACCCACACAGATCCAGATCCTTAAATCAAAATGCTGTTTGACCATGTCATCTTTGTATAGACATCGAGCAAGAGCAGTCTTTCCAATCCCATCCGGACCACATATTGAAAGCACGGAAATTTTCTTTTCAGCGTCAGAGTCCAACAAGAACTTCTTAATTGCGCTTTTAGCATGATCTCTCCCTATAATCTCCTCCTCGTATGCAAAGGAGTCCGACTGCTCTCTCTTCCTCGATCCTCTCTCTACTTGCACATCCTTCGCGTACTCTCGCAACTCGGAATATAAAGCGCCTTTAGCAGCGCTTGCCCTTTTAGCACCATCTCTCCCTATGATCTCCTCCTCGGACACAGAGGTGTCTGACTGCTGTCGGTTCCTCGATCTTCTCTCTACTTGCACATCTTTCGCGTACCCTCGCAAGTGAAAAGACTTCCCTCTAGCAGCGATGGCTTCTATTCTCTTCCTATTGCTCTTCAGCTCTAGAGCAAGTTCGTTTGAAGGTGAAAAGAGGGTATTTACCTGCTTCAACTTCTCATCTTTGCTCCGCAATTCTCGTTGCATAACTTCAACGTTCCATTCTTCCAGCAAGTCCTCTGCATCATACAAAGCAGCTTTGAGATCGTCAAGCCATGCTCTGAGGTTCTGCTTTTCCGCATCGTGCACTACATCTTGGAGAGTGGAAACGATTTGCTCGAGCATCTGAAATTCGCGACCATCCCATATTTTCCCGTCCTCCGCGAAATCTTCGAGAATTTTAGCTATCTTCGAGACGACCGCCTCCGCCATAGCTCTTCCCGGGTGAAGGGATCCTGCTCTGCGTTTTCTTTCAAGAGTCTATGGAGGATATACGAATGAAAGTGCAACAACAGAGAGATGGCATTTGCCGTTCCTAATTCAACGATACATCATGTGATTGCCCTAATTTACAGGGTGCTTTTGTCATCTAAGGCAATTTGATAGATTGAGACTGGTGGGAGGAGAATTTTAATATTTTTAAGGTGTTCAAATAGCCATAGCCTTTAATAATCACAAAAAGATAAATCAGCTCGTCAAAAAATGCATGTAAGATAGCAACCTCCAAGTCCAACAAACTTTGTTTGTAGGACTCCCGGGGCGATCATGAACTTGCAATTTATAATGATTGCACCACCAATGTTTGATTAGAGCAGTTGGATCATGTTTTCTCTTAGCATACGAAAGAAGATGTTGATGATCCGATAGATATAATGTGCAAGGGGCATGAATGTCATGGTCCTTCGATTCGATTAGCATGTAAGGTCAACTGAGTTGGTCATCAAACTATTATACATTTATCTAATAATTGAGATTTATTTATGTTTTCTGAATGATCTGTCATATTAGTTGGTGAGATCTGTATTTAGGTCCCACACAAATTTTTGCTTGCTTCTTGTAGACTTAGCAATCAAGTTGGGTCAGTTTGTGTTTTCTGCTCAATACGGGTTTGTGTCGAGATCTTTTGTTAAGTGGGTCCAAAGTAGATCAACCCATACTCGTGCTATTCAAACCGGGTTGTCCTTTTTTTAAACCAATTTTTTCCTCAACAAGTGGGTCATTGATAGCAAATATTTCAATTAAATATTCTTAATAAAACTAATTAATAGAAAGTTTGTACGTTGATTGCGACAATATAGTATTTCTGTATAGTGACAATAATCATCATGAAATCTAATAACGGGAATGAAATATTACTTGAAAACAATATTTACAATTTTGTAGATAATTGACTATTATGAATTCATTTTTCTTATGTATAAATTCATTTGACACTCATCTTATGTCATTTCTTACAAATGTAAAGTTTCTCAATGGACTATTTCTATTAAATTCGACTCGAATTGCTTGATCATTTTCTTAAGTAATCATCGTCCTTTAAGTAATATTACTCTAATATTATATTGCCACATGTTGTATTAGACCGAGTCGGAGTAATTTTATTCTCTATAATGTATTATATTGCAAGTGACAAAGTCAATTTTTCTCTTCGTATTATGTATGAATACATCAAAATGCATTTCTGTTAATCAGTTTTGTTAATAGTGTTAAAACATAGGAATACCAGAAAATAATGTCCACCCTAAATGAACTAGTTTAATGGGAAATTAGAATCACACGACGTGACGGCATCGTCCTCACTAGTTTAATACTCTTCCAACTTGAAAGTAATCTTATACAAATTTTGTGGACAATAATTATAAGAACTAGTTTAATATTCACCTCCTGGACCGATGAAAGCTAAGCGAACACCGCACTAGCGTCCTTTCGGGGAGTCTCTGCCGAAATTACATTGATTGTCCGATTTCCATGTACGGTTGCAAAAAATGCCTACTTAATCTTCATAAACGTTGGCCGCGTAAACAACACCAAGAATCTCCATGGTTAGAATCTTAAAACACATATAATTGAGTAAAATGAATTTGGGCACCTGATTTGGAAATCGTTCTTGATACGGAATAACGACGATCCTCAACGCAAGTTATTCTCCTCTATTACCCTCTGTATCACTAGCTCAAAGAGATTGCCTCTCACAAATAGTGTTTGCTTCTTATGTGAGATAATTTATGCGTTAGGGTTAGAGGAGGGACTTGAATACTATTTATAGAATTTTAAGCCAGATCCTCTCATCACGGGCCAGGCTAGGCATTACTCGGCCCACACTAGCCAATCCTATATTAGACTAATTAAAAATGTTTATATCTTTCTTTATTAGACCAAGCCCATAAAATGGCAAATTATAATCTCAATTAATTTAGCCCACATTAGAAAAACTCTTATAATAAAATCTGTGCCGAACTGCCTTGTCGGTCCGACACCCATGTCATGCCGATCACCCCCTCAACCTTGAGTGGGTGAACAAGGTGATTATGTTCGACAAAAAAAAAAAAACAAGGTGAGTATGAGCCTACGCCGGTCATTTTCCAATGCAATTCATGCGACTTCGATCTGGATGCCTACATCGCCATGGTGACTTTGCGGGTTGAGTTATACTATGGTCCAAACTTGAGTTGGCTATCATTTTGAAGATAAATTGAAAAAAGAAATATCTATTTCACCGGAAAGGTCAACAAAATTACTTTGGCAATACGGATTGATCAAATACGAACTGACAAAGGTAAGAAAATTTCCTTTGTTGATTCGTGGACGGGAAATTGAAATGAAAAGAAACTTAAAGGTACTGATACTAGAAACAATCATTGCCATATAAAAGTGCATGACTGTAAAGATAACTGGAAGTAAAATTGAACAATTCTTTGATCGATTGACGGTTCGTCTACAAACTACAATGCAAGTATTTATAACTACTTTCAATAATAACAATGATTACAAAGAAATCAAAAGCATTCTACGTGGCTCTTATTAGGGATGCACAATAGTCCAGGGTCTATAGGGTAGGTTTCAGTTTCAAAAACTAGGAACTAGTCTTGACAGGGCAAGTTTTAGGTTCTAGGTTTGGAACCTACCCATCCTGAAATTACTCACCCAACTTGGTGAATGCTGGTCCTAACAAGGTAAGTTCCAACTGCTAGGAACGTGAATCTTTGAAGAGAAAAAAAGAGAGAAGACGACGATAATTTTTACATGGAAAACCCTCTCAAAATCAAAAAGGGAAAAACCACGGTGCCCCACTAGGTAATCTCTTTACTATCAGTATCAGAGTTACAAGCTTTGGGGTTACAACTACAAAATATATTGTTCCAATATATAATGGGAGTATGAGGAATACATAGTTATGTAGGAAACTACATATATGCAATTAGCAGTAAAAGCTTTGAACGTTAATATTATTTTTGTCTATCACACTGCACAAATCCATCAATCTCCCATTTGGAGGTTGATTTTCAAAACAACAATAGTGCAACGGTCCCCTCATTACTAACCATGAAGGCCACCAATTGAAGTAATGCACAGACTTAGTTTCTTAGTGGTGACAACCTTTATTAACATATCTACTAGATTTTTTATAAACTTCTTCAATGATAATGTCCTATCATCTATTAGCTAACAAATATGATGATACTTCAACTCAATGTGTTTTGTTCTTGGATGAAAAGCTAGATTCTTTGCAAAACAAATATCACTTCGACTATCACTGAAATGAACACTGCTATCTTGCTCCTTGCCTATTTCCTTTAGAAATTTTTTTTAACGACATCATCTCCTTTGCTAGCTTCAGATATAGCAACACACTCTGCTTCAGTGGTTGAGAGAGACACACACGTTTGAAGTTTAGGCATCCAACTAGTTGCAATGCCACCTAAGGTAGAAACATAACTCAATGTGCTCTTCGTACTGTTCAAGTCACCACCAAGATTTGCATCAGCAAAGCCTTGTAAAGTTACACCATTTTTCATAGTGAGATACCTAAAGTGGCTCTCAAGTATCTTAATAGCCACTTTACAGCTTCCTAATGTTTTATTCCTGGATTAGCCATGTATCCACTCACAACATGAGTATGCCTAGTTCGATACACACCATGACACACATCAAACTGTCAACAGCTAATGCATAAGGCACCTTAGTTATATACTTCCGCTCTTCATCTGTCTTTGGCAATTGCTTCTTTGAGAGCTTGAACTAAGTTCCTAAAGGAGTACTTCTAGGCTTTAGATTATGAACTCCGAATCTATCTAGCTATTTATTGTTGGGACTAACAATACAACCTCGAGGGGGGGAGGGGTGAATAGGTTATTTGAGAACTATGAAAAACATTTGCGGAATATAACAAGTTCAACTTCAAACACTGGCAGAAACAGTTTATAGAAATCAGGTCCTCGTTGCTGTTTGACAAATCGCGAAGCCAAAGATCATAATGCTAATACTGAATAAATAGATGATTCACAAGCAGATATATAGTGGTTCGACTTTATCCCTAAGCCTACATCCACTCTCCAGACTAACAACCGCGATATGGGCTTGATTACACTAGTAACCTGCTTAACAAGTTACAATTGGCAAGTGCTGATCCTTTACAAATGATAGATCACACTATCAGGACTCAGTCGTTGCACTTAATCTTGTACACTTGATCTTTCACACGATTACTATACGGCAAGATTATCATAGTGAAGATCATTCGAGAGAATAGAATAATATCAACAGGGAAAGCAGCTCAGAGCAAATATTCGGATTCTATATTGTGCTCTCTAACATTTTGGCCTAGAAGGTCTTCTCTTAAATAGACATCTTCAATCTTCCCGTTGGAGATGCTTCGGAAGATCAACTAGCCATTAAAGATCCGTTGGTGCTGCTGTCTAGAGATGGAGCAGCCCATTTATCCCTTTATCCTGAAAATTTGCAGGCTATCCAGAAATAGGTTCTGCAGCTATTGTCCAGACACTGACTGCTCTGACATTTTTAATAGATGCTTGCTCCTGTTCCCCAATAGACTTCCTAATCTTCCCGTTGCACATTTCCACCCTTCAACGACTATAATCCTGAACGTCCTCACATGTTTGTTATTCAAATATCACCAATGACATAATGTCTTAGCATTGATACAAACATCATCAATTAGCTAATCTTTAGGTCTATTGGTGCTGTTTATAGAAAATGTACAAAGAAATCTTGTGATCCTCTCCCAATGGATCACACCATGGATATCATGTAGTCTTTAAAGATCATCACAGTCTTCCACCTCATCTGTATAAAGTAGCTGCTCTCACTCGATATTGATGCTGATCTTTCTAGTCCTTCCAAGCATATTAGCAATTTTGACTCTACTAACTGTTCATCTTCATGGTCCTTGCAAGCTTTATCAAACATTCTCATTCTAGGCTTGTTCACCATCATCAGGTTCATCCAACTGTTCGCTCAATCTTTGTACCTTCAAGCTATCACGAACATCCCCGTTCTTTTCGGCTTGTTCAACCTCGACGAAGGTTCTTCTAGATTTTCACCTTATCTGAGGATCTTTCTAGCTTGTATACATCTTCAACTACCCAATATATTGTTCACCTTAGATATCGATAGAGCATCTTGACAGTGGTAGACCACTCATCATATCAAAATGTTTTGGTGCTGTTTATGACAAATATCTATATCTTGGTTTGTGCATATAACACTTGATACTAGTCAACCAATACACACATTAGTAGTCTTTAATTGTCTTTGTCATTGTCAAAATAACACGGGATTTTCCCAACAATCACCACATTGGTGATTTTCTCAACACTTCTTAATGTACTTTTCTTGAGATAACTTTAGAATTCCTTCGGATCTATCTTTTGCCATGTCCTTTAAAAAGCTGCCATGTCACGTGGTTCAGCCCGCTTTCCGGAGGTGCCATCTTCAAACAAAATCAGCTCTTCATCTTCATCTTTCCACCTTTCATCCTTTTAAAATTCTCTTACGCCTATTTTCTAACCTATGCTTTCAAAATTTTTCTAAAGTTCGAATTAATTTCTTTTTGTGGAATCCAATGGCACCCATTGCAAAAGCCTAAAAAACCTTCGACATTCGTGCTGACTCACACATCGCTTGCTTCAACAAGCTCAAGGATTCAGAGGGTAAAGGTGAGCTTTCCTTCCATTTCCATAAAGCCCTTGATGGTGATTCTAATCAGGTTGTTCTCGGCCTATATTTCCAGTCTCTTCCAGTTCCTGCAATTTTTAAAAGATGTTTTCCCCGTCGGCTAGAAGAAAAACTCTATTAAACAAGCAACATCTTTTAGCATGTTTCTTTTAGTATGTTTGGTCAAAAAAGAAGTGTCGATTTAGGCCTTCCTTGTTTTTTATGTCAATTTTTTCTAATGGTGTTTAAGACCGAAACCCCACATAATTCATATCTTACAGCAAGTCCAAATTGACCGTGCTTTAGAGTTCTCCTGTTTTGATTTGGATTTGGATCCCGGTCTAATAGGTTCCCTTTGCATGTTTTGGTCCCTTTCAGTTAACTATTTCTTCATTCCATCTGGTCCTTTGTCATTACTCAACTTGACATCCATGCAATCTTTGGGAGAAGAACAGTAGAAGTGCCAAAACTTATGTACGACGCTCACTTTAGTGCCAAAAGTTTTCGTCGGCTCACTTAAGTGCCAAATCGGAGGAAAAACGATCACTTAAGTGCCAACGGCCAGATATTCCGGCCAAAATGTATACGTGGCATTTTTAATTAAATCTTGTAAATGACTTGGCAAATTTTTTAAAAACTAAAGTCCACGTGGACTTAAAAAACGACGTCACATCGCCTACATGGCTTGGGAGAAGAATGCGACGTCGTTTCCCCTTTGATAATTGAACGACGTGCACGAAGAAGACCAAATTAGGGCTCGTCTGGTCATCGTTAAGGTGAAGGAAGTTCCGGTCGCCATCGCTGTGCTCTGTCGCCATCATCGCTGTGCTCCGTCGCCATCATCGTCGTCGTTGGCTGCCACTCGTGTGTCGTCTCTTACCTTCAATCATTCATGTTTGTCATATTCTTTCCATGGCTCCATTAGATGGCAAAATTAGGGCTCCGAGGGGACAATTAGGGTTTCGAGGGCTAAATTATAGCTCCGAGAGCAAAACTAAGGCTTAGGGGGAGAGATAAACTAGGCATGATAGTAGTAGAGAAGGAATTGCGAAATAGTGATTGTGGAGATCTCAAGTTCTGATTGTAAAGGTAAAAGTAAGGCTCGGTGCCAGCTGTGTTGCTTCGTTTGTACTAAACGACAACGATTGAGGTTATTTTATTTCAACAATGGCAATTTGTTTAGTCATTTAGTTGCGGTTGTGGGATCCTCCATGTGAACTTGTTGGCTTTTATGCGTTGTGGTCCGAAAAGGTAATTATTTTGTTTTCTTTTGGGATTCTCCAGAGTGTAATACACACGTTTCTTTCTTGTATTTTATTCACATGAAGCCAAGTAAGCGGCAAATTTCACATGCACATAATCATCACCCTTGTACTGTCACAACAAAGAATTAGTCAATAATTCAGGAGGTTTGTAGGCAACGAAAGGATTGAATTCCTTGTGGACAGGGTCTCTCCAGAATGGCTATGCACTCCAGGGATATGTGAAATCTGATTGAACTTCAAAAGAGTGTCAATTTGTCCCTATGAAAATAACAAAAAATCTTGTCAAAAGTTTGCTATGTTTTGAGGGTTTAATTTGAGTAACATTAATGATCAGAGCATACTCAAAAACTGCAAGTCTAAATGTTATTTATCAGGTTCTAGCATAAGCATATGAATTATGAACTCAGATGTAGTCTTACATATCTTACGAGATTCGGTAGACCAATGAACATGTTTGATCTGGTGCATTGTAACTTTGAGCTATCTGCTTCTTCATTGGGTAAATTTTATCCTGTCACTGTACATTGAAACAACTTGCAAGGGTCTTGACTCGGTCTAACGAGACAATTAGAGCAACTTGTTGGCTTTTATGCGTTGTGGTCCCAAAAGCTGATTATTTGTTTTCTTTTGGTGTAGCATGGGCATAGGGGACAATGTTGTCGCCATCATTATTTGCTAGGAATTTATCATTGGCATCGAGGAATGGGAATATGGTGGTGGAAATGAAGGTACTATTTTTTTGGATGTAAGGAGGCCATCATATATTGAATTCATGAGGGATATAGTGCATTATTTACGATGCAAAGTAGATAAATTGCATTATTGTGTTCCCGGGAAGGGCTTGAAGGACGGATTGAGATTCTTGAATGATGATAATGGTGTTAAGGACATTATTTACCATTATCTTCATGGCGAGAAAGCTAAAGTCTATGTTGAGTATTATAGTGACTCTGAAGATGATGAAGGTGATGAGAGCACTGAAATAGGATAAGTAGGAGAATGTACTCAGGTTGGGGACGAAAGGCAACAGCTGAGGCTGGAGACGTTGGCAAGTCATATAGAGAGAGTTGAGCAAATACGTAGATGTCCCCAAGTTTCTAGTGAAGACGTACCTAATGAAGAATTGACCGAATTAAATTGGGAATTTACTCAATCTAGTGAATCGGATGATGAAGTTTTGGGAAATGTAAATTTCCTAAGTGATGATGATGATGATGAAGAACTTGCAAAATCAAGGCAAAAGCAGAGAGACTTTTTGAGAAATAAATTTGCTTCATTGAGAGAATTGCATGAGCCACAACTAATGAATAGCCACCAAAAAGCTCCAGCTAATGGTAATTAGACTAAATATGAATAGAGTGATGGTGAAGATGAGAGTGCTAGCTCTGAGAACGAGCTTGAAGATGACGAAGTACCTGTCCGTAGAAGGAAAAGTAAGTATCCTTCCTATGATCCGACTGCTTCATGTTCTGTTTTGTCTATAGGAATGAAATTTGACAATGTGAAACTATTTAAAGAAGCTATTGTCAAGAACTCCATTGTTGAACAAAGGAGTGTTGAATTTATTAGAAATACGAAAGAATTTGTGAGAGCTAAGTGTTCGCAACCAAATTGTTCATGAAAGATTTATGGTGCACTGAATAGGAAAAGCGGGTCATTCCATATTAGGTCATTGCAGGAGGAACATACTTGTTCCATTATTTTTGAGAATAAAAGGGTAACAAGTGTATGGTTGTCGAAGTACTTCTTCAATACTATTAAAGCGATGCTCGTGATTAAGAGTCCTTAGTTAAAGCAGTTGGTGAAGGAGCAAGTAGGGGTTAATGTATCGAGGAATTAGTGCAAAAGAGCCAAGTAGAAGGTGATGAGTACACTGATAGGTCAGTACAAGGAAGAATATGGCCAGGTTTGGGATTATGCTTGCCAATGTATGCTTCAAAACCCATCCAGTAGAGTATATGTAAAGGTTATTGAGAGGCCATTGCCTGATTGTGGGACTAAGTTCGATGGGTTTTATGTTTGCTTTGATGCATGCAAACGGGGATTTTTGGTTGGTTGTAGAAAAATTATAGAATTGGATGGATGTTTCTTGAAGGGTTTATTTAAGGGAGAGTTGTTAGCTACCATTAGGAGAGATGCCAATAACCAAATGTTTCCAATAGCTTGGGCTGTTGTCAAAGTAGAGACCAAGGACACTTGATCCTGGTTTCTAAAAAATATAATGGCTGACCTTGAGATAACCAATGGGAAAGGTTGGGCATTCATGAGCGACCAACAAAAGGTAATGCCGTTTAAAACTGTTGGCTTTTTAATATTAATCGCATATTTTTTCTTACAAGTATTTTTTGGTTTGAATTATTGTAGGGACTTGTTCTTGCATTAGCTGAGTTGATGCTATATGTTGAACATAGAATGTGTGTAAGGCACATATATGCAAATTGGGCAAAGAATTATAAAGGGGATAAGCTGCAAAAGTAATTTTGACATATGGCAAAGAGCACAAACATGACTGATTTTAGAATAGCCAAGCAGGAGTTGTTTCAGTTGTCAAATGAAGGTTTTGAAGCATTGTTCGAAACGGAACCTAAGCATTGGTGCAGGGCCTTCTTCAGCAAAGAGTTCAAGTGCGATATCATTGATAACTAGAGAGGCAAAAGTGTTCATGTCAAGCTTGGCAACTAACTGGAATTCCTTGTGCATATGCCATTTGTGCCATCCGGTTGAAGCAACTAAACCCAGAGGATTACTTAGATGATTGGTATATGAAAAGCACATATGTTGCTTCGTACCAATTCATGATGCGACCTATTAGAAGTAGCAAATTCTGGGAGCCAACAAACCATGAAGCCCCTAAACCTTTGCCACTAAAGAAGAAAATTGGAAGGCTAAAAAAGAAACGAAAAAATGCAAGAGGGAGAGATTTCAACTCAGAGGATGAATAGGACTGATGTAAAGATGATGTGCTCTTATTGCCAAAAGGAAGGGCACAATAAAAAGGATTGTGCATTGAAGAAACAACATTAACAATAACAACACCCATATGTAGGGGCTGATACAGGGCTAGCCCAAAGGCTAATTGAAGGGACTGTTGTAGAGTTAGGTGTAGGGGCTGATGCAGGGCCAGCTGGAGGGCCAACTGAAGGGGTTAATGCAGGGCCAGCTGAAGGCCGAGCTGAAGGGCTAGCTTAAGGGAAAACTAAAGGGTCAGCACAAGCGCCAACTAAAGGGCCAGCCCAAGGGCTAATCGTTGAGTCGACTATTGAATAGACGAGGAGAAAATATCCTGTAAGCTGTACAATTGGTGTTTGTGTTATTTTTTGGGGTGAAGTTTAACATTGATATGTCTTTATTACATGAGAAGAAGACCAACTGCAAAAGTTGCTGAGAGTGAGGCGTCACTGCGAACAAGAGGGGCTCGCGGGAAAAGGTTAAGATAATATGGTTATGGCCTTTTTACATACGATCGCACTGGAATGACTATTTTGAATGTAAGTTTTGTAGGACTTCTGCATTTAATTTATTTATGGTATTTCCTTTTTATTGACAGTATTGTTATGCTGTTGTAGCCTGGGAGAAGTTCGAAAGTGCTTATCTCTCAAGATAGCCCAACTCAAGAGTCAACGGCTGCACCGAAAAGAGGAACCCAAGTGACAGGAAGAAAGACAAGGGGGACGGCGCTAAAGACCATTGCCCAAAGAAAAAAGACATCAGGTGCAACTCCAAAATAATAACCAATAAGGAACCTGACACCAGTTGCATCTCAATCAAGTGATCCTAGTACCAATATTGATCCTACTCATAGCTCTCATCAAATAACACGACCTATAAAGAAAATGGTAGCCGCTAAGAAGCAGGTACATGGGACAGGAATACCAGTTGAAAAATCTACACAGCTAGTTAGAAAGAATGCAAGGATCATGAATCAAGTCAAACGTCTATTTACAAGAAAAGGAACTGGGGGGTTGTTCATATTGACTAATGTGAGGGTGCTACATATGGTAGTTTTTGGGGATAAGGATATTACAAGTGCCATAACTTTCGTACGGCGCTCACTTAAGTGCCATAACTTTTTTTTCGATCACTTAAGTGCCATAACTTTTTAAAAAATATTGACATGAGTACCATAACTTTCAATCAATCATTGAAGTGCCAAATTTTTTCAAAAACGTTCACTCAAGTGCCAAAAATCCAACGAGGTATAGCACTTGTGGTGAACGTTTCTAAAAAGTTATGGCAATCAAGTGATCAATTGAAAAGTTATATAGCACTTAAGTATTTGGAAAAGAAGTTATGACACTTAAGTGAGCACTTTACAATAGTTATGGCACTCAAGTGATAGAAAAAAAAGTTATGGTACTTAAGTGAGCGCCGTATGAACGTTTTGGCACTTGTGGTGTCCTTATCCCGTAGCTTTTGTTTTTTGTTGGGAGGTTGTGTATATTGACTCGTGGAATTGATATTGTATGGCGCTGAGTCAGTTTAATGTTTTTGTTTGATGGGAAGCCATTCCTTGGACGTGGATGTTGTAGTTGGTTATTCATATTGACCAAATGTAAAAACTAAATTTAATGTCAATGGACCGATATTTATTTTGTCTATGCTTTTGAAATTTTCATATTTTGTTATTGGTTATGCTAGTTGTGCTGCTAGTGTGCTAGTTGTGCTGGATGTTCTTGGCTGGTGCAGTAGTGGTTGTGGTGGTGTAGTGGTGGTGCAATGGTGGTGTTGGTGGTGTAGTGGTGGTGGTGCGGTGATGGTCGTGGTGCAGTGGTGGTGGTAGTGGTGCAGTGGTGATGGTGGTGGTGGTGTAGTGATGGTCGTGGTGCAGTGGTGGTGGTGGTACAGTGGTGGTGGTAGTGGTACAGTGGTGGTGGTGCAGTGGTGCGGTGGTGGTAGTGGTGCGGTGGTGGTGCAGTGGTGATGTTGCTAGTGCAGTGGTGGTGGTATTGTTTTCGCAAATTTAGGTGGTGGTGTTGCTGTGGTTGTGGTGGTGCTGCAATGGTGGTGATGCTGTGGTTGTGGTGGTGCTGTAGTGGTGGTGGTGTTGCTTGGCTCGTATAGGTGGTGGTGCTGCAATGGTGGTGGTGTTGCTTGGCTCATATAGGTGGTGGTGGTGCAGTGGTGGTGGTCTTGCTTGGCTGGTAATGGTGGTGGTGCAGTGGTGGTGGTGGTTGTGTTGGTGTACTGGTGGTGCACTAGTGATGGTGGTGGCGCATCGGTGGTGCAGTGGTGATGGTGGTACTTGGTGGCTAGTGCAGGGCTTGCACTAGTAGTTATATATGCTAGTGTGAGGTGCGAGTTGCTGGTGCGCTAGTCCACTAGCTATGTGTTGGTGCAGCTCAAAGGCATCTTATGCTTGCACCAGCTATGTATGGGTGCAAGCACAAGATGCACTCTGTACCAACACATAGCTGGTGCAAGCAAGCACACCAGCTATATGATTGTTGCTAGTGCAGTATCAATGTAACGAACATATCAACAACTAGCACTTAAGTGCCCACTTTTGAACAATAACTAGCACTTAAGTGATCAGTTTTTACCACGATTGGCATTTAAGTGATCACTTTTGACCATGATTGGCACTTAAGTGATCAGTTTCAGAAAAACTTGGCACTTAAATAATCGCTATTTACGACGTATGACACTGCAATAAGGACTTCTGAACTTGGTACCACTCCTTCATTTGACAAGCATTTGCAGCAACAATTGCAGCAAACCAACATCTCATTACCAGCAAATACTGCAGCAAACAATTACCAGTAATACCAGAAAACTATTGCAGCAATCCAAATATATCAAGTAAAACTAAGCAAATAAGAATTGAGAATACACAACTAAGCAAGAGAACTTGTCAATGGTCATAGCCAATGAATTTCAACCTTCCATTTCCACCATAGATTGTAGCAAACTTTTGTTCCATACCAAAATAGGCTAATACAACTATACTTACAAATTACCCAATACAAGTACATATTCCACTCATCTTCAACTATGGTAGACTGAGAAACTTCTTCTCATCACTCACTTTACATTTGACCATAAAATAGGATACACAACAGAATAACAACACAATCAATGCTCGATAACACTTCCTTTCAATTTTCATTCTTGAAACTTCCTTCTTCAAATGATTGGCCAGAGATGCTAACGCCTTCATTTTAGCTTGCATTGAGTCCACATCCTCCAATTCATCCATTAATGTAGGTGGGCGTTGATGGCATCCTTCAAGTAGCTCCAAGATCACTTTTATCGCTCGACTGGAGAATTTCGCATCAATTCATTTGAAATATTTACACTTCGAGCCTTCTCTATACTTGGCACAACCATTGAATCTTCTTTTGGGATTCAATCGACTCCAAGATGTTCTTATTAGACTCGGTAATCTGCAAAAAAAGTAACATTCGGCCTCTTGTTCGCTTCGTTGAAATAAATTTGAGTCGCTGTCGAAGCTGCTGTTCTCCATTTACAAGTTTAAGCTTGTAACTATGGGGGTGAATCAAAATAGGGTTTCAATTGGGGAGAAGATAGCTAGTTAGGGTTGCAAATTGAAGGATTCTCTCAATTTGGGGATTTAGGGTTCTTATTTAGGGGAAAGAGCACTAAACTGCATTGTTTAGGGATGGGATGCTGATTGGACTCTCCGGCGAGCCACGTCGGCTTAAGAAACTAATAAAAAAAGGCCACGTCGGATTTCTGGCCACACTGATAGGAGTTGGCACTGAAATGAGCGTTTTTCAAAAAATTTAGTACTAAAGTGATCCAAATGAAACTTTTGGTACTAAAGTGAGTGTCGTATATAAGTTTTGGCACCTCCGCTATTTTTCTCCCTGCAATCTTTGTTTTGGCTCTTCATTGTGTAGAGGCTTATGAAATTCCAACTAATCGATGCCCTTATTTTAATGAGGTTACAAGAAAAGAACTCTCATACAGTGATGCGGGAGTATCAAATTCAATAGAACAACTCTCAAGTACAACTCAAATTTCGTCGATTGATCCAACCTGGTTCTTATTCTTACAAGCAAAGGCCAATTCAACTACAATTTGATTCGTTGGGTTCAAGATTGAAGATATTGATTCTATAAGGAATTTGTCAATCAATGGACTAGTTGTCGATCATGATTGCTGATTGACTACCAAGACATCGATTTACAAGTTTGTTGTCGACATCGAGGCTCCTATTTGGCTGCCTAACAACTGGAGCTATTCTGTTGATTTCCATGATTGTTTGTTGATCTAAGGTGGCTATTTGACTGCCCATACTAGTGGACAAATTTGGAGGGTCAAATTAAGTTACATTGCATCTAATCTTAGTTAACCACATTTCGTCCTAATTATTAAGCGTCTTAATTCTTAGTTTTTTTGAGTCTTTACTATGATTTTAGTTTCAAAAGTCTTAATTATGTGAATATTCTAAGAGTAATTTTGGTTTCTAGCATTCCAAGAATTACTTTCTTTTGTGTAGAAGAATTCCTTTATAAATAGAGGTGTAATCTCATTTGTACGCAGATTGGACTTGCAGTTAAATACGTGAGATGTTCCTGCAGTGAGCAAATTTCTTATTTCGGTTCTTAAGCCAAATTCACATTGGTGGTGAACCAAAAAGTCATTGATCCTTGGCTAGTGGGTTTTCTTTAGGCCTTGATGGTGAATGTGTCTTATCCCGAAGTCATTTATCCTTGGCTTGTGGTGTTTCTTAGGCCTTGATGGTGAACTTGATCTATTTCAATCTTCATCATTGGCTGGTGGTGTTTCCCTTATGCTTTGATGGTGATCATTAGCTCTAAAAAATCCTATTGTCACTCAAGACACATCCCCATCTCACATCAATTTGGTATCAAAGCTCAATGTTGAACTCGTTTTGAATGATTCCTTTTGTTATATATCTCATACTTTTATTCAAAAATGGATGATCAAGTTCCAAGAGGCTTGACTTTAGAGCAAGCACACAACGAAAGGCGTGACTGTGTCCCAGAGGATCTCCTTAGACAAATAGAGCGAGTCCTCAACTACTTAGAGAATCTGCTGAGACGAGAGCAGTGAAAGAGACCTCCTATTAATCGTCCACACCATGACAATCCAATTCCTCTTAAAAAATTTGGTGATGAATCCAACGGCATTGGAGGCGACTCTAGTGATTTGGATTACCGAGTTAGGAAGAGGAGGAGAAGAAGGCGTAAGGAAAATGACCATGAAGTCAAAGTGAAAGCGCTAGAGTTTGAGGGTAACTTTAATCCAGACGACTTTGTCAACTGGCTACTACATGATGTCGAATCTGTATTCAACTCCTATAAGGCTATCTTTCATAAGCAAGTTAAAGATTTCGTCCAACTTATTGATATCAAGTGAGTGAACTTGGGTATCTTTAACCCTAGTAATTGTGGTTTCTTTTACCCTAGTAGGCTTTGGTGCCGGCCAAACATAACGCTTGTCGAGCACTACTTTTGCCACAACCACTTCCACGTTTTCATCCAAATTAGAATCACTTCCTGACTCGTAATTAACAAATATATCCACATTTTATTTGAATTCTCTATATGGTTTCTTATCTTTTTTCTTTAAGTAGTTGCTTGTGTTTTGACATTCTTGTTGCCCATTGAATAAATCGGCAAAGACTTGACCTTTCAATCTTTTTTTGAGGTTGAATTTTAACCCATTAAAGACCAAATTTATAAATTCATTTTCTAAGAGTGAAGTGAGCCATATGTTTTTAGCATTCTTAAGTCAAGCAATAAATTGATCGACTTACTCATAGTTGCATTGATAAAGTCTAGTCAAATCAGAAATCGATATCTATCTATAAAAATTAAAAAGGAATTATATTTTCATCTTTGCCCATTTGTATACTAAGTTTGGTGGTATGTTGGTGTACCAAGTACAGACAGTTTTTGATAAAGATAGAGGAAACAACCTAAGTCTTAAAAATTCATAGTTCCTGCCTCACCACACTAGGCTACAAATTGACCAATGTGTTCCATGGTCGACTGGTCATCTTCATTAGTAAATATGGCAAAGTCATGGATTTTGAAGCCTTTTGGAAAAGGCTAGTTGTCAACCCATTCAGGATTAATTTTCATATACATAGGCCTTGTAACATCCCTATCTAACCCCAATTGTTGTCTAACTTCTTCGGCAATTTGTGCTGCACTCACCACAATATTCTACAGAACATCCTACACTGTGGGGAGCAATGCTGCTCTTGTCGGATTGTCCATATTCATGTTAATTAGTACGTAAGGCCTAAAAGGGATGATCACTTTTGGTGTTGTTGAAACAACCACTGGCCTAACATTTTCAACCTCTCGCATTTGACCAACCTATGAGATAGTAGGGGTGAGCGATTCCAGGTTCCTTGCGGGTTCTACATGGAACTTGGAACCTACCTTTGAGTACATGTTCCTCATTTTTTGGAACCTGAAACTTACCCGTCGGAAGCTGCAACCTAGAACGTACCCTGTCATAGGTTTTAGGGTCTAACATGTTCTTTTCTTTTTATTTCATCAAAAAGAAAATGAACCCCACAATACTAAACGAACTTGTTATTTATCAAAGAGAATACAAAAGACTAGTTTTCATGATATTATGGTTCAAATAAATATAATTAAAATGAGAAGTCATTGCGTAAATTGATACTAAGGGTGAGCAATTCCATGTTCTGTATAGGTTCCACCCATAATAATGGATTCCTCATTTTTTGAAACTTGGAACCTACCCTATCAAGGTTTGAGGGTTGGTTCCAGAGTCTACTAAGGTTCCATATGTATTATTAATTAAATAATTATAGTGAATCATCACCTTTAATGAATACCGCTTACTGCTATGATCAACTATCCACAACTTATATTTAGACACATGAAGAATATGAAACATTAACAAGTTATAAAAGGAAAGCTCAGACCAGTGATTCCAGATTATACACTCATCATCTAATGCCATGAAACACAACAGGATCACATGAAGGTCTAGATCAAGAAAAAATACAAAAAACTTGTTTAAGTTTAAGATTTCAGGTTCTAGGTTCTAGGTTCCAGGTTCCAGGTTCCATCTACCTAGAACCTAGAACCTACCTATCGAAATAGGTTTATCAATTTTTGAAACCTGAGACCTACCTTGTATATCTTGGAATCTAGAATTTACAGGTTCCCACTGGTCAGATTCTTAGGTTCTAAGGTAGAACCTGGAGCCATGTTCACCCTTATAGGATAGTCTAATTTGCCAAATTGTTATTATTGATTTGATTATTTTGACCGACACCACCATTACTTTGGCTTTGATTTGGCAATGTGGGCCTCAACAACATTCATATAGGGGGTTGACTAGTTTGACCAATATTATTATAGAAAGGAGAACTAGGAACATACCCTTGTGCCATGGAATTTCCTTGCAAGAGTTGGTTGGAAGATCCTAGCTTGGACAGGGCATCGTTCACAATTTTGACAACCATTAGCTTGATCTAACATGTGGCTCGCCATTTTGCCCTGTTGGTCTTCAAGTAGCCTCCTCATGGTCAATATCATTATAGAATTTGGTGCTATTTCCATTAACTACTCTTCGGTAAGATGCCTTGAAAGATCACCTCCTTTGTGTCAATTTTCTTCTGCTGCTCTACTTGTGGCTGAAGATTCAGAGTGTGCAGCAACATCATTTATTGTTTGCGATATTAAATTACTATTGCCAATAGCATGGTTTCCCTCTTGTTGATTTCTAGTTCTTGCCATGAAAGCTTCCTTGCATCAACAAACAAGGGTCCTACTAGATAGGGGTGAGCGGTTCCAGATTCTGGGTAGGTTTCGCCTAGAACCTGGAACCTACCCTCGGGTACAGGTTCCTCAAAATGAGGAACCTATACCCTACCCGTTAGAACGTGGAACCTGAAACCTACCCTATCATAGGTTCTAGGGTCGGTTCTAGGTTTCAATAGGTTCTTTTTTTTAAATTTCGTTTTGAATTAAACAAAACGAAAATAAACGCAATATTAGATCATCCGAATGATACATACACAATACCCTGATGTGATATTCAAGGGATATAATGCCAAGTTTACAAATGCCTGGATAGAACTAAACTATAATTGCAACAATTATTGAGGAGGAAAGTAGCAAAGATAATGAAAATATCCAAAATGGCATGAACAATGAAAGCACATTGTTCGAACAAATTGTGAGTAGAAGGTGATGTTAGACATGAAATGATCACATATCAACCGGCAAGCAAAAAAGAGGTAAGATAAGCTGTCCCAAGAGGATAACTTGTCATCACTACCCACAATGTCCTTGCATTCCACTGGTGCAGCTAATTTGAAAATTTTTCCAGAACCATTACAGACAGCATGTTCCTTCAAATGAAGACGTTTTGCTGCTCCAACACCTAAAGACAAGAATACCAGGTCATATAAGGGAGAATTAAAGAAAGCTAGATTAAGAAATGTCTTTGGTTCCCAATGAAAGACTAGATTCGGGTACTTCTCTAGAATCCCTATGTTTTTAAGCCTCATCACTGTATCTATAGCTATTTTGACTCAGTACATGACTAAACAATACTAATAGGAGACCGATATTCATGCTTCAGATAACAGGGAAAATCATCGAGATAGTTGACTAAACCAATTGAAGTAAGAAAACAGGCAAAAGGATTTCATACAAGCAAGAGACATGAAGTTTACACCAAGGAAGCATTTTTCATCTACAAATAGGCATGTGACATGGAATGTGCTTTTCCTTTTCATAGTTGAAATCAACGTATTTGATTAAGAAAAACAAGCCACTAAGAGTACCTCAGCAGTATGATCTTTCAATACACGCCAACGGTTATAGATCCCATCTTCAGAACCTTGCCACACTCGCACAATCTGCAAATCAAACGTGTAATCATCGGAAGAAAGTACGACTAAATTACAGTAGTAACTACTTAAACAAAATATTGCAATCATTATGGTTAGAATGAAGAGCACAACATTTATGGAGCAAACGACATGCAAAATGGAAGAAATTCACCACAACTATTTATTTTCTTCTCTTTTCCTCTTCCTTGTCATGAGGGGGACTAGTGTAAAGAAATGCAGAGTTCTATATGCAAAAGATTCACATGTTCAGTAGGTGAGTACATCGGATGAATAGTAAACACCACTAAAAGTCATTGTTGCACTAGGGACCAAAGAAAAAGATACTTCAAGAAAAGAGTTACAATAAATCCAGCTACCAGACATTTTTAACATCTCGTGACACCCTTCATGAGGGGAAAACATACATTTTGCCCTGTAGGTTGACAAATCCGATAGCAGGATGTATAACGCCCAATCAATTCAAATCATTTAGAAAACAAGGAAGAACCATTGTTATCAAGCCTATGCAAAGAATGCTACAACGTAAATTACTTGAACAAATAATTGGCAGAATTTGTTCCTCCTTTAAACAACCACAAGGTCAAAGGCGCACACAAATAATTGGCAAAATCACAAATAACATGACCTTAGCTGCTCCTTCAAAGACAACCAAAGTATTAAGACAATCCATATCAATTTATTGGTAAAAAAAATAAGTATTAGAAAGCCTACCACATATATTCATTCCGCTTCAACTGGTAAACTCCATTTACCGACGATAATCTCCTCATTCAGACAATCCATATCTAAAAAAAAGAAAGATTAAATAAAATATTCACTTATTAGATATATAAAAGGAATTACAATATATAAAGATATAAACATCACTTACCCATCTCAAATTTTTCTACATTTTCGATGCACTCTTCAGCATCAATTGGCACATGAATGGCTCTCAGCCAATCTTGAGTGCAAATCAAAGCTTCCACTACTTTAGGAGTCAAAGAACTTCGAAAGCCGTCAAGCACATGACTCGATGTACTAAAAGTCTACTTCGAAGCAACAGTAGTTACGGGAATAGACAAAACATCCTGAGTCATCAAAGATAGGATTTTATATTTTGAGCCACTAGTCTTCCACCACATCAAAAGGTCAAGATCAAGAATATTTTCATTTTTTTCTTCAAGATATTGATCAAGCTCGGATTTGTTGTCATTGCACACTTGTTGGTTCGAGTGCTTAAAGGTTCTTCGCCAAGCTTGGGCATCATACTTCTTGATCTTGTTACCTTGAATACCTTCACTACCACCGGCTACGGCATTGGAACCACTACTGCTAGCACTCAAACTTTGAGCATCAAAATTTTGATCGCTTGAAGCAAAAGAGGATTGTTCATAAAATTCATATAAACGCTCCAATGCGTCCTTCACCTTGTAATGCACCTCATTAACTTTCAATTCATCATCATAAATTTGTCCATACAAGAAATTTACATAACTCAACTTGGCTCTAGGATCCAATACAACCGCAATCAACACCAATATATTCACTTTATCCAAACTCCTATAGTATTTGTCAAATTTCTTTTTCAATTTCATACCCATAGCTTGAAGCTTAGGATTCGAAGCATTCGCTGCATCTTTCAAATATTTATACAAAAGAGCTATCCTTTCAAAATAATCATTTGAGGTAATATATAAACTCCCTGACATCTGATTGGTGGCATTATAGAATATTTTTAGAAATTCCGAAACAATAATTGCATTTTCCCAATCATCATCTTTAGGAAGATCATGGTTAAGCTCACTGGGAAAAGCTTAATCGTCTTCTTCCATCCTTTCAAAAGCTTTTTTAAATTTTATGGCGGTATTTAACATGAGGTAAGTGGAGTTCCATCTAGTGGCGAAATCAAGAATAACTGAACCCTTGTAAGTAATCTTTTCACCCTCAATGCAAGATTTAAATGTGTTGGCTCTCATGGGAGAACTCCTCACATACATAACCACGTTTCATATATGTGCAATAGATTCCCGTACCGTAGTCAAGCTATCTCTAACAATCAAATTTAATATATAAGTAGTGCACCTCACATGTAAAACACTACCATCTAAAATCAACAACTTTTCTCTTGAAAGTTTTTCCTTCAAATAACCAATTGCAACGTCATTCGAACTAGCATTATCCACAGTGATTGTGGATACCTTCTTTTCTATTCCCCACTCATTGATGCATTTCTCCACCAGTCTCCCAATCTCCCTACCCTTGTGACTAGGCATCACCACAAAATTGATGATTCTTTTATGCAACTTTCAATTTTCATCAATAAAATGTGCAGTAAGACACAAATAATTCAGGTTTTGAATGGAACTCCATGTATCGGTCGTGAGTGCGATCCTAGAATTTATCTTACCAAAGTAAGTCTTCAAACAAGTTCTTTCACAAAAATATAGCTTCATACAATCTTTAGCCACTGTAAAATGTGACAAATGTTTGAAGAGAGGTTGTAACTCGGTGACAAACTCACGAAATCCAACACGCTCAACCAAGGAAAAGGGCAGTTCATCAACTATGATGAACCGAGCAAGCATTTGCCTACAACGTTCTTGATTAAATGACCATGTTGATAAGACACTACCAGTACTAGAACCTCCTCCTGCTTGGCCAGCCAAGTCTACATTACACGGTGCAAAGAATTTCTGCCTCTTATCAATATTGCAAGGAAACTTCTTACATGTTTTCAAGTGCTTCCTCATTGCGGAAGTACCATGAGCAACATTATACTTTAACTCAGACCCACAATGAATGCACTTCACCTTATATGTTTTTCCATCCCCATCTTTGATTCTTGCAAAATTATTCCAGCAATCGAATGTATATTTCTTATCAAAAGGAGGATGACAAGAATCAAGTACCTTGTTTGTCGCACTTGTGGTAGGGGCTGGCTCTTCTTCATTTTCATCACCCGACAATTCAAATTCTGTGATTGGAGTCATCTCCTCACATCCCTCAACCTCCATTGACATGTTATCTTGAATTCTTGATAGTTGATATGTCAATTAAACAACACTGGTCAAGCAAACAACACGAGAACAAATTAGCCGAGAGCACTTGAACAATCAATCAAACGACACGAGAATAGAACAAGACAATAGAAAAGAAAATGCAATTTGAATCTCAAGTAGCCATATTCCAAAGTTGCAGCCATAATGGATCTTGAATGCAAAGGATGCACATTTACACGGGTTTTGAAGTCAAGAACATTCAAATAAATTCCAGAAAACTTTGAAGTCATTGAATGGTTTTACAAAGAAAGCAATTTGTTACAAATCAACAACTGCAAACAACTAAAGGGCATGAATATATACACAAAGAGGATAAGCAATTTTCTTTAAGAATGCAGAAGATACAACTACAGCTTTGTATGATATCCTCTTTCCAAAGTCAGTAAGGATCATATTACTCAAGCGGCTTTCTGTACACTAAACACTAAAAGCCCAAAGGAATAATCTGCCTGACTACACAAGAAAACTTTAGCCAATCCTCCTTCCTTGGTGTGTGAATGTTTATATTCATGCAATCATGTTCTTTGAATATTACAAGAAAGTAAAAGTAGCGGAGGAACAATCTGCCTGACTACACAAGATAATATGAAACTTCGTCTTATGTTTCCCACTTAGCCTACTTAGAATCTGATAGGCAAGAACTATAACTAGCAACTAGTTAAAAACTAAAGATCAAAACACAAAGAAACTGAAATATTGCATTTCGGCTACTAAACAAATAACAAAAGCTCATTTCTCCTTCTCGGAAGCATCTTTCCTTGGGCCTGGCATATCGGATCACTCCCCAATGGTGATTAAAATCCTCCCGCCACAACGCTCCAAGAAACCTTTTAAGTTCTTCAACTTTTGGACTACCCATCCTGCCTTCCTGGAACTAGTAGCCCAAGCTTGGGACTCCTCCATTGTAGGCACTCCCATGTATAAGGTTTGCTGCAAACTCAAATTGCTCAAAGCAAAATTGAAACACCTAAACAAGAGCTCCTTTTCTTCTATATCAACCAGAACTGAACAGGCTAGATCTGAGCTCTCTGCTGTCCAGGCAGCTTTGGAGCTCCGGCCTTTTGATCAGATCTTGCTGGATAGCGAAGCGGAGCATCTCCGGTCCTTCTCAACTCTGAGGCTCCAGGAGGAACAATTCTTTAGGCAGAAATCTCGGATTCGTTGACTTAAAGAAAGGGACTTAAACACCAAATTTTTCCATCACTTCGTCAACAAGAGGTGCTCACAGAATCATATTCTCTCAGTGTTTACAAGTGATGGTAACCTACTTTCTGACCCGACAGAGGTCAGGAACCACATAATCTCCCACTTTCACCTGCTACTCAATGGTGATTCTGTTTCTATCCAGCCAGCTGTCTCTGAGATAGGTAATTTCATTGGACATGTCCTTGATGAAAACCAACGGAACTTCCTAGCACAACCGGTCTCTGATGGGGAAATCCAAGATACTCTGTTTTCGTTGGCTATAGGCAAAGCTCCCGGTCCGGACGGCTATAATGTTGATTTCTTCAAATCCTCTTGGAAAATCATTGGGACCTCCATTCTAAAGGCAGTCAGAGATTTCTTTGAGACTGGACATATGCTTAAGGAGTTAAATACTACTATCCTCACTCTAGTTCCGAAAACTCCTAATGCATCGACCATTTCCGACTTCCGGCCAATTGCATGCTGTAACACGCTTTATAAATGCATTTCTAAAATCTTGGCGAGGCGCATTGCACATGTTCTACCAGCCTTAATTAGCCCATCCTAAACGGCTTTTGTCAAAGGTCGCAGGATTAGTGATAATATCATGATTGCACAAGAATTGTTCGTGGATTTCCACCACGAGGCTTACCGTCCGAAATGCGCCATCAAAGTGGACTTCCAAAAGGCCTTTGACATTGTTGACTAGACTTTCATTGAGAAGATACTTAAGGCATTCAAATTTCCGAACTTTTTCATTAAGATGATAATGACCTGTGTAACTACAGCCAAATTCTCCATTTCTATTAATGGGGAACTTCATGGTTTCTTTCCTAGTAGCCGAGGCATACGGCAAGGGGATCTGCTTTCGCCGTATCTATTCATCCTGATTATGGAAGTTCTTTCCGGGATTCTTCAATCAAAGACAAACTCTCCAGACTTTCATTGGTATTGGCGCTGCAAGAGGACCCGTATATCTCATCTCTTTTTTGCGGATGATGTTCTTCTATTTTCTGAAGGCCACATAAAGTCGGCTGAAATAATCAAAGCTTCTCTTGATCTTTTCTCTAGTTGGTCTGGACTACAACCTAACTACAGCAAAAGCAACACATTCCTCTCGGGAGGGACAACGGCCCTGCATGACCAATTGCTGCAATGCTTTGGGTTTCAATTGGGCTCACTTCCTTTTCGTTATTTAGGGGTGCCCATCATATCGACCAGACTTCGTAAAGAGGATTGCAAGATCCTAATCGACTCAATCACAGCTAGGACCCGCTCTTGGACCCAACGGTTCCTATCATTTGCAGGGAGACTTCAACTCATCAAATCTGTCCTACATTCCATACAGGTGTACTGGGCGGCTATCTTCTCCCTCCCAAAATCTGTCTTATACAGTATTGAGACCATTTTGAGACAGTTCCTATGGAAGGGCCCCGATCTTGGTACTGGAGGAGCAAAGGTACACTGGAACAATGTTTGTCTTCCCAAAGAAGAAGGTGGACTCGGTATTCGACGACTTGTTGAATATAATAAAGCTATGATGCTAAAACACATATGGATCCTTTTCTCTGATAAGGAATCCATGTGGTGTAAATGGATTCATTCTACATTTTTAAAATCTAATTTCTGGGTGGCTTCCAAGCCTACCTTTTGTTCATGGACTTGGAAGAAGATCCTTGATCTGCGTACCCCAGCCCAAGCACTTTTTCGGTGGAAGATAGGCAATGGTCACTCTACTTCATTTTGGTTTGACTGGTGGCACAACAAAGGTTCTTTATTCCTCATTTTTAGTAATGTTGACATATACCAGTTGCGGATCCCCAGGGATACTTCAGTCCGGAAGTTCTATGACAGCACTTGGCAACCCTCATCCGCTCTAGATACCTTTCTGAGCTGGACTGAGCCACCTCCTTTTTTGTGGATGATGTTTTGGACAAAATGATCTGAACCCCACCTCCTTCGGACTCCTTCTCGGTTGCTTCAGCTTGGAACCAATTAAGAAGTAGAGGTAACCCAGTCCCTTGGCACTCCTTTATTTGGGACCATCATATTACACCACGTCATGCTTTTCTCTTGTGGATAGTCTCCCTCAACCGGCTGCCTACCCAGGTCCTCCTCCTCCAAAACCGTAGGATTGACAATGCTTTATGTGTTTTCTGCGGTATCAGACCGGATTTGGTCAACCATCTCTTTTTTGAGTGCCCCTCCACAAATAGGCCGGCTTCCTTCTGGGCTACCAAATGCAACCTCCCTTGGCGTAACCGTCAGTGGCATGATCACCTCTTGTGGGCTAAGAAAGTTTGCAGTGGCCCTTCTTTCACAAACTGCCTTTCCCGTTTCTCCTTTGGAGCTTTAGTTCACATTATTTGGACTGAAAGGAACAATGCCATATTCAGGAACAAGACCGTCTACCTCCCGGGTATGCGCAAGCACCTTATCAAGGTTGTCAAAGACAAAGCCATCTCTATTGAGAAAGTACACGACACTCCTAGGTACCGTATTTTCCAAAGAAAGTGGGAACTTCCACCTTCCATCTTTGATGTGGATAGGACTTGGTTGTAATTCGGTTTCTTCGCTTTTCTTTGTTTTCCTTTCTTGTATAGTTCTTGCAGGACCTTCCTTGACCCTAGTTGGACAGCCCTATGTCCTATCAGGTTCAAGTTTTGGTCGGTGCTTTAGTTTGTATTTGGTGTTGTGAAAAGTTAAATATATAATTACCTTTACCAAAAAAAACAAATAACAAAAGCTGTCCCTTTCAAGCACGATATACAGGTCTTAGCAAATTCTTGTTCCTAGTTCTGTGTTCTTATATGAAAGACCGTGACTAGAGAATTCTAGATAATTGCAACATCAAAAGCCAAATAAGGAACAAGACAAGGCAAAAGTTCTAAAGACTCAAACAAAAGAAGCCAATGCCGCATAGGCTCTTAATTATACAGTTGTTCCACCGAACAACATTGAAAAGGAAAAATCACGTTTCGAAAAGGACACCATCCCGAGCCAATTGTGCTCATACAGTTCGCGAACTGCCAATTGAAACCAACATAAAATTGCCTCTGCATTCTTGAGTTTCCATTCACTCACATCTCAAGCAAAAATTCTTGCAAACCCACTTCACTTCGGAGTTGTAGCTCTCAATTAAGGACTAGGAAGTTTTGAGCTTTAATTGACCTATTAAACCAGCTAGAATCACCAAGAACAGCAAGCCCAAAACTCCCAGAAGCAAATCTCAAATCAAAACAAACATACCCACAAAATCATAGACAAGCACCAAAATCTGCAGTTCAGCAACCGAAAAGATCTACATTCCATACCTCGACTTAAATCAGTGACACCAACACTTAAAAACACTTGGGTCACCTCAAGAATTAGCAAGAAGATGGATAAAATCCGAAACAAAATAGTCCTTGGAGCAAGAGAAAAGGCAAGTCTCCAGCTCCCAGAGCTTCAGATCTTTCTTCTACAGTCTTGCGGAAGCTTGTTCTAATGGCTCGAAACCAAGACGGAGAGGCCACTGAGAGCGAAAGTACTTCCTTTCGAATCTATAGGCGAGAAAGCATGGTTCTTGAAAGCGGGGTCGAAGCTGGAGAGAATCAGAGTGAATCCGCGTAGGCAGATCACGAGACTTGCGGCGAAGAAGGAGGAGCGAGTTGGAAGTGGGAGAGAACTGTGGAAGCGGAAGCGGAAGCGAGAGCGAGGGCGAGGCGGAAGCGGAAGCGGGAGAGGGAGTGGGAGCGAGGAGCAAGGCAGAAGCGAAAGCCGGGGGGGGAGGAATGATGATGGAGGATTGGGTGTGATTTGGGAATTAGGGTTTCTAAATAAGTTTATGTTTTTGGTTTCGGTACCGGTTCTGGGTTCCGGTTCCGGTTCCATTTTTGATTCCAGATTCCGGTTTTGGTTCTGGTGCCGGTTCCTAAAAATATGGAACCGGGAACTGGACCCTCTGTCCATGGAACATGAAATCGAACTGGATCCACCGGGTCCGGTTCTCCGGTTCTCCGGTTCTACCTTGGAACCGCGCTCACCCCTGCTACTGGATGTGCCAAAAAGATGTTTTAGCAAAAATGTTGATGAAAGACCTTTCAAAATATGAATCAATTGGATACAAACAAACAAAGGTCATAAAAGGTCTTTTGTCAATTCTTGAACATGAAATGTAAATGACAATACTGAGACTATGAACAATCATTGCCAACCATATAAAAATGTAGGAATGTAAAGATAACTGGAAGTAAAATCGAGAACTAATGTTCCTTAATTGATTAGTGGTCTTTTCTACATACTATAATTCAAGTATTTATATTACTATCAACCGTAACAACGGTTACAAAGAAATCAACCATTTTACTTGGCTCTTATAATCCAACAAGTCCTGTCTACAAATGGTTACTCATAATTAATTGACTCCACTACTTGATAGTTATATCTGCTCTACTTCTTGACAATTGCCATTGTCAATTGCTCTTAGACTCTTCGACTCCACTATTCGACAGTTGCATTAGATCTACTTCCATAGATACCTCTTATGGTTACACCAGAAATCGTTGGCTCAATTACTTTGGCAGTTATTTCATTTCCACTCCGTCGACAGTTACTTTTTTTTTCTCGAAAGTAAATATTTCATTCATATCTCAAGATCTCAAGATGATATATGAGAGTTTCATAACAACGCGGTAAAGTAGAACAATAAAGCACAAATTGTTGTGATAAACACACTCTCATCCCACAAAAACATGTCTTAGCATCAAAGTAGAACAAACGACGATTGATTACCGAATCTCACATCATCATAAGTGATGATCATACACCAAAATCTCATTCCCCAATAGCTATGGCTTGCCCAATGGGTAGTGCACGCTTAGGTTCAGCCTCCTCAATACCATCACTAGACGAAGATATCAAAAATAGGTTGAACAGGCTCCCAAATCTAGATCTAGATCGGGAGAGATTGAATGAGTACAAAAACGCTTCTAAGGAACTTCTAGATCTAAATCTAGATCAGGAGAGAAAAGTTTCTAGATCTAAATCTAAATCGGGAAATGAGAGCTTCCAAAACTCGGAGAAGTTGTATAATAATCGCCTTTAGTGCCGTAAGAACTCATCGTATTCCTTCTTGATCCTATCGGACCTTTTGGTTTCAAGGATCTGAAGCAGCGGGCTGATTCCTAACGATGGAAGTGGAAGATACACCTAGTGAGCAAAAAAAAGCATAAGCAGCAAACAAAGAAAAAAAAACAAGAAAACTAGATAAAAACAATAAAATACTCCACCCACCTGTGCATGGTCGAGTTGATGGGCGCTTTCCTTCCCTCCTCAGAGTTTCTGGGTTTAAATCTCCGCTCGGTTTCGTAATTTAAGTGGGAGACCCTGGCGGTGGATTGCTGGGCTAGTCTCCCCTGAAGTATAGGCGCCCTGATTACCTGTGCGGGTTCGTCACCGAGAAATGGTGGCGGATCCTTAGTTGCCAAAAAAAAAAACTCCCATATCATATTGGTAAAGAAAATTTGAATTCGAATTAAGAAGATAGAGCCTTCCTCGACTGAGAGTTATTTCTCAGTTGAGGGAGCTTAGAGTGGAAGAGAAAATAGGAACGAGAGAGAGGTGGGTGACAAGATAAAGCGGCTAGGGTTTTTGAGACTAACCGGTGTTGTCGACAGTTACTTGAAGCGTGGCTCTTTTATCAATTAATTGGATCTTCACTTTCGATGTTTTGCTTCAAGATTTGGACGCTGCATTAACAATTTATGTCGATTGGAACTGTATTCCCTTGTCGACTAACTAGATTCGTTGACTAGAAGCTCTCAACACTCTAGCGAATTTTTTACCTCTGTTGCTTCTTACCCGGGCGTTGCCAACCAAGTCGTCGATTGAGTACTTGGATATTTTTTGGCGTCAACAATACTTAAATGACTTTTCATTTTTTATTGGCATGATAATTTTAAAAAATCCCAAAAATTGTTACGATGTTAAATTATGTTGTTGTACTAAAACGGCTTGGTTCCAGCCTTTCCTCGTTCTATAAGAGTCGTATTTTATCCGAACTCGCTGGTTTCAAAAATGATTCCGTGCATCTTATTATAATTGGATCGCCACAAGAATTATGGAAAAAAACTGTAGCATTGATAAAAATCCCCACCACAAACAAAAAAGAACATGCTATGTTGTACCAGAATTTCCAAAGATATGGAGGAAAAAACAAGAGTCAATACCACGAAAACCCCAAACTGGTACTTATGTGATAAATTTATCCAAAACTAATTTTTGACCACAAAAAACCCTAAATTGGTATACCCGTGACAAATTTATCCTCCGTTAATTTTCATTAAATTTTACCTTTAAATTGTTGAGTTAGATGATTCTTAACAGTTGATGGGTATACCGGTTTGGGGTTTTATCCCTCCATTTATTACAGGTTTACCAATTTATAATTTTTTGTGATTTTAATCCAATTTAACTGAGGGTAAATTTGTCACAAGTGTATCAGTTTAGGGTTTTTAATGGTAAAATAATTAATTTGAAATAAATTTATCACAGGTGTACCAGTTTGAGGTTTTTTGTGGTAAAAAAATTAGTTCGAAATAAATTTATTATAAATATACCAATTTAATATTTTTTATGGTATTAACCCAAAAAATAGAACCTCCGTCGCAGATGATGCATTCTTACGAATCTGAGCAGGCTGAGAAACATTTAAATATTGGGACAAGGAAGCCAGCACACGCATCTCAATCCTCTCAAGATATTCCAATGGATATTCTCGCAAGCCGACACGAGCGTCTCAATCCTAGTTTGGTTCGAAAATTTTCTATCTTAAACTTGTATATGAAAATTTTTAGTTGTAGGCAATTTGCTACCAAATCCCTGACATTGAAATCCCGAAAACGTTGCTTTCTGATATGACGACGTTGACGGGCAAAGATGTGCGACTCCTTAGCAATTGGTAATAGAATATCTTGAGAGAGTCTAGGCCTTAACTGACCTCAGGGTCGAAACATTTAAAAAGTGAAGCATTATCATTGGGATTTGGCCAAATTTCGTATGGCCTGTTCGTTTCAAATATGTTACGCTTACTCCTTATACTTATTCATTGTGTTTTTGCTAAGGATCTCCGTTAATTATTTTCGCTGATTGTGTTGAAATACAGCAAAACCAGAATATAGTTCCTGTTCAACTACTGTCCCCCTAAATGAAGAACCTTAAAGGAGGGTGAATGTGTCATACATGTACAAGCTTGGAATGTTTAGCATTACAGAAAAAAGTTTAGGATAAATGCGTTACAGTTGATATAATTTGGGATTTTTGGTGGTTTTTGCCTATTTCATAAAGGAAACTACTACATTAGAGTGTACATGTCTACCACATTAATCTTTGACCTTTATAATATTCTTCCACAAAATTAAAAGAAATACAAATCTCATATTTTTTTCCTGCACCACAATCGACATGCCCGAGCTTTGCTCAGGCTAAGTAGCTAGTAGTATAAAATAAGGGCAAAAGCCACTAAAAACCCTAAATTATGCTCACTGTGGCACATTTACCCTAAATTTTTTTTTTCTGTGACACAAAAATTCCCAAACTTGTACTTGTATAACTCATTTACCCTCTGTCAAAATTCTATTAACAAGAACCATTAAAAATCTACCCACATGGATACCTAAAAACAAATAGGCTGCGTTTGGTCGTATGAATTTTTAGCCAGGATAGGATTGGATAGGATAGGTTATAAATCCAAGGGATTTGCTATAACATATATACTGTTTGGTGAATTACAGTAATAAAGGTGGATATTTTTATATATTACAATATCTATTATTTGCTATGAATGTCATATCAGTGTAAATGAACCTAAAAATTGCACAAACTAACATGATGAAAATTTTTCACCACACTCTTACCTACTTCTTTTTTATTTGCTCATTTTTTTTTATTAAATTTCCCTCTCTTTTTCAATTCTTTAATTCTTTTAATTCTTTTTCCCCTTCCATCATTCTCTAATAAAATTTTATTAAATAGTAAACTATACTAATATACCTAAAAGATGTAGTAAATATACTATATATATATATGAAAGTTATATCATAAGAAAGAAAGAAATTTGAATATATAAATAAAAATAAGAATAAATAAAAATGAAATTGTTGTTATTTTTTTGTTATTTTGAATTTTTATATTAAAATTCAAATATTATTGATATTCAAATATTATGTTAATTTTATTAGTTTAACAAGTTTGTTATTTGAGAAAAATAACTTTTATGTGAATATTAGAAATCCTATCTACCTTTATTCCACTTCCTTCATGAGATAATTTTATCCGGATTATATCCTTCTTATATCCGACTTTATCCTGTCTTGGGCGGCGCCAAACATGGGATAGGATAAATTTTATCCAATCCTGAATTTTATCTCGACTACCAAACGTAGACATAGTGCTGACATGGCACCAACATGGCTTAATGGTGCATTTGTTTCACGGAAAACGTAATGTTTTTGGAAAATATTTTCTAGGAAATCATTTTCTGGGAAAACGGTTAGTTTTCCTTTGTTTGGTAATATATGATCAAAAACGTTTTCTAGGATTTGGATATTATTTGGAAAATGATTTTAATCTCGTGACTTTATTTTGGACAAACAAAAATTGAATTTTTTATTTATTATTTTAAAAAATTCGATTTTATATTATTTTTTATTTTTATTTTCTTTTTTTAAATATAATTTTTAATTATTCATATTTTTCATTTCTTTTTAAAAAATAATTTTTTTAATTATTTTTATTTTTTCTCTTTTCTTTTTTGTTATTTCTTTTCTTTCCTTTTTTTTCCTGTTCCTCCGCCGTGATTGCTTGGCCATGGCCATAGGCGAGCTGGAGGCTTGCCCAGCGATGGCCATAGGCTTGTCGCCGATGACGGCCAGAGGGAGGAAGAAGGAAAACGAAAAAAAGAAAAGAAAAAACGAAAAAGAAAAGAAAGGAAAGTAAAGGAAAAAAAAGAAAAAAGAAAACAAAATTAAAATATTAACAAATTTAAGATAATCAATTCTGGAAAGTGTTTTCATCTTTTTAAATTAGGGAATTCACTTTCCTAAATTTATACTTGAATATTTTCCTTGACAGGAAAGCATTTTCGGTTGACCAAATCATTTTCGAACAACCAAACGGATGAAAGTCCATAAAACACTTTCCCGAAAAATACTTTTACCAAACAAACGCACCCTAAGTGAAATAAAAACAATGTTGTTTTGGCTGAAAAATATTATGACGGAAGTTAAATGTATCACATAGATACAAGTTTAAGATTTTTTATGTCATAGTGATCATAATTTAGGATTTTGACGTCACAAAAAATTATGGGTAAATGTATTATCGTGGGCACTAGGCATAATTTGGAATTTTTGTGGCCTTTTTCCATAAAATAAAGGGTTATAAAACCCCTATTGATCAAGTCCTTCTCGCCATTAACATACTATCATCGCCAACTGTTGCTTTAGATTTTCATTACTAATTTATTATTACAACTAAATTATCTTGACAAAAACTTGTGAGGGAGACGGCAGGCATAGGCACCTAAGGGAAATAAATCACCGCCTAGGCAAGGGTTGAGCATGGTCCAAGGTAGAATCACGAAGCAAACCGGACCGGCCTTGGAAATTGGCATGGCTCCCGGTTCCAAATTTTTAGAACCTATTTGGTGCGTTCCAGTTCTCATGTTGGAATCGAGCTGAATCGGGCCGAGAATCGAAGAACCGAAAAACTTGTCCATGAACCAAAATATCGAGCCTAAATGCTCCAATACTTAGGGGGAGGGGCGGGAAGCACATATCTATACATGTAAGTTTTAAAGATATTTTTCTAAAATTATAATAGTAGATGAATGCATGGGTCCTGCCAATTCTAGTGCTGCATAGGGGTGAGCATGATCTGGGTTGGGTTGGTCCAACACCTGACCCAAGGATCAACCCGCATAGTATTGATCCCCAATTTTTGGGACCAAGTGTCACGCCCCGAACCCCTACGAGCTCGCGACATCCCCTGCTCCGGTCGAATTTGTGCAACATCCCAAGAACGTCGCCAACCCAACCCAAACATCAGAGCCACATGCGGAAGCGAATAACAAAACCCCGGACAAATAATGATGACAACAGGGTAGAACAGCAGAACCATCCAGCAACCACATATTCATACAACACCAAATATATAAACATCATATTACAGACATGTACAACAAACCAACATTCGAAATCACTGTCATAACACAAGATCAGGATCTGGTTAACTTAACTTCCCTATCGGATATCCCAAGTTATACAACCCCTAAAATGCCCTAGGGAAAAACCTAAGGGTCGCCCTTCTCCAATCCGTTCCTAATTCTTCGGGCTTGAGTCTCCGGACACTCACTTGCAGTCCCACCGGCACCAAAAGCGATTCCTCGAACTTCAAAAAGAGGAGGCAGACTTCCGGGGTCTAGGGCTGGGGGTCTGAAAGTGGCGGTTATACAACCGTGAGACGAATCTCAATAAGTGTACAACCCCAAACCCCACGTAGGCACTCACGTACCGCCAGACAAAAACACGCATAACACACAATCTATCAACCAAATTAACAATCACACGCGACCCTACCTGGAATTCCTCATGCACGTCCCTGCAAGTTAGATAGTAACACAGCCAACATATTGCAGCAACGAATCATAGACGCGTGCGTGTCTCAATTATAAAATAAAACCCACTTGAGCACGTCCCATATCATGCCTAGCAGTTTTTACCCCATAATTAAGCATCACGTCGCGCGATACAAACACACTCGCACACGAACTCACACCACACGTCACTTTCTTAATTTCACTCGTCCCGCCAATTCTTGCTCATTCTCAACCTTTCCACCACTACCGCGACCGCGTAAAACGCATCAAGCCAACGGTCTTCTGACCTCGTCAGGCATCGTCACCTCGTCGGGCCGGGCATCGTCACCTCATCCGAGACAGCATCGTCGCGCGTAAATGTACACGCCTCAGGACGGAATCCTACCCACACTTTTCTTCTATCGCGCCCGCGTAAAACGCATCAGGCCAACGGTCTTCTGACCACGTCAGGCATCGACACCTCGTCAGGCCGAGCATCATCACCTCGTCAGGGACGGCATCGTCCCGCGTAAACGTACACGCCTTAGGATGGATCCACTTTTCCAACCAATCCTACACATCCATACTTTCGTTCCACTCATATCACATGTACCACACGGCCACTCAAACACGCTATCACACACGATCTCACACCTCCCATATACATCACAAATGCACAAACTCTCATCACACGAACACATTCCACAACCCACATACACTTATCACACGAATTCAATGCATATTCACATTTCCACGCCACCATACCTCACGGTCACACACACAGCACACCACCGCATCACATTCAGTCCAATGCACGATTCAAAACCAGCCAACCACAGCACACAAAACAATTAATCCAATAAACCCGATCAAGCCAATACAATTCCAATTAATCGCACCGTTCAACCCCGATCAATCCTTAATATCACAGTCCTAACCGAACCTCCTAAACCTCGAATTTCCCTCGCCAACCAGTCCATAACCATCAATTATCCAGCCCCTAATTCAGTCCTAAACAACCACCAAATCAGTCACAAAATAGTCACAAATTCGTCTAAACCGGGTCCTAAACGAGCCTAGAAATACCCGAGATCCTAAATGACATTTGGGGAAAACACCTACCCTAAAAAGCGAGACAGAACGGGGCCGGAACGGGCTGGAACAGAACGGCGGCAGCAGCAGCAGCGGCGTCGCCGCGTTCGGACGGGTGAACTATACGGACTGGCGTGAACAGTACTTCTGTACGGACTGTACGAACAGGGCTGGGACGGCGGCGACGGGCCGTACGGGTCGGACCGTACGGACAGCTACAGTACCGACCGTACGGACACTGTACGGCCTGCTATGAACAGGAACGTATGGGCTTGCTGGATGGCCGAGTGTCGACAGAACGGTGATCGGAGCTCCGGCGAAGCTCCGGCGTTACTGTTTGCAGACCAGGAAAGAGAAAAAGAGAGAAACAAGGCTGTTTTGGACAAAAACCGGGGCTGTGGTGGCTGCACAGAGGTGGAAATGGTTGCTGGTGATGCTAGCTCTGCGGGGACAACTCCGGCCGGTACTGTTCCGGCGTGAACAGTACCGAAAATGCAGAAACGCACAGAACAAAAACAGAAACGGAAGAGGAAGAAGGAGAAAATGAGAAGAAACTTTGCTGCAGCAGGTCTGGCTAGTGGGAGAGAGAGAGGAGAGAGAAATATGCTTATCTTAGTCAAAGACTAGAGTCTAGGGTGCCAAGTGTCAAAATCTTGGGCTATTAGACAATTTTATCCCTAATCTAATGGCCCAAATTTGATCTAATCCAAATAAGCAAGGGTAGAATGGTCATTTGCCCTTAACCATGGTTGACCAGACCTGGTTTAGCCTTAACTAACCTTGATTAATCCCAAAATTAAATCCAAATTTCGGAATTAATCAAAAATGGCCTAGGGGCATTTTCGTAATTTTCCGATCCTGAATCGAAATTCCAATTTTTGTCCATACCGGTCCTATATATTCATGGTAGACATAATCCGGTGTCGGAATCGCAAAATTCACTTTTTAAGCTCTCAAAAATCGACTGCGAAGTTCCAGGAATAAAATAATATTATTTTTCCAATTTTTGTCGAAATTCCACTTTTTGTCCGTAACGACTCCCGGTATGCGTGGCCACCCAAAAATGGCATCGGCCTCGAAAAATAACCTCAAACAGCCTCCGAATCCAGCCTCGGTGCCCACAGGGGCAAAACCGTAATTTTCCCGGTTCTGAACCGAAATCCATTTTTTTTACAGAAATGAGTGGCTCCAAGGTTGGCCAAGCCAAAAACGTCATCGTCTGCTCAAAATTGTCACTTTCAAAATTCTCGATTCCCAAGCCCGAATTCCAAGAAATGACTAAAATTGACTAATCGCGACTTTAGCTTATCTCTAGCTAACGAGTGGCTCATTAGGATTACGCGCTCTCGACCCGTGATCGACACTAAGTCAAATCACGTTTAAGTTTACTCTACCCAAGACGACCTCAATTGTCATATAATTGCGAGGGTCTATCACTAGTGCCCTTCGGACACGATCAATCAGATAGACCGATCTCGGTTGGCTCAAAATATTCCCTCGTCAATCCATATGGTCGAAGATCAAACCAAGGTCAAGTTCTTTGGTCATTCGAACTCAATCCTGTACTGGCCTTACCCCTAAGGTTAGCATCCCGAGAATGCGCGGGTCCCGGGTGAGATCTCACTATAGTGCATTGATCAATTTCATTTCTTAAATCCCAGGAAAGGATTGAAAATTCAGACTGTTACACCAAGGACCGACCTTGTTGAGCTTGGACCGAGGACTGGATTGACCCAATGGGTTCGGTTCGGTTTCAGGATCAACCCAGGACCAATCGATTATTTTTTTGTTAATTTTGTATTCATTGAAAGGACAAACATACTACTTTAAATTACATAACTATCAACAATGCAATATTGAGCAACCAAACTATGAACTCCAGTACATATCAAACATAAATATAAGATAAAGTAAAAACATAAATTTTACACTTGCTAAAAGCAACAAACCATTAAAACGAACATGTGAAATATAATTGAACCATATGAAGTTCAAAATATGTAATATAAATCATGAATTAAACAACTTCATATCTTGTTTATTCTTAAATAATTGCTTCAACTTTCGAACACCTAAAAACAAAACAAACAACACACATAATTAATACTTAACAAAGTATGTTTGTTCAGCTGAGCTATACTCGTGAGGCGAGCGAGGAGAGGCCAAAGGCGAGTGGCAAGGCGAGCGAAAAGAAGCGAGCGGCAAGGCGAGTGAGGCAAGCAAAGAGAGGTGAGCGGCGAGGCAAGTAAACTGAGGCATGCAGTGAGGCAAGTGAGGGGAGAGGCCGGTGCGGGTGAGCAAGGGTAAGGAGAGCGAACAAAGCAAGGCGAGGAAAGAGGTTTCTCTATTTTTTTTGAGAAAATACCACCAAAAATCCCAAACTATGCCACTTGTGACAAATTTACCCTGAATTTTTTTTTGTAACATGAAAAATCCAAACTATGTCACTTGCGATAAATTTACCCTGAATTTTTTTTTGTAACACAAAAAATCCCAAATTATGCCACTTGTGACACATTTACCCCACAATACGTTGGCCCATAGGTATTTTTGTCTTTTTCATTTTCCTATTTTTTTTCCGTCTCTCTTCCCTCCGCCGGCCATGGCAGAGGGAAGCCGGCGAGGGTAGCCCTCACCTGCCCAGGCAAGGGTTGCCCTCGCGCGCCCAAGCGAGGGTTGCCCTCGCGCGCCTAGGCGAGGGCGACCTTGCCCGATGTCGGCGAGAGTTGCCCTCACCCAGCGCCGGCGAGGGCCCTCCGGCACGGGCGAGGGCCCTCGCCGGCTTGCCTCTACCATGGCCAGCGAAGGGAAGAGAGAAGGAAAAAAAAAAGGAAAACAAAACAGAAAAAGGAAAATGACAAAAATATCTATGAGCCAAAGTATTGTGGGGTAAATGTGTCACAAGTGGCATAGTTTAGAGTTTTTCGTGTCATAAAAAAAATTTCAGGGTAAATTTGTTACAAATGGCATAGTTTGGGGTTTTTCGTGTTACAAAAAATAATTTAGAGTAAATTTGTCATAAGTGACAGTTTAGGATTTTTGGTGGTATTTTCCCTTTTTTTTTGTTGAATTAGGGCTAAGTTTCTTTCTACTTTCTAATGTACAAGGCAAACTGAACTACATAAGAAAGAAGAGAACAGAAAAGGAGGCGCTAGGATTTAGAGTAGACAAAAGCATATAAAATATATATAATATATAATATATTGATTGGACCAATCCTAAACTTTCATGATCGAGAACCAACCCGCACAATACAGGGTCTAGGGGTCCTAGGACCAATGACCGACCCAATCCCTTGGGAACCAGACCAGGACCAGCCGGTTGGTCTAAGGTCAGTCTAGGATTGACCTTGGACCAATGCTCACCCCTATTTCTACGTTACATTGATTGTGCAAAAATGAAATCAAGCGTAAGTATAACTCCCGCAGGTTTGGAGAGGTGTGGGATTTGTCTTCATAAAAAACAGGAGACTGTGGGAAAACATGTCTGATTGATTTAATGATAACAAAATTTACATCAAAATATTTTGTGAGTGGACTTAAATACTGCTGAAGCTGAGATAATGACAGAAAATGCATTCAGGGTTCCTCATTTTTCATGGGTGAAATTTGCTTAGTGTGGAAAATCGCAAAAACAAGCTCAAAAAACTAAGCATAGGTTCTATGATTGTCCGGAGTGTAAGAATGTGAACTTTCTAACTACATAGAGTCCTCCGACCAAAAAAAAATTTACTTAGAGTTCCGAAATTGAAGAACTAGCTCATTTAAATATGATATTCTAAGAGTGCTCCAGCCAAAATTCGTGGACAAAACTGCACTGGAATTTACTAAAAAGGTATGATCAAAATCGACGGGCAGGAATTTTTGTTGTTGCTTGCTTTAACTTTCATTTTACTTGATAAACATGAAACAAAAAAAGGAATAAAAAAAATAAAAATTGGCCGGTTCCAGAATATACAGGTTAGATTTCATGTTCCAAAAACTAGAAACTAGCCTCAACTGTATAGGTTATTCTAGGTTCCAAAAACTGACAACTAGTCCAGATAAGGTACGTTACTGTTCCACAGCTCAAGCTCACCCCTAGCCCAGGCAGCGTCAAAATGTGAGCAATTTGCTGTCTTTTAAATTATCAACAATTAGCTAGTGTCAAACAACATGCACCATTTCCCCCCCCCCCCCCCCCCCAAAAAAAAAACGCGAGCATGCAATATCAGAGGAAGCTCGGATACTTTGGAAGGAAATAGGGTTAATATTACGAAAAACTCTAAACTGGTACACTTATGATAAATTTACCCCAAATTAATTTTTTGACGTGAAAAACCCTAAATTGATATACTCGTGAAAATTTATCAAAAACTAGTTCTTTGACCATCAAAAATCACAAACCGGTACACCCATCAACTGCCACGTGTCATCCAACTCATAAATTAGACGGTAAAATTTAGCGGAAACTAACAGAGAATAAAATTATTACAGGTGTACCGGCTTGAGGTTTTTTATGGTCAAAATATTGATTTGAAGTAAATTTATCATAGGTATATCGGTTTTGAGTTTTTCATGGTATTAACCAAGGAAATAGCAGCGGAAACAAAAACTATATCTAAATTGAGAATAAAACGCCTTATTGGGCAAAGCCAAGGCCAATAGAACAGAGATTGGCTTCAATGACCTTGTCATCCAAGTTACACAATGATGAAGCAATGTCCCACTAATGTGTACTGGACGTGATCTTAAACACCCAGCACCAACTCTTCGAAACATAGAAATATTCTAAAGATTAGACATCTTTTCCTTCAGTTTTGGACTCAAACGCATATTAACCAAACCAGAGGGAAGTGCTGGCAACTCGTGAAGCATGTCGCAGTGAAGTAGTTCAAGAGTTTCCATCTTGGAAAGATGCTTGATTTCAGAAGGCAGGCTGTAAATACCAGAATATTGCAGCCTCATAATTCTCAGATGAATTAGATTCCCAATGTCTCTAGGAATCTCCCCTTTTAAACTCCTACACGGGGAGGCATGTATTTCTTCGGGGCTATGTAGCCGCCCAATAAAACTAGGAAATTCTCTTATGAAGCAATAGTCCATCTTTAACACTCTCAAACTCCGCAAATTTCCAAAAGAGTTTGGCAATTTTGAAACGCCTGTTCCCCACATATCCAGCTCCTCTAACGAGCTTCCTAATTGGCCAAGGGACTCTGGAAGTTCTCGTATCCAACGACAATTCCTCAATGACAAGCGTCGGAGTTTAACCAGCTCTCCAATTCCATCAGGGAGTTTGGTAATCTTCGAATTATCTACTGAGTTGAAAGTGCCGTCAGGTGTTCAAATGAATGGGGCAGGAGACTAAATGACAAGCAATTGGAGGCACAAAGAGTTTCGAGTTTCTTTGAATCACCTTCCAAGGGAATTTCTTGCACAGAAGTCCCATCAATAAGGAGCTCTTTCAAAGCTTCCAAGCGATCCAGTTCAGCAGGCAACATGTTAAGTTCAGTGCAGGACTTCAAATTCAGGCAAAGCAATTTTTTGAGACCACCGACTGAAGGATCTAAATGGACCAATTGAGAGCATCGCTCTAGAATAAGTATCTCCAAATTTGGGAAGCTTGAAAATGTAGGACTTATCAGTAAGTCGGTGCAACCGGTGAGATTTAAGACTTTCAACTGTTCCATCTGTAAAACAGGAGAGTGAACATCATAAGTTCAATAGCCAGATAATTAACAAAATAAATGCATTAGAGCCGTAAATAGGAAACCACCTTGATTTTCCTCCAATCTCCCCAGTCTTCGGTGACTTTGCTCCATGAAAGATCAAGAATGACCAATTCAGTCAGATTAAATTCTGTTGCTTTGAAATCGCTTGGGCACCCTTGCCAACGAAGCCACCTTAACGCTGGAAATAAATTTGCGAAATTGCCAGTCATACTTGCAAGATCGAATTTCAAGAACCTTATGTTTGGCATGCTCCTGAAATTTGTGTAAATGTATGGGGACGGCAGTTTTTGAAGTCAAAACATAGGACTTCCACCTCTTCCATTCCCTACATTTGCCAAGAGTAACAAATAATCTGAAGCTATAAAATTTGATTTGACAATGGACTACGATGCTTTCTTTTCCGTGCATGCAAATTAAACCTTTAGATGGTAAAATAAGTAAAGCTGGATAGCATATTAGACCTTCTATGTCAAGGCTTTCATTTTACGGTGGAAAGTAAACCATTGAACCATAAGCCTTTCCAGTCATACTTGCATGATCCAATTTCAAGAACCTTATATTAAGCATGCTTTTGAAATTTGTTTCCGCAAATGAATGGGGACAACAATTCTTGAAGTCAAAGCAGAGGGCTTCGACCTCTTCCACTTCCTCCATTTGCCAAGAGTAACAAATCAATCTTAAGCTATAATTTACGATGGGACAATTTTGCAAAGTGATAAGGACGAGAGTGCTTTCTTTTCTGTGCATGCGTCAAGGCTTATACGTCAAGGCTTTCATTTTACGGAAGAAAGTCAACCATTGAACCAAAAGGCGTTGCCTCTTTCATGTTGATTACTTTCAGGTCTGTATCATGCATGTATAGTCTACTGCACCTTCCAGGATATTTATGCTCTTCTTGATCTATAGTTCTGCTGAGACGCTTCAACAGTTTATGCATCCACAGCTGGTTGTCTCCTCCAATTTTCGCTAGGGGCATCAAAACAAGGTGAGAAGGCAAAAGATCTTGATCAGGCCACATGTATGATGCAATTCAGCTATCACCGCCATTGGCAAACCATACTATGTCCCAAAATATTTGTTTCTGCTTTTCATCTAATGCTTTATAACAGATTTTCAGAATCTCCCTAAAATATTTCAAAATCTCTTGAGAGTTCTCCTTCCATGGTTTTATCGAGTCCTCTATCTTCTTCCAATCTTCTATTGTTTTACCACGCAGAAGTGAACCGATAACTTCAATAACAAATGGAACACGTCCCATAGCTTTAACAATCCGCTTCCCAATTTCACGATAGCCAGGTATTGAACGGTGTGATCCTAAAGCATGCTTGTGGAAAAGTTCAAGAGCTCGATTGCTATCCATATAATTCAATTCATAAATACGGGCAAGGCCTTGAGAAACATGTGTGGAGAATTCCACTATTTTCTGAAGTAACAATTATCCGACTTCCAGAACCAAACCAGCTAAGCGGGTCTCTTACAAGATCATCTAGATTAGACTGTCCTTCCACATCATCTAGGATAATAAGAACTTTTCTATTGCGAGTTACATCCACAAAAAATCTTGATACCTCTTTTGAAAGAACATCCCCATCTCACTCAAGAATATCGTATATCAACTTAGTTTGCACAAACTGAATACCACCTACATTTTGTGCTGTTTCTCCAATCTCTGTGAGAAAGCTACAACTATTAAAATAAGAGGAGAGTTGGTTGTAGACAGCCTTCGCAATAGTTGTCTTGCCGATTCCATTAGTTCCATGGATTCCAACAATGCGCACTCCAACATCATTATTTTCTATTTCCATTAGCTTGATTACATCCTTCACTCGATCATCAATACTGATTATATGTTCAATAGTGGCAATTGAGGTCTGCAATGGCACCAAAGGGAAACTAGGAAGTTTCAACTCCTTGAGTTGTAGAAGTGGTGGAATCCATTTCAGATTAGGACACTCCCATATCCTTAGTGCAGAGAGATTAGGAAGTGATGAAAGGGTACGAAGATCTCCTTCTGTGTACTCCACTATAGGTAGCTCGCCAATTTCCAAACGCTTGAGGCTGGTAAGCTCGCCTAGTGGTGGGAGACTTTTGCATCTTCCACTGTCATACCCTAAAACCTACCAAGATAGAGGATGACACAGCCGTCCTTCCACTCGAAGGATGCAGTCTCAAATCACCCAAAAGTGTCCACAATATCGCTCTAGCTCTATTGGTTACTAATCAAAGAACCTGAAAAGATTGGAAAAAGAGATGAGTGAGCAACTACAGCTCAATAAGTACTGTGTATCTCTTCTAAGCAGATCGAACAACCACTATAGATGTATACATAAAGTCATACCAGAATTCTAGTAGTCAAACTCAAGATATAAGATACATATAGAATCACATAAGAGTTGTTTCATTTCAATAATACTTTATACAATTCAGAAAATACTCATTTAAATCATTATAAATATCAATGGTCAAATACATTGATTAATCTCGGTTAAAAACCACGTCAATGGTCCATTCCATTGACTAATCTCAAATCACACATTAATGGTCTATTCCATTGATGAATTTCACATCACTTCACATGTCGATGGTCCATTCCATCAACCAATTTATTGCTTAATACCAAACCATGGTCACGACACAAAGCTTTCTGACAAGGCTACCAAGATTTCTCCCTTGGCAAGGTCTCCACCTACAAAGCCAGTGGCTTGGCCTAGAAGGATATCCTAAATCCAATATCCATACCCCCCAAATCCCTCAATGGGTTCATAGCGATTTTGAGCATAAAACACACATCCTCCAATACCAGGAATCAAATCCACAATCAATATCACTAATTAATTTCACAAAACAAAACACATAATTTTTCTCAACTTCGTTCATCAAACCGAACGCATTTTACAAGACATTTCTCATATCTATTCAAAATTCTTCATAAATTGATATGTATAACCTTTAACGAAAAAAATTCTTTTCATGAAGAATTTCCTCAATTCATTTCATGATAATCGATATATAAGACATTTCTAGAAATGCTTTACCATACTATTTCAAATAACCAACAAGGTAGTAAATGCCGGATTGGAGCTTTTATGGAATAACAATGCTATTTAACTCATAACATATCTGATTCATATCATTTTCGAAATATGAGTTTACAAACTCAAAAAAAAATAGCATTACTCACTTGGAATCCTCAAAAATAAAACAACGACGCTCACTCAAACCGACGATCATGTAATCCTAACAATTAAACATGAATCAACGTTTAACCAAGTAAAATACTACGATAACTAGGAAATGGCTAAACGATGCTTAAAAGCTAACAAGATAACTTAAAGACGCCACGAATTGCTCATCCAAAGCAATTATCCAAACCGTCCGTAATGCAGAGCTTGAACGTGAAACTTGATTGTATCATAACTTTCTCCATCGAACTCCGATTCTAGCAAACTTATAGTCAAAAGAAAGCTCGTTCAGATTAATACAAAAGCCCCAGCTTGGCCGCCCCAAAATCGAGCAGAAAATTGACGAAATATGACCTGAAGTTTGCCGGGCATGTATTGTTCACCTCATGCGCAAAATTTCAAAAATTTGTTTTGTGCAAACAGTAAGTCCAAATCAAAATCCGTAAAATTCCACGGCACCACGATACCTTAAACTATCAATTCTAAATATATACACAACTCAACAACTCAAAAATCGGATTTTACGGCTTAAATTTCTCAAAATTCCGAATTTAAACCCTAAATCTGAAAACTTCTCCGTTTGGACGAACGAGGGACGCGAGTGCTTACCGAGCCTTGTAATATGAAGTTGAATCGGCTAGGCGAGATTTGCGTGGTGCAAAACCCTCCTCTCTTCTTCTTCCTTCTCTTCTCCTCTCTTTCTTTCTTTCATTTCTCCCTTTCTCGACGGAGCATGCTCTCGGCTTAAATGAGTTGAAGCTCCCACTGTTTTGTTTTTTGACTTTTTGACCCTTTTTTTTAATACCCAAATATTATATCCACAATGAAACAACCGTAGCTCACCTAACTTAGGCATGCAAGACATCCAGCTTGGAAACCTTGCACCCCCATAGCCTCTTATTTCTAAGCTTCGAAGATTTAAGCTTGGTTGCAGGTCTTTGAGTAGAACTTCGTCACTTTCTTTTCCAGCAAACACTAATACTAGTGAAACTAAGGAATCCTTCTCCTTCAAGTTCGCAGCATTTGACTATGCTACCGCATCTTCTATTTCTCCCTTAACTTTAATTCTGATGCTTCCCCTCAAATTGCTTAACCTGTTCAACTACCCTAGCCCACCACAATTCTCTGGAAAAGAAACATCCCCGGGCAAAAAGAAATCTGTTAAGAGTGCGCAAAAGAGTCAACTGGCCCAACCCATGTGGCGGATGAGATAGGGCATTACAATTGCTAATCTCCAATTGCCTGTGGTTGACCAATTTTCTTATATCCCTTGGCAACTCTATTAGCTTGCAACACATATTGAGTTTAAGTACTTGCAAATTTTGCAATCTTGTCATAGAATCAGGAAGCCTTATGATTTCTCCATTTTCAGAGAGATCTAGAAATGTCAAGTGATTCAACTCACAAATAGAACTTGGCAACTTCTCAATGCCACTATCATGACAATCAAAGATACGCAAGAACTTGAAACGAGAAATGAGTTCGCAAACAGTTTTTTCACCCATTTAAGCTCGACACTTCGAGCTTTTTGTTTGATCCATTTTGATGAATGTCCTCAGATGTTCTGCTCCGAATAGAGTAGTTGGAAGTCCCCGTGATAAATCTAAAGTTGAATGCCACGACACATGACTGGTTCTTTCACCAATTGACGACCATGGCCAATAAATTCCTTGAGAGTACTCCGGTTTAGCAACCATGCAGGCTAGCGCATTCATTAAATCGTGCATCTTACAAGACGTCACATTTCCAACTTCATCTTTAGTGCAGTCTTGAAAGAAATTCCTCCTAAGTAGATCTATGACATAGTCATGGGCAATGTCTTCCACATCCCGATCTACGTTGTCCATGTAATATTTGGACAAAAAAAAAGAGAAAAGAAAAGAGCGTTGAAAGTCAAACAAGAAAGAGAAAATTGGACTTCCTGCTATTAAAGAGAGAGAAGACACCGAGAGCTCGCGAAATAAAAGAAACGGAAAGAGGGAGAGAAAAAGAAAGGGAAAAGGGGAAAGAAGAAGAAGAAGAAGAAAGAAGAGAGGGAGGGTTTTGCGTCACAGGGTCTCGCCAAGCCAATTTGACTTTATAATGCAACTTCTCTTGTTTTTTTCAATCGGAATATTTTCCGGGTTAGGCCTCATATTCGGAGTTATGTGTTATTCGAGCGGCGAAGTTTGATTTTTGAGTTGTTGAGCTATGAATATATATATATATAGAATTGGTAGTTTAGGATGTTGTGGAGCTGTGGGATTTTACGGAACCCGATTTGGATTTACGGTTTGCTGGATACGAATTTTTGAAGTTACGCGCATGTGGGGAACAGTGCGTGACCAGCGGCTTTTAAGCCGATTTTCATCAGTTTTCGGCTCAATTTTGGGTTGGCCAAGTTAGGGTTTTGTAGTTCTTTGAATGGGCTTTCTTTTGACTATAGACTCGCATGAAACGGGGTTCGGTAGAGGAAGTTATGGCGCGATCAAGTTTCACATTCAAACTCCGCATTGCGGACGACTTCGGATAATCGCTTTGGACAAGTAATTTGTGGATACCTTTGACTTGTTTCATGAGTGACTTAGCCGTTTCGTAGTTATCGTAGTATTTTACTTGGTTTTGATGTTGATTCTCATTTAATTGTTAAGATTACGATATCGTCACTTTGAGTGAACGTCGTTGTTTGGTTCTGGGGCATTTCCAGGTGAGTGATAGTATATCTTCCATGAATTTACAAACTCATGTCTTGAATAAATTGGATCAAACTTTTACTACCTTTTTAGTTGATTGAAAAGGGATTGAGAATGTTTTATAAAGTGATCTAAAATGATCAATTGAGAATGCTTTGGTCAAATGTTTAGTGAAAGGAATTTCCAAAAGTAGTTCGTATTGATTATGAAATGTTTTATGAAATGGATTTTAATTGATAAATGAAATTATGAAAGGTTATGTGATTCAGCTTGTAAAATTGATTTATGAAATAACTTTCTAGTGTTGAGTGTGCGTTGTTGGAGAAATGTTTTGGTTGATATGGCTCATATTGCTATGACAAGAACATATTGAAGGGGAAGTATGCATACTGTCAGAACGTTCTTCTGGGTCAAACCACCGGCTATATAGGTGGTAGACCTAGCCAAGGAGGGTAAACTTGGTCGCATTTGTCACGGCGTTAAACGTGATCATACTTTGATGATGAGCATAAGATTAGTCGATGGAATGGACCATCGACGTGTGATTGATAGATTAATCGATGAAATAGATCATTGATAGTTGTTCGTATTATTGAGAAAGTTTTGATGATTGATTTTGTATGTATAGAGTTTTGTTGGAAAGTTATCATACATTTTCGATATTTTATGTATATCGTGTATTGAATTTGAGATTGATATCAATTTACAATTATGCATAGTGATTGTTCGATTCGCTTGAAAGAAATATATTACTCACTGGACCGTGGTAGCTCATTCCTTTCATCTTTTGTGTTTTTAAGGTTCTTCGGTTAATGGTCAATAGTTCGAGAACTTTTTTTATTGGGACTTTTGAGAGTTAATTCTCTTGGTAGGGTTTGAGGTTACGTCCTTCGAAAGAAAGGACGGCCGTGTCACTACCCTTATTCTTGTAGGAATTGGGGTGTGACAATCTATGGGCCAGATAAATCCTTCTGCCATCCAGAGACTCGTCAACATTAGTTTGTCAATCAAACAATCTCTGGGAAACAATGAACAGAAGGCAAAGCACTGTTTTAGATGGGATGGGAGATGATGATAACTAGGCTTAAGATGTGAGGTTAAGCCATAATAACTCGACTCTGAAGAAATTTCTGGGATCTCATGCTCAAAATGTATTCACTCAGCTTCAGTTTTCTTGAAGTATAATGACGCAGCGTTCAGCAAGTAATTCAAGCAAAACCTTGCTTACAAAGAAAAATCTCGAAATTCAATATAGATGATAATGTTTTTGTCCTTCAAAAAGAACCCTAAAACAAGCTTATATATCCCTAAACTAAACCCTACTAGGATTATAAAGCATAAAATATCAAAATTACAAAATTGCCCTTAAAATTAAAACCCATAAAAAATTATTAAAAAATAGAAAAACCCATATAAACGATCCCAAATCGCTAAATCCATCGTTAGTCACAGTTAAAGCAGTGAGTTTTGTTCATAACGCCATTTCGCTTCAAACCACCGAATTTGAGCCCCATTCGATGTCGGCAACCGGGTCCGCTGGTTTTAGTCGCATCATCGTTTCACCCTTCGTTTGGACTTCTGCCTATCCAACCAGTCCAGAAACGCTTCACTAATAAATTTTGCATCATATAATATTCTTCCAATTATTCGTATTGCCAAAGGGATTCCACGACATATTTTGGCTATCCACCTCGCAATAGTTAGCTTCTTTGAATCTTTAGTCTCTTCTTCTTCCTTACAAGGCATTCTCATCAAAAAATCTAAAGACGAGCTTTCTGAAAGGGTCTCGAGAAAATAAGAGGGTTATGCGCATGAAATGCGCAACTGCCTGATCACGTGCAGTTATCAAAATCATGCTTCCTTCAGCAACTCCCATCAATAAACTTTTCAAGCTCCCCCAGTGTTGAGGAAACTGTAACCATACATCGTCCACAACTAGGAGACACTTTTTCACACGAATGTGTTCCATAAGTTGATTTTGCAATTGCTCCAACTCAACGTCATCTGCTCTTTCTGTTGCTGCACTATCTATAATTTTTCGCAATACCATTTTGAAATCAGATAAGTCATCCACACAGACGCATATCCTTAAATCAAAATGCTTGTTGACCATGTCATCCTTGTGTAAACATCGAGCTAGAGAAGTCTTTCCAATCCCACCCATACCCCACATTGAAAGGACAGAAATTTTTCTTCAGTGTCGGAGTCTAACAAGAACTTCGAAATTGCGCTTTTAGCACCATTTCTCCCTATAATCTCCTCCTCGTACACAAAGGGGTCTGACTGCTCTCTCTCCCCCCATCCTCTCCCTACTTCCACATCCTTCGCGTACTCTAGCAAGTCAAAAAACCTCACTCTAGCAGCGATGGCTTCTATTCTCTTCCTAATGCTCTTCAGCTCTGGAGCAAGTTCGTTTGGAGGTGAAAAGAGGGTATTTACCTGCTTCAACTTCTCATCTTTGCCCGGCAATTCTCGCCGCAAAACTTCAACGTTCCATTCTCCGAGCAAGTCCTCTGCACCATGCAAAGCATCTCCGAGATCGTCAAGCCATGCTTTGATTCCGCGGCTCTCGAGGCTCCGCTTTTCCGCATTGCGCACTACCTTTTGGAGCGTAGAAATGGTTTCCTTGAGCTTGTGGAATTCGCCGACAATACCCCATGATTTTCCTTCCTCGGTCAAATCATCCAGAATTTTAGCTATCCTCCAGACGATTGCCTCCGCCATTGCTGTTCGGTGAAGAAGGATCCTGCTCCTCGGTATGCTTAGGCTCCGTTTGGTTCAACTTTGGAAATGCATTTGGGGGAATAACGCAAATACCTTTAGGCAAAATGAGTTTTCTAAATTGCAAATGGTGTTTGGTATTAAAATCAACTTAAGTTAAAGGACTTTTGCTATATTTTTTTTTCAAAAAAAGGGCTGTTGTGGAGCTACACCGGCGACCACCACCTGAGGTCGCACGACCCCGATGATCGCCGCCTGGGGTCGCTGGACCCCGGGCGTCGCCTGGGTCGCGTGACCCAGGCCAAGCGTCGCCTGGTCAATCAATATGAAAAGACGAATGCACCCTCACGTAACGATGGAGGGATTAAAAATTAAGGACTTTACTAACATGATAATTTCTTAGATACTACGAAAATAACAACATGTTGTGAGCCATAAATTTTTTAGGAATGAACTTCACAATAATTTCTAATAACTTATTATTTCTTTTTTTGATAAATTCAAGACAATCACATAAGTATTTCCCAAAAATTAATTTTTGGACGGTGCTATTTCTACTCGAGTTTTGATTAGGAAAGTACTACAGAAGGTCGCTTGAAGTTTTTCCATTAGCTAAATAGACCAATCTAATGGAGAGACTTGAATATACTAATTTGACGAGTTGTAGTACTTCATTGTACTTTTCAAGACCCCTTAAGACTTGATATAAAGACTCCTCATACACTTATCCTTATTTTTTTTAATCAAAAAAGCTACATAGAAGATGCAAATTTCTTTTTATGATGGCTTATGAATATACAATTAATTTTCTATTTTTTTATTAAATAGCTTGAGCGAAACTATATTTTCAAAATTGAAAATTAAATTCAATCTAATTATCTAATAGATTGTGATCAAGATCAAATTTTGGAAAGGTTAATTTGTTAGAAGCATAGTCAATCTTCAAACATGTTTATATTTGGATTGTATCGAAACAAAAGAAAAGCACATAGAGGAACACAAATAGGAACTTCTTGTTGTTCTACTTCTACCATGAAGAAGTAATCAATACGGGTTGTAGATTCACGGATGAAAATTTGGAATATATGCTTGGGTTAATACCACAAAAAAATTTAAATTGGTATATCTGTAATAAATTTACCTCAAAATAATTTTTTAATCACCAAAAACCTCAAGCTGGTATACTTGTGATAAATTTGCCTTCCGTTAATTTTCATTAAATTTTACCGTCAAATTGCTAAGTATGATGACACATGACAAGTAATATATGTACCAATTTAAGGTTTTACCCCTGTGTTTGACACAAATTTATCAAGTTATTATTTTTCGTGGTATTACTCCAATTTAACGGAGAGAAATTTGTTACAAATGTACCAATTTGAAATTTTTTGTTTTAAAAAAATTAGTTTATGATAAATTTATCACAAGTGTACTAGTTTAGGATTTTTGTGGTATTAACCCAATATGCTTAAAACCTTCCTTTGAAATAATCTGACGTGAGTTTGATAGTGAAGAAGGTGTCGCTAAATTTTCAACTCCATCTAACAATTCAAATTTGAAATTGAAAAGCTCAAAAGAAAGCACAAAGCAAGTTCTGTTTAGCTTTAGAAACCTACAAATTTATTTCAGAAAAACACCCACAAGGTTTAGATAGGCTAGATAAATAGATTGAAATTTAATTTTCAACTTTGAAATATAGATTCGTTTAAAATATTTGAATAAAAAATAGGTAATTAATTGTGTGTTTATAGGCTGTCAGAAATAAAAAATAATAATATTCTATATAGCTTTCATGATTATGAGACCATAAATTATAACATACTCTAGGTAAAGTGATAACTGGATGTGGGATAAGATGATTTTTTCTAGACATAACGGGGCATTTATATTGTGAAACCTATGTGAGAAATGATCAAAATAAAGTCAATTTTATTGGTTAGCTTGCTAAAAAAAAAGAAACAATCCATTAAAGATATAGAAGAAGAGTATTTCTGTCAGTTAACTAAAAAAAGAAGTGTCTTGGCCAAAATGGAGTAGAATTAGAAGAAGGGTATTTCATCATAATATCAATTTAAGTCCAACAAGACGCATACGCCACTATACCCTCGGGCGATCATAGACTTGCAATTTATAGTAATTACATCATGATGTTTAATTAGAGCCGTTAGATCATATTTTGTCTCAACATATGAATTAAGATATCGGTGAGCCAATAGATAAAAGATGCAAGGGCGTGACGCCACAAGGCAGTACTAGCCTAACGAAACTTATGGACCAGTTCAAATCAAATTGAATCTCTTGAACATTATAATCCTTCGGTTCTATTAGAGGGTGAAGTCAATTAAATTGGTCATCAAACTATTGAACATTTTTTTTTGTAATATTTGAGATTTTATTTCCATTTTGTGCATAACACTAAAGATTTCTCATACTGGCTGGTGTGAATAATCCAATGTTTGGGTCTCGATTTCGAGTTTTAGCCCACTTCTTGGAGACTTGACGATTGGGTCGGGTTGGTTTGTGTGTTCTGGTCATACTGATCTATGACATAACTCAACAACAATCTATTGGCAATCAGGTCGGGTTGGTTTGCGCAAGCTAACACATTCATTTGAATAATATTTATTTGAATCCATGTTATATCCAGACATCAACAAATATTGGATGGGATATTTAAAATCCTACCATATCCTTATCTTATCCGACATTATCCTATTCAGCAAAAATGTCTGGACGACCAAACACAGTCACGGTGGATGAACTAGGTTGGAATTAGGTCTAAAGGTGCTTCCCTAGCAGAGTATGCGAGGGAGGTAAATGATAAGGCAGAGCGACATTTGGACGACTAAGTTGGTGTCACGCTCCCAACTCTACAAAAACAATGGCAATGACATCGCCATCCTCCTATCAAAAGGATCAACTTCAAACATAATCAACATTAAGCCAAAATCAAATATATATATATCTCCATCTATATATCTAATAAATAGTAATCTAGTTACAGGATCAAAGCTCTAAAATCCATCATAAGAATATATACTTTCCCAAATTAACAAACCAAATGTCAAGAAATACCATTTCGGTGGTATATCTATCTATCTTAACTCATAACTAAGATTCAACTATCAAAATTCCTCGTCGATATCACTCGTCCTACTTGCCACCAGCTGAACTTGAAAATGACTTGGAAAGAATATATGAACATCCATAGCCTAGTGAGAAGTATATCTATTCTACGTAAATCAAACATTTACTATGCATATTTGTAAAACGATATCATAACTCATCAATTCCATATCCATTATATGATATATGTAAACTATCAAAAATGGACCATACCTCTTCAATAAAACTTTTGCATTTCATATCAATCAACCCATCGGTGGCCGCGATGGTCGTACTTAGTTCCTTTCACAAGAGATCCTAGATTCAAAACTCGTGGCGGTGGAATGCTGCGCTAGCTCCCCCGATGACTAGTCGGGCTTCATCGTTGATTTGAACACAAGCTCGCCGGCCTTGCGGACACTTTGGTCATAAAAAAAATACAATAACAAATCAATCATCAATGGTCCATCACATTGATCAATTTCTATCAAATCAAATGTCAATGGTCCATTTCATCAATTAATTTAATGCTCAATTATACTCATGCTAAACGTCCGTGACAACAGTGACCGAGTTTATCCCCTGGTTAGGTCTCCACCTATAGAAGGACGTCTTGATAATATTATACATACTTACCCCTCAATGGGTTCTAATCATAGCGACATGAGCATAATCCACTAATAACATTCTCTGATAACCCACAATCAAATCCAAATTCCATTTCCAAACTCAGTTTTACTAACCAAATCATATTCTTTTCACGATTCATTTAATCAAACATAGAACTTTTTCTAAACCTTATTCAAAGTCAAGAACGTTTTGTAATTCTTTCATAACAAGGTTTCGCAACCCATTCATAGGTAATCAATTTAAACTGTAATTAACATATACTTTTTCCATTTCAAATAGACAAAATGATCATAAATGCTTGATTATGCAATAAAAATGCCATTTCATAAGTGATAATATATCTAATCCATATCGTTTCATGATTTTGCAAACTCGTAGAAGAGACAGCACTACTTATCTAGGAAAGCTGAAAATCAACCAATGAAGATTTCTCGAACCAACAAACTCATATTTCTAATCAGTTAATCAAAAGACTATATCAAAATCAGAGTAATACACTGCTCTAATTAACAACTCGATTAAACTACGCTTAATCATTGATAAAACGACTTCTACATGCTAGCGAAGAAACTCATTTATAGCAAACGTTCATCTTTGTTCATTACACATATATTGCATGCAAAACTTCAAAAATTCATTCTAGTCAAACCGTACTTCAGAATCAATTTTCGTCAAACCCTATGGCTTCACAATGCCTTAAACTATCATTTCTATATAAGTCCACATCTTAATAACTCCTCAATTGAGCCTCGTAGTTCAAAATTCACATAACTCCAAATTTATGGCCTAATTTAAAAAATTACTCCGATTAGATGAACAACAAGTTCGATTACTTACTGGGCTTTTTGAAACGAAGCTAATTTGGCTTGGCGAGGTTCCCATGGCCCGTAGGCGCAAGCTGCTGTCTCCTCTCTTTTCCTTCTTGTTACTGTCAACGTCTATGTTTCTTTCGCCTTTTACGTTTCCCGTGCCTCTAATGAAGGAGAAAAGAGAGGGGATTAAGTCTAAGGCTTGGAAAGGTAATGAGTTGAGCTCTTACAAGTTAATTGGGCTTTGAGCTATCTATTCAATATTTTGGCCCACAACATCACAGTTTGCAACTGAAACAAGATGGAGAAGATGGAAACAGTAGGAGAGAATGCAGGAGGCTAATACAATTCTTAGGTCTATTGGCCGGGGAACGACTTGATTACAAAACCCAATTTCCATGGGGCCTATTCATTTCAACTATGTTACGCTTAATCCTGTTACTTATTCACTGTGTATTTGCTAAGGATTTCAGTTAATTGTTTATGTTGATTGTGTTAAAACAGCAAAACCAGAAAATGATTCTTGTACAAAGTACTCGTCGACCCTAAATGAAACAAAATCTTTCTACATCCTACGACCTGTTCTCATCCATTCAAGTCTACAGACTCGGTTCTTCAAGGAACAATAACGGGGTGCTTAATATACCCTCGAGTGTCACTCTTCGAGAAACATCTAGCAAACATAAACATGCTATTGGCTTGTCGTGATGGTTTTGCGACGTCTGACTTTAATATCTTGGTTCCTATTTGAGCACAATGCCATGAAGAGCAAATAACCTTTGTATCTTTTGCACCACAACTATGATTTCCCATGAAGACCAACAATTGGCCTGTCCCTAATGGTTATTGTTCGTCTCTTCAGGAAAGCTGTAGGGTCATCGCCTAGGTTGAGAGCCTTCTTGCTGACCACATGACAGATCTGAGTCAACACTTTCACGAAGGCACTCATGCCTCTAAAGCATTGCAGTCCATAAGAAAGTGCATCTCTAGTCGAAACCGCTGGGAGACGATGCAGGTTCGCCCTGTTTCCAATGAACACGATCACAATGTTGGCCTCCTTGTGGTCTCGGAAGTTCCTTTCAGCATCTTTCCATATTATCAAACCTGACATGCCGAGTGATATCATAGGCTGGTAAAGCGCCCAATGTGCCTTGATAATATGCGCTCATAATCGCACGATTTCTATAATCTATGGCAAAGGAATGTATGAGACAGTTGAAGTGAGAGAATTTTTGTATATTTCTTGTTGTTGAACTACAAGCTAAGTCCCTTTATATAGGGAAAGAATAAAACAAGAATGAACAGTAAACCTAAATTGTATAATATATTTAACATCCCCCCGCAAACTCAAGGTGAGTTGAAACAAGTTAACTGGAGTTTGGAGAGAAGACCAAGGAAGCGCCCGGGTGGATGTGTCTTTGTGAAGATATCGGCAATCTGATCAGCTGATGAAGTAAAGACAAGTCGTAGAGTGCCACGAAGGACATGAGAGCGGATGAAATGACAATCTATCTCAATGTGTTTGGTGCGTTCGTGGAAAACATCATTATGTGCAATTTGGATAGCACTACGATTGTCGCAATGAAGGATTGTCCCGCGATGATGATGGACTCCCATATCTTCCAGTAGCCATCGCAACCATAATAACTCCGATGTGGTATCAGCAAGAGCTCGATATTCAGCTTCTGTACTAGAACGAGCAATAGTGGATTGTTTCTTGCTACGCCAGGAGATAAGCGAAGTGCCCAAGAAAAAACAATAACCTGTAGTGGAACGACGATCTTGAGGGTCACCACCCCAATCAGCATCGGAATAGGCAGTCAACTCCAATGTCGAATGAGCAGAAAAGTGAAGGCCATGAAATAATGTACCCTTGACATAGCGAAGAATACGAAGAACGGCAGCAAAGTGAGTTGTACGAGGCGCTGTCATGTACTGGCTGACAATATGAACAGCGTGAGCAATGTCAGGGCGAGTAACAGTGAGATATATAAGACTGCCAACTAGCTGTCGATAAAGGGTGGGGTTTTGGAGAGGAGTCCCATCACCGGCATCAAATTTGGCATTGATCTCAAGAGGGGTCGTAACGACCTTGGTGTCCGTGAGTCCTGCTCGAGAAAGAAGATCAGTGGCATATTTGGCTTGCGAAAGATAATATCCGGATGTGTCTGAAGTAACCTCCAAGCCTAAAAAATAACTAAGTTGTCCAAGATCCTTCATCTCGAACTGTTGACCAAGATAATGCTTGAGTTTTGAAATTCCGAGACGATCATCTCCGGTAATAACCATATCGTCGACATATAGGAGCAGGAGAATAGATCCATGAGAAGTGTGTCTAACAAAAAGAGCATGGTCGTGGGGACTAGATGTAAAGCCAAGAGATGTCATGGTGGAGCTAAACTTGGAATACCATGCACGAGGAGATTGTTTCAATCCATATAATGCACAACGTAAGCGACACACTTGGTGAGATGAATGAGTGTATCCAGGAGGAGGGACCATATAAACTTCCTCGGCGAGATCACCATTTAGGAATGCATTTTTGACATCCATCTGAAATGCAGGCCAACGCTTAACAGCGGCGACAGCAAGAAGACTACGAACAGAAGTTAGACGTGCAACAGGGGCAAAAGTCTCTTCATAGCCAATGCCATATTCCTGAGTGAAGCCTTTTGCAACGAGGCGAGCTTTATAGCGGTCCACAGTACCATTTGCTTTTGTCTTAATTTTGTACACCCATTTACAACCGACAGCGGATTTACCAGGAGGTAGAGCAACTAAGTCCCAAGTATGAGATTTGTCTAAAGCTTGTAACTCATCTGCCATTGCCTTCTGCCAAAGGGGGTTAGTACTAGCTTCTCTGTATGTGCGAGGTTCATGAAGGGAAGCTATTGTGGAATAACAATGGTAATCTCGAAGCCAAACCGAAGGTTGACTTACTCTGGTGGGGCGACGGTCAGAGGAGGAAGGAATGACCGCCGGTGGAGAATCCGCGGAAGGTGCAGACACGTCAGAAGTGGTCAAAGTGGGGTCTCCAGAAGGCCGTGCTTCAAGATGAGGCAAAGGTACAGCTGGAATGGAAGAGTCAGATGTGGATGAAGGTGTGGTGTCTTCCGGAAATAAGTCCACGGAAGGATTGGTAAAGAAAGGAATATGAGTAGAGGGGTCGAAGGGATGAATAGAGGAGAACATCTTGTGTTCCCAAAAAGTGACATGACGGGACACACGAAGACGATTGGAAGTGGGATCCCAACATCTATACCCTTTGTGCTCAATGCCATATCCAAGGAAGCAACATGCATGGGCACGAGGTTCTAATTTCGTGCGCTCATGTGAATGAAGGTGCACAAAACAGGCACTACCAAAAACACGTAGAAGAGTGTAATTTGGGATACTACCATACAAACGCTCGTAAGGAGAGATGTGACCTATAATAGGTGATGGAATACGATTGATAGTGTAAACAGCAGTGTGACAGGCTTCCCCCCAAAACCGTTCAGGGCAAGAGGCAGAGATGAGCAAAGTGCGTACGACATCTAAGATATGCCTATGCTTACGTTCAGCTCTACCATTTTGTTGAGAGGTGCCAGGGCAAGAGCGATGGATGATAGTACCATGTTGAGAAAGAATTTGAAGAAATTCTGTATCTCTATATTCCATAGCATTATCAGTACGAAAAATCTTAATATCTCGTGAAAATTGGGTTTTAACCATAGCAACGAAATCACGATAAATGCGAGAAAGTTCAGAACGATTTTTCATAAGATAAACCCAGGTATATCGAGAATGGTCATCCACAAAAATGACAAAGTAGCGAGAGCCACCCATGGTGGGAGTGGGAGAAGGTCCCCATATATCAGAGTGAATGAGATCAAAAGGAGCATGAGACACAGAATCACTAGTCTGAAACGGTAAAGCATGATGCTTTCCCAACTTACAAGGCAGACAGTCAAAGTGTTTAGTATCAACAGAGCCTAAATGACCATTCGAAATTAAAGAGCTTAACCTAGAAAAGGAAGCATGACCTAACCTAGAATGCCAAGTTTCAGATGACACTGTGGCAGCACAAACAGCAATGGAGGGTGGAATATTTAGGGAAACAAGCTCAAAGAGACGCCCCACTTTACGGCCTGTCCCAAGTGTCTGTCCCGTCCGAGGGTCCTGGACATGACAACCATGAGAAGAGAAGTGAATATCAAGACCAAGTTCACACAATTGGCCGACAGAGATCAAGTTAAGTGAGAGTTTAGGAACTAGGAATGTGTTAGTTAAAGATAATGTAGGTGTGGAAATGTTTCCTGTATGACTAACTCTCATATGTGAATTATCGGCAGTGAGAATATGAGGTGCATGTAAAGCAGAGGATTTAGACTGAAATAAGGCAGAGTTTGATGTCATGTGATTGCAACAAGCAGAATCAAAAAACCAAGAATCAGAAATACCTGGAGTAGTAGACATAGTAGAAGTGCTAGGAATAACAGGGGTAAAGGTACCAGATTCTTGGAGAATGATGCGAAGATCCTCTAGAGATATTAGTGTGGGAGACGATCCATGGGAAGACGCTTCTGCAGTGGTTGCATTGGCAGATGGATGAACAGAGGGACCTCGTGAGGGACCTCGGCTACGAGGTTGAGTGGTCGATCCTGTGGGTTGAATAGGTCTTAGTCGATAACAATTTGATGCCATATGATCATGTCGGCGACAATGTTTGCAAAATGGACGGCGCATGGAGGAAGAACTCGAAGCGGCAAGTACTGCATCTGTAGGCGTGGATATAGGCACAGCAGGACGTTGCATTTTCAATGTAGCTAGCCGAGTCTCCTCATTCAGTAAATCTGATACAACTGTCTCAATAGAAGGAAAGGGATCTCTATGTAGAATGGAAGCTCTCACAGGTTCAAATTCATCATTTAGAGCCATCAAAAATTGCATAACACGAATACGATCACGATGTTCAGCAACTTTGCGAATATTACTGTCCCCTTCCAAGCGTGGTTCACATAAGGTCAACTGATCCCAAATAGCATGCATAGATGATAGAAAATCATTAATGGATTGACCTGGCTCCTGACGCATGTGATATAAAGTCCCTAACAACCGATATTGATGGGCAACATCTGAACTAGAGTAACGACGGTCAAGAAGATCCCAAGCTTCCTTGGCTGTATTAAAAAGGCCAAACTGGAGTCGGATAGATGGGATCGAAGTGTTTCGAAACCATGTGAGAATCTGATGATTTCTACTATCCCATTCATCCAAACGATCCACAAATTGATCATCAGTTTCTTCAACAGTTCTAGTAGGTTCCCTAATTTGTCCAGTGACATAACGCCAAAGCCGGCGTCCTTTTAAGAAACTTGATATCTCTTGAGACCATAAAATATAATTGGAACCATTCAAAATAGTCTGAATTGGCATTGAGACTTCCATTCTATCCGTTCTATCCATGAAAGGCACTCACTACTATAGAATCAGCGGAATGTAGTATACCAAGCGCAAATACGGGAAAAGTAACACCAAAAGCTAGCTCAGGATGTTGGAATACCTCAAGAACCGGTTGGGAAATGGTCGAATCGGCCGAAAGAAGGTGAGAAACTGTTCTGCTCGACGCCGGTCAACGCCGGTCAACGTCGGTCAACGCAGGTCAACGGATGACGTGGCGGTGACGTGGAAGATGGCGTGGCGGTGACGTGGCTTGGGCGTGGGCCAGGCGCGTGTCGGCGTGGGCCAGGCGTGTGCCGGCGTGGGCCAGGCGCGTGCCTGACGCCTCAGGCACGTGTAGGCGCGTGGATCTCACGCGCAGTGCTTGGAGCGGCGCGTGAGGGCGCGTCCGGCGGAGGAAGGCGGCGAACTTTGACTGGCGGGCTCGACTGAGGGCGGCGAGTCGAGGGTTGATGTTGGTCTTTGGAAAAACACGGCGGAGGATGTTCAAAACACCGGTGAACAGCGGTGAACGGTGGTGGGCTTCCTGGGTCCAAGGCGCGGTGGCGCGTGGCGGTGCGTGCTACGGCGTCCGGCGGCCGTTGATGATGAAAATTCAGGACGTGGGTCGTCTTAGGGCGGCGAGTCTGCTGGTAGTCTCAGTTTTCCGAAATGAGCAGCAGAAGTATGTCGAGCAAAGACGAAAACCTTCGGTCTTGACGGAGAACCGGGATGGCGCGGCCGGTGCGGCTGGCGTCGTGGCTGCGCGGCCGGTGCGGCTGGCGTCGTGGCGACCACAATGTGGCAGACTCAATGGGCGCTCCTCAGGTAACTACGGCTCTGATACCAAGTTGAAGTGAGAGAATTTTTGTATATTTCTTGTTGTTGAACTACAAGCTAAGTCCCTTTATATAGGGAAAGAATAAAACAAGAATGAACAGTAAACTTAAATTGTATAACTTGTGGTCTCGGAAGTTCCTTTCAGCATCTTTCCATATTATCAAACCTGACATGCCGAGTGATATCATAGGCTGGTAAAGCGCCCAATGTGCCTTGATAATATGCGCTCATAATCGCACGATTTCTATAATCTATGGCAAAGGAATGTATGAGACAGTGAACAAAGTGAGATCAGATCCAGTTTTCATTTCTGTCAAGTCCACGAGATGCTTCATATCTCGGATCTCATTCTCATAAGAGAATTTCGAGTCCAACAAAGCCAAAACAACCAGACTCTGAGTTGAATGGAATTGAAAGATGAGTAAATGGCACGATAACTTATTGCAGAAGGAGATGTAAGTTAATTGGTCTTTCATGAATGAAATAAAAGAGAAATTGATTAAGCCATGTGAGAATGTCAGATTCCAAGGAGTAATCATGAGTAAGTTGATCTGCCAGCAGTAAGCCAAACGAAAAAGTTGATTAGCCAACATGGATTATTGCAAAAATAACTTCAAGATAATCGTGTTAGAACAAGTGAATTCTGAAAACAAGACCTTAGAAGTGCAGATGAAAAGGATTTACTTAATAATAGCCCATTTTAGGCTCTGAACCACCTGACTCATAATTAACTTTGAATCATGATAAGAACTTCAGTTCATCCAAGGAAAATGGTCTTTCTTTATGAGGAAAAAAGATTGTAGATAAGCAGTGGTAAAGTTATTTGATCTGATTCTGTGACCATAACTGGAAAATATTCCATTGGCCCAAATGTTTAAGGCAGGATGTTGATCTTGGGTTCAAACTCTCTTGGAGAATTGCATCTACTTTAAGCAAACAAATATATCTTCTCAAAGCCAACTGTACCCTGAAATTGGCTCTGGGGGACACAATTCCTGGTTTGCATTCCAGAAGTTACGGATGGATTTGCTGCTTTCTCATTAGGTTTTCACCACCAAATGTTCATAGTTTGGTCTAGGATGACATTGTATTTCAATATGTATTCTGAAGATTAAGACTACCTTTCTTATTCAAATTAAGCATGGAGCTAAGGTATGTGTGCTAGATAAATTAACTGGGATGTAGGCGCGATGACAGTCCAAACCCAATGCACTTTTGCTTGTTCCATTTGCATCTAATGGATTTCTTGACAACGTTACCCAGAAGCTGCAACCAGAGAGAGAAAGCGGAAGAGGATGGAGGATGAACCTATGAGATGAATGTGAAAAAGCCAGAAAAACAGAGACCCTGGAAGAGTGTGCTGAAGCAAATGGGTACTCGCCATGCACAAATTTTTTGTACATTTTCATTGGTAATTCTTGGAAGGTTCTGAGTATTACTTATTCCAGGTGCGAAGGCAAGCCTGGGACTCCAAATGAACAATAATCAAGAGCCTAGTGGATCGAAACCATTTTTTTCTGAGATATTTCACTTTTTTACGAGACTTTTCGTTTTTAATGAACTTTTGAATTTCGCCTTCATCGAGTTTCAAGCAACCATCTTTGTCCCTCTCGGTTTGATAAAGGTTCCAGTTTGACATGGACTAACAAATGATGACCATATAAGCTTACAAGCACTCCACTCTATTAAGTCATTTGACCCGCAATATTCTTAATTCTGATGGACATCACTTCACATTCTGCCACATTTTTAGCAATGTATTAAGGTGCTGCTGTTTCGACAAAAAAAAAATGTATTAAGCTGCTGCTGTCACTTCATATCCTTCGTTCAGCAATGTGCTTATAATATATGTGTCCTACGGAATACTGATGCCCTCAAAATGATTACTTGGCCGCTAGGCATAATTTTCCGACCAGAACAAGGAACTTGATTCCTAAACTGAGAAGAACACCTGGGCTGTTCATCTCTGGAGGTTGGGTCCTCATTTAATGTTCAACCCACTAAACGCATGAGAAACAACTTTTCTTTAATGTCTAGGGTCATCAGTGAATTCAGGAATTCGCAAAACTATTTACAGGAAAATGAAATTGAATGACAGGGCAATACAAGCTCCAATGGGAAGATTACTCAATCCTAGCATATGATTGCCAAGAAACCAACAAAGTGAAGATAAGCTATGAGCATTAGCAAATTTAGAACATGACAGAACTTGTGAGAGGACCACTATAATAATGAGAAAACAATATAATATGAAGCAAGCATGTATAGAATTAGGAAGTCGAATTGGGTTTAGCAAAAGCTTGCACAAGTTTCCTTGGGACTTGTTTTGCATCTGGCACCAATTGACAACGCAAATAAAATCGTAGGATGCTGCAAGCAGCAACCAAAGAAATGCCATTAGGTCATTCAAACTAGACCTTTTACATTTGCAAAGAAATCCCTCTGCTTTGTCCTCTGTCACTTCAAATTGAATTTGGCAGTATATGCTTGTAGTCATAAGATGGGGATCACTGTATTGGTATGTACTAAATTAATGTGATAACAATCTATTTTTTCTTGCTGCTGATTATTGCCCTAGGCAGAAAAAAGAAAACAGAGAAAGGAGAGAGAGAGAGAGAGAGAGAGAGAGAGAGAGAGAGAGAGAGAACATAATTACAAATGAAAAACTCAATAAATTGAGACATAAAAAATAAATCAACTGCAGTTACACCTGCCAATCATGGGACGGCCACAGATGATGGAGACATACAAAGATCACAGATACAAGGAGTAAACTACGATAAGAAGGTCCAGATACATGCTGTCAAAAGAAAAGTAGCGTCATCAAGCACAAAAAGGAAACGGGAACAAAATATGGTTTCTTTCCAAATGCTAGATCTCTCTTTCTTTGTTGAATGACTCACACTTAAAACATTCTAAAGACGCTTCAACTTCAAGCTCTTTAGAAACATAGCTTGACATTATTCATGCACACTGATGCAGAATTCATAGGCTCTGACATCCATAGTTATGTAATCTGAAAAGAGAAGAGCATTCTAACAAAGCAACTTTCTCAGTTAGTCACTAACTCGTTTAAGTCCGCATGGATAAGAAAATTCCAAGACATACCTTAGTTTTGGACCTTCAAGACTAAAGCATGGCCTACACAGGATCATCTGCATTTTGTCAGTAACAAGTCTGAGAGAGTGAAATTATGAGACTGTCTGCTTATCGACCCCATCATCTAACTCAAGGATGTAGAGACTAAATTGCCCGTGATCTCTGGCAAGCACACGAGAAATTCTTGTGCATTTTAATCTCAAGATTCTTAAAGAAGACAATCCTGTGATGTCGCAATCTCCACTCAAACTTTCGCAGTGGGTGAAATCCAACTCTTGAAGCTTCTCAAGATCTTTTATGGCTTCAGGAAATCCTTCTAGGTAAGTACGAACCATCTTTAGCACTTGAAGATTTTTCAAATCCTTGACAGAAGAAGGCAATTCATTGATTAAGGTGTACGACAGGTCCATTTGCCTTAGCCAAACAAGCTTTCCTATGAAATGTGGAAGCCCTTTTAGCAGTCTGCAACTTCTTAAAGTAAGCTTCTGAAGATTCTTTAACAATCCAATGGACTCAGTGACTTCACCCAATACTTCACATTCGCAAGCACTGAGAATTTCAAGTGCTGGCAGAGAGCCTTCCTCGAAATGAAGTCTTTCAATTTTAGTTCCATCAATGAGGAGCTCTTTCAATGCTTTCAGGGAACACAGTGCTTGTGGCAAATGTTTAATTGATAAGCAATGCTTAATGTTTAAGGAAACTAGATTCTCTAATCTAGAAATGGATTCATCAATTGTTGAAGTTGCTAACAAACAACCTTCCAGGATCAAGCATTCTAAGGACATTGAGTTAGGGAATCCCAGAGATGCAGTGATCCAAGGACAACCTTTTAGGTTCAAGACTTTCAAACTCCCAGCATTCTGCAAAAACAATATGATTCATTTGTTTAGTTATGACTTCAACAATAATGTCTCGTTTGTACATAAAAGAAGCGCACAAGCACAAGCCCGACTTACCAGCATCAGTTTTTCCCAGTCTTCCAAGTTCAATGTGACTCGGCTTGAACATAAGTTGAGAATTACCAGTTTCTTCATATCCAATGCAAACAAATTAGATTTCTCAGGACATCCATGCCAATCAAGCCATAATAGGTTTGAAAGTAGAAGATTCTCAGGATTTCCTTCAATACCAATATTATTCAATTCAAGAAACTTCAGATTTGATAGAGGATGAAAATCGTCATAATGAAGACAGTTGCATTCCGGTTCATCTTGATTATAATTGGGGGTTACACGGAGAGCTTCAACATTTTCAGTACACTGCCGATTCCGTGGAAAAAAGTGGAGTGTGAAATTAGAACAAAGATATTCAATGAAACAATATTGTAATCATCTGTCTAGAGGAAAACTTAACGAGAATTCTGTAAAAATCTCAGTGTAATTTTACCTTCTTTTTCCGCAATGTTGTTTGAACATCTTTGTAATCCCACAGCCTACTGCGCTTCCCGGGGTTTTTAGGATTTTCCTTCTTCACAAGTTCTCTTCCTAGGATTTTTAATTGGTCATGCATCCAAAACTCTTTTGCTTCGCTAATTTTTATAAAAGACATATTTTGAAGTTCATGAACACCTCTATTTGGGAAACGTTTACGGGCTTCCCACATGTAATAGGGCATTGTCTTATCAACCCCTATAAAGAAACATGCTATATCAAGGAATATTTCTTTTGTGTTTTCGTCCAAAAGATCATAACTTGCCTTCAACATTGGTTCCACTCCTTTTTCCAGCTCTCCTTTTAATTTATCCAAAGTCTCTTTCCATATTTCTGGGCTCTTCCCATTCAGATATGACCCCACAATTTCAATAGCAAAAGGAAGCTTCCCAACGGCCAAAATGATTTCGGTTGGCAGAGAACCGTAGTCATCAGGATGACCCGGTCAAAAGGCATGCTTACAGAAAAGTTCAAGAGCATGATTTTCATTCATAGGTAAGACCTCATGTTCATTGATTTCTTGAATCTTGTAATGCTTAATAACATCTTTCCTTCGGGTTGTTAGGATGATCCTACTTCCCGGGCCAAACCAAGTTAGATTCTCGGCCAATGGTTTGATTTGTTCGAAGTCGGCCACGTCATCCAAGACAATGAGAACTCTTTTTCGTCGGAATAGGCATTTTATAACTTTGGTGCCTTGATCAGAGAATTTCACTTCTTGGAAATTTCCTCTCTTGAGATCTCGAATTAGCTTATTCTGCAGAGATACCAAATTTTTTTGTGCAGTCTCAGCCCGAACGTCTTTAAGGAAACTGCAAGCATCAAAGAGGTGACTGATTTTGTTGTATACCACCTTTGCGAGAGTGGTTTTGCCAACGCCGGGAAGACCACACACTGCAACCACGCATCCTCCCTCGGCAACTTGTCCATCTTCGTTATGGACACCAAGCTTTCGCATCATCTCCTGCACGTTGCTGCGTATTCCAACTAAATTTTCAGTCACGTCTTCCTTACCCATCTCCAAGAGTTGCCAAAGTTTAGAAACGACATTTCTTAGAAGCTCGTGATACCTACAAAATAAAAATAAAAGTAATGAGCACTAGGTATTTCCTGTGTACCAATATGTTCGGGTTGATTTCGGTAAACTTAGAGAAGATACCATGACAGTAATTAACCCAAGAAAAAGCATGTAGATGAGTACAAGAACATTGAAGAGCAGACAAGACGATATATGCAGATTCACTGCTATTAACAAATAGATTTAAGCACTTCCCTCGTCTATTCAAAGGCTAAACAAGTAGAGTAAGAGCAATAGCGATCAGATTTACCCACTGCTGACATCCTCCAATTCGAATCCCTTTATCCCAGCAACATTTGCCAGAGAAGTCTTCCACTTACTGATTGTCTCGGTATCACTGCGCTTTTCTTGATCGACGAAGGACTCTCCATATGTTCCTTGCTGGCGGCAAACAACGCCCGGCTTGACGCCGTAGAAAATGGGCAGAATGGTTTTTTCTGACTCCACCATTTGGGCCACTTCCATCAGGCAAGCTGTGCTGGAGGCGAAGTTGTTGGACAAGATAGGGATGCAGACGTCGGAACGCTTGATGGCTTCCACGATCTTGGTATCGATCCTTTCACCATACTCAATCTCTTCGCGGTCTGTGAATACTATAAACCCCGAGCCTGTGAGGTGGTCGGAGAAGCACTCGAGGAAGTTGCGGCGGACATCCGGTCCTCTGAAGCTGAGGAACACTTGGTAGTTACAAACGGCCAACTCTTCAGCAAAAGCATTAGCTGACGATGAGCAGCCACTGCGAACACAAACACCCATCTGCACACACGGACTCTGGCTCGAATGGAGATCCAAATTATCAAACTTCGATGGTTGTAGAAACGTTCGAGCTCACAAATCTTTATCTAAAGCGTTGACCTCGTTGGCACTCTCAGTCTTAGTCTTCTTTTCTTTTTCTTTTATTCGTTTTGACTTTTGGCAGTTCTCTCCTCCCAATGATCGGATGAGGATCTCCCAAAGGGAAATTCTTACACCGGGCAACACCATATAGAGAAGTTATTATATTATCTTAATATATCTACAAGATAGAATTAGGATAATCGAAACTGATGGGTCCAATACGAATCTTACATGACATTAGAAATTCAATGCAACATATCTATTAAATTCATTGAATAATTGCAATGAGTCAGCAACACGCTGCATTTGAACTAACTATGTGTGAAGCAATATCTTATCATCTTTCACGCGCATTTGCACCTTTTCTTTTCATAAACAAATAGCTCATACTTTGCAATCCTTTCTGTACATGAGGTCGTAAATTTTGCCAGATGTTCAGAAGTGGGAGAATACATTTCAACACCTACTCCCATCCACCTCTATATTTTTTGTTTATCCTTTTTCCATCATCTATTATAGGCTTGTATCTATACAGGTGTCCCTAACTCAGATTAGTTTGACATGCAGTTGATGAGATCTGAACGGATATCTTTTAAATTCTTAAGTTGAAAACTGCTGATGCCGTAGCCAACAAACCAACCCTGGGATTTGTTTTTCGCCTTTATTTTACTTTTTTCTCTCTTTTCTACCTCTAATCCAACTTTTCTTATTTATTGATGCATGTTATTTTGTTCTTCTTCTTCTTCTTTTTTATTGATAATTAATTCGTGCTCAAGTTTACCCCAAATAACCTATGGTTGGTTACATCTAGCCCAACTAAAGATTATTATATATGAACATACACAAAAGAGACATTCGAATTAATAATTCATACTAGGCTCATTCTGATTTAATTCTCTTCAATTAGTCCATGTACCTCCAATCTAATAACATAAGAAGACATTAGACTTGATCCTGAAAAATGGGTTATAGTTTTATCTGGTCTATGAAATTTCAGTTTCACTCTTTTGGATTATGCTATATTTCATTTAAGTAAAGAGGGCTATGTACTTTCCCTGAGAAAATATTTTCCAAATGTACAACATAAAAAATAACAATCATACAATCCGCCTACCCTATTTTTTTTTCCTTGTTAACTAGGGGGGAAATATTACGTCAAAAAAAAAACCATGTGGGGAAATAGCACCTTTCGACATGTTCGTGATAAGTCCAATATTATTTTCGACAAAGTACAAACACCAATTCATTCATTTAGATACTCGATTTGTTTTTCTTTTGTATTTTTGCCGAAAAAAAAGTATATTAATGCTAATGGACTTTAAACAGTGGATTAACATGTTTAAATAATCAGTAATTATTTCTATTATGTCAAAGGAATGGATAATATATCAAGAAACTGCCTATTTTTAATTTCTTATATAGTCTATATATAGTTAAAGCCGGAACGAAGAGAATGGTTGTTTATATGCTCGCCATGTGTTACTTCATTTTGCCTTTGTGAATGGCACCTAGCATGACATGTGACTCAGTTTTGCAATGTGACCCATATTCAACCAATAAGATTTTAACTTAGGGTGCATTTGTTTCGCGAAAAACTTAATGTTGAAGGAAAATATTTTCCAGAAAATCATTTTTCAGGAAAATGCTTAGTTTTCCTTTGTTTGGTGATACATAATGGAAATCGTTTTCTGATGTTTGGATATTATTAGAAAATGATTTCAATCTCATGACTTTATTTCAAGCAAAAAAAATCGAATTTTTATTATTTTGTGTTTCTCATTATTATTTTGTCTTTTCTTTTTTTGAAAAATTCAAATTTTTATTAGTTTTTAATTTTCTTTTTCTCCTTTCTTTTTTTTTTCTTTTCTTTCCTTTTCTTTTTCCCCCTTACTCCGCTACAATTGGTCGGCAACAGCCACCCACAAGCTTGAGGCTCGCTTGGCGACGGCCACAAGTGAGCTCGAGCTCGCTTGGATCTGGCGAGCCACGAGCTCTTTCGCCTCATTAGAGCTTGGGCTTGCCACTAGAGGTCGTGGGTTTGCTGGCCTAGGGCAAGCTCGAGGCTTGCTGCCAAAGGCTATCGCAAGCTCGCCGGCCGTCACTATGTCCAACGACCACCCGAGGAAGAAGAAAAAAAAGGAAGAAAAAAAAAGAAAAGAAAAAGGAAAAGAAAGAAAATAGAATAAATAGATAATAAATAATTCGATATTTTTATAAAAATAATATTTTAATAAATAAAAATATTTTTTTTAAAATAAAAATATAAATAAAACTTTGAATTTTTAAATAAATATTTTATAAGAACAAACATTTCATTAATTAAAGACCCAAAGCTCGAGCGCCAAGGACAAGCGCACGGCCTTTGTGGACTTGAGTCAAAGGGTGGGGACTAGAGCTAGAGCATCGGGGACCTGAGCATGGCCTTTATAGACGCTAGTTCGGGCGCCGAAGCATTGTGTACAAGCACCAAGGGTTTGGGCTCAGCCTCGACAGACCCAAGCGCGGGCACTAGGGGCCAGGGGCCCAAGCCTTGAACACTAAGGTCTCGAGCCCAGCCGTTGAGACCTGGTCCTGAATGTTGGTACTCGGGAACCAAGGTTGGGGACTTTGGGGTTTTTGTGCCCAAAGTGTAGAGTTTTGGATTCAAACATTAATAAATGTCATACTTCAGAAAACGTTTTCCAGTTCTTTCAAAGAGGAAATTATTTTCCTAAATTTAAGTTTTGACAAAGAAATCTTTTTCGTTGACTAGGAAAACATTTTCCATTGATTCATTTTCCTAAGTCAACCAAATGCTAGAAAATGAGGAAAGTATTTCTTGGAAAATATTTTCCACAAAACAAACAAACCCTTAATTATTCATCATATGCTATTTTCTATGTCATAGTGGATTTTTATTTTAAAAAATATATATAAAGATGAATTATATGAATATTCCTCTCTTATTGAGTTTGAGATTGAAAAACAAGGATAAATCAGAGAAAGTATTTTCAATTATAGTCTACCATCTCCAATATCAATATTCTATGTCAATTGAGCTAAAATGTTATAAAATGAATAAATTTGGAAGTAGACCAAGATTTTAGCTCTAATTAAGTTTAAAATTTTAAAAAAAGATAAATTAGGGAAAGTATTTAAGTCATTCTCTTTACTAACATGGCTTGTTTTTAATGCAGTTTCTTAGGGAAAGTATTTCAGTACTTAGCAATTCTTTTTGACAAGCGAAATTGTCCAATCAAATTAGAATCTATATTCATGGCAAAACAATTAAACTTGAACAAAGGTACTAGTCGACGGTAAATCAAACTAACATTTATCTATATCACATTCAAAATGGATTTGACGTTAGTTTTAATCAAGGTAAATGTTGGTCAAAATTCGAATTGTAGATAGACAATCGCAATTGAGCAATGATGAATGACTGCTCCCATACATTTTATATAATAGGATGCCTCTGTATTCATTTTGGGACGGACATACGAAAACTAAAAATTCATTGGAGTTGCTTCTTGAGAATTAAGAACTTCAAAGTTTTGGTAATGGAAACCTTGACCATCTTCGACTTGAAGTCAAGCCTCCGGTTCGTGCAAAGGAATCACCAGATCACGCTATCTGATTCGAGATCAAGTCACTAAAGCCCTTAAATTGTGCTTATGTGAAGAATCAAATATAATACAATTTGTTTAGAATCAAGCCATGAAGCCTCTTGCATCGCATTCAAAGGCGACTTAAAGTTCATGCTATTAAATCGAAGATGGCCCATTTAGACCCTCGGGTTGTCTTTTCATTACTAAAGGAAAAGAATAAGAGGGATTCTTCATTTCATTAGGAAATTATAAATTAATACCATGAAAAATCCAAATTGGTACACAATAACTAATTTACCCCAAACTAATTTTTGAGTCACCAAAAACCCTAAACTAGTACTCCTGTAACAAATTTATTACAAACTAATTTTTAAGTTACCAAAAACCCAAAAATGATACACTCATGATATATTTACCCTTTGTTAGCTTCCGTTAAATTTTACCGGAAATTGCTAATCTAAATGACATGATAAGTCCACGTGCAAATTTATCACAAGTGCACCATTTTAGAATTTTTTTAGGTATTAACCCAATTATAAATTGTAGGGCTGTAATAGTTCAGCTCAGTTCGGTTTTTTTGAAAAATCGAATCGAATCGAACCATTGAGGAAGCACCCTTGAACCGAATCAAAACTTGCTCGAACCGAATTGAAAACGAACCGAAAAACCAATTTGGTTCGGTTCGGTTCGGTTCAGTTTGAATCAATTTTCAGTTTCTTTCTTTTTTAATTCATGGCTCGATTTTCTGTTTTTTCTTCTTCTTTTTTGCTTTTTATTCCTATAAAAATATTTTACCATCAAAATGTGCACGATTCCAGCACACAAGCATCTCCAATACCAACTGAGGATGGGAGAGTAATAAAAAAAAATGCCTCGTTTTCGATTATGTTAATCAAACTTTCAGGACTCAAATTGCTTGCCTTCAAAAGTCTGTCCAAAGTTCCAAATTTTAGGAGCAACATTGTAAGATGTCACCGTAAGCCCGTCGCTAGAGCTCACCTCAAAGGACGGGCTGGTTCTTAAGATCCGCATTAATGTGCCAATTCTGACCCCAATTCCTACCCCTTGGAAGCCATCCAATTTTCGTGCCTTTAATTTTTATTGCAGCTATATCTCCAGCACCAGCCATATTGCTGATCAAGACTGAGATGAAGATACCCGAGCCATCAATTGTAAAACGAATCCCTCCCTCCTTTCTGCAGTTGATCCTGCATAGTGACAAAGAAGAGAATGAACAATATCTCTTTCAAGAGTTCGGCAGTTAAGTGAATTTGCATTGCAGAAGTATCTCTACAGCATATTGCTGTAGCCCTCCTAATGCCTAGGTTAGTGGCATTTCTCTGGTCAGTCAGATAGTGAAGAATTGACAAAACATTCGTAATACCGGGGTTCAATTTCCCAGTAAGTAGGTAAAGGAAGCCCATTAAGGAGTGGATTTCAGCAGCGTAGACATGAAACTCCCATATATATATATATATATATCCTATATCATATATATCGAAGGACAGAAAAGATGTTTTTGTCGGGAAAAGAGTATAACACAGCATAAAGTAATAAGAGAGATGGTGGTAAATGTGAACAGCACCAAAGACAAGGAGGCTATATAAGCAAAGGCACCTTTTAGTGGAAATTAGTTAATCAAACAACACGGGAAATGGGCTCAAAACCAAAAAACCAGCATCTCAATTTTCTGCTAACTTGAGAAGACATGCAAGCAAAGAATTTCATCACTACACTAAAAAAAATTTCAAATTTGACAATCAAGATGCACGGTTGAACCCTACCTATCTCAGACTCAACTATCAAATTATCTCACTTACTTGACACTCGACAAAGTAGCATTTTGCCTCACTCCATTGATAAACACCCCTACACCTCAGAGTATACAACCATATCGGAGACGATTGAACGGCTCTACATCAGCAAGAACGTATCAAGAAGGAGGAGGCGATGGAAGGGCTTACTCACTTGGAAAGGTCGGAGCGGAGGGAGTTGGAGATGTGGAGGCGGTCGATTTCGGGGCTCTGTACTTTTGTAGCTTCGGTGATGGGGATGATACCACCGGTGCCCTTGCACCAAGAACCGCCGCCGCCGACGGTAACCGAGGAACAGAAAAGGAGGCAACTGGCACGAGATGGGGCAAACCAGTGAGTCTTAAAAAGCCGAGTGGCTCTACATTTCTCTGGCTTGTCCAGGAAAACCTAAAGTTACATGAACTCTATAAGGTTCATTTTGTAACCACTCAAAAGTGGAAATGTTGCTACATGAGAGAGCTCATACTTACAATGCAACCTCTGGTTTCCCTCTTCTCTTTAAGTTTCCTTACGATGGTCTGCATAAGCATCAAATGAGACAGAAAAAGCAGAACTAAGTCAGAGTCCAATGTGAAACCTGATTTTGTTTCTAGAGTATGATGTGCAAAAACTTTAGAAATGGTATAAGACCATATTATGTTTTCCCTTGGGATTCTCCAAATCTGATGAAAGCAGTGTCAACGGTGGACCACGTATATCAAAATATCACCACGAAACAACAAACTACTAAGACAAGCATATATCAAAGAGCGCTATGAACACCCATGTTAGTTCTTAAAATAGCTGGTCATAACCTCAACCATTTCACAAGAAGTTCAGATTTCCAACTTCATTTCTTTCTTTATGTCTGCTTCAAGAGGATGACGAGGTGAAATCACTGGCATGATTAACTCTCACAAAGATACCCATGCAGCAAGAAATTATTACCCGGACTTTTTCTACTAGACCAAGTCAATCACGTATAGAATTTAAAAGAACATGTTTTGACGCAAATCACATGCTGTCACTGATTCAGTCCAACACATTTTAGAATGAATCTATACTGTAGTTCTTCATGAATACAACTGTAATCAACCCAAAAGTGGCACTTCTTTCCAAATCAGACAGGCTTGAAACCGCTGAGAGAAGCACAAAGGTAGCATGTAAACATGGCCAGCAACTTAATCCTATCCTAAATCAACAAACTTCCATCAACCCCATTGCTTCAAAATCAATGGCATAATCACAATTCGCGATCGACGAATAGACCAACAGAAAAAGGGGGAAAAAGAAACTTACGGGAAATCAATCTCCAACCGGGTCTTGCCATCTTCGAGAGCGAAAGTGAGAGACTTCGCCACATCGGCGACCAGAACCTCGTACGACCTGGGCTTGTAGAGGGCGACACCCCTCTTGGGGTCGGAGCTCGAAGGCGGCGGCGGCGGCGGTGACGACCCCTCGGTAACCCCGGAGGAATGAAAGCCCTGCGACGGAGTAGGAGTCGCGGTGGCGAGGCTCGGTCGCAATGTCGTCTCGGTAGGGCTCGGTCGCACGGACCGGCGGAGGAAAAAGCCCGGCTCGGGCCCGTGGTCCCGGCGGGAGCTGCGACCGTTGGAAGCGGCGGCGGCGGCGGGTCCGGAGGGAGAAGTCGCGAATTTCGGAGGCGGAGCGGCGAGGAGGAGAGGGAGATGCGAGCGGGAGAGAGGGCAACGGCGCGAGAGAGGGCTTTCCGGGGCTAAAACCGAATGTTTATTTCAGTTCGGATTCGAACTGAACTAATCCGAACCGAATTAAAATAAATTGAATTGAAAAAAAATCAATTCATTTTAATTATTCGAATCAAAATTGAAACCAAATTGAATTACATGAAATTTTCGATTCGGTTCAATTCAGTTCGATTCTTATTTCGATTCGATTTTTCGGTTTGGTTCTAATACCCCTAATAAATTGTACCCATTTCTTAAATTAATGCAAACTTGGTACATTGTTTTCTATTCTTCATATTGCAGATTTATTTTTGTGTAGTACGATTGAATGACATAACTTTTTCATTAATTAAAATCTCTTTAACCAAGACAAGAATAAAAATTTAAATAAAAATTCTTAAATTTTGAAATAAAGAAAACTGTTTAGAAAAAAAATTAAATAAAGTGGAACAAACCAAGTACATCTGTTCTAAATGAACTATTAATATTTTAAGCTATAACTTATACTATTCAAATAATTTAACACGATACATCAAGAAATTGCATTGAATAGAAAATTTCATTTTAATTTGATATTTTTGGGATTGGGATAAGAACAAAGTTCATGTGATTTAATTTAGCAATACATTTTTTGTCTTTTTTATCTACAAATTGAAATATTTGAGTATACAATCAAACAAATCTATAAAGAGAAACTATCTTTGAATATATTCTTACTTATTATAGCTTACTTAATAAAATTACGACAGTAAAAACAAAGAAAACCTCTAAATAGAGTAGTACACAAAGATCGGGCAAATTAAAGGCATATTATATTATTATGACATATTTTATTCAAATAATTTGATTCAGTGCATCAAAAAGAATTATACTGATTAAGGAAAACATGGCCAATTATTATCTATAATTTGAAGCTATAACTGATATCATTTGATTACATCTCACTTTGAAAAAAATTAAACACTAGTAATTTAAAAATATCACATTGATTTCAACATATAAACTATTTCTTTACATCTACCACTTAATTATAAAATTCATTTAGCTTAAGTATTGCTATTGTATGATTTTTAAAATACATTATTGTATTACATGCTCAATATCTTAAAAATCAAATTAGCTACAAAAAAGTTAAAATAAATAAAAAAAATTCACATCCCACTCTAAATATGTATCTGTATATTGTTGCTAATAAAAAATTTAATAGTTTTTATCTAAGCAATTTGATATAGTCCAGTAGAAAAATTACATTGAATAATTAAATTCACTTAGTTTGAGAAATAAAATAATTTCAAAAAATTATAGGTAATTCATAATGCAAGCCATTAACTTTTTTTTCTTTTAATTATGAGAATGTTAAATGGAATAAATAACTCCCGTAACTTTAATATGACAAATCTATTTATACTTGTCTCAAAATTATTATAAAATATTTTTGAAAAAGATTACATTGCAATTTAGTTAAGAAAAACATATCATTTTATTGTTTATTTATTTTAATTTTTTACATTTTGAGCAAACATATTTCCAATATAGCTTTCCTCGTCATATACTGAAAAGTTTTTTATATTTATATTTCATGTTCTCATAAAAATTAATATTATGGCGTCCATTTCTTCCACATTACTCTCAAACTTTTGTAAAGTATGATATTCTTCTAAAAAATTATAAAATTAACTATAGAAATCTCATCCATTTTTATTATATCACATCTCATATTAGTCGATTATGAATGATTCAAAAATATGCATAATAAACATGCCCTTGTTGCGCGATTCCTTCTCGCCATTAACTCGCTATTGTCATCAAGTATTGCTTTAATTAGATTTTTATTATTAATTTACTATTACAATTATAAAATCTTCAAAAAAGAAAAAACTTGCGAGAGAGATCGCGGCTAGACCGTGTCAAAATGCGAGCACTCCGTTGTCTTTTTAACGATCAACAATTAGCTAGTGTCAAACAGCATGCCATATTTAGGGCCAAAGAAAAGAGAAAGCTCAGACACTTTGAAAGGAAATATCAGCGGAAACAAAATACATTTATCTGGATTGAGAGTCAAAACGACTTGTTGAGCAATAGCCAAGGCTAGAAAGAACAAAGACCGGCTTCAGTGCCCTTGTTATCCAAGTTACACAATGATAAAACAACGTTCCACTAAAGCATACGAGACGTGACCTAAAAAACCTAGCACCAACTCTTTGAAACAAAGACAGAATCAAAAGATAAGACAAAATTTTCCTTCAATTTTGGAAAAACATCATAAGGTCAATTGCCAGATAATTAACAGAATAAATGCGGGTATTGGAGAGTTGCACTTGAGAAGCTTGTGTTCGCTGGCCGACATGTGAGCTGCAGGGTGATTTGAGACTAAATCGACAACTTTGGAGCTTTATTTAAGATAAGATCCATCCAAGAGACTTTTTTTGAGAAAATTGCCCTACTTCAAGACTACAGTCTAATTGTTGTTAAAGATTAAACTTGAGTAACTGTGCTACCATTTCCCAATCTCTCAATATGACGTTAAAGATTCTTGCAAATCTACAGTCTTCATGAACGGAAGTAAACATGACATTGCAATGAGAGAACATAGGTAATCCTACAGTATTTCCAAATTGCATTGCTCTTAGGCAATTTTCAATCCTTAAATTATTGTTAACTCTTGGTTGGTAGGTCAATTGGGCTTAATTAATTACGTATAGGCTATTGTGACGTTCAATTAGTTAGATCCGCAGCAAATCATAATGCGGGGAGATATGGAGGTGAGAAAAATTCTGCGAAGCCCAATAACAATTTTGTTTGGAGTATGGTGAAGAGTTTGATTGGTGAATAATAAGGGAGATATTTAGGCTCTATTTATTTTGCGAAAAACATTTACCTCAATTTCCAGCATTTAGATCACTTAGGAAATTGAGTTAACAAAAAACTTATGCTTAAATTTAGGAAATGATTTCCTTTTTAAAAAAACAAAAATCATTTTCCAAAATATAACTACGTATCGACGCTTAGACCAGAAACTCCACGCTTGACACAAAAACCCTAATGCTAGTTCCCGGGTCCTTAGAACCCAAGCCCGGGTCCATCGAGCTCGAGCCTAAGAACACGGTGCAAGTGCCTAATCCATCGAGGCTAGATCTAAGGCACCGATGCTTGTGCCCATGCCCAATGCTCGACATCTAGGCTTGGGTCCACAAAGGCTAAGCACGGGACCTGGCACCCATGCTCGGGTCCTCGACATTCGGGATCAGGTCCCCAGCACTTGGGCTTGAGTCCCTAGTACCTGTGTCAAATAACCCACACCCAAGCCCGAGTCTATCAAGGTTGAGGCCCAAGACGCTGACACTTGGGTCCGAATCCATTAAGGCTGAGCCTCGGACCCCGGTGCCCGTGCTTGGGTCCTCAACGCTCGAGCCCAAATCCTTCGAGGTCGAGCTCAAATTGAGGTCGTCCCTATGCCAGTGCTCGAATCCCTTACGCCCTAGCCCGGGTCCATTGAGGCCATGATTTGGGACCCCAGTGGCCGTGCCTGAGTCCATCGAGGCCCAGGCCCGGGCATGAGCATAGGGGTCTCGAGCAGCACCAGAGTCTTAAGCTAGGCTTCAATGTAATCGTGCCTGGCCTTTGTGTATCTGGGCTCGATTGTTGGGAACCCAAGCACAAGCACTAGTGTGCGTAGCCCAAACCTGATCATCGAGGTCTCGCGCTCATCTTTTATGGACTAGGGCTCGGGTGCCAATGATCCAAGCACCGACACTGAAGCCTGTGCTATTGCTCGGGACAAACGTGCTCGTGCCCAAGTCCCCAGCGCTTGGTCGGGGTTGAACAAGGCTAGACTTGGGATCCTGATGCTCATGCTTTGTTCTTTGGTTGCTCGTGCGCAAAGTTACTAGCGCCCGAATAGTATATGTGTATATAGGAAAATCAAATTAGATTTTCCTTTTCAAACAACATAAAATATTTTCTATTTTTTTCTAGATTTTGGCCAAACATTGGAAAATATTGTTATTTTCCTAAAAATAATTTTCTGAAAAATATTTTTCATGAAACAAACAGAGCCTGTGAGAAATATGTTTGGAGCACGGCTCAAATTTGGAAAAAACAAATCCGACTAAAGTCCACCAGAAAGACAAATGAGGATCACAAGTTTAGGAAACAATCAACGTTCGAAGTCTTCTACAACAGGACAAATTAGGATTAGTGAAGAGATAATCAACATTGGAAATCTACGAGAAAAGGAAGATAAATGAGGATTAGTGAGGCAATGAGGAACATTCAAGGTCTACCACAAGAAAAATGTGGATTGGGATAAGCAAGAAAGTTTAAAAAAAACACAGCTTTTTACTCTTTCTTAAATTCGAATAAAATGTTTTTCAGCACATAGTTCTATGGGAAATTAGTAGAATAACGTGCCGTCACTAGTTTCGAACAAAATAAAATTAAGAACATTCATATTAAACTAGTTTGTATAAAGTGTTGTCAACGTTAATTTTTATAGACCACTTCCAAGTTAGAAGACGATTAAAATAGTGACGGCGCGTCATTAGAAGAACATATAAATGTTCTTAATTGAGCGCAGCCATGATTGACCTCCTTCATCCCACGCATTCCCACTTCCTGTGCCGACAGAAGTCGAGCGAACGCTGGCCTAGCATTCTTTCTTGTGGGCCGTGCCGAAATTACATCGACGATCCAAATTCCGTGTACAATTGCGAAAAATGCCAACTTTAGGCTCAATTTATTTCATAAAAAATAACTAATTTTAAAAAGTCATTACTTGTATCACTTAAAATAATTAGTTAATAAAAAATATTTTTATTATTGATAATAATTTATATTTAAATATTTTCGTGAAGAATGAAAATATTTTCTGTTAATTCTTTTTTGCAAGAGACATAAACGATCATTTTTAGGAAAATAATTTTCAGATGATTCATTTTTTGCGAATTAAACGTACCCTTACCTTCATAAATTCTGCATCAAATTGCCTTGTCGAATCTGACACCCATGTTACTCCGATCAACCCCTAGACCTCCGTGTGGGCGAGCAAGGTGACTATGGGCTTACACGATATTATTATGGTCCAAACTTGGATCGACTATCAATTTGAAGACAAATTAAAAAATACCTACTTAGGTTTCGATTTTTTATTGACACGATAGTTAGGAAAATAGTAAAACAACACTACTCCGATGCTAAATTATGTTGTTGTACTAAAACGGCTCGATTCCGCCTTTTCATCATCGTAAAAGGGTGGTATTTTATCCGAACTCTTTGGCCCCAAAAATAACTTGGCGTGTTGGATCGCCATAAAAATTATTGAGATTCAAGGTTAATAAAAAGTAGCATGATAATAATCCACGACATAAATAAAAAGGAACATGCTATGTTGCGCTAGAATATCCAAAGGCATGGAATCAAATAAAAAAGGCAAATACCACAAAAAATTCTAAATTATATCCACTGTGACACAAATACCCTAAAATTTTTTTTATATCACCAAAAACTCTAAATTTGCCTAATGTAACACAAATACCCTCAACTTTTTTTTGTGTCATGAAAAAACCCAGACTTATCCATATATGACATATATACCCTCTATTTCACAGTTGCACAAATTCGGGGTATTTTATGACACAAAAAAGTTTGGGGTATAGGGTTTTTAGTGACACAAAAAAAAGTTCGGGTATTTGTGTCATTGCAAACATACTTCGGGTTTTTTTGTGAAAGAGGAAAATTACCAATTCAATCCTAAATTTTTTAATTTTGCCAATGCAATTCGAAACTTGCGGGCGAAACTTCAATGTAGCCCTTCTGGTCAATTGCTACTAGAAATTATGGTGTGGTGATCTCAAAGTTTCCATGTTAGCATGCCACATAGTATTAGATGGCCCAAAAAGTTTCTTTATAGCCATAGTGGATGTACTGGGTTGGAATTAGGTCGAAAGGTCCTCGCCTAGCAGGGTATGCGCGGAGGTAAATGTAGTGCAGAGTGACATATGGCCGACTTTGTTGGCAGCTGAAACATGATGGAGAAGACGAAAAGGGTAAGGAGAGAATGCGTGAAGCTCTCACCATTCTTAGACCTATTTGCCGTGGAACAGAGTTGATCACAAAACCCGATTTTCCGTTTACTTCTTCACTATGGAACTGTGTCTTTGCTGAGGACTTCTGTCAGTCATTTCTGTTGATTGTGTTGTAACACAGGAACACCAGAAAACAAGTCTTGTACAACTACTGTCCACCCTAGATGAAACAAGTTCTTTCTCCATCCTACGACCTGTTCTCATTCGTTGAGAACTCTACGGACTCGGTCTTTGAAGGAAAAATAACAGGCTGCTTAATGTAAGCCTGAGCGTCATATCCGTTCGAAAAACATCTAGCAAACATAAATATGCTATTAGCTTGCCTGATTACGTGATGATTGCTCAAAGCCAACTTCCTCTTAAGCATTCCAGAACGAAACCCATCTTGAAGCATGGAACTCAAATGCTATACTGTGTCTACTTTGTATGGATTTGCTGCTTTCTCGTTTGGTATTCGTCACCAAAATGTTCATGGTTTGGTCTATGATGACATCGTATTTTTCAGTAAGCATTCTGAAGATTGAGACTACCTCTGTGGCCCAAAACTTTCTGATTCAAATTAAGCAAGTAGCTATGGCTGTTGTGCTCGATAAATTAACTGGGATGGGACGTAGGTGCAATGACAGTCCTAATGCAATGCACCTTTGTTTGTCCAGTTGCATCTAATGAATTCTTGTTGATGGTTGATCTGGTATCATTACCAAGAAGCAGCAAACCGGAGAGAGAAAGCGGAAGAGGATGGAGAATGAACCTATCAGTGTGAAGAAGCTGCAGAAATAGAGACCCTGGAAGAGCGTGCCGAAGCAAATGGGTGTCTGCCATGCACAATTTATTTGTACAATTTCATCTGTGCTTCTTGAAAGGTTTCCGAGTATTCCTGATTTCAGGTGCGAAGGCAAGCCTTGCACTCCAAATGAACAGAGTCAAGAACGTAGTGGATCTAAACAGTTCTTCTCCGAGACATTTTCACTTGTTAAATGTGACTTTTCCTATTATGAGGAATTTCTGATTTTCACCATCATCCTGTTTCAAGCAACCGTCTTTTTCCCTCTTGGTTAGATACAGGTTTCAGTTCGACATGGACTTGCAAATGACTAGCATGTAAGCTTACGACCACTCCACTCTTTGAAGTCATTGGAAACAAAATAGTTTGGATCCTGATGGACGACCAGCAATACCCAGAACCTAACCAGCTAGCTTGTGAATTTGAGACTCCAGTGGGGATCCTAGTGAAAAATATCTTAGCCACTTAAGGCCGTCACTTCACATTCTGCCACAGTTTCAGCAATGTAATAAGCGCCACTTCATATGCTTCATCCTGCATTGTGCATGTACAATATCAATCCTATGTATTACAGATGCCCCCGAAAAGATTTCTGTGTCGGCCGAGAGGCGTGTTTTAATTCTCCAACCAGAACAAGAAGCTTGATTCTCATACCGAAAAGAGCACTTGGACCGTTCATCTCTGGAGGTCAGGACCTCATTGAATGTTCAACCCACTAAATGCATGAGGGACAACTTTCCTTTAATATGTAGGGTCATGAGTGAATTCATGAACTTGCAAAAACCATTTACAGGAAAATCAAAGTGAATGACAAGGCAATACAAGCTTCTATGCGAAGATTACTCAGTCCTTGCATATGATTGTCAACAAACCAACGACAGTGAATACGAGCTATAAGTACTAGAAATTTAGAACATGACAGAACTAGCGAAAGGACCCCTTTAGCAATGAGAAGACAACACAATGTAAAGCAACCATGTCTAAAACTAGGAAGTCCAGTTGGGTTTAGCAACAGCTTGCTGAGTTTCCTTGAGTGTTGTTTTGCATCTAACACTTATGCACAACCCAATTTCAATCATAGGATGCTGCAAGCAGCAAACCAAGTAAATAGCATTAGGTCATTCCAACCTAACTTCTTGCATTTCTAAAGAAATTCCCTCTCCCTATGCAGAAAAAAGGAAACAGTGAAAGGAAAGAGAAAGAGGAAAGAAAAGACCTTACACGCATAAAACTCAATAAATTGAGACACATAGAAACCAAAACTACTAAAGTGACGCCTGCAAATCATGACGGCAAGGAAGAGAAAACAGAACCAGTTGCATAGATGATGGAACAAGCTAGTACAAAAATGCTCACGCAGTTTGAGAAAAAATTTAACATATAAAGATCACAAATACGAGGAGTAAACTGCGAAGAGTAGTGTCTTTCCAAATACGAGATCTCTCTCTCTTTGTTGAATAACTCGTACCTCGAATGTTCTAAAGATGCTTTACGTTCAAGCTCTTTAGACACATCGGTGTGCATTAATGACATCAATCAATGTTTATGAAGAGCTTGAACTTTGGAGCATCTTTGGAACGATTTGAAGTATGAGTTGTTCAACAAAGAAAGAGAGATCTTGTATTTGCAGAGACATTACTCCTCGTCCCTTTTTCTTTTGTGATTGGAGACACTACTCTTCTTTTGACTCGTCTGAGTCTGCCAATTGACGCCACAATCCAACTCACGGATGTGGAGATAAAATTGCCCCTCATCTCTGGCGAGCACTTCAGAAATTTTTGTGCCTTTTAATCTCAAGATTCTCAAAGAAAACAATCCTGTAATGTCGCAACGTTGTCCACTCAGACCTACGCAGAGGGTGAAATCCAACTCTTTGAGCTCCCTCAGATCTTTTATGGCTTCAGGAAATTCTTTGAGGCTAGTACGAACCATCTTTAGCACTCTAAGTTTTTTGCAATGCTTGACACAAGGAGGCAACTCATTAATTGAGGTGTACGACAGGTCCATTTCCTGTAGCAGAACAAGCTCTCCAAAGACATGTGGGAATGTCTTTAGTTGATTGCAACTTCTTAAAGTAAGCTTCCGAAGATTCTTTAACAATCCAATGGAATCAGTGACTTCACGCAATGCTTTACATTCGCAAGCACTGAGAGTTTCAAGTGCCTGCAGAGAGCCTCCCTCGAATTGTAGTTTTTTAATATTAGTTCCATCAATGAGAAGCTCTTTCAATGCTTTCATAGAACACAGTGCTTGCGGCAAATGTTTAACCCATTTGCAATGCTTCATGTTGAAGGAAACTAAATTCTCAAAGCTAGAATTGGTTGTATCTAACTTTAAATGTAAAGAACCTTCCAGGATCAAGCATTTTAAAAGACTTGAGGCAGGGAATTCCAGAGATGCATTGATCCAAGTACAATCTTTTAGCTTCAAGACTTCCAAACTCTGAGCCTTCTGCAAAAACAACATAATCGATTTGTTTGTTTACTACTTCAACTATAACTCTGAAGATAAAGTGCAGGGCACATTTGTGCATAAAGTGCACAAGCACAAATAAGCCTTACCTTCATCAACTGATCCCACTCTTCCATGGTCAATTTGTCTGGGCTTGAACATAAGTTGAGAATTACCAGTTTTTTCATGTCAAATGCAAACAACTTAGATTTCTCAGGGCATCCACTAGATTTCTTAGGGCATCCATGCCAATCAAGCCATACTAGGTCTGGAAAAAGATCCATAGTATTTCCTTCAATATCAACATTGTCCAACTGTAGAAACCTCAGATTTGACAGATCACGAAATACTTCACCATCAACTTTTTTAAAATCAGGGGTTACACGAAGAGCCTCAACCTTGCTGGCACCCTGCCAATTCGTTGAAAAAAGTGGAAGTGTGAAATTCGAACAAAGAAATATGCAATGAAATGATAATAAGACCGTCGTCTTTGAAAGGAAAACTGGACGAGCATACTGGAGAAATCTCAGTGTGATTTTACCTTCTTTTCACGCAATGTTCTTTGGACATCTTCATAATCCCACAGCCTGCTCCGCTGGCTGGGGTCTTTATCTTCTTTCTTGACAATTTTTCTTCCCAACAATTTCAGTTGGTTGTGCATCCAAAACTCATTTTCTTCTCCGATTCTTAGAAAAGACATATTTTCAAGGTGACCAACACTCCTGCGTGGGTCCCATCCACAGGCATCCCACATGTAACAGGGGATTCTCTTTTCAACCCCGGTAAAGAAACATGCTATATCAAGAAATATTTGTTGTGGATCGTCACGCAAACGTTTAAAGTATTCCATCAATATTGGTTCAACGTTTTCTTCCGGCCCACGTTTTAAATGTTTCAAAGTCTCATTCCAATCTTCTTCGCTCTTCCCGTACAAATATCTTCCCACCATTTCAATAGCAAAAGGAAGACATTCGACAGCAGAAATGATTTCTATTGACCGTTTTTCGTAGCCCTCTGGGCAACCATTTAGTGGAAAAGCATGCTTATAGAAAAGTTCAAGAGCATGATTTTCATTCATATGTGAAACCTCATGTTCACGGAGAACATCACCTCTATCTTTATCTAGATCCAGATATTTGTAAAATTCAATGACATCTTTTTTTGTGGTTGTGAGGATGATCCTACTTCCCGGGCCAAACCAAGTTAGCTCCTCAGCAAATGTTTTGACTTGTTCGAAGTGGTCCACATCATCTAGTACAACGAGAACTCTGTTTTTTCGGAACATGTATCGCATCATTGTGGTACCGTCAGTGGAGGATTTCGCTTCTGGAAATGCTCCTCCATTCTTGAGCTCACGAATCAACTTATTCTGCAGACATACCTCTCTTTTATGTTCCAACTCGTCCCGAACATTTTCAAGAAAACTACAACCATCAAAGAGGTGACTGATCTTGTGGAATACCACCTTCGTGAGAGTGGTTTTGCCAACCTTGGGCAGACCAAACACTACAAACACCATCCTTCCAGTCATTTCCAGTTCTTTGACGACTTGTCCATTCTCATAATCGAAACCAAGCTTTCGTATCATATCTGGCACGTCTTTATCTATTCCAACTAAATTTCGAGTCACGTCTTGCTCATCCATCCGCGAGAGTTTCCAAAGGTCAGAAATGAAAACCTCTAGTTCTTGAAACCTACAAAATGAGAAATGAAGTTTGCCTTTTTTCTCTTTTCTTTTTTAAAGATAAGGGGCGGGCAGAATTGACTAGCCGGACTCCGCTCTTGACGTTACGATAAGGTCCCAGAACGGATTGATTTTAGGGAAGGTACAGAAGGCACCGATGACATGAATCAACCAATAAAAAAAAAGAAGACTTGCAGAGAGAAGACAATCCGATATACACATGCATTGCGATTAAAAATGCAAGAAAAAATTGGAATCTCCAGAAGTTAATTGGATCCCAGAAAGAGTATGGTGGGCATCTTAATATACTAGCCAATTCTCCTATCTTTTCTTTCCGCAAGCTAAACAAGTAAAGCAACATCAATCGAGCGATCAAACTTACCCGCTGAAGAGATCCTCGTAAAACTGTCCCTTTGTACCACCAATCTCCCCCAGAGCAGCCGGTCCCTCTACAAAACCATTCTCTCCTAGAGCAGCCTCCAGAGCCGCCTTCAGAGCAGCCTCCAAATCAGCCTTCTTGAATTCCGGTCCATGTATACAGCCACTCCTTCCCAGAGCAGCCTCTAGAGCAGCCTTCAGAGGAGCCTCCAGGTAAGCCTTCTTGAATTCCGGTCCCCTGTTATCAGCGATCTTTTTCAGAGCCTCCTTCCACTCTTTGATGGTTGACTTGGAATATCTCTCTTTGCTCTCGTGCTCGGCGAAGTGCTTTTTATATGTTCCCAGCTGGTGGCGAACATCACAGGGCTCGATGAAGAAGAAAATGGGAAGAATTTTTTTTTTCGACTTCACCATTTGGGCCACTTCCATCAGGCAAGCTGGGCTAGAAGCGAAGTTCTGGGAGAAGACTGGGACGCAGATGTCGGAATGATTGATGGCTGCCACGATCTCGGTACTGATCTCCTGACCATAGTCGATCTCTTTGCTGTCTAGGAATACCATAAGCCCCAAGCGTCTGAGCTGGTCGTAGAGGTACTGGATCAAGTTGTTGCGTGTATCTGATCCTCTGAAACTGATGAACACTTGATAGTGAACCATTGGAAAACGAACAACCAATTGCAACACAGACTCTGGCTCAAATGTAGATGAAGATGATCAAACTTGATTGAAGTCGTTGGAGTTCACAAATCTGAATCTGGAGCGTTGACCTAACTACCCTTCTTAGTCTTAGTCTGAGTCTTGCCCCGAGTGAAGACTTGTCTACAACTCTCTTCTTTTCATTTTATTTTATTCGTTTTGATGTTTTTGGCAGTTCCATCCTTCCAATCGCCTGGTCAGGATCTCCCCACGGGAAATGATTACACCGCCTACAGCATTTAGGAAAATTATCACATCATTTTATAGTATATATACATATCAAATAGAATTTCAGTGATGGTTTCATTATGAGTTTTACATAACAGTCAAAATTCAATTACACAACAACAATAAGTCAGACAACAAGCAGCTTGGTACCCTGTACAATTGGATTACAAATAGTCCGAACTTTGTAATCGTACTATACATAAGGTCGTAAAATCTGCGAGCTGCTAAAAAATGGGAAATACTTTTCAACGCCTGCTCGTTCACCTCTAATTTTTTTCTTTTCTTTCTTGTTTTTGTAATCCAGAGGCACAAACATAAAGATCTGGTTAGCCAAAGAACCAAGAACACCTTACAAGTCGAACCGATTAAGTTTGGGTCTTTGGCTTATGCAAGTGGTCCTGATAGAGAGCAATTTATACATAATTGGTAGGATTTGAACGGAGCGATCTTTAATTTCTAAGTTAACAATACCTAATATTGCAACCAACTATTGAGATTCTCTCTTTTTTTTATTTCTTTTGTTGTACTTTTTGTCAAAATACACCGACAACTTGCTCTCTAACCCACTTTTTGTTCTTAGTGTATGTTTTTCGGTTGTATTTTTTTTTTGTTTTTTTTTTGGATTGATAATTAATTTATGTTCGAGTTTATCCCACAAATCACCTGAAATTGGTCACATTATCCCAACCAAACAATATTACATATGGACACACACAAAAAGAGACATTCGAATTGGATAGTTCATATTGGGGTCATTCTAATTTAGTACTTTCCAATTAGTCTGCGTACCTCCAAGCTAATAACATGAGAAGGCATTAGACTTCATGCTGAAAAACGGGCTATCAGCTCTGCCTGATCCATAAACTTTTAATTCCACTCTTTTTGGATGATGCTATATTTCATCTAAGTCAATAGGGTTCAATACTTTCCCCGAGAAATTTTTTTTCCAAATGCTAGTCAAAATAAAGAAGAATCATAGATAGCCAATCAATGTTAAATGACGGAGAAACCCTCGTTTAACAATACAGGGATTAAAATCGAGTACCTGTGCCACCAATTCCAATTCTCTATCTATGAAGTTAAAGATTTTTGAGTATCTGTCATCTCCATGAACGGAAGTAGACATGGCATTGCAATGAAAGGGCATCGGTGATCCTACGGTATTTCCAAATCACATTGCACTTAGGCGATTTTCAATCCTTTACATCACTTCCTCGTTCAATTGGGCTCAATTGAAATTCTGTTTCTCTTTTGGAAACCAGTTGTAGTAATGACGTGAAGTCTCGTAATGGTAAATAATTTTGGGAAGTTTTGTTTGGAGTATATGGATCTAACTTGGAAAAGAAAAAACAATCCTAGTTTAGTGCACCGGAAAGACAAATGAGGATAATGAGTTTTGGAAAAAAATCCACGTTCAAAGTCTTCCAGAAGAGGACAAATTAGGATTAGTGAAGAAATAAATGGCATTGACAACCTACCAGAAGAGAAGATAAATGAGGATTAGTTAGGCAATGAGGAACTTTAAAGGAGAAACTTACGAAAAAAAATCTTAAACCTATTGCAATTGTGTAATTCAGGCTTCGTTTATTTCGCGGTAAATGTTTTCTAGGAAGGAAAATGGCATAATTTTCTGGTGTTCGACTGAAATCTGAAAAGGTCTCGGAAACTATTTTTTTTGTTCGATATGGAAAATATTTTTATCCTTGTACTACTTTTAATCATTTTTATTTTTATTTTTTAAAAATATTTTTTATTTTTTTTCCTTCTTCTTCTTCCTCGGCCACAGTGGCGGCCGGCAACCGACCACAGGCGAGCTCGAGCCTTACCATAGGCTGACAAGGCTTGAGCTCGCCAAATTCCAGCTAGGTCAAGCCTCGTTGACCTATGGTGAGGCTCCATCTCGCCTGATCCGGCGAGGCCAAGCCTGCCCAAGGCCGATCGGGTGAGCTTGGGCCTCGTCGGCCTTGGGCAAGCTCAGCCTCACCGGCTTGTGGCGAGGCTTGAGCTCACAGTGGCCAGCAACCAGCCGGAGAAGAAGATAGAAAAGAGAAAGAAAAAGAAAAATAAAATAAAAAAAGAAAAATAAATATAATTTTAAAAAAAGAAAATAAAAATAATTATAATGAATGATGAAAAAAGGATTTGAAAGGTGTTTTATCTATGGAGGGAAAATGTTTTTCATGGCTAGTTTATTTTCCATAAAACGAACACCGGAAAATCGTGAAAATATTTTCCTGGAAGTTATTTTAGCCTCAATCTTAATTTTTTCTTTTTGCCAATTGAATCCTGAACCTTTTGCACTAGTGCCAATTTAGTCTATTTGGAATATTTTGGCCAGAAATCACTAATATGGATGCTAGCCATCCTACATGGCATGACCTCACCTACCCAAATGAAAAAATAGAAAAAAAGAGAAAAAAATAAAAATAAAATTTTAAAATATTATTAAAAATTGTCAACGTCAACATCGGCCGTACCATGTTAGACAGCCGATGTCCATGTTAGCGATTTATGATCAAAATTAGTCGGATGGAATGAACTGGTATAAATGCAAAAGGTTTAGGATTCAATTGGCCCAAAAAAATGGTTTATTATTAAATTGACACAATTGCAATAAATTTAGAAATTTTTTGATAATTTTCGCACTTTCAAAGTCTACCAGAAGGAAAATGTGGGTCTAGATAAGCAAGAAATTTTAAAAAGAAAATAGAATAGCGTGACGATATCGTCATCGCTAATTTAATACTCTTCCAACTTGGAAGTGGTCTATAGGAGTTTTGTGAACAATACTTATGCCAACTAGTTTACGATTAGTTTAATCCAATTTTCTTAATTAGCCACAAGCCATGAATTGACCTCCTTCATCTCTCGCCTTTTAGGGTGCGTATAATAACCATTGTGTTCCTAGCATAGATTTTCAGCCAAAAGTAGATTTTTCTATTTATATTCCTTGGACGAGTTTGAACAAACATACGTATTTGATAATAACACAAAATTTATTTTTTCAGAATATAAATTCGTTTGATAGGCCTTCTAAAAGCTACGAAGGATAACTATTCTATTTCTCTGTTTCTATTCCAGAAACAAGTTTGGAATAGAAATCTGTTTGGTAACGCAATTTCATTTTTTAATTTCTAGAACAAATTTTGATTTTAGAAATAGATTTGGAACAGAAATGAGAAATAAAAATTCTTCTCATTGCTCGTCCTTGCTACTAGCTAGTCGCCCATCCGCTGCCCATCGGTACCCACTTGCTGGCTGCCGCCTCCTACCGTTCGCCAGCTCCCGCAGTCGGCTATCTCCTGCCGTCGATCATCGTTCCCTGGCCATCGTTTCTGGCTGCTAGCCGCTCACCTCTTACCGCTGGCCCCTTCCCAGTGTTGGCCGTCGCCCACCTCTCGCCGTTGCCTGACGCTAGCCACCTCCGGCCACCGTCCTCCATATTGGCCGCATCGCCATCCGCCACCGCCTCCCCCCGCCACATGCCGTTCATTGCCAACGCCTACCATCCGCTGCCACCATCCGCCCATCATCCATTCGCCGGCCACTCGAGAAGGAGAAATTTTATGCCTTTATCAAACAAAATTTTGTTTCGGGAACAGAAATTTTGTGTTGTTATCAAACACATATTTTTGCTCAAAAATTCATCCATGAAACAGAAATAGAAAATCTATTTCTGGCTAGAAATGAAACAGAATGATTATCATTTGCAGCCTAAATATCTCTCTCTTAAGCTCTTTTCCAATCATCAATGGGCGGCGGCTGGCGGTAGGTGGTTGCGGGTGGGCGACGGCAATGGATGGCGGCGAGTGGTAGGAGACGAGGTGGCGAGTGGCAAGAGATGAGGGTGAGCGATGAAAAGAGTTTCTATTTCTCCTTTTGTTTCAAAAATAGAAAAGTATTCCAAATCTATTTCAAGACTAAAAATTTGTTCCAGAAATAGAAAAATGAAACTGCATTACTAAATGGATTTCTATTCCAAACTTGTTTCTAAGAATAGAAAAAAAGATTTGACTAGAAATAGAATGGTTCTCGTGTGTGCTCCTAAGGGCGCAAATGATAACTATTCTTCTCCAAAGAACAATTTCTGGTCAGAAATAGATTTTATTCCCTGGATGAGTTTCTAAGCATAAAGTAGCATTTGATAACGATACAAAATTTCTATTCTTGGAACAAAAATTCTTTTGATATCGTCTATGTCGAATTTGTATATTGGCGGGATCTGGCAATGAAGGTGAGCTTTGAGAAGAATTGTTATTTTTATTTCTGTTCCAAAAATGGAAAAGTAGAAAATTTATACTTCTCATTTCTATTTGTCGCGACCTCCTCGCGGCGCGGCCCGGGGTTTTAGATTAATGGATTACTAAGTCAAACCTAGAACTTAAATTGGGCTCTCCCAAGACCATACCAACTCACAATTTAAAGTTCAAATTATTAGCATGGAAATAAGTTTTATTAAGACCCGCCACTAATCAATTTTGAGTGGGTCAATTAGCTATAGGAGAATCGCCTTACTCCTACAAACTAGAAATTAAAAGAGTTTGGGAACTCGATTACACTAAGGGTGCGCATGATAACTTGTCAAATAGTGTTTGATTCTGTTCTTTTGTTCCCAGAATCAGTTTGGGAACAGAAATCCGTTTGTTTAATTTTTTGATTCTCGGCACAAATTCTTGCAAATTTGTGCCCAGAATCAGTTTTGGAGTAGAATCAAGAATCAAGAAAAAGTAGCTTCTTGATTCTAGGAACAAAAATGAGAATCAGTTTTTTTTTCTTCTTCTTTTTCTTGATTTTTAATATAGCCTCTAATGTCCGACGCGAGGGCCACCCTCACCGTATCTAACGAGATTAAAATATTTTAATAAAAATATATTATTAATAAAAAAAAATTTACCGGCCATGGTAAAAAAAATTTAAAAAACATTATTAATAAAAAAAAATTTACCGGCCATGGCCAGCGACCAGGCCATGACAAAAAAAATAAAATATATATATTTTCAATAAAAATATTTTTTAAAATATATTAATAAAAAATATTATTAATGAAAATATTATTTATAAAAAAATATTTTACCAGCCATGGCCAGCAACTAGGCCATGGTAAAAAAAAATAAAAAAATAATTTCAATAAAATTTTTTTTATTAAAATATTATTAATAATAAAATATTTATAAAAAAAATTTTACCGGCCATGGCCAGCGACTAGGCCATGGCAAAAAAATAAAAAAAATAATTTCAATAAAAATATTTTTTATTACAATATTATTAATAACAAAATATTTATAAAAAAAATTTTACCGGCCATGGCTAGCGACCAGGCCATGGCAAAAAAAATAAAAAAATAATTTCAATAAAAATATTTTTTATTAAAATATTATTAATAAAAAAATATTTATAAAAAAATTTTACCGGCCATGACCAGCGGCCAGGCCATGGCAAAATAAATAAATAAAATATTTTTAATATTTTTATTAAAATATTTTAATAAAAAATATTATTAATAAAAAAATTATTTATAAAAAATATTTTACCAAGCAATGGAAAAAAATATAAAAAATAATTTCAATAAAAATATTTTTTATTAAAATATTATTAATACAAAAATATTTATAAAAAAAATATTTGATCGGCCATGGCCAGCGACCAGGCCATGGCGAAAAAAAAGAAAAAAATATTTTCAATAAAAATATTTTTTAGTAAAATGTTTTTTAAAAAATTATTAATAAAAAAATTATTTATAAGAAAATTTTTTACCGGCCATGGCCAAAAAAATAAAAAAATTAATTTTAATAAAATTATTATTAATTAAAAAATATTTTACTAGCCATAGCCAAGAAAGAGGAGAAGAAAAAAAGAAAAGAAAGAAATATTAAAATATTTAAAATATTATTAATAAAAAGAAATTTTATGTTGTTACCAAACGCATTTCTGTTCCCGGGCACAGAATTTTGGACCGTTATCAAACGCCTTTAAATACTCAGAATCAGTTCTCGGGCACAGAATCAAAAAGAATCATTTCTGATCAGAATCTGTTCTCGGGCACAGAATGGTTGTCATGCGCAGCCTAATTATACAACTAGTGCCCTTCGGTACCTAACCTTGTTCAATTCAAGGAAATGTTTGTCAAGTAGCTTAGATTAATTTTAAACCTATCTACTAGCATGTGAAGTAATCATATGAGTGCGCAATCATTAAAATAACAATCATCAACCAAGGAAGCATTAAATAAGTTGTAGGGAAAAGCAAGAATTTAACACATTTCCAACCTAGCTAACACCAAAAAGGAAGTGCACAAGGAATGGCCTAACATGCCTCTCAACGTCGATATGCAAGGTTGAAGTAAACACGCAATTCAAAACGTGTGAACCAATCAATATGCAATCAAACATGGCATTAATCACATTAAAAGGCAAGAAAAAGCAATTCCCTACCCCACTCCTTTTTTTTAATTTTCAAAAAATTTTAAAATATTTTTTTAATAGTAAAATATTTTATATTAATTAAAATAATATTATATTATAATAATGGACAGATCCGGGTTGGACTTTACGATCCAGCTTGGGTCGAGACCGACCCGGAAGTGCCGGCTTGAGTTCACTGCTGGACTAGGCTCAGCAAATGAGCCTAATTCGGCCAAACTAAAAAAAGACAGGCCCAGCCCAAATCTAATAAACCTTATTCCAAAAAACTTAAGCCTACACCTAGAAATAGCTAAGCCCAGTCCAAAGCCCAAAGCCCCCTCGCTCGACTCGGCCCGGTAGAACGAACGGAGCCCGTCTGGCTCCACTCGCCCAACCCAGACTTTAACCCAGCTCGCCACCAGCCTTGCTTGACCCCCTTTCTGGCCGGCCTCAACCTTGCTTTGCGCTCCCCTTCTCCATAGGGTTTCTCTCGCCGGGCCATCAAAAGGCATCGGCGTCAACCGGGCCCTTACGACAGGCGACGTTCAGCGCTTGACGAGCTGCAACCGTTGGCCACAACCACCACCACCACCGACCCCCTCCACTAGCTCACTAGACACCGAGCCCATGGCCAAGCTAGATTCGGCCGTGAATCGGCCAAATCGAGGCCAAATCGGTGGTCCTATTGCACCAGCAGCAGGCATTTAAGCCGATACTTGTCGGCCGGCCTCCACACTACTAGCCAAGGACCGTACCACCCCTCGACTTACGTCGAGCACTTGAACAAACATGTAACGGGCACTGACTGGAACAGTGAAACATGACTAATTAAAGCTTGTATCGACAACAAAAATCAACATGGATATAAGATCACAACGTGTCATGGGGCCGAACAATGCAAAGACGTCTCACTTTCAAGAAAAAACAAGGATGCAATAGTAGATCTCGTTTAGGTATTTGCCGAATGCGTGGCAGGCGCCAACCGGAAGAGAAAAACCGAGCCAATTGAGGCTCAACACACAACCACAATAAAACAAAAACCAAATACAACACACCACGGCAGCTAGGGAAGGCTTGCTGGTGCTCAAAGACGAGTGCAAGCAAGCATCAGCGAGTCTCGATCCCGGTTGGCCAAGACCCCAAAAACAAAGCAACTCAGAAAACAAGCAGGAGGGTGGCGTGAGGTCCCTATCCAACCTGGCAGTGGCCAAAGGGGGTGAATTCGATAGATTGGACTAGGTCCGGTCTCCTTTCACGCCTCCAAGCTGGAATCCTCGGGAAATCGACCCCGATCAAAGAGAGATGAGAAAAGACCTACTGTGGCTTTGACATCGGAAAAAGGATGCATTGATGACTTGTCAGCCGCGGTTGAGGCGTGGTGGTCACCGATGAGGGGAGCCATTCGCTTTCTACTTACGCTCAAGCTCTCTCCGGTTCCCTAGTGTCACGGCCCCTCTCTCATGGCCCTCTCTATTTTTTTGTCCCACCCCTCTCTCTTTTTCTCCTTTCCATTTAAGCCAGCTGGTCACCAGTCACCTGCTTCCTTCGCGTCCGTCGCATCCTTCTGCTTTGCTCCCGTCGTGTCCCCTGCTTTACTTCCGTTCTACTCCTACTCTACTATGCTCTGCTCTGTTCTGCTTCTATCAAGTCAACATAAGGAAGGAGGAAGGGAAAGGAAAAGAGAGGGAAGGAGGCTGGGCCAAAGGGGAAAAAAGATAAGAAATGGGTTGGGCCAGGCCCAATGAGAAGGAAAAGGGGAATAAAAAGAAAGGGAAGTAGGCCAAGGCTCGACTCGGCTTCGCCCCATTCCCCCACTTCCCGCTTTTTTTAACTAAATTTTAATAAATCCTATTATTATTAATGCAAATGCTCCTAATGTATATATATTATGCAATTTAATGAAAATTTTTGTTTAGGGGTGTTGACACCTAAATTTTGCCCAAATCAGTTAGGGTTTTATCGCATAAAAATTAGGGTTTAATTTTTAACCCCTAAACCAAAAATATTTTCATTAAAACTGCATGGCATAAAGTTATTAGGTACATTTGCATTAACAGGGCCTATTAGAACATATTTTCCATTTTCATTTTCAAAAGTTAAAATTAAAAAAAAATTATTAGTAAAAAAAAAAGGGCCAGCGTTGAATTAGTCAATGCTGGCCCACCAGCTGGCCCACTTCCTCTTCCCCAGTGTGTTTAATGCTTCTGAAAAGGGGAGAAGCCAGAAGAGAGAGAGAGGGGGGCTGGTGAGGGAGAGAGACCGAGAGAGTGAGTGAGGGGGTCAGAGAGAGGAAACGGAGATCAGAGGGAGAGCGAGGGAACAGCGAAAGAGCAAGAGAGCGACCGAGAGAGCTCTCGGGGGAGAAAAGTAGATCCAGAGAAAGGAGAGTGAGGGAGAGAGCTCGGGAAGGAGACCAGAGAGGGAGCGAGAGAAAGACCCACCAAAAAAGAAGAGAGGAGTGACCGGGAGGGAGAGAGAGAGAGAGAGTTCCACAGAGCGAGAGAAAAAACCGAGAGAGATCCGAGGCCAACCGGACTCCTGTCGACGACCGCTGCGTCTCAGTCACGGCCGGCGGAGTTCCGATGTTTCTCGCGGTAAGTCCCGGCCCTGAGTTTTCGTCAGGTTCTTGTTCGGTTTGATTCGGGGTCGATTTCCTGAGGATTTCGGCTCGGGGACGTGCGAGACGACCGGACGAAGTCCAATCTGTAGTCGTCCCCATTCGCCGCCCCCGAGCCGGATAGGGAGCGCCACAAAGGCCTTTCCTCCATCTCCTGTTTTTGGTCTACTGGTCGGCGTTCCCCTGTTCTTCGGGTTCATTGGCCGGAGCTCGCGGCCGTTCGGCTCGCTCGAGTTCCGGCCCGTGATATCACATGCTCGATCGTGCCCCTTAATGCGTCTTTCTGTGTGAATCCCGGGCACGTTTGAACCCCAATTGCACCTAAAATCTCCCGTTTTCGTTGCGCGCCCCAACCGTTCGATGTTATGCATGAGTGAGATCCGGTTTCCTTCCCTTAGTGCGTGCTTAAGCCTTGGCTGTGTCCTCTTCACTCGTGGTGTGTTGGCTGAACCGCCACCGGCTCCCGGTCGGTTGTTTTCGTTTCGTTTCCGACGACCGAGGGAGGTCCGCAAGGGGGCAACATGAGCGTGGATCTCGATTTAGCCGGTTCAATGTCCGGAGCTACTCGATCCGCGGTCGACTAGTTCCTCGTCGGGGCTTGGACGGACCCGGTCGGATGCCGGTCGCCGCGGAGGTGACGCAGGCGGAGGATGTCCGCCACCCCTCGCCGGGGTGGTGACGCGACCGACGGTCCCTCGCCGGGATCTGGTTGGCCCGTGACTAGCCAACCTCTCATCGGGACTGGGACAGTCCTGGCCAGTCGCCGGTCACCATAGCAGTGGCGCGGGTGGCCGAGGCGGCGGTCGCCGACATTAGGGCCGATCGAAAATTCGAGGAGGAAGCGTGAGCCGGGTTAATGGCCGCAAACCGGGTCGGGCGAACGGGTTGAGACCGGGTAGGGTTTCATTCTAGGGTTTCGTTTAAATGGGCCTTTCGCGGGTGGGCCGAAACTGGGGTTTGTTTTTTTGTCTTTTTATTTGTAGTGGGCTTTGGGCTTTATTTGTTTTGTTTTAAAAAAGATTTTCAGGTTAGGCCCTATTTGTTTTATTTACCAGATCGGGCTCAATAAATGAACTCGGTCCGGTCGTGGACCCGAGCCGGCATGCCTGGGTCAGTTTCAATCAAGGTCGGATGTGGAGATCCGACCCGAACCTATTTTATATTATTTTATTATTTTAATTAAAAAAGGGTTTTTTTAAAAAAAATTAATCAATTAAAAAAAGAAAAAAATTACAAAAAAAATATATTTTATCCGGGTCGGATGTGGAGATCCGACCCGGCCTGTCTTTTTTTTTTAATTATTATTTTAATATTAAAAAAATTTTAAAAAAAATTTTCGAAAAAATTTCCATTTAAAAAAAAAAAAATTCAAAAAAGTTTTCAAATAATTCCAAAAAATTCCAAAAAAAATTCAAAAAAAATATTTTAAAAAAAATCATAAGTCTTATTTGGGTTTTGAAATCGGGTTTTCTTGCCCTATTGTGTGATTAATGTCATATTTGATTGCACGTCACCTAGTTCATACACTTTGAATTGCGCGTTTAATTTAACCTCGCATGTGGTTGATTATGCGTGTTAGGTTAATGTAGTGATTGTTGCTTCCCCTAGCTTGGTTAGGAATAGATTTTTGAGACTCCCAATTAATATGAACACGTTGGGTGGTAAATTAAGCAAGATTAGGTATCGAAAGGGCACTAGTGTAACATCCTGAATTTTAACATGTTACCGGGATCAATAAAGTGTATATTAATTCTTGTTTGATTTTAGTAAGTCTCGCCCGGACTTGATCAATCACGGGATACTAACCAAATGGGAAAGGCTAAATAGGAACAGGAACGTGGACCGAGGACCCGATCGCGATTGAGCGCCGATTTCGACGAACGTCGAGAGAATATTTTGAACCAATACGGGCTAATCTTAGGAGAATGACGGGTTTATATAGTCAGTTAAGTACGATCGGATCGCGGGTGATTCCGCATGATCGAAAGTATGCCTGACCAATGAATCCCGATTTTAATCCAATTGATTGTGACTCTCGGTACTAGTGATAATTCCTCTCGCTCTCTCGAAATTCGAGGCCATCACGACTCGGACAATCCTGGGTCGATACGCGTAACACCTAAACAGCCGCCCGTCAGTAAGAGGCCCTTAGACTTCAAAACGAGCTATTTTGATCGCGATATTGAGCCCGAACTTCGACAACAAAATTTCAGGGGAAATTACGACTATTTTACGAGACGGACATCATTTTAGAGTGGCGACACAAATTTGGGACGAGAACGGCTGAAAATAGAAATTTTGACAAAAGTTGGGAAAATTTGCAATTTAGTCTCTGAGGACCTTGATGTCCGCTTCCGAGGCCCAAACGACATTATTATTCAGAATCAATGCCATTTTGGGGCAACCACACATGTCTAGAGTGCATTCGATCAAAAACTGGAATTTTGACGAAAATTAAAAAATAATATTATTTTATTCCCGAAAATTCGCGGGACATTTTCGAGGGCTTAGAAAGCGAATTTCGCGAATCCGACACCGGATTATGTTTCCCATGAATATATAGGACCTGTATGGTCAAAAATCGAAATTTCGGTCGGGGACCGGAAAATTACGAAAATGCCCCTAGGCTATTATTAGTTTATTCCGAATTTTGGCTAAAATTTGGGGATTAACTAGGGTTAAAGGGACCAAACCAGACCTGGTCAGCTTTAGTTAGGGGTGTTTTACCATATTGCCTTTGCATTATTGGAGGAGAATGAGTTTAGACCATTCGATTGAAGGGCAATTTGTCCAAACCCTTGGATTTGTGACACTTGGATCCCACTCACCCAAGCTTTGACTACTTTTGACCTACTTTTTCTCTCTCCTCAGCCTCTCTCTCTCAGCTCAGTCTCTCTCTCCCCCGAGCAGCTCCCGATCGTCCTCTTCACGCCCTTCCCCCTTCGCCGTTCTGCTCCGCCGGCCACTGTTCACGTCGGGACAGCTGCGCCGCCGGAGCTGTTGAGCTCGGGCCGCCGCTCACCGCCCCCTGGCGCCACCTCCAGCCACCGTCGACCTCCCCCACCTCTGTTTCGTCCGCCCCTCAGCAGCCGTTCCAGGTGGAACCGAGAGGAGCGCCGCCGGTCTTCGTCGTCGCCGGTGCCGCGCCGTCGTCTGCTGCCGTGCGCCGCCCTCACCGACCGCCTCAACCTCACCATCCCCCTCTCCACCGTCCATAGCCCCCTCACCAGCACCTCCCCTGTTTTTGGCCGAGTTGAACCGTGAGCCCCCCGGCACCGTGTGATCATCGGCTTGGCCCCGGAGCGCCGCCGTCGACTCACACCACGTGTCGGTAGTCGATCGCTCGCTCCCGTCGCCTCAAGACAATTTTAGGTGAGTAAAAATCCTTAAACCCCAAATTAGCCTAATTGTGTAATTTAGGGGTAATTTTTTTAGGGTTAATTAAGCTAGATTGTGGTCTAATTGAGTGTGTAAGTATGTGGGCTGATTAAGGGACTTAATTGGGACTTAATAAGGTTGTTTAGGGGTGATTTAGAGACAAATTGAGGGCTGTTCTGGTACTGTTCATACCATAACCGAAAATGGGTTGTTTTGTCCAAGTTGGGAATTAATTGGTTCAATAGGTGATGGCTTGAATTTGGACATTGTATCGGTTAATTAGGACTTGTTGGGATCCTAGGGGCGATACCATATTCGGGGGTTTAATGGTTGAGTTTGGTTGGTTATATCGAGTCCTAAACGGGTCGGATTTTTGTAATGCTAAGTTATGCATTAAATGCTGGGTGTAAATGGACTAAAATTAAATGAGTTAGGCGTGTCGACAATGCGCTGAATGAGTGGAAATTGTGATTTATTGTACTTGGCACATCGTGGCATGACATTTGGTTGAGTCCCATGACATGTGAATTCACATATTATGCTTTGATATGGTTGACACTTAAGTGCCATAACTTTTGTACGGAGGACACTTAAGTGCCATAACTTTTTTTTGGCTCACTTGAGTGCCATAACTTTCAAAAAAATGATCATCCAAGTGCCACTTTCGAGTTGATCGTGAGGGGCCGAAATCGCGGCTTTTCCGGTCGAACGGTGACCTTCCCGGCGAGGCGAGCACCACCAACTTGAAGAGGGGGTGTCGGCGAATCATTCCATGACATCCGTTCGTCTCGAAATTTCCGTTTTAGCCTCGGTTGACGAAGGTAAAAATGCTTCGTAGTCACACAAATTTCGAGCCAATTTGTGTGACTACGAAGCATTTTTACCTTCGTCAACCGAGGCTAAAACGGAAATTTCGAGACGAACGGATGTCATGGAATGATTCGCCGACACCCCCTCTTCAAGTTGGTGGTGCTCGCCTCGCCGGGAAGGTCACCGTTCGACCGGAAAAGCCGCGGTTTCGGGCCCTCACGACCAACCTCTTTGACAAGCTGGTCGTGAGGGCTCGAAACCGCGGCTTTTCCGGTCGAACGGTGACCTTCCCGGCGAGGCGAGCACCACCAACTTGAAGAGGGGGTGTCGGTGAATCATTCCATGGCCTCCGTTCATCTCGAAATTTCCGTTTTAGCCTCGGTTGACGAAGGTAAAAATGCTTCGTAGTCACACAAATTTCGAGCCAATTTGTGTGACTACGAAGCATTTTTACCTTCGTCAACCGAGGCTAAAACGGAAATTTCGAGATGAACGGAGGTCATGGAATGATTCACCGACACCCCCTCTTCAAGGTGGGGGTGCTCGCCTCGCCGGGAAGGTCACCGTTTGACCGGAAAAGCCGCGATTTCGGCCCCTCACGATCAACTCGAAAGTGGCACTTGGATGATCATTTTTTTGAAAGTTATGGCACTCAAGTGAGCCAAAAAAAAGTTATGGCACTTAAGTGTCCTCCGTACAAAAGTTATGGCACTTGCGCTGTACTTACCCCAAGTTAAAGGGGTATATAGTGTTTTTTCCCTCCAAAATTTGGGGGAGACACTCATTTTCCAAATCTGAATTCTCTCTCCTCTCTCTCTCTCTTCCTCTCACGCCATCTCTCTCTCTCGGGTTCTCTCTCGGCAACAGCCTCTCCGCCTCATCGCCGGTTGCTTTCCGGCGAGCCACCGCTCCACCGTCGTCCCCCACGATGGCCCAAGGCTGGTCGCAACACCAGCTATCCGTGTCGGTGGGCGGAGCTTGCTGTTCCGGCGACTTTTTCCTCTCAGCAGCATCACCAGCGCTGCTGCCGGTGATGTGATCAGCCGGTTCAAGCAGCTGAACCGGCTAATCAGTGTCCTCCTCAGCAATCCCGAACCTCCAACGACGTTCTTCAACATCTCCGTGCGGCTGTGGTGTTCATTCGCTTGTTGAACAGCCACCGGATCGCGTTCTTTGATTCGATTTTCCATTACAGTTCTTCATGAGAAAACGGATCGATTCTCACTATATTTTGTGCAATCTATTATCATAGGTTGGCCGAGCTTTCCAAGACTTCTCCGTGCTGTTCTTGATCTAAATACGGAGGCCGGATCACTCGATCACGCGTTGGAGCATCGTTAAACAAAGTAAGTGCACTTGAACGTGATTCTGCAAATTCGTGTCCAGGAAAACCTACATGTTTGAGATGCTGATTTGAGCTTGTTAATGTCGAAATCCGGCGAAGTGATAAACTAGAGAATCGTAAAACGCGTCTTAAGATTCGATTTGATATATTATATGCCTCGATCGGACTTAATTTGCTATGTCAAAAAACTTCTAGAATTTAGGATCAGAATCTGGAATATGATGTTCAAGTCTGTTCTGATATTTTCTTGATTGACGTCGTGTTGTTTGATGATTTTTTATAATTTTTTACGATCATTTTTTGAAAAGAATTTCTTCATGAAAGTTGCAGAGCACATCGTGATCTACTCATCATAAAAGTTTCACAAAATTACAAGCACATTATCCTTGTACGATCTGCAACGTCATGTTTGTATGAATCTGGTGACAGACTAGTTTCAGACTGACCTTCATATGTTCTTCGATTTTCATAAATTTGTGTGTTCAAAATATGAAAAAGTTTTATTCACAAACGTTCACACTGAGATCGAGATCTTTCTATTGATACTAATTTCAGCAAAATCGGAGATCATTTGTATTTTCAAAGGGAATTTTCACAATCTGATCAGTATCTGTGTCCAGATCTAATTTTCATTCCTTTGGAGTTCAAAAGATGTTTCTCTGAATTTGATAAAGTTAGAGTCCTTTTTTGCAAAAAATCAAAATTACAAAGTTGTTCATTAGGGTCTCATTATGTTAACTGAAAATTTTAAGAGCCTAATAGTAATTTTTGGAGGGTCAATTTGCTTAAAATATCATAAAAGGTCTTTATGGGTTAAAATTTCATTTGGAATTGAGTCCTTCGCGAAAACCGAATTTTATAAACATTTGGAGGGCTTTTTAGCAAAAATCCAAAACGTGAAGGTTGTTACACACGGGGAATCCTAACTGCAAAAAAATTTTCACGTGATTGTGATAAGGTTTGTTATTTTTCCTGCCATTATTTTTAAATCCATAACAGAACCGAGTCCAGCCTGTCACTGAGATCAAATTTGATATTTTCGGGAAAATCGGTGAGGATTTAGAAAAAATGGTCTGCTTGACTCTTGATCCTCATTTCATAAGCTTTCTAATAACACTTGAATCATTTCATTTGGACATCATTAGGGTAGTCAATCACATCTGAACATAAGCAATCCGAATTAGATAATAACTGGATAAGTGGTCTTTTTATAAAGCACACTTCTCATTGCTTGATTGACTTCGAAATAAGGTCCATGGGCTTGAATGCATGCTTATTTCATTGCTATGCACGTGTTTGTTAGATGAAAACTAGGCTCGATGCATGTTCGGTGGATAGCCCATTATGGTCACTTAGAACCCGACTTTAGGGATTAATTGATATGAGTTGCCGTTTTGTGAATACACATGGTAGCCCATTATCGTTAACCATTAATCAAATAATATTAGATTATTAGGTGGGTGATGAATCGAAACGCATGAAAAATAAAGGCCGATTCCGAGGCCCGTGCTTAATTAGTGAATTGTTTACACCATTGTTCTTCTTTGGTTATTCCTTCATATGTTATTTGTCGTGAATGAATGTTATGAATGTAAACACCGACACCCGAGAAGCGGTTCATGGGAGATAATCCAAAATTGAAAAAGGCCAAGGTGATTGACCGATGTCCAATCCGGTCTCAATTTGTACTCATTGGGTGATGGCGATAGACCGATGTCCAATCCGGTTTCAATTTGTACTCAATTCATTCATCCCCGATCATGTCTCGGGTTTTCAATTTGTGTTGTAATAAACACCCGACGAATTGCAGGTTCTTACTTTCTCGCACTTAGAATTAGCTCGTCTTTTCAATACTTCGAGTGTTTACTTTACGAAATGTCTTTCAATACAATTGATTGTTTCTTTCTTTTTTCTAGACTAAGATAGGATTAGTTTAGAATCTTAAATGAAAATACAAAAACAAGATGCATGATCACTTAGTGGACTAAGACTTTAAACATGAAAATGGTAAAGAACAAATGCATGACAACTTAGATGACAACCATGTTAAGTTTAGCGGTACCGAAAGGGCGTTAATAGAAATATTAACGTAAGCTAATCCCCGAACCTTTGATCTCTGGTTTTCGTGGAAACCGAAACGAAATTCCCGCGTTTCGGTTGGGTATTCTAGCCGATCCCCGATCTAGGCTAGTGGCGACTCCTAAAAAAGATAAAATTGATCAGTTATCACGCGAGATATGGATTTAGGAAAAATCCATGTTCATGATCAATGGGCCATATGGCTAACCAAAAGATTTATGTTTCAGTAAAATCATTTTCATGATGTGCCATATGAACCATTTCATGAACACTTATCTCTAGACCCGCCTCATCAAGTTCGGCCCTCGAGAGGTAGGTCGCGACACCAGGCCGGTCCGATTCACTACTCCGGCGGGAAATTTGAAAAAAATAATAAAAAAAATCTTAAGAAAACAAAAATCTAAAAAATTCATAAAAAATCTAAAAAATATATAAAAAATAAAAAAAAATTATAGAAAAATAAAAAAAAAATCAGAAAATTTAAAAAAAATTTAAAAAAATTCGAAAAATTCCAGAAAAACAGAAAATTCACAAAAAAATTAGAAAATTCATAAATTTTCCAAAAATTCATAAAAATTCAGAAAATACAGAAAATACAAATAAAAATGTGAAAAATTCAGAAAATCAATAAAAATTTGAAGAATTGAAAAAATTCATAAAAAATTTCAGAAAATCATAAACATCAATTCTCGGTTAATGAAATTTTCGGAAAAAAAATCAAAAATTTTAAAAATTCACATAATGGTCCAAAAACACCGTGGCCAACCGTTAAAAGTGAGATTTGAATTTTTGGAAGTGCCCAAGTGGCATTTTTAGAAAATCCCAAATTCAGGGGTTATAACCCCTAAAAAATCCTAAAACCCTAAAAAATATAAATCATGAAATAAATAAACTTCTAGAGCTTCGTCAGAGTTTGGATGTTTTGATTGATTTTCATTTTTAGAGACCATTTAGGATTGATTGAACTAATTGACATCGATTGTGCATTTAATACTTGATTGATTTTTCCTGCGATTAGAATGGATAGAATTAGTGGATAAGCCTCAAAAATTTGCATGATACGTTAGACATTGTATTGTTCTTAAGTACCGAAAGGGCATTAGGGATCTCGATTCGGGATCAATAACGTAACGAAATTCCCGTACTTAGAATCTCTAGTTCGTAGAATCGTAGTATTTCTTCCGTACCTTGATTAGGTTTCTAGTCTATCTACCAATAATGACTAGTGGTGACTCCAAAATCACAAACTTATACTAAATAGGAAATTACCATCCGCTGTTACGTGAGATATGGTCTAGAAGAGACCCTTACGCGGAAATACCTCCTTAGCGCGCAAATCCTGAAATCCCCAAAAAAAGCACGGCGCGATAGGCTTGGCGACTCTACTGGGGAGTTGCCTCTTCTAAGTGGACTTAGGCCTAGATGGAACGATATGCTTGTGTTTTGTGCTTGCAAAGATCCCAAGTACGTCCCGCTAACGATAGTGTTAAATGTTTTTACAAGTGGGTAGTATAGGGGGTGTTGTCTTTGCTAACCCTTATTTTGCAGGATGGTGTTGGGATTGAATGTGGTTTGAATGAATTTTAGAAGTGCTGTTTGGTCATTAATTGCTATGCATGTCTTTAAATTGCTTTAGCACTACACCATTAGCTCACACCTCCCATAGCTCAATCCCGGCTACATTTAGGATTACCCTTAAGAGATATGTGTTTAAGCGAAACTATGGGTCGATTGCTCATGAGATCGTTTAAAGACAATATCAATCACCGAGGTGGAATAATATTTCATTACTTTAGGCCAATTGCCTATTGGAATGGAATCCCTTATCCATTAAGGTGGTGGCCATGAGCCTTTAGCATATCCTACCCTTTTAGGTGTCAAAACTTCACTGGTTGCATTCGCTTGTCTTTGTGGTTGGTATATCTAAAACCAGACAAAAATATTATAGTAAACAAGTATTGTTCCATTCCATTCTTTTACAATTATGCATGTTAGTTGGCACATTCTTAAAAAATGCCTAAATGACATTCAATGCTTGGTCTAAATGCCCTTTCATTTTAGAATGTATGATTAGGGCCTCATACTCCATTTGACCATTTTTTTCATTTTTAGATGAAATATATAGGTCCATGGCGGATTTTTCATGTAATTCAAATACTTATTCGTTCATTTCAATATATTCAAAGTTGCAATCCATAGGTTAGGATTTTATGGTCTAAATGGAGTATGATAGAATGGGCATTTACATCATACATTGAATTTGTCTATGATCCCAATTATATGCTCTTTTAAGGTTTAAACGGATTCAAAATGACACTTGCATTACTTTCAAGGCATGCAAGTGTATTTAATCTCCGTCCTACCTTAAAAGGACATATAAGTGAAATAAGGGCATTAAAATCAATTGGTAATCCATAGTGAATAATAATCACTTTCTTTTACATGCTCTAGATCGAAATTGGGAAACTAGACGTAAAAGTCATTCCTATAAGGAAGGAGCTTTTGGCATGGTAGGCAAACATGACAAATGACAACAAAGTATATGTAAGGGAAAGGCTCGGGTATTTGTTCAAGCTCATCAACTTGGAGTACCAAGTGAGTCTAATCCAAGCATTATCCCATTTCTGAGAAGTTACCACTTCTACATTTCAATTGGGCGAGTATGAGATGGTACCTACACTAGAAGAATATAAGGCAACCATTGGGATTGATTTCGAGTCAAGAACCATTGAGCCCCCAGTTAGATTGAAACCCACAAGTGTTATAGTTGAATTTTTAAACTTGAAGACCTTTCAAGTGGAAAAGTTGATCAAATCAAATACCGAGAGATTTCCTCTATCTTACTTGGTGGACAATTACTCTAAATTGCCGAAAGAAACGGGAATTACTTCTGCAAGGGTTTTTATTTTGGCCTTTTTCGGATTTGTTTTATTTCCCATATCAAGGACAGGATTAAATCCTCTTATTGCGTTAATTGCTAGGCAAGCTTGCCTAAAATGGACTTCTTCAATATGCTCTTGGCAGAGACTGTCATTTCATCAAACAAATACCAAAATCAACAAAAGGGTGTACTGTAAGCTTCAGCTGTGTTACTTTTTGTGTGGTTTATTTCTCATATTCGACCTTGGGAACGTTATATGCGCATTCGAGAGATCGACTCATCAACCAACCCTATTAAGAAGTATTTGAAACTCCAAGACAAAATGCTAAAGTACTCTTTTCATGAGTGGGCAAATTTCATTAGAGCATTAACTCTCGACCAACTTCAATAGAGGATTCAATGGCCGAAGATAACGAAAGCTCAAATTACTACCCAAGACGATAATTTTGTGCCTTTACTAGGATTGAGTGGCGGAACTACTTATTGCCCACTAAGAGTCATACGACAATTTGGAATGGTTCAACAAATTCCACCTATTTGGTATTTTGAGGAGTTCACATTTGAGATACCGCAAGAACTTATACTGGAAAAGAAAAGTAAAGAGCTGCGAATAAGGGTCGATGGGATCGTGAATTCCTTGAAGAGATCAACCAATTAAATAGTATAATGGCCGGAAGATTTGGAAGGAGAAATGAAGCTCTTTTTGGCATCTAATGAGTATATAAGGTGGTTGAAGGCTAAGCGACCAGTTGACGTTGAACCTTACATACCTTTGAGTGTTACAACTCATTTTGATGAGCCGTATATCCCAGAGTACATTATGCCAAGCATGCCGGGTGTAGAGCTGTATGTTCCCGAGGAAGTGGTGATAGATGTAGAAGAATGGAAGACATGAGTCAAGGAATATGAAGAAACTGAAGCTACCTTAACTAGCAAGAAGCCTAGACTTGTTTAAGCTAATGTTCCCCTATTTTGATGAATAGCATTGTAATAAAAATTTTCCAAATTGAAACAATTGCTTAATGAACAATTACTTAATGAAGTTTCAAATTTTTTTTTGGTGAAAAATCACCATAGATTACAAATCTTTGAATTGTATGATTCTTTGAGAAAGACATTGATGAAGAATTTTATGCAAAACTAAGGCTTGTATGAAATTTCTTATCCTTAACAATCTCATAAAAACCATACAATTAAAAGAATGTAGGGTTTCATGATCATTTTACTATGCTAATATCAAGTCTTTTTGGCGAAACAGGTTATTTAGCAATGGAAGGTAAAAGACCTCGGACTCGCCTATAAGCTAGAATAGCGGAAGAAGAACCCTGTGCTCGACTAGCTGAAGTCGAGAATCAAATGACGTAAATGATTGCAATAATGGCAGAAATGAAGGCTCCGATTCTCACATCTCGAGGACAATATTCTACTACTCCAAATGTGGGAGCTTCAAATGCAACTGAAACACCTATTAAAGACCTAGTCAGAAACAAAAAATCGATTCAAGAAAATCCTCCAAAGACTACACCTGAGGTGGTAAATTTGGAAGAGGATGATCAAATCAAGATGACATCCAAAATAAAGGATGAAGAAGAGGCCAAGAGATTGGCAAATATTGAAGAATGCTTAGCAAGTCAAGGCTATGAGCTTCAAAGGTTCGACAAGTTCTCGCCGTACGCAAAAGTGGTTGTTCCAGAAAACTATAAGGAGCCAGAGTTTGTGAGCAAGTATGATGGCACTGGCTGTCCAAAAAGCCATTTGAAGTATTATCTCCATAAGATGGCAAGATATTCAGATAACACGCCACTTCTTATTAGCACATTTCAAGATAGTTTGAGAGGGGCAGCCCTTCCATGGTACACAGCCCTTGACAGAGAAGACTTCACTGAATAGGATAATTTGACGGGGGAATTTTTTCGCCAGTACAAGTTTAATGTTAAAGTACTCCCAATTAGAGAGGATCTCGTCAGAACCGAGAAATGGAAGAATGAAGGGTTCAGAGCCTATGCTCAGAGATGAAAAGCTGTTGCCTCACAAGTAAAGCCCGCCATAAGTTAAGACAAGCTCATTGAGCTCTTTCTAAAATCATTTCCAACTGAGTATTATGACAAGGTTCATGTATCAGGTTGTCAAACATTCATCATGTTGGTAAAAGTGGGTGAGAGAATTGAATGGGGATTGAAAGAAACGAAGGCTCAAGAATCAGCAGCACGAAAGCCTTACCCTGGGAAAAAAGACAAAGAACCCATCCGAGAAGTGGCTATGGTATCAAACCCAAGTACTCATCAAGCAACATTTTCGAAGCAATAAAATGTCGCTTGGAAAAGGCCCGTGAGGCAATATACACCGTTGCCTCGACTCCTGTCAATGCTATTACCAATGCTTCTAGAAAGACATTTGGTGGCCAAAGAAGTACCGAGAGACAATCCTGTGATATTTTCTTGGTACGATGAATAAAAAACTTGTACCTATCACATGGGAGAAAGAAGACATGTTGTAGATAATTGTCCCACTCTAAAGTATAAGGTTCAACAGCTCATTGACAAGAAGATGTTGAACTTTTAAGAGCTAAAGCCAAATGTACGTCAGAATCCTCTTTCTAAGCATAATACAGTAAACATGATCAGGGATGAAGAAATAATGATCAAGTCTAACGATGAAGATGCATATGAAGTTAAGATTAAAGCTGCTCGATTACAGGATGCTCGTTTTCGTCAAGAAGCACTCATAAAAGACGAGATTGTAGACAACTTGGGAGAAGACTCCGGAAAATATAACTTCCAGGTAAAATATACTCCACCGCCATGGGTTTTCAAAAATGAAGTAATTGTGCCTGATGGCCAGGGTGGTATGGACGATGAAACCAATCTTGAGGAGAAAGCTCTACCTAAGAAAGAAATGCTCCAAGATGAAACAGATCAGGATGAAAAGGAAAAGGAAAAAGTCCATCAGGATGAAAGGCGTTTCACCTAGAAAATTATCCAGAGAAGGTAAAACCGTAGACTTACTTGATCAAGACAGGCGTAAATACAATTACTGTGTCAAATATATTCCACCATCATGGGCATTCAAGAACGAAACAATCACACCTGATGGCTGGGGTGTAATGGATGCTGACGAAGCCCATAGAAGCATGGTATCCATGATTACACCATTTTTAATCAAGCTTGATGAGGTAAATAAATGTAAGGAGGAGGAAGGCCCTGTCACACTGATCACTATCCAACTTTCTATTGATCAGCTAAGGATCAAAGAAGAAGAAACACAGCTTGTGATTATCACTCTCCCTCCAAAAGAAAAGTTTGACACTAAGTGTGTACCTTGGGATTATTCTCTCAAAGAAGTCGATGCCATAACCCGATGAGGGAGATGCAATGTCCCGAAGGAAAGTGAACACGAAAAGAAATGAGTAGCCGAAGAAGATGTTAAATAATTGCTTTCGGTCATGAAAACAAGCGAATTTGAGGTAATTAAGCAGCTAAGAAAGATGCCAGCACAAATTTCTCTGTTGGATCTCTTCAAGACTTCAGAAAGCCACAAAATGGTGCTTATGAATCTTCTCAATGAGGTGCACGTCCCAGAGACGATCAATGAAGTGCAATTGGAAGACTTTATTGGCACTGTTCTTCTGAAAGACCAAATTGCCTTCTCCGATGAAAATTCCCCAATTGACGGGCATTCTCATATTAAAGCCTTGTATATTGCCGTCAAAGGCCGAGGTAAAGAGGTGTCACGAGTGCTGATCGATAATGGTTTCACACTTAATTTTTATCCACTAAGCACACTACATCGCTTGGGGATTAGTGAAGAGCTCATCAAACCTTCTAAGGTAACAGTACGCTCATTTGATGGAATGAAGAAATACGTTATTGGCGATATCGAGCTCGAGGTAAACATAGGCCCTGTGCCTTTTCTAATTGACTTCCAAGTAGTGGATATTCTGAGGACTTTCAACTTATTACTCGGAAAACCTTGGATTCATATGGCTGATGCTATTCCTTCAAGTCTCCATCAGAAGGTCAAGTTTGTCATTAATGGCAAAATGATCCTCGTAAACGGGGAGACAGTTTTCACCACCTACAAAGAGAGTGCAATACCGTATGCCGAACTCAAAGTGAAAGAAGAACCAAGTTATCATTCCTTCGAAATGATCTCAATGGTCCAAATTCCTGCCGATTGCATCATAAACTCTCCAGAGTTCTCAACATCATCCATTATGTCTGGAAGAATGTTATGCCAGTATGGATTTACTCTCAATAATGGTCTTAGATCAAAATCCCAAGATATCAAAGAACTTATCACTCCTCTCGCTATAAGAATGAAGCACAGAGTAGGTTATATTCCAGATAATTCTAAGGATCACCATGGAGGCCAAGGCTGAGGTCGAAAGCACTATGGAGGCTATAGAGGCCGAGGTGATCGCCTCATTAATCCATCCATATGGAAGGGTAAAGCTAAAGAGCTTCCTTATCATCATATTCACATCAAGGAAACTTTTCCTAGACCTTTCAAGCTCCTTCAAGAAGAGAACTTACATGCAGAGGAAGAATTTGTTTTGCCTGGTTTATTCGAAGAGAATACCATCAACGTTATTGTAATCGAAGCAGAAGATACCTACGCACTGGAGTATGAAGATTTTCTTGAACTTTTGCTACTAGCTTTTTTCTCATTGCATTTTTATTGCCATTTCAAATTTTTGTGATTTCATTCGCAATTTCAGTTGCAATTTACATTCCTTTTGATATAAATGTAACCGCATTTTTCAATTCAATAAAAGTCGTCAAATGTTTTATTAAGGACATATAAAAACAAAACCAAATCTATAATGAACATTATCCTCATTCGTGAGGCTAGAAGCTTTGGGTTTCTATATTGCTCCTCATTATGAAAATGATTTTAAGAGCAAGGAAATTTGATGATACGAGGACTAGCTCTATCTTTATGTTTTTTCAAAATGAATTTCCAAAAGGTTTTTTCATAGGACCACGTGCATTACTTATTTTGTATGTAATTACTAATCATGTTTGTTACATGTCAGGCATGAGCATTTGCATATCCATAATAGGTTCATATATGACCCAAATCTTTCCAAGGAGATCACTTGCGATATTGAAGTGAATAATGAAGATGAGGAATGGATCAGAAGGGAATGGATCCGTCATGAAGAACCAAAGCCACTCACGTTAGAGAAAACAATCACTATTAATCTGGGCGATAAAGAAAATCCCAAGGAAGTTAAGATTGGGGAAAGTTTTCTCTCAGTAAAAACAAAAAGGATCACAAATTTGCTCAAGGAATATCGAGATATATTCACATGGTCCTATGCTGGCATGCCAAACCTTGATCCAAGCATAGTTGAGCATGCTTTGTTGATTAATCTAGGTATTCTACCAAAGAAGCAAAAAATGAGGCGAACAAAGCCGGAATAGGCAAAGAAAATAGAAGAAGTGATGAAATTACTCAAAGTCGGTTTCATCAAAGTAGTACCATAACCAGAATGGATTGTCAACGTAGTATCCATAATGAAGAAAGATGGTCGAGTACGGGTGTGCATTGATTATCGCAACCTAAATAAAGTAAGCCCTAAGGATGATTTCCCGTTTCCACATATTGATGTATTAGTGGATAGTACTGCTGGGTTCAAAACATTTTCATTCATGGATGGTTTTTCAGGATATAATCAAATCCTCAAGAAGAAAGAGGATAAGGCGAAAACACCATTCATAATACCATGGGGCACATTTTGTTATAAGGTGATACCTTTCAGTTTGAAAAATGCTGGTGCCACGTATCAAAGAGCAATTGTAACTTTGTTCCATAACATGATGCACAAAGAAATCAAGATATATGTAGATGACATGATTGAAAAATCCAAACAAGGAGAAGATCATGTTGAGGTGCTTCGCAAATTGTTCAAAAGACTTAGAAAGTACAAGTTGCGATTGAACCCCAACAAATGTGTATTCGGGGCAAAATCTGGCAAACTTCTAGGATTTGTGGTCAGTAATAGGGGTATCGAAATAGATCCTTCCAAGATTAAGGCAATATACGACTTAAAAACTCCTTTTACGGTAAAAGAAGTGAGAAGCTTGTTGGGGCAATTAAACTATATTGCCCGTTTCATCTATTAGCTTTCTGAGACTGCTAAACCATTCTTCAAACTATTGAAGAAAAATGCCAAAGTAAAGTGGGATGCGGAATGTCAACAAGCTTTTGACAAGATCAAAGAATATTTGGTATGCCAACCAGTGTTGGTACCACTATTCCTTGGAGTTCCGTTGATCTTATACTTGACGATTCACTATGAGTCGTTAGGAGCGGTGCTTGTACAAAGAAGACCAAATAATGGTAAAGAACAAGCCATTTATTACTTGAGCAAGAGTTTCACAAATCAGAAGTGAATTACCCAGCAATCGAGAAGACACGCATTGCATTGATTTGGGTATCACACAAACTAAGACAATATACCCTTCATCACCAAATTTTGCTAGTGACCGAGAATGATCCGATCAAGTACCTTCTTGAGAAATCCTCCTTGGTCAGAAAATAAGCAAAGTGACAAGTTTTGTTATCAGAATTCGACATCAAAAGTTCATCCCAAAAGTCAATCAAAGGACGAGCAATAGTAGACATGTTGGCAGAAAATTCACAAAATATTGCCAGTTCTGAAGAACAATTTGATGATCATATATTGACACTGGTTGATGATAAATGGACCATGTATTTTGATGGTGCAACCAACTTATCTAGATCAGGAACTAGGACAGTACTGATGTCCCTAGAAGGCCAACACTATCTGGTATCTGCAAAATTGGTATTTACATGCACCAATAATGTCGCTGAATATGAAGCATGCATTCTTGGCTTACAATTAGCCCTTTCAATGAAGATAAAAAGGTTGCAAATATTTGGAGATTCTATGCTCATCATATTGCAAACAACTGGTAAATGGCAAACTCGAGATGCCAAGCTAATTCCTTATCATAGCTACTTAGAAGAGATGATAGAAAGTTTTGAAGAAGTAACATTCGATTATCTCCCAAGAGCTTAGGATCATTTTGCAGATGCTCTTACAACTTTGTCATCCTTACTACAGGTTGAAGATGGTATGAATATAAAACCATTGAGAATCAATATTCTCGAGCAACCAGCTCATTGCATGATGGTCCAAGCAAAGTTCGACAACGAACCATGGTATCATGATATTAAAAGATATCTTCAATTAGGAGAATTTCCTGAAGAAAGCCAACCAGATGATAGGAAGTTTATAAGAAAGATAGCCAACAAATTCTTCCTTAGTGGTCAAACCCTCTACAAAAAATCATTTGATTTAATCATGTTAAGATGTGTGGATGCTACAGAAGCTAAACAAATCATGAAAGAAATTCACGAAGGTGAATGTCGACCGCACATGAATGGACATCTTCTAATCCGAAAAATTATGAGATTGCGATATTATTGGATGACAATGGAATCAAATTGCATCCAACAAGTGAAATGTTGCCATCAATGTCAAGTTTATGGAAACAAAATCAATGCACGGCCAAATGAGCTACATCAAATGTCTAAGCCATGGCCATTTTCAATATGGGGCATTGATATGATTGGTCCAATCAACCCCAAGGCCTCAAATGGGCACCGGTTCATTCTGGTTGCCATTGACTATTTCACTAAATAGATTGAAGCAAACTCCTATACGAATATTGTCACGCCCCGTACCCCTTGAGGCATGAACATCCGCGTATAGGTCGAAAAGAGTACGACGCTCCCAGGATTGCGTCACTGACCCGATTACCGTAGAAGAGAGAGAGTACCTCGTATGCGGAAACAACGTATACATATAAATTAAATATACATATACACCCAGACGAATTAGATCATGACCATGAATAGCGTGAGGTAACCAATGTTCCGATCCATTAAACCAAAATATACACTATATAACGAACTTACATACAATATCCCTTTTATCAACAAAAAGGTGCACCAAAAGGGTCACGAAGCAAAAAGGAATCGGTGGCCTAGGGATATCAAGGCTGTCTATTGGGAAGGGCTACAGTCAAAAGGTGCGGCCCTCGCTGCTACACTGAGATCTAATTTAATCTAAGGCTCCCAGTCTGGATCGGATGACTCTGAAGACTCTTCGGATCTTAACTCCTCGTTCGATCCAACCTCAGCAATTTCTCCGGCTGCATCGATATCAACGTCCATTGCCTCAAGATTCAACTCTTCGTCGTCCGCTGGATCTACATCTACGACTATGACTTGCTGCTCTTCCTCCTCGTCATCCATAGCTACCGGTCCATCCACGGTCTCACCCTAAAAGCTCACGCTGAGGGAAGAGGGAGGGTCCGATACTTCACCACTCGCCATATGAGGGATCATGACGCGTTTACATCCACCGGAACATCAAAAGTCCTAATCGAGGGTCCTGTCACACCATCTGCTCCCCTATGACACCAAGCAACGTACTCTTGGGTGTGGCTGTAGTCCTCTCCCACATCAACAACTACAACAGAATGGTATCTAACATACGCCGTTTCGTCCCCGCATGAGTGAATACTAGACGACCGCTCGATTCGCAGCGGGAATCCAAAAAGAGGAGATTTCCTCGGCATCTTACGGGCAAGGGTCTGAAAATTAGGTTTAACCACAACCGTGAGAAAAACTCAGCAAGTAATAATCCCTAATCCTAAACTAGGTTAATGTGCACATCCAGAGGTAAATAAAACACATCGGACAAGGAACCAGTAAGTCAATATAAATTTCACCCGGCTTATAGCCCAATATGTCATCGTATGTTCCTGCAGGTTAGGCATTTATCAATAACGTGATTCACATGCAATTATATCGACCCGAAGGCCCACAGTTAATTATAACGACCCGTAGGCCTCGACTCGAAGGCCACAACTGGTTTCGACCTAAAGGCCACAGTTCAAAAGGCTTGTCACGCATACCCCTGCACTCTAAACCGGCTAATAATCAGCACACAAGCCATTCACATACTCAGGGATCAAATTAATTGCATTACTCATGCCAAAAAGCCAAATAAATTACACACGAATTTGTCAATTCCAACGCCATAATGGTACGATCAATCCTTTCCATTTAACCCCAAGTAACCCGACGATCATTTCACGCACTTATTCCGAATCAATTCAATACACCAATGCCCGCCATGTCCAAATCAAACTTAGCCATTAAGTCCTCGAACGTGGCGCAACACAAGCATTCCAACAAGTCCTAAATTGCCTTAACAACGCCAAATTTTCGAGCCCTTACTCTATAGGCCATTTGATGCTCAAACTAGGCAATTTAGCGCCACCTCGGACCTCCATAAATAATACTCAACATCAAACAATTCCAAGCCTTAAATCAGTCATAAGCGACCTTATTAAGTCCCGACTAAGCATTGGATCAGCCGATTCAAACAATCACCACAAGAATCCAATTTAATCCCAACTTAGGCAAATTCCTCCAAATTCGGTTCTGGTATGAACAGTGCCCAAACAGCCCTCAATTAGGCACCAATTCACACTTAAACAACCCTATTAAGTCCCAATTAAGCCCCCTAATCAGCCACATACATACACACTTAATTAAACCACAATTTGGCTTAACTAACCCTAAAATTTACCCCTAAAATTTGCACAATTAGACTAATTCGGGGCTTAGGGATTTTACTCACCTTATATTGTCTTGAGGCGACGGGAGTGGGCGGTCGATTACCGGCAAGCGGTGAGAATCGACGGCGGTGCTCCGGGGGCAAGCCGGCGGTCACGACGGCGCTGGTGGGCTCACGGTTCAACTCAACTCAGCCAAAACAGGGGAGGCTGCTGGTCGTGGACACTGAGGGTGGTGGAGAGAGAGAGGTGGTGAGGGCAAGGCTAGACGGTGGGGGCGGCGGACGGCGGCGCAGCACCGGCGGGCGAAACCGGCAGCGCTTCTCTCCCCTTCGCTTGGAATGGCTGCTATGGGTGGCGAAACAGAGGGGGAAACTGGTCGACTGGGGCTGGGTGGCGCCAGGGGGCCAGCGTACGGCGGCTTGGGGTCTGCAGCTCCGGCGGCGCGGCTGTTGCGCGGCACGGTGGTCAGGCGCAGCGAGCGGCAGAGACGCGCGGTGCTAGGCAGCGATGAGCAGCTGCTTGTGCGCCTCGCGGGCAGGCCTGCACGGGCGGTCGGAGCAGCTGGCGACGGCGGCGGGGCGGCACGACGTGGTGGCGGGCTCGGGCGGCGATCGGCTGGTCTGGCGAAGCAACACCAGACAAAGAAGAAACGAAGAAGAAGAAGAAGAAGAAGAAGAAGAGGGGAAGAAGAAAAGGAAGAGAGAGAGAGGTCTATCAGGGGGGAGGGGACGTTGCATGGGGAAGGAGAGAGAGAGAGAGAGAGAGAGAGAGAGAGAGAGAAGAGAGAGAAGAGAGGATAGACGGGCAGGAGGGGTGAAACGTGCGCGGAAAAGAAGGGAAGGAGAGAGAGAGAGAGAGAGAGAGAAAGGACAGACGGGCAGGAGGGGGGGAAACATGCACGCGCGGGGGAAGGGAAGAGAGAGAAGAGAGAGAAAATAGGGAAAAATGGTCAATTAATATTTTATAAGCGCGATCCAATGGACACAGTTTAAACCAAAAATCGGCCTAACAGTCCCAATTTAAATTCGGAAAATAGTCTAACGGTCCACTAAAAATCCCAAATAATAATCTAGGGCAAATGACCAAAATAAAATAATCTCCAACACACTACGAGGGAGGTCTACCAGTCCAAATTCGCACCTGGTCGAAAATTCACTTTTTCACTATCCCTGATAATCTCGACGTTGGCCACAATAATTCCGACACCGTCCAATTTATTTCGTCCCGACACTCCCGAAAATCGACTGCCAAGTCCGGGGTCTAAATAACGGCCAAATTTGATCGAGTGCGATTCTAGCAAAATCTCTAATTTAGTAAGATAACCGGGAGTAATCAATTCCCGGGCGAGATTTTACTATAAGCACATGACAAATTACGCATTTTATAAATCCCAAAAATGGGTCGAAACTCGAGATGTTACAAATATTACTGCCAAGAATGTTGCAAGATTCATCAGGCGGGACATCATTGCTAGATATGGAGTATCAGAAGCAATAAGTATGGACAATGGCTCAAATCTAAACAACAGTATCGTAGATGATTTACTTGAACACTTTCATGTACGACATCTAAACTCATCTCCATATCATCCATAAATGAATGAAGCAGTTGAAGCAACAAATAAGAATATCAAGAAGATACTGGTCAAAACAGCCGAAAATTATCGTGATTGGCATGAAAGGTTGTCGTATGCTCTGATGGCATATAGAACTTCAATTCAAACATCAACTGGAGCAATCCTATTTTCTTTGGTTTACGGAATGGAAGCAGTGCTACCTGTCGAAGCGAAAATTCCTTCATTAAGGATACTATCCCAGTTGAAGCTTTCAGAAGTTGAGTGGATTCAACAAAAATATGAACAACTCAACATGATTGATGAAAAGAGATTAAGAGCTATATGCCATGGGCAAGCTTATCAGAGAAGAGTGGCTAAATCCTTTAATCGAAAAGTGAAACAAAGGAATTTCAAAACAGAGGATTTAGTAGTGAAGAAAGTCATCTTCAACAATTCAGATCTTTATAACAAATTTACTCCGAATTATAAGAGTCCATATATTGTCAAGAAGGTTCTTCCTGGAGGAACATTGATTCTTATAGATATGGTAGAAATAGAACTGGCCTATCTTGTAAATGCAGATGCTGTCAAGATTTTCTATCCATGAAATGAGGACAAACATTCAAGAAAAGATTCGGGTTATTTTGGAATATGTGCATATCGTGCATATCATGTATACCATGCATTTCATAAACATGTTTATTTGTTTTGCAGAAGAAAGAAAAAAGAATCCAAATCAGTTGATGATTTCAGAATTCCCAATGGAGTTATTAAATAGTAGAGGAAAGTATCACTTCCAATTCTATTTTTCATTGAATAGCCTCTAATGTGCTTTCCTTTTTATCATCTCCAGGAAGACAAAGAAAAGGGAGCGACAAAAAAAGAATCCCCAATGGAATCAAAGCAAAAACATGCAAACAATATGGATCTTGGTAAGTTGATCAGATAGGTATCCCTAAATCGTGAAGATATGTGCTAAAGAAGTTGCCTTTCTAAGAGAAAAATCGAACTTTTTCTTCCCCAAGCGGAATAACACTAAAGCTGAACAAAACAACACAGATTGTTTTAAAAAGAAAAATACCTCAGAAATGTTTCAATCAAAAGTTTTGAAACACGCGTTCTTTGAAAATACACTAAGCATCAAAATTCCCTAAAAGGGATAATTTGACAAAAGGCTTTACAAAAATTTTGAAAGAGAAAGTTTAGATCAAATCAAATGGAAAGACCTTCAAATGATGAAAGGTAAGCCATATCCACGCGCGTCCCTTATACACTGAATGTCAAAATTGAGAAATGAGTGAGAAAAACTCATTCGAAGGAAAATAGGGGATGTTCTCAATGATTACATCAATTGAAATGATGAAAGGCAGTCATTTCACTATCCCAAACACATACTTATCCCTTGCAAACCAAATTTGAGCCTAAATAGTGGAGAAGTTTTGTTCAAAACAACCATGTTAATAACCACCCCATATTGGGGCAAATCAGGAAGTTTGTAATTGACAGCTATGGAGAATAGGATCAAGAAAGATTTTATTGCATACTCTTGCATCAATCTTTCTGTGATAACTTCAAATAAAATCATATGGAAGCTCAAGACATTCCAAGAGGAAGAAGAGCACTTCATTTCCTATACTCAAACACATTACCTTTGGCAAAGCCCAATTGAACCTAAATATTCATTTCAGAACCCTAAATTGGTGATCATCTCTTCACACTGGAGCATGAGAATATGATCCACTTTAATAGATAAGAAACAAAAGGTTATGACACAGAGTCCTTAGAATTCAAAGAGATCAAAGGCAAAAGAGCCTGGGACATGAAAAAGCAGTGTGCTTGGTAAATGCAAGGCCAAATGCCCAAGAAAAACAAGAAAGAAAAAGAGAATTCACAAGAAAGCTCAAAATGACAAGAAAAAAGTCATGACAAAGCAAAGTCAAGATCATGAGAGATCATAGATCACATCAAGTGAGAATGAGCAAAAGAAAAGAGATTGTAATAAATGTTTTAGGGGACTCCGATGATCTTAAAAGAAAGAGCCCTAGTGAAAAAAGAAAAAAAAGAAGAAGTGGTGATACCAAGAAGATCACTAATTTCATAAAAACCTCGAATTCAAACAAATGAGCCTTTTGAGCCTACCCAATATCAATAATACAATCTCTCCCCAAGACTCTTCAGATTGAGATGTTGAAGTAAAAAACATGACTTTATGAGAAGAAGTCATTACTTAAAGAAGTGTATGCGATAATATCTTGTCTTATCTTCAAGGTTCTTAACTTGTAAACCCGAAGTCAGTTGTGACGAAATCTTTTTTCTTGGCCTCAGAATGCCTATCCTTTAAATAGCCATTGACCAAGCCAATATTTCAACCTTTTAAAAGATCTTATCAGATCAATTGGATTATATACATTGCAAACATCTCCGAACACTTAAGGATTGGTTAAAAGAGATAAAATTGAGGGATATTAGACAAGTCTCCTTTCAATCAAATAAAGAAAAGAACAAGTTCATAGATTGAAACAAATCCTTTCTAATGAAGGTCTTCTAAACAATCATTTCAAGCATTTCTTGAAAAATTGTAAGCATTTTGTTCAAATAATTCCTTGAAAAGAAAATTTGATTGCCCAAAATGCATTAATGCAAAGAATGCATGTTTCCAGACTAGGTTTCAAAAGTCTTTGGTCAACTTAAAATCAAGTTTTCAAATAGTTTGTGGTAAGCTAAGAAAAAACCACACTTCAAATAGTTATGATTAATTTCAAAACTACTTTTCAAAATAGTTTTTGGTCAATTAAAAAAACCATACAAAGGTTAGTGAAACCTCAAAATCACATAACTAACGGTAAAGGCATTCATTATTTGAAGTCTTCCCAAAGTCCTACTGATGAGGAACCACTAGGCAAATTCAAAGTCCTATAGGCGAGGAACCCCTGGGCAAATTCAAGTCCTACAGACAAGGAGTCCCTAGGCAAATCCAAGTACTATAGGCGAAGAGCCCTCAAGCAAATCCAAGTTCTACAAGCGAAGAGTCCTTAGGAAAATTCAAAGTCCTACAGGCGAGGAGCCCCTAGGAAAATTCAAAAGTCCTACAGCCAAGGAGCTCCTAGGCAAATTCAAGTCTTACAGGCGAGGAGCCTCTAGAAAAATTCAAGTCCTACAGGCGAGGAGCTCCTAGGCAAATTCAAAGTTCTACAAGAAAGGAGTTCCTAGGCAAATTCAAGTCCTACAAGCGAGGAGCCCTTAGGCAAATTCAAAGTCCTACAGGCGAGAAGCCCCTAGGCAAATTCAAAGTCCTACAAGCGAGAAGCCCTTAAGAAAATCCAAGTCCTACAGGCGAGGCATCCCTAGGCAAATTCAAAGTCCTACAAGCAAGGAGCCCTTAAGCAAATCCAAGTCCTACAGGCGAGGAACCCCTAGGCAAATTCAAAGTCCTACAGGCGAGGAGCACCTAGGCAAATTCAAGTCCTACATACAAGGAGCCTTTAGGCAAATTCAAGTTCTAAGGCAAGAAGCCCCTAGGCAAATTCAAAGTTCTACTAGCGAGGAACCACTGGGCAAATCTAAAGTCCTACAGGTGGAGAGCCCCTAGGCAAATTCAAAATCCTACTGGTGAGGAACCACTAGGCAAATCCTCAGGCGAGGAGCCTCAGGTGTTCATGGTTCATGGATTCGTCCTTAAACCACGAAATCAGAATAATCATCATAATCATCAACACCATCAATTCATGCCCTTGGATAAGCAACAAAGAGACAGCTCACAAACAGATATGTTTCTCTCCCTCAATCATTAGGAACCTTTCAAAATACATTTTGAAAAGAAAACTTTTGGATTAGATCACGAATTTTAAAAGCAAGATCCCTAATAAGTTGTTATGAAATTTTCATCTTATTTTGTTCAGTGAGTCAACTAAAATTCAGGTGTCACCTTGTCTTTGAGATAAACCTCTAACGAGCTCAATCTTAAAGAGGGACGGCTGTTGACACTTGATTTTTAGCTCATTTTTTTTTTCATATTTTCAAAAATATCAAAATTAGGACTAGAAATCTTGGCCAAGCCTAGAAACCTATTTCTAAATCAAAAATAAATTTTTTTTATCATTCTTCTACATTTTCCTTAATTTCTTTTAGTCAAAATAAGTGAGAAAATCAAGAAAAATAGAAAATGGAATCAGAAAATTCCATAAAAATAGTCATTAGTCTTATTTTAAATCCAATTTCATGAATACATCATCAATTTTAAAAAATCTCAATCGGGTGTATGTTTTTCCCAAAATTGGGCAAAATTAAACTTGAATTATACCAAAAAAGCAATTAATTTTTTTCTAGTCATTTTTAAGTCATAGTGTCTTCACAACAAATGATTCTGGGACCTTGAATTACATAATGGTCTGTCCAATTGCACAATTTAACATAAAAATAAAAAAATCCCCAAAATTCAATTGAAAATTAAGAATTTTGAACCCAAATTGGGAATCGTGCCCAATATGAAATTGTCGAACCATGAGACCATCGTTTTAGGGTTAATCAGATGTGGGTAATTCAATTTTGGAATCAATTTTTCCTAATCAGGTCATTAGGATATCAAATTGAGTAAAACCCTATTAATCCGAATACAAAAAATGTGAAAATCTTAGACACAGTTGTAACAAAAATTGGGGAAAATCATATATTTGGGTTCAGAATGTGATGGGGAATTCAATTTTGGGGTTTAATTTTGAAAATTGAGTCAAAATTAAGTTTAATTAGCGAATTTAGATCAACCCGGGTTTGTCAGGTCGACCAGGTCAACCTGACTTGACCTGAGTCGATCAATTTCTTTGCCCGACTCACCCAGATGCACTAAACCTAGAAAAAACCATTTCAAGCCCGTGACTTAGTCGATCATTTCCGATCAAATAAACATGTGTTTGACCTGGACGACAGCTGGAGAATATCTCCAGTTGTCGTCGGAGATCAGTTATAACCAATTAGAAATCGGTTCTAACGATCTTTGGGTGGGATTTTTTATCAATGAAAAACTGAAAAAACTTGAACATTAGGGAGGGAGGTGCTTAAGGAAATTACTGAGAGAGAGGAGAGAGAGATAGAGGGAGAGAACGTAAAATCCAGAGAGAGAAGAAGGTGGAGATCCCCTTCTGAGCGTTCGGCACCACCCTATAAGGCGGAGCGTCGGCAAATCAGAGCTTAGGCGTGACCTCCCTCCCCGAGTTCTGTAAAGTTGACCATGCGTGAAGGCCTGAAACTCAAGCTCGATCAATGTAGCTGGGCATTCTCCGACGAAGCTAAAGTCACCAAATTGAAGCTCAGATATCAAGGAAGAACGTCACAGGTGCCGATTAGCACGGGAGTCTCATTTCGATCTTCATTAAAGCAGGTAAAAATTGATTCTTGTCACGGTTTTTTCCAGAACTCCATAAAATGAGGTTGAACTTGATATTGTTAAATACGTGGTTTCTTTGTTGATCTTAAGTGCTTTGATGCCAAAAATGAATTTCTGAACATGTTTCTCTTTGTTTGATTGCAAAATGTGGATTGAATGTGCATAAAATGTGTCGGTTGCCATTATTGGACTTCGCCGGAGCTCGGGAAACTTCGCCAGAATGCTCCTCGTGGTCTTAAGCCACTCAAGTTAGTCCATTCTTATCTTGGTTGATGTTTTGAAAGTCATATTGAGCGATCTAGACGGCTAGGGTGAGTATGGTAATGGATCAAGTTTTGGAAATTCCAGTTTTAGTTAGAAATGGTTTAGGCTCTTTGGACTTGAATTTTGCCAGCTAGCAAAGGTCCGGCGACGAACTGAGTAGGTCGAATTAATAGTCAGTGATATGAGGATGACACAAAACCAAAAATTAATGCTAGAACATCACCGGAAGGTCATCGGAGAAGAGCTTAAAGTGGCAGTCTTGAAAACGTTAAATTGGAATTCACGCATACCAGGTGCTTGACCTAATGCCCCAAATGGAAAATCCCTAAACGGCACCGTTTTTTGGTGTTGTGCTCGCTGGGGATGACAAACCGGCACTGGCACCGGCAAAGCCCTGTTCGGCCAAGCCGAATCTGGTTGAACCGGTCTGGTCCGATTCACTACTCTGGCGGGAAATTTGAAAAAATAATTAAAAAATCTTTAAAAAAAGAAAAATAAAAAAAATCATAAAAAATAAAAAAAAATAAATAAAAATAAAAAAAATTCACAGAAAAATATAAAAAAATCAGAAAATATAAAAAATTTTAAAAAAATTGGAAAAATTCCAGAAAAATAGAAAATTCACAAAAAAAATTAAAAAAATTCATAAAAATTCATAAATTTTCCAAAAATTCAGAAAAATTCAGAAAATTCAGAAAATACAAATAAAAAATGTGAAAATTTTAGAAAATCAATAAAAAATTGAAAAAATTTCATAAAAAATTGCAAAAAATCATAAAAATCAATTCTCGGTTAATGAAATTTTCGAAAAAAATCAAAAATTTTAAAAATTCACATAATGGTCCAAAAACACCGTGGCCAACCGTTGAAAGTGAGATTTGAATTTTTGGAAATGCCCAAGTGGCATTTTTAGAAAATCCCAAATTCAGGGGTTATAACCCCTAAAAAACTCTAAAACCCTAAAAAATGTAAATCATGAAATAAATAAGCTTCTAGTGCTTCATTAGGTTTTGGATGTTTTGATTAATTTTCATTTTTAGAGACCATTTAGGATTGATTGAACTGATTGACATCAATTGTGCATTTAATATTTGATTGGTTTTTCCTGCGATTAGAATGGATAAAATTAGTGAGTAAGCCTCGGAAATTGGCATGACACGTTAGACATCGTATCGTTTTTAGGTACCGAAAGGGTGTTAGGGATCTCGATTCGGGATTAATAACGTAACCAAGTCCCCGTACTCAGAATCTCTAGTTCGTAGAATTGTGGTATTTCTCCCGTACCTCGATTAGGTTTCTAGTCTACCTACCAATAATGACTAATGGTGACTCTAAAATCACAAACCTAGACTAAATAGGAAATTACCATCCGCTGTCACGTGAGGTATGGTCTGGGAGAGACCCTTACACGGAAATACCTCCTTAACGCGCAAATCCCGAAAACCATACCTACGTTTTGGCTGGTCCTTATTTAATATCCTAGATTACTTGGTTATTTCAAAAATTCAAACCAAACTCGGATTGAGATGCATGGGCCTCTTCGATAGAAGCACTTTCTTTGTCTTGGTCCCAAATCAGCTCTTTTCTTGTGCCTGTTTCACCTTAGGTGGTTGGTTCACAGGTACAACCTTTGTAACTTCACAGTATACCCATAGATTGGCTAGTTCCCATTTAGAAGGATGCAACTTCTTAACTGCTGCAGTTTCTACTCCTGCTAATAGTTTAGCGCATTCTTTGTTGTTACTATGGGGTCCTAAACATAGAATAAATAGATAAAGATATCTTTAAAGGTCGCCTTCTGGGTGAGGTAAGTAAATGATATAGTTTACTTTTTATAAAAATAAAAGTATTGAAATTAAGGAAACCCATCAAATTTAAAATGTCATTCCCCATATTTAAACATATTATCTATAATTTTATAATATAAATCATATCGTTTGTTAGAGAATATCAGTCATTTAAGAATATTGCACTTAGAATTTCAATATATAGCCTATTTCTTTACATCTATCGCTTAATTGAAAGATACAAATACTACTATCTTATGACTTTTAAAATAGATTATTTGATGACACGAATGAATTTTATTTAATTTCAATATCTTAGAATCAAATTAGTTATAAAAAAGTTAAAATGGACAAAAAATAAAACATTCAAATCGCATCCTAGATATGGGTTATGTATTCTAGCTAATTAAAGCTTTAATTTTTCATTTAGTCCAGTAGAAAAATTACATTGAATAAATAAATTTCACTTTGAGAAATGAAATAACTTTTGTTAACATATGACACTATCCATTAATTATGCGGATTGTCAAATGGAATAAATTACACCCGTTACTTTGATATTACTAGAATAGATATTTGTCTCAAACATGCAATAAAAGTTTGAAGAAAAACAGTTTACATTGCAATTCAGTTAGAAAAAAAAGATCATTTTATATTTGTCTTATTTTTATATTTTACTTTATGAATAGACTTATTTCAAATATAGATTTCATTATTATACGTAAGAGATAATTTTTTATTAATATTTTATGTTCTCCGGAAACTCAAAATTATGACGTTTATTTATACCACAGTAATCTTAGACCTTCATAAAGTATGATATTTTTTTCACAAAATTATAAAACAAGTTATACAAATCTCATCTTTTTCTCTTACATAACAATGGATTATTAATGATTCAAAAACATGCACAATGGAAATGCCCGCGCCTAGTATCAAATGAAGGCCCCCGTTTGCTCGATTCCTCCTCGCCATTAACTTACTACAGTCCCCAACCATTGCTTTAACTAATCTTTTATTAATAATTTACTACAACAATTAAAAGGTCTTGAGAAAGACTTGCGAGAGAGACCGCGGTCACCCTAAGGGTTACAAAAAAATTACCGCCCAGGCAACGTCAAAATGTAAGCGCCGTCTTTCGGATGATCCACCATCAGCAAGTGTCAAACAGCACGCAGTATTTTGGGCCTAAAAAAACGAGCATGAAATATCAGAGGAAGCTCAGATACTTTGAAAGGAAATGGGAGCAGAAACAATAACAATTATCCGGACAACTTATTGAGCATAGGCAAGGCCAAGTTACACAGTGATGAAACAATGCTTCCCCAAAAGGTTAGACACCTTTTCCTTCAATTTCGGATTCAAATGCACAATAACCAAACCAGAGGGAAGTGCTGGCAACTCATGAAGCATGTCGCAGTGAAGTACATCAAGAGTCTCCAGCTTGGAAAGATGCTCGATTTCAGGAGGTAGCCTGGAAATAGCAGAATCTCGCAGCCTCAAGATTCTCAGATGAATTAGATTCCCAATGTCTCCAGGAATCTCCCCTTCTAAATTCCTACACGAGGAGGCATGTATTTCTTCAAGGCTACATAGATGCCAAAAAAAACTAGGAAATTCGCTTATGAAGCAATTGTCCATCTTTAACACTCTCAAATTCCACAAATTTGAAAAGGAAGCTGGCAATTTTGAAATGCCTGTTCCCGAAATATCCAGCTCCTCTAAAGAGCTTCCCAATTGGCCAATGGACTCTGGAAGTTCTAGTATCCAACAACAATTCCTGAATGACAAGCATCGGAGTTTCACCAGCTCTTTAACTCCGCTGGGGAGACTCAATGACAAGCAATTGGAGGCGGAAAGAGTTTCAATTTTTATCAAATTACCTCCCAAGGGAATATCACGCACAGAAGTCTCATCAATGAGGAGCTCTTTCAAAGCTTCCAAGCCACCCAGTTCGGCAGGCAACATGTTGATTGCAGTGCAGGACTTCAAATTCAGGCAAAGCAATTTTTTTAGACCACCTACCGAAGGACGTAAATGGACCAACCGAGAGCATCGCTCTAGAATCAGTATCTCCAAATTCGGGAAGCTAGAAAATTCAGGACTTATCAGTAAGTCAGTGCAACCGGTGAGATTCAAGACTTTCAATTGCTCCATCTGTAAAACAGGAGAGAATAAATCATAAGGTCAATTGCCATATAATTAACAGAATAAATGCATTAGAGCAGTAAATAGGAAACCACCTTAATTAACTCCCAACCTCCCCAGTCTTGAGTGACTTTGCTCCATGAAAGATCAAGAATGACCAGTTCAGTCAGATTAAATTCTGTTGCTTCGAAATCCCTTGGGCACCCTTGCCAACGAAGCCACCTTAACTTTGGAAACACATTTGCGAAATTTCCCGTCATGCTTGCATGATCCAATTTCAAGAACCTTATGTTTGGCATGCTCTTGAAATTTGTTTCTGTAACTGTATGGGGATTTTTGAAGTCAAAGCAGAGGACTTCCACCTCTTCCATTCCCTACATTTGCCCGGAGTAACAAATCAATCCGAAGCTATAATACGATTTGACAAAGTGCTTTCTTTTCCGTGCATGCAAAGAAAACCTATAGATGGTAAAATAACTAAAAAACTGGATAACAAATTAGACCTTATATGTCAAGGCTTTCATTTTGTGGAAGAAAGCAAAACATTGAACCAGAAGCCATTACCTCATTCCTATCGATCACTTTCAGGTCTGTATAACGCATGTATAGTCTACCGTGCCTTTCAGGAAATCCTTCTCTATCTATAGATCCACTGAGGTGCTTCAACAGCTTATGCATCCACAGCAAGTTGCCAGCTCCAATTTTTACTAGGGGCATCAAAACATGGTGAGAAGGTAAAGGATCTCGATTGGGCCACATATATGATGCAATTCGGCTATCCACGCCATTGGCAAACCATGCTATGTCCCAAAATATTTGTTTCTGCTTTTCATCTAATGCTTCATAACAGATTTTCGAAATCTCCCTACAATCCTTCAAAATCTCTTGAGAATTCTCCTTCCGTGGTTTTATCAAGTCCTCTATCTTCCTCCAATCTTCTATTGTTTTTCCACGCAGAAATGAACCAATAACTTCAATAGTAAATGGAACCCGCCCCGTAGCTTTGATAATGCGCTTCCCAATTTCAGGATAGCCAGGTATTAAACTGTGTGTTCCTAAAGCAAGCTTGCAAAAAAGTTCAAGAGCTCGATCATTATCCATCTCATTCACTTCATATGTATGGACCAGGCCTCGAGAAGCATATGTTTGGAGAATTCCACCATTTTCTGAAGTAACAATTATCCGACTTCCAGAACCAAACCAGTCAAGCTGGTCTCCTACAAGATCATGAAGATGAGACTGTTCTTCCACATCATCTAGGACAATCAGAACTTTTATATTGCGAAATACATCCAGGAAAAACCTGATTCCTCCTTCGAAAGAAGCAACATCACCATCTCGCCCAAGAATATCACATATCAACTTAGTTTGCACAAACTGAATACCACCAGCATTTCGTGTTGTTTCTCCAATCTCTGCTAGAAAGCTACAACCATCGAAACAAGAGGAGAGTTGGTCATATACGGCCTTCGCAAAAGTGGTCTTGCCAATTCCATTAGTTCCATGGATTCCAACAATGCGCACTCCAACCTCATCATCATCTATTTCCAATAACTTGAGTACATCCTTCACTCGATCATCCATACCAATTACATGTTCAATAGTGGCACCTGAGGTTTGCAACGACTCCAAAGGAAAACTAGGAAGTTTCAACTCCTTGATATGTAGAAGGGGTGGAATCCATTCCATCTTAGGACACTTCCATATCCTTAGTGCAGGGAGATTAGGAAGTGACGAGAGGGCGTGAAGATCACTTTCTGTGTCCTCCACTATAGGTAGCTCACCAATTTCCAAACGCTTGAGACTCGTAAGCTCACCAAGTGGTGGGAGACTTTTGCATCCTGCACAATGAAACAACTGTAGCTCAACTAACTTAGGCATGTGAGACATCCAGCTTGGAAACCTCTCACCCCCATAGCCTCTTATTTCTAAGCTTCGAAGATTTAAGCTTGGCTGCAGCTCTTTGAGTAGAACTTCATCGCTTCCTTTCCCGGCAAACACTAATACTAGTGAAATTAAGGAATCCTTTTCCTTCAAGTTCGCAGCATTTGATTCTGCTACTGCATCTTCTATTTCTCCCTTAACTTCGATTTTCAGACATCCTCTCAAATGGCTTAACCTGTTCAACTCCCCCAGCCCACCATAATTCTTTGGACAATAATCATCCCCAGGCAAAAGGAAATCTGTTAAAGTGCGCAAAAGAGTCAACTGGCCCAACCCATGTGGCATATGAGATAGGGCCTTACAATTGCTAATCTCCAATTGCCTGAGGTTGACCAATTTTCTTATGTCCCTTGGCAATTCTATTAGCTTGCAACACATATTGAGTTTAAGTACTTGCAAGGTTTCCAATCTAGTCATAGAATCAGGAAGCCTTTCGATTCCTTCATTTTCAGAGAGATCTAGAAATGTCAGGTGCTTCAACTCACAAATGGAACTTGGCAACTTCTCAATACCACTGTCATGCCAATCCAAGGCACGTAAGAGCTTGAAACTAGAAATGAATTCGCAAAGAGTTTGTTCATCCATTTGAATTTCACGACTCGAGCTTTTTCTTTGACTAGTTTTGATGAATGTCCACACACAATTTCCTCCGAGTATATTTGGATATCCCCATAATAAATCTAAAGTTGAATCATACGCTACATGACGAGTTCTTGCTTCAAGTAACGGCAGTGAGTTCTTGATTCTTTTATACTCAGTTCCAGCAACACGGCATGCTAGGTCATTCATTAAATCATGCATCTTACAAGACGTCACCTTTCCAAGTTCGTCTTTAGTGCAGTCTTGAAAGTAATTCCTCCTGAGTAGATCCATGAAATAGTCATGAGCAATCTCTTCCATATCCTGATCTCCGTTGCCTATGGGCCGGATAAATCCTTCTGCCATCCAGAGACTCGTCAACATTTGTTTATCAATCACCGAATCTTTGGGAAACAATGAACAGAAGGCAAAGCACTGTCTTAGATGGGATGGGAGATAAATATAACTAAGCTCAACTATTGAATCTAAGTCATAAAAATCTGCAGAAAATTTTGAGATCTCATCCTGAAAATGTAACCACTCAGCTTCAGTTTTCTTGAAGAATAATAGACTTCCGATGATTCGTATAGCCAGAGGGATTCCACGACATTTTTTTACTATCCGCCTCCCGACAGTTAGCTTAGTTGAATCTCTAGTCTCTTCTTCTTCCTCACATGCCATTCTCATCAATAAATCAAAAGACGAGTTTTCTGGAAGGGCCTTCAGACAATAATAAGAAGGGGTTGTGCCCGTACGTTCCACAACAAACTGATAGCGTGCAGTTATGAGAATCTTGCTTCCTTGGGCACCTCCCATCAACAAACTTTTCAAGCTGCTCCATTGTTCAGGATCCACAATGCATAGATCGTCAATAACTACGAGATATTTTTGCAATTGCTCCATGCCATCTGCTCTCTCCGTGATCTCTCTTCCTCTGATTTTTCGCAATTCCCTTTTGAGATTATGGAAGTCGTCACCCATGTAGACCCATATCCTTGAATCAAAATGCTTCTTGACCGTGTCATCTTCGTATAGACATCGTGCAAGAGCAGTCTTTCCAATCCCACGCCCACCCCATAATGAAAGGACGGAAATTTGTTCATCAGTGTCAGAGTCTAACAAGAACTTCATAATTGCGCTTTTAGCATCCTCTCTCCCTATAATCTCCTCCTCATCAGGCACAAAGGAGTCCGACCGCTCTCTGTTCCTCGCTCCTCTCCCTACTCGCACATCCTCCGCGCGCTCTCGCAAATCAAAATCCCTCCCTTCAGCAGCGATGGCTTCTATTCTCCTCCTAATATCCCTCGCACGGGCTCCCATCTCCGGCCTTGAAGCACGTTGTTTTATAGGCAAAAGGGAGGTAATTACCTGCTTCGATTTCTCATCTTTGCTCGGCGATTCTGGTCGCATAACTTCAATGTTCCATTCTTCGAGTAAGTCCTCTGCATCATAGAAAGCAGCTTTGAGATCGTCAAGCCATTTCATGATTGTCCGATCTCGGAGGCTCCGCCTTTCTGCATCGGGCACTATATTCTGGAGAAAGGAAACGGTTTTCTTGAGCTTGTCAAATTCGCCGCCAAAAACCTTTAATTTTCCATCCTTCGCGAAATCATCCAGAAGTCTAGCAAACCTCGAGACGATTGCCTCCGCCATAGCTCTTCCCCTTTTTTTCTTTCGGGAGGATGCTCTCTCGATGCTATGTCGCGCAGGCCGCGACTTGTAAGGGCTCTCTCCCCCTTTCTAACGCACAAGCCCGACCGGTGTGGAAAAGACGAAAACGCCCTCGCTTGACATTGCAGGGTTACGATCGAGCTTTTTACCGTGCGCCACCAATTCCCCCATTCTCTCCCTCTCCGTGACGTTGAAAGACTTTTCAAGATCCAACATAAAGTAGATCTACAGCATTTCCTAGTCACGTTGCTCTTAGCCTTGGGCTGTTTTCAAATCCTTATACTGGTGGGCCGTTCGATTGGGCTCGATTAATTACGTTACGTAGAAGCCCCCGTTCTCACACTCAATTTATTTGATGAACAGAGCAAACCAGAGGAGGGGCAGGGCTGGCACTGAGGAAAATTCCGCCAAAGTCGCAACAGCCATTCTCTTTTGAAAATGTGTTGGAGGGGCTGGAAATGGGGAAAAGTCCGCCAAGTCACAGCAACCATTCTCTTTTGAAAACCTGTTGGAGTTGGGATGGTCTAACATTTTGTTTGGAGTAGCGATGCGAAGTCCAAGGGTGTATTTATTTCGCGAAAAATAAATGATTTAGAAAATATTTTACTAAAATCGATTACTTATATCGATTACAAAAATGAATAAAAAAACGAAAAATGTTTCATCGTTCACGAAAATATTTAAACATAAATTGTTGTAAACAAACGAGAAACATTTTTCATTAGCTAATTATTTCGAGCGATCATTTTTAGGAAAATACTTTTCAAATCGTTCGTTTTATGCGGAATCAACGCACCCTAATATGTTAACTAATTTTTGGAGATATCTAATGTGGGAATTTTATGTGAGTAGGGATCTAATGTGGAAAGAAAAATGCAACTAAAAGTCCACCAGAAAAACAAATAAGGATTAAGGCTCCGTTCATTTGATGGAACATGTGACATTTTTGGAAAATATTTTTCGGGAAGTCATTTTCCTAGAAAATGGCATAATTTTTCATTATTCTGCTGAAATTTGAAAAAGTTTCGGAAATTTTTTTTCGATGTTTGATGATCAGTGGCCAAAGACCGGCGACCGGCCTGCAATCGGTGAAAAATGTTTTGACCACCGACGGCCAGTAGGGAAAGAAGGAGGGCGGCAGAAAATGTTTTTTGCTTTTCAAAAGAGGAAAATATTTTCCTTACTTTTCTTCATGTTTTCACTCATTGATGGAAAAATGTTTTCTGTGGTTAGTTTATTTTCCGTCCCCGAACACCGGAAAACCTGGAAAATGTTTTCTTGAAAAACATTTTCCGTAAAATGAACGGAGCCTAAGAGTTGAGGAAATAATCAACGTTTACAGTCTTCCAAAAGAGGACACATTAGGATTTGTTAAGACATAATCAACATTGAAAATCTACCAGAAGAGAAGATAAATGAGGGTTAGTTAGGCAATGAGGAACATTTAGAGTCTACCAGAATAAAAATGTGGATCGGGATAAGCAAGAAAATTAAAAAAGAAAAGAAAAGAAAGCACGGCTTTATACTCTTTCCTAAATTGTAATACAATGTTTTACAACAAAGAAGCTCATTAAAACTATCCTTCTTTGTTGAACAAATTCATGGTGTTGAATGGGGCAAGTACAAATCTTAATTAGAAGCAAAATAAATAAATATGGAATAAAGGTATCGCTTACAAAGCATGATGATCAACCCCTTGCAATTTAGTGTCCCATGCACTATTTTGGGTTAATATCATGAAAAATCCCAAACTGGTATATTTATGATAAATTTACCCCAAACTAATTTTTTGACCACAAAAAATCTCAAACTAGTACACATGTAACAATTTTATCCTCCGTTAGTTTCCGTTAAATTTTACCATCAAATTGTTAAGTTGAATGACACGTGACAGTTGATGGATGTGCCAATTTAAGGTTTTACCCCTCTGTTTGTCATAGATTTACCAATTTATGATTTTTTGAGGTATTAATCCAATTTAACGGAGAGTAAATTTGTGACAAGTGTATCAGTTTGAGATTTTTTGCGGATCGAAAAATTAGTTTGGGGCAAATTTATTACAAGTATACCAGTTTGGGAATTGATAGTCAAAAAATTAATTTAAGATAAATTTATCACAAATGCACTAATTTAAAATTTTTTATGATATTAATCATATTATTTTTATAGGTAATTCCTAAACAATAGCTTGTTGGTATATATTATAATAGCTATTCTTACCCTGTACCTACTAGCTATCATTCACCTATCAATATCTTAATAGATTAGAATTGGTGGTTGACAACTTGTTGATCAAATAGGAGGAAAAGTTGTTTCCAGTGCTACTCTCACATTCAGCTACTCCTACTTTTTACCATCTTTTTTCAAACTTTTTTTCTTTTATTTTTAATGTAATTTTTCATTATTTTTCTATGTATAAAGCTATAAATTTTTATGTACTTAAACAATATATAATTGACATACCAAAATACAGTATATTGTTATTTCACCGGAATTTAATTGACGACAAAATATTTTTCACCTAAATTCTTTTTTCAATTTTTTCAAGAAAAAACTGATTTTGTAACAATTCCGGATAGCAGTCTTATCAATGGGACACAAGGAACAAATATGCTTCAACAAAATTTAATTAATGATGAAGTGTGATGACATAAAATGCTTCACTGAGATTTAATCGACGACGAAAAATTCTTCACCAAAATTCTTTTTTTCAGTTTTATTAAGAAAAAACGGATTTTGTGATGATTCCATGCAGCAGTCTTATTAATGGAACACAAGGAACATAAATGCTTCAACAGAATTTAATTAATGATGAAGTGCGATAATATAAAAAGCTTCACCAAAATTTAATGGACAACAAAATATTTGGAAACAACAATTAAAAGATGACATTGATAAAAGATAATAGATTTTTGTCATAATTGCTAAAGGTTTACAAAGAATATGATGTGGTTATTTAAAACGAACAATCGACAATTACAAATAGTTATTTAATTTAAAAATATAACATCATCATCCTATCTTCAAGACAAATAAAATTTTAATCCTATCTGCAGTTTCAAGAAGTTACATTTTTTGCAATTTCAATTGTCTAGTAACAACATCTAAAAGAGCTTACATATATGAAAAATATCGTTACTTGGCACTTACAAATTAATGTCGACGTCGATGGCTTCATCCTAAATAACTAATGTTTATTGTTGATAACTTCCTTGGTTGTTGATGCACTTCAAGTTGTAGACTGTTCTTTTCATTAATGACTTTTGCTGTTCACCAAACTTACATAACTAGCAAGGATCACCTAAAGGGAGTGAATAGGTGATCTAAACAATTTTGATCAATTTAAAGCGAAAACAATTGATCACTAGTAAAGTTTGAACCATGTTCAGATTCTGACCAATTTAAATAGACAATATGCTAGTGTGCAGTATGTAAAATATGAGTTTAGGGATAGAAAAGCTGCACACAAGAAGTTATAGTGGGTCGGCTTAGATCAAGCCTATGTCTACTCTTCCACGCTGACAATCTACCGGATGGATTTCACTATATGATCAAAAAGGATTACAAGATCTAAGTGATATCACTTGGTGAATGATAGAACTCTTAATCTCACACAGTCACTCTTACAAAATGTCCTTCAAGATCTTAGTGTTTTGCTCAGGAAAGATAAATAGTAGAATCGAAGTATGCTCAGGCTTTGGACTTGTTGATTCTTGATTTCGTTCGGTGCCTTCTACTCCTCGTTAATCTCCTTTTATACTCCTCCGCTTCCAAACTAGCCATTGGACAGTCTCCAGAAGATTATCTTCCAATCTTTACCTTGGACAGATTTGTATAAAATTGATTGAGGAACTGTTGGTTGACAAAATCTGAATCCGACTGAATCTAATCGCCCATACAATTAGAATCTTGGTTTCCATAAGTAGAGCTTTATCTGTTGTGATATCTATTTGCCATAATGTTTGATTGTCAATCAATTATAGCCTTAGATTGAGTCAATCAAAACTTTCCTTATGTGAAATTCACGCCAAATCACTAGCCGTTATGTTTCGTTCTAAATAATTTCTGAGTCTGAATAACTTTTGGTTCTTGCTTTACATTCAGAACTTAAGTTAATGTGAGTCTTCAGTAAGGTTTGAACCTTTCATAAGTAAGGCCTAAAGTTCTTTGTCTACTTAAAATAGAATCTGAGTGACTTTCATGGTAGAATATGAACTTCTCGTTTTGAATCCCGTAAAATCTGAAGTCTTCCTTATGAACCTCGTAAAGTCTGAGGTATTTCAGAAAGTTTAGATCTCTCAAAGTATTAAAGTTGCCACATCCAGAATACATCTCTTGGATCAAAATACTTTTGAATACATATCAGATTTACAAGATTAACATGGATAGTTTTGTCAACTTCAAAGTCTATCGGGAGGTTTCCTCAACAATCTCCCCCTTTTTTTTATGGTGACAAAATTTCCATGGAGATTAAAAGGATTTGAAATAGATTAGAGAATAAAGTGAGCATATGTATCTATGAAGCAAATACGACATAGATAATAAATATAAGTGCAAATTTTTAATGTTTGTCCTTTTCCTTTCTTCGAGTAAGTCCAATAACCTACATGATTAAAACATGTTATCTCTGCATATCAAGTAATATCAACCCACATGATTTGAATCTGCATACATTATCTCCCTTTTTGTCATCAGCAAAAGATAGATAAGTAAAGCACTAAATTGAATAAATCAAACATGTCAGTTATAGAAATAACAAACCATGCCAAAGATTAAATTGCATATCCAGTTTAGAATGCGAAGTTTTAAATAAGAAGGGAGTTGAAACAGGCTATTTCTTTATTGAGGTTCGAATAAGTTGGAAATTCTTCAAGATTTGAACAGCTTCCTCAATCTTGGTAGAACATTGACCAACAGCTTTCTCCATATTAGATGAACACTGAGCAACTGATTTCTCAATATCTACCTTATCTTTTTCTACTTGAAAACAAAGATTCTTATAATTTCTCTCAACAATTGCCTTAAGATTCTGCATGTCCTCTTCAAGAACCGATTGTTTTTCTTTGATTTCCAGTATAAGTGAGAAAATGGTCCTATCCTCCGAGGTTTGTCCCTAGACATTTTCATGTACAGTCTGTTCAAACTCAGACCCTTTCTGGGTCTGTATCTCTCCCTTAGTATCTGCATATTCTGCAGCAATATTATCTTCCATTGTATGTTCACGATGTTGGAGTGGAGATTAACCTTCATCCATTTCCATTAGAATGCTGCCCTGTTCCTGTTGCTTCAAACCTGATCCTTCTGGTTCTGGTTCTAAAGCCTTTATAGCAGGTTCTAAATATGACATTCTTGTGATAGACTCTGGAACTTCTTTCTCTTTCTTTGTGATCTCAACATTTTGTCCTTCATCAAGGTTATCTATTTCATCCTCTTCATCTTTGAGGAGGAGATTTCTTCTCTTTCTGTAGACCAGATAAGGACTTGTTGATGGAGTTTGATCCTTCTTCTTCTCTAATGGCTTTGCTGCTTTCTTTCTCTCTGTCTCTCTTTCTTTCCTTTTTCCTTCATTTTTAGCCTTTGAATTCTCTCCAATCTTGCCTTTGAACTTACTTCCAGCAATCTCCTTTTCCTTTTTGATATCAAATTGCTTGAAATTCATTTTGGCAAATATTTTCTCTCCAACATACATCAGCGAAACAAATGTTTTGCACAGTTCATTAGGAATATCAATTTTGAAATAAATGAAAATCCTGCTGATTAGTGCACAATAAGGAAGTTGTCCCTTGTCTTTCAACAATGTTATGTACATATGAAGAATTATAATATGAGGGAGAGAAAATGGAACCTCATTCAAGGTTGCCTAGATCAGCTTCACTTCAAATTTAGACATGTCTTTCTTGAATGATGTTTTGGGCCTCAAGCAATTTATGATGATTTTATGTAAGATCATTCTTTTCTTCCTTAGGTCAGAATAAGATATGTACCTTTTGGAACCTCTAGAGAAACTTGGATTTTTTTAGGCTACCTTGGAAGCTTCTTCTGCACTAACTTCAATTGGAATAAATTTGGATCGTTTTACTTCAATAATATCAGCCAATCTGTCAGCTTTCAAATCATACTTCTTATCACTTACTGTAAATTGAATCCAATCAGGAGACAAAATGGATAAATTGGAGTAGAAATAGGCAGTCAGTTTAGTATATACATGAGCAGACTGAAGACAAAATTCATGCATACCTAACTTTTCAAAGTGCTGTCTCACCAAAATACCAATGCTTTCCAGATAGTCAAAATTAACGCTTATGTGGTTCATAATTCCTCTGGACAACAAAAGTTTGGGCATTTGATTTCTGAACAGATTTCCGTTTCTTTTTACTCCAGAAGCAATTTCTATCCTAATCTCAAAATTGTTGAAAAGTCTTGCATCATCGTTCTCCCTTATCTTTTCAACCTTGGATTCTGAACTACTCTTGGACTTAGAGCTTGTAAACACAATTTTGTTTGAAATAGGATTAGATGATTCTCCCACCTTTTCTTTACCTTTTCTTGATATACTCTCCTTCTTTTCAGGGCTAGACAAATTCTTTCTAGAACGACCAGTTTCATAATGAAACAAAGAATACATTTGCACAAGTTGTGCTTCATATCGAAAACCATTGTCCCTTAAGCATTGATTTAAGAGCGACTCAAATGCATTGCTCTTTTTCAACTTTTCATAAGTCTTCCAAACAAAGTTAAAATCTTCAATATGAAAATCTATTTTATTGGATGGTTTTTGGGAAGACTGATGTTGAGACACTTGAGAAGTTGCTTTTGAAGGTGCTTGCTTGTCCAATTTTGTTTCAGATGAGTCTGTGATTTCCATGTATTCTACACTTCTAGTCGACTTGGATTTTCTGTTGAGAATTCTCGATGATCTTCTCTTATAAGGCATGGTGATTCTCTGAGGTTTTCTTGTGAAGAAAGGTTTGATTTTGTGATTGAGGAGGAGCAAGGTCTGAAGAGGTTAGGGAATGAATAGTCGGGATCCTTTTAGGGCTTTTTATAAAGGAGACGATTTTTAGAAAGAAAATCACTTTTGGAAGTTATAAATTGTGATCCGATTATTCAGGAAATTTGAAAAATAGACAAAAATATTTTAAACATGTTCAATCAATCAGATAATGATATTTGATAAATAAGGATGCGTACTGAATCTGGATATTGCCAAAATTTCCTGCCGAAATAAAAATATGCCCGCCAAAATTTGAAATAATGATCTTACTTTCCTTTTGGGTCTAAATATGACATTCAGACTTCGATAATTTGAGACTGAAAAATTCCTGTCTTTAAAAGATTCTTTAAGAGAAAGGATTAGTGATGCATAACTTATTACGAACAAATTCAAATGAAGATTTATCTAAAGGTTTTGTGAATATATCAGCTAATTGATTTTTAGAATCAATAAATTGAATATTCACATCACCATTTTGAACATAATCTCTGATGAAGTGGTGCTTGATTTCAATGTGCTTGGCTCGTGAGTGAAGAATTGGATTCTTGGTCAGATTGATAGCACTTGTGTTGTGACATTTGATTTCAAAACTTGATTCTTCTATTCCAAAATCTCATAATTATTGCTTTGTCCACAAAATCTGAGCGCAACATCTTCCTAAAGCCACATATTCTGCTTTTGCTGTAGATAATGCAACTGTGCTTTGTTTCTTTGAGTACTAAGACACCAACATATTCCCAAGTAATTGGCATGTTCCTGTAGTACTTTTCCTATCTACTTTACAGCCAGCTAAATTAGCATCAGAATAATCAATAAGAGTGAAATTTGATCTCTTTGAATACCATAGACTTAACATTAGATAAGTTCCAATGTATTTGATTATCCTTTTTACTACTGTAAGATGTGATTCCTTTGGGTCAGATTAAAATCTAGCACACATACACACTAAATAGTATGTCAGGTCGAGAAGCAATAAGATATAGCAAAGATCCAAAGATGCTTCTATACATCTTCTGATCAACATGTTTACCACTCTCATCCTTATCTAATTTGGACAAATGAGACATTGAAGTGTCTATTTTCTTGTTGTTCTGCAATCCAAACTTCTTCACAATCTCTTTTGCATATTTTTCTTGGCAAATGAAAGTACCATCCTTGGTCTCTTTCACTTGTAGTCCAAGAAAGAATATCAGTTCACCCATCATGCTCATCTCGAACTTATTCTACATGCACATTGAAAATTCCTTGCAAAGCACTTCATTAGAGGATCCAAATATAATATCATCCATATAAATTTGAACAATTAAAAAATCTTTATCTTTTGTCTTAATGAATAAGGTTGTATCAACTTTACCTTTCATGAAGTCATTATGCATAAGGAAATTACTTAACCTCTCATACTAGGCATGGGGTCCTTGTTTTAGATCAAAAAGTGCCTTTTTAAGCTTGTAAACATAGTCAGACTTTCTTGGTTCTTCAAAGCCAAGGGGTTGTTCTACATATATCTCTTCTTTGATGTAACCATTCAGGAATGCACTTTTTACGTTCATCTGAAACAATTTAAAGTTATGGAAATAAGCATAAGCTAAGAGTAGCCTTATAGCTTCTAACCTAACAATTGGTGCATAGGTTTTATCATAGGGTATGCCTTCTTCTTGTGAATAGCCTTTTACTACAAGTCTTGCTTTGTTTCTTGTGACTTTTTCCTCATCATCCAGCTTGTTTCTAAATACCCATCTTGTTCCAATTACTGAATGATTCTCGGGTCTTGGCACAAGTTCCCATACTTCATTGATTTTAAATTGATGAAGTTCTTTCTGCATTGCTTCTATCTAGCTTTCGTTTATAAGTGCTTCATCAATTCCTTTTGGTTCTATTTCTGATATCAACGCCAAGGTAATGATGTTTTCCTTTTGTTTAGATCTAGTCTTGATGCCATCTTCTGTTTCTCCAATGATAAAATCTTTTGGATGATTGGATATATGTTTCCTACTTCCGTTAAATCTTTCCTTCTGAGTATCATCAGATTTTGAAGGTTCTTGCTATGTGATCGATGAATCTTCCTTTCTTTCTTCAATAGGTTCAATAATCTTTGAAGATTCTTGTTGAGCTTCAGACATTTCTTGATTATTGTGATATGGTTTGGATTCATCCTTTGAGTTTGAACATTTTCATTAAATCTCACGTTCATTGTTTCTTCCACAATCTAAGAGTTTTTATTGAAAACTCTATATGCCTTGCTTGTTATGGAGTATCCAAGGAGAAATTCTTCATCTGCTTTCTTATCAAACTTTCTAGAACGATAATTTGGATTTTTTAGTATAAAGCATTTGCAACCAAACACACGAAAATATGAAATGCTGTGTTTTCTACCTTTGTAAAGCTCATAAGGGGTTTTATCAAGAATGAGTCTAAGAAAAACTCTATTGATAATATAGCAAGCTGTAGAAACTGCTTCTGCCCAAAACTAATAAGGAATCTTGCTTTCAATCAAAATAGTTCTTGCCATTTCTTGCAAAGAACGATTTTATCTTTCCACAACACCATTCTATTCTAGTGTATAAGGAGTAGAAAAATTGTGGTGGAAGCCATTTTCCTCACAAAAATCTGAAAAACTTTTATTTTCAAGTTCTCCCCCATGATCAGTTTTGATGCTAGAAATGGTATAACCCTTTTCATTCTGAATTCTTTTTGCAAATTTTAAAACATATGAAAGGGCTTCATTTTTGTGAGCAAGAAAAAAAAAACCAAGTGAATCTAGTAAAATCATCAACAACTAAATAATACTTCTTACCACCAATGCTTTGAGTCAAATTTTCAAATTTAATAAAAAAATCACAAAATTAGATTTAGGAACCTTGGCCATGCTTAGGAACCTATTTCTAGACAAAAAATATTTTTTTCTAGAACCTTTTAATTTTTCATTAATTTCTTTTTGTTAGAAATATGAGGAAAATCGAGAAAAATACCAAATGAAGTCAAAACAATTTCTCAAAAATAGTCATTAGTTTTATTTTAAGTCAAATTTCAACCCTGCAGCTTCAATTTTACAAAATTTCAATTGAGGATATGTTTTCACTAAATTTGGGCAATTTCATATCCTAATAAAACCAAAAAAAATCCAATTAATCCTTTCTAGACATTTTCAGGCTATAGTGTCTTCACAAAAATTGATTTTAGGACCTTGAATTACATATTGGTTAGTCCAATTTCACAATTTTCTGAAAAAGATTAAAAAGCCCCAAATTTAATCGAAAATTAGGGATTTTAGGACCCAAATTGGGGATTTCATTCAATTTGAAATTTTTTATCAAAGCTTATACCCTCTCTAAGGATAATCGACCGTGGGGAACCCAATTTTGGCCTAAAATTAGCAAAGTTAGGTTATTTAGACCTCCAATTGAGTGAAAACCTATTCACCCGAATTCAAATTCGGGGTTTTTGGGTTTAATTGAGATAACAAATCAAAGCGGATCCATATTATAAAGAAAAATGTGTCGAGGAGCTGAAATTTGAGGTCAGAATTGTGAAAACGGGTCAAATTTGGATTTAATTTGCAATTTAAACCTAACCCGGGTCTGCTAGGTCGGTCTGACCCAACCTGACCTGGGTCAGCTTCTTCCTCACCCAACTCAGGGACGTGCGGGAAAGAGGAAAGGGAGAAAAAAGAAGAGCCGAGTCGGCCTCGCCTGTTCACCAACCTAGATATTCCAATTAGGCACATGCAAAACAAAATAGTCAGCTAGAGATCTCCAGCTGTCGATCAGGATCCATTCTAACTTCTCAAATAGGCGATTAGAGGCCAGGAACAGCCCGGGGGAAGAAACAGAAAAGAGGTGAGAGAGAGTGAGAGTGCACATAAACTATTCACGAAAATTTCATGGAGAGAGAGAGAGAGAGAGAGAGAGAGAGAGAGAGAGAGAGAGAGAGAGAGAGAGAGAGAGAGAACTATAGAGAGAAAGAGAGAAATCAAGAGCGGGAAAGAGTTGAGGTCCCCTTGGCCAAGTGATTGGTGTTGTCCGGACGAGAAAGGCGCTAGCGAATCGTCTATTCGGGTGACCTCCTCCTCCATTCACCTGGCAGAAACCTAATCGGGAATGCTTGAAACTCGGCTCCGGTCTCCACATCGAGGACTTTCCGGGTGATACTAGACTGTGAGGATGATAGAGCAAGTGCAAGAGGACCAATTCGTAACCTCCTGCTGGTTCGGAATTTCCATTTTGGTCACCAGTGACGAAGGTAAATTTCCTTCCTACTTGTATACCAACTGCTTGTTGAAATGCTCGATGATCGACTAAACCATTACATGATTGATTCAGTGATTTCCTTTATGTTTTCTTGATTATTGAGTCTATATCCATGTTTCTAATCAGTTGTTCGGTTGTCTTTGCATTTTGGATCATTGTTTTTGCATTTTCAACGAGTCGGCCACATAATCATCTTTGCTGAAACTTTAGAACTTTGCTTGAGCAATCCCTACGGCCTAGAGCTGTTCTAGTCAATTTTCTGTGATCTTCTTTTGAAGCTTAAAATGCTTGTGTTGATTGCTAGAATGAATAGATGGCTTAGAAATGAATGTAAATGTTAGATAGTCTTGGTTAAGGTAGTTTCGGACCTATGATTTTTAGCCTAGAAACGGCCGGTCAGCTAGCAGCCGGCGTTGGTCCGGCGGTGGTCCGGTGGTGGTTGGTGGTTAGAATGTGATGGGATGATGCCTTAGGATCACAAGCGATGGCCGGAGCACTGATGTAGATTGCTTGAGATGGGACTGAAGTCATGGTGAGGAGAAAGAATGTTAGGCTAGATGCACATCAGGTGTTCGAGAAAACACCCAAGAGAAAAAAAAAGAAGAAACGACGCCATTTTGGCACCTTCCTCACCGGGAACGGTTGGAGATGCGTCCAAGTGTGTTGGACTGGTCTGGACTGGTCCGATTCATTCACAGGGAATAAAAAATAGAAAAAAATAGAAAAATGTATAAGCATTAAAAAATCAGAAAAATATAAAAAATATAAAAATTTCAGAAAATCATAAAAAAAATTAGAAATTTCGGAAAATTTGTAGAAATTAGGAAAATTCATAAAAAATATGTATTAAAAAACATAAAATTTCGGAAAATATTAAAAAAATAATTTTTTTTTACGCTTGCCAATTTGACCGTTGGATTTCTCTAAGAACAATATGTGTTGTGCAGCATTGCCTCTTTAGAAGGAGATCCTCAAAGCTTGATCTTCAAGTTTCAATGGGATCGCATCAGTGGCGTTAACCTTGAAAGAGAAAATCCTATAAAGAACAAATATATATATTTGGAAAATTCATAAAAAATATGTATTAAAAAACGTAAAATTTTTCATAAATTTTAGAAAATTCATAAAAAGAGTAAAATTCTGAAAATTCAAGAAAAATGGAAAATTTAGACTTCTGGAAGTAGGAAAATCAAATAAAGATTTTTTCACAAAAAAATTCAAAAATTGTAGAATTGCTCAAAACACTTGTGGCCACTCTTTTTGAATGATATTAGAATTTTTAGGGATGCACAAGTTGTTCTTTTGGAAATTTCCTAATTTAGAGGTTAAAAGCGGCTTAACCCCCCCTTCCTCCCCCCCCAAAGGGGCCTAATCCCCAAAAACCCCTAAAACAAAGCACAACCCATAAAATGAACAGGCCTTTAGGGATTCACTAGACCTTTATTATTTTGATTGATTTTCCTTTTTTAGGGATGGTATTAGGATTGTTGTTTATGATTTGAATTGATTGTGCTTTTTCATGATTGATTGATTCATCCTCGTTTAGAATGGTTAGGATTGCCGGATAAGCCTCGAGAAATTGCATTCTACGCTAGATACTTCAAATCGAGTTAGGTATTGAAAAGGCGTTAGAGATTTCGACATTGAAGTCATTAACATAACCAAGTCCCCGTACCCATGATATCTCTGGTTCATAGAAATCGAGATGGTGCTCCCTTGTCTCGATTGGTTTCTAGTCTACCATTAAAGACTAGTGGTGACTCCCAAATAAAATGTAGAATAAATAGGCCATATTAGAAAACAAATACCCGTTGTCTCATGAGGTATGGTTGGAGAGAGACTGTCGTTCAACTAGTAATGAGATACTTTACCATTCGTGATGAAGGAAAGTACCTCCAAGAGCGCTCCTGGGAGTGCGGCACGACATGATTGGTAACTTTGCTGAGGACTTAAGCGGACTTAAGTTTAGTTTAGCTTGATTTGCATGTGTTTGGTGTAATTGCTTACGTGAAGACTCGAGGTACGTTTTGCTAATGAAAGTGTTAAATGTTTTTGCAGTTTGGAGGAATAAGGGGAGTATTGTTTGCTTACCATTTATTTTGTAGGGAGGTGAAGGAATGAATGTGATGTGATTATATTTAAAGTGTTGGTTGATTACAAATTGATGTGCATGCCTTTTAAGTTGCTTTAGCACTACACTACTTGCATACACTACCCGTGGCATAACCCCGACTACAAATTAGGATGACCCTTAGGAGATGTGGATCAAGGCTACACTATGGCCGATTGCCCATAGGATAGTCTTTATCCATATCGATCACCGAGACGAAATAATATTCCATCACTTTAGGTGGCGTACCTATTGGAATGGAATCCCTTATTCGTTAAGGTAATGACCATGAGCCTTTAGTATATCCTACCTTTAGGCTTCAAAACCATACACAAGTTACATTTGCATGTCTTTGTGATTAGTTATACCAAAAACAAAAAAAATTCGTCTCGGTAAGTGTAAGTATCATTCCTTGCTCCTCTCTTTAAAACAGCAAAAAGGGAGTGTTCCAAGCATCTCCGAGGTTACTTTCATTATGGTTTGTTTCCCATATCCAACCATGGGGACGTTTTATGAAAATCCTAGAGATTAACTTGTCAGTGAATAGCTACTGTTTTCGCGGGTACTGTTCACCCGGTGAACTTCTGGTGATTCTGGCTGATCCCGATGGTCTTTTGAGCTGGAATTCGGTGGCTAGGTTCCTCGGACCCCACTCCATCACCCATCCGAAGGGCTGGTCTTCTCGTTCAGCACTGATGCTGAACTTCCAGATCTGAACGGTGCTGGGTTTTGTCTCCTTCGTGAGCTGTACTCGACCGATCTGAGGTTTAAGCTCAGGTTTGGATTCTCTGCGATTATTAGCCTGGTTTTAGATCTTTCCCCATGTTTCCCTACTGCTGTGCTTGGGCTGGTGTATTGGTCTGATTGAGGAGTTGCTCGGATGTGTACGTATGTGAAGTTCATGTGACTCCCTGTTCTGGTGTTGACGTTGCTGGATTGTCACGTGGCTGGCGTATAAATTGGAGTTGGGCTGAACATCTGGTTGGGTCCCTTTATCTCTGCTGAGTTGATGCTGGAGGGTGCGAATTGGTGGTTGTATTTGGGGACCTACTCATGCGTGGCCCACTTCCTTTCCTGGTATTCCTGTGTTGACTGGTAGGTGCTTGCCTTTTTGCCCCAATGGAGGAATCTCTCCAAACGCCTGGGCTTTCTTCTGCTCTGGAGACTGTACTTCCCCCTACTGCTGGGACACATCAGACAACACCTGCTTCTGACCTGAATACCACAGCTGTTGCAAATTCCAGAGGAAATGAGGTTCCCTTGCCCAAAACCAGTAATGCTGGACCTAGGGGGAAATCAGTAGCTTTCCATGGTAATAGCCCCCCGCCTGGTTCCAGTGTTCAGAAAGGTAATCCTAGGCGTAGCAGAAGCAGAGGACGTTCTAAAAGCCGTCATCCCTCCCCTAGACATGCTCACATTGCTAGTCCCCCTGGAGGGTCTGTCCTTCGATCAAAAGCAGCAAGCCCCTCCACTAAAGAGAGACAAAACTCCAGTAGTCATCCTCCTGCACACATGACCAAATCTTGGGCAAATGTTGCTAAGGTTTTAACCAAAGGCTATAACCTGTCTTATGTTCCACCAATGGTGGAAAATGGGGAAGCCATTGTAGACATTACGCCTGAAGTAGCTGCTGAACAGAACCCAAGGTGGTTGGAATGCGTAGTCGGGCATTACATTGGTAAGAAAATCCCGTTTAAGCTCACTGAGGAGGCTATTAAAAAGGCCTGGGGCGATCAAGTGGTGGATATAAAATTGCATGAGAATGGGTTCTACTTCTTTCATGTACCTAATGTGGATTTCCCCAGGAAGATATTAGATATAGGACCTATCTCTATTTTTAGTTGCACACTTATGTTGCAGCAGTGGCATTCCAAATTGAGTCTGAAAAAGGGTAAGCTGGACTCTCTCCCCGTTTGGGTAAGGCTGAGGGACATCCCTTTCCCCCTCTGGTCTCCGGCAGGTATCGGGCGCATTGCAAGCGCCATAGGCAAACCACTTTACGTGGATACACAAACTGAACAGCTGGTCAGAATTTCCTATGCCCGCGTGTGTGTAGAGCTTAAAGCCTCCAATCCTCGGGTAGACTTTGTCAAGTTCAGATGGGAGGGTGACATAAACTCCGTCAGTGTGGAATACGAATGGAAGCCCATAGTGTGCTCTTCATGTGGTATCTTCGGCCACAAATTAGGAACCAAAGGCTTTGGTTGTGCACCCCAACAACCTGAAACTACGGTACAGCCCACCCCTAGAACTCTACCTGCGAATGAGTGGACTGTGGTCAGGAAGAAAAAAGGTTCTACCCCTACTGGTTTGGCCTCAGACCAGCGGCCACATCTTCAACCCCCCCACCTGGAACGTCCCTTGGACATTGAGGCTCCTATGCCTACGGATATTGGAACTAGACCAGCTACTGTTCGAACTCCTGGAGTGATTTCAAGCGGGGAGGGTCCTTCACCCCCTACTCACGCCTCATCTGCTGCTCTCGGCCCCTCCTTGGTTCCTGTCCTGAACAGCCCAGAGTTGACCACGACTGCTGTATCAGGAACTACTCCAGACGCTGCCCTGGTTTTTCACTCAGCTGCTGGTGTGTCCACTTCTGCTTCTGCCACTCCCCTGGATGTGATTTCAGAGAAGGGGACTACTCTCTTTTCTGCTCCTGTGCCTTCTAGGCCTCACGCTCGACCAAGCCTTGCTCAGTCCTGTCCACAGACTTCTCTGCCTTCTAGTTCAAACCTCCCTAAGGATCTCCTGCGACCAGGGCCTGATCTGCACTTACAGCAGAACCAAAATGCTGCGATGGCCCCCTTTGGTGACCCTGATCCTACAGGACTCATCGTTCAGCAACCTCAGGACTTAACAATCAACTCCTCCTCCTCTTCCGAAGTTTCTGCTGGGTCACACATCGGGGAGGAGAATAGTGACTCAGAAGGTCAAATGGTGGAGGGCGCTGCTGTTTTTTCTCCCCCTACCACCCGCTCTAGAAAACTAGCATCTTACACTGTCGGAGACCCCTCAAAAGCTTCTCTTGGGGCCATCCCCAACCCGAACCCCCCTGGTATACCTCCTTCTTCGTCCTCCTCCAAGAAGAAAGACAAGAAGAAGAAGGCTAAGAAACCTCGAAAATAACCCCCTTCACCCCTATGTTTTTTGGTTTTTGGAACGTTAGGGGTCTTGTTCACCCCCTCCGTCAAGCTGAGATCCGTTCTCTTATTAGGAATAATCATCTCTCTTGCATTGGCATCTTTGAGACCAAAGTCAAAGAGGCCTTTTTTGCTGATATCTCAAAGGGCTTATGTCACAACTGGAGATGGGTGTCGAACTACAACTTCTCTCCTTTAGGCTGCATTTGGTTTGGTTGGGACCCGTTTGTGCTAGAAATGGATTCGCTCTATATTTCAGGTCAACTAATCCACATGCAGCTCAAACTTCTCTCTTTGAACAAAACCTGCTTGCTCTCTGTTGTATACGGGGAACACACGTTTTCACACCGGCGTCCACTGTGGGCTGATCTCATCCGTCTCTCCTCCTGTGATCTACCTTGGCTCGTTGCAGGGGATTTTAACGCTATAAAAGACCTGCAGGATAGACTTGGAAGCTCAACACCGTGGATTCCAGTCTTTGATGAGTTTGGGGATTGTCTCAACCAAGCAGGACTAGATGACCTCAGATACATGGGATGCAGATACACGTGGTCCCATTCTTCCGGCGCCAACAGGAAACTCCGTAAGATCGACCGGGTTCTCATCAACAGCCTTTGGTCACAGCACTTTTCCTTCTCGGAGGCCACTTTCCTTTTGCCCGGCATATCGGATCACTCTCCAATGGTCGTCAAAATCTCTTCGCCTCAAAGTTCCAGGAAACCCTTCGGGTTTTTTAACTTTTGGGCCACGCATCCCAGCTTCCTACAACTAGTAGCCCAAGCCTGGGACTCTCCGATGGATGGCTCTCCTCTTTTCAAGGTTTGCTGCAAACTTAGGCTACTCAAAGCCAAGTTAAAACACTTGAATAGGAGTACCTTTTCTGTTATTTCCACAAGAACAGAGCAGGCTAGATCTGAACTCTATGCTGTACAGTCGGCCTTGGAACTTCAACCTTTCGACCAGAACTTATTGGATGACGAAGTGAATCTACTCCGGTCCTTCTCGACTTTGAGATTGCAAGAGGAATCCTTCCTTAGGCAGAAGTCTCGAATTCGATGGCTCAAAGAAGGGGATCAGAACACCAGTTTTTTCCACCACTTCGTCAATAAAAGGTGTACGCAGAACCATATTCTCTCTGTGTTCACTAGCGATGGTATCCTACTCTCAGACCCGACAGAGGTAAGGAACCATGTTGTCCACCATTTTCAGCGGCTTTTCAATGGTCATCCTCTGCTTTCCCATCCAACTATAGGCGAGATAAGCTGCTTCATTGGCCAAACCCTGGATGATAATCAGTGTCACTACCTAGCCCAACCAGTCACCGATAGAGAAATCCAGGATACTCTCTTCTCGTTGGCTATAGGTAAGGCACCCGGATCGGACGGTTATAATGTGGATTTCTTCAAATCCTCTTGGGAAATTGTCGGTCCCTCCATTCTTAAGGCGGTTAGACATTTCTTTGAGACTGGTCACATGCTGAAGGAACTTAACACTACCATCCTCACCCTAGTGCCGAAGTCTCCCAATGCCTCGACCATGGCCGACTACCGTCCGATAGCGTGTTGTAATACCCTCTACAAGTGCATTTCTAAAATCTTGGCGAGGCGTATAGCACATATTCTTCCGACCTTGATCAGCCCCTCCCAAACAGCTTTTGTCAAAGGTCGCCGAATCAGTGATAACATCATGATCGCGCAAGAACTGTTCGCCGACTTCCACCATGAAGCTTACCTCCCCAAATGCCCTGTTAAAGTTGACTTTCAAAAGGCCTTTGACACCGTCGATTGGGCCTTTATTGAATCTACACTCCAGGCCTTCCGATTTCCGGTATCCTTCATCAAGTTGATTATGGCATGTGTAACTACAGCAAAATTCTCCGTCTCTATAAATGGGGAATTACACGGTTACTTCTCTAGTACCCGTGGTATACGGCAAGGGGACCCGCTCTCGCCATACCTTTTCATCCTCGTTATGGAAGTCCTTTCAGGTATTCTTAAGTCAAATACGAACTCCCGGGATTTTCACTGGTTCTGGCGTTGCAAAAAGACCCGTATATCTCACCTTTTCTTTGCAGATGATGTGCTCCTCTTTTGTGAAGCTCACCTGAAATCTATTGAGATTATTAAGAGATCCCTCGACTTATTCTCTGGATGGTCAGGCCTTTTCCCGAACAACAGTAAAAGCAATATTTTCTTATCGGGAGGGCCTCCGACCTTGCATAGCCAAATACTGCATTGTCTTGGCTTCCAATTGGGCTCTCTCCCCTTCCGATACTTGGGGGTACCTATTATCTCCTCCAGGCTTCGTAAGGAGGATTGCAAGATCTTAGTTGATTCTATAACGGCGAGGGCCCGATCTTGGACTCAACGTTTCCTATCTTTTGCAGGGAGACTACAGCTCATCAAGTCTGTTCTACACTCCATTCAGGTTTACTGGGCTTCTATCTTCTCCCTCCCAAAATCTGTTTTAAACAGTATTGAGACCACCTTGCGACAGTTCCTCTGGAAAGGACCTGATCTTGGCCCAGGCGGTGCAAAAGTATATTGGAACAATATTTGCCTTCCCAAAGAAGAAAGTGGCCTTGGTATTCGTCATTTGGCAGAATACAATAGAGCATTGACACTAAAGCATATTTGGCTCCTTTTCTCGGACAAGGAATCCTTATGGTGCAAATGGATTCACTCCAATTTTTTAAAATCTAACTTTTGGATTGCTTCCAAGCCCACATTCTGTTCCTGGACCTGGAAGAAGATACTGGACCTGCGCCCCTCAGCACAGACACTTTTCCGTTGGAGGATAGGCAATGGTCGCTCTGTCTCCCTATGGTTTGACTGGTGGCATTGCAGAGGACCCCTTTATCTTATATTTCCTAATATGGACATTTATCAGTCCCGGATTCCCAGGGATACTTCGGTTAGGGATTTTTATGAAGGCATCTGGCAACCTTCGCCCGTTCTAGACTCTATCCTCAGCTGGAATGAGCCGCCGCCTTGCTTCGTGGATGCACCCGACAAGCTGATTTGGAACCCAACATCGGGGTCCTTTTCGGTTTCCTCAGCTTGGGATCACCTCAGAAGCAGAGGTCACCTCGTTCCTTGGCACTCCTTTGTTTGGGACCACCACATTGCTCCCCGCCATGCCTTCCTCCTATGGCTAGTTACCCTCAATTGGCTGCCTACGCAGGTCCTTCTCCTTCAAAATTACAGGATTGAGGTCGGCTTATGCGCTTTTTGCGGTGCCAGACCGGACTCGATCAACCATCTCTTCTTCGACTGCTCCTCCACTAGAAGGCTAGCCTCCTTTTGGGCTACCAGGTGCAGCCTCTCTTGGCGGAACCGACCGTGGCATGAACACATCTCTTGGGCTATGAGAGTTTGTGGCGGCACTTCTTTTGCTCACTACCTCTCTCGGTTTTCCTTTGGGGCGTTGATTCACATTATCTGGTCAGAGAGAAACAACGCCATTTTCAGGAACAAAAGCATTTACCTCCCAGGTATGCGCAAGCACCTACTCAAGGTGGTCAAAGACAAAGCTTTATCTATGGGAAGAGTTCAAGACACTCCCAGGAATCGCCATTTCCAAAGAAAGTGGGGCCTCCCGCCTTCTATTTTTGACGTGGGCTGATCCTCTTTGTTTCCCGGTCTTTTGTTTAGTTCCGGGCTCTCTTTAGTCTTCTCGGCGTTTGTATAGCCTTGCAGGACCTTCCTTGACTCTTTCTGGACATTTGTGTCCTAACAGGGTCAGGCATAGGTTCGTGTTTAGTTTGTATTTGGTTTATTGGAAAGTTATATACACATTTACCCTTACCAAAAAAAAAAAACTTGTCAGTGAATCCAATTGAGAGATATGTTAAGATCCAAGACAAATTGCCTAAGTACTCTTTCTTAGAACGGGCTAATTTCATTAGAACCTTAACTCCTAAACAATTCCGATGGCGGATTAGTTGGCCAAAGATAATCAAAGCTAGAATCACATGCCAAGAAGGCAACATAGTACCATTGATTGTTTAAATAGAGGCACTTCCCATTGCCCATTGAGAGTTGTGAGACAATTTGGAATGTTACAACAAGTCCCACCGACATAGCATCCTAGGGAGTTTGCATTTGAAATACCAAGGGGGATTCTATCCGAAGAGGAGAAGAAGAGACTACAAGAGAAGATTGACAAGATTATTCACTCTATAAAGAAGTCACACGAACAAGTGGTTGAATAGCTTGTGTCACATCCCGAACGCCATCGAGCTCTCGACATCCCCTTCTCAGATCGAAATGATGTGACGTCCCAAGAACGTCGCCGACCCAACCCAAACATCAGAGTCACATGCGGAAGCGAATATAAAAACCCCAGATAGAAAGATAACGACAACAGAGTAGAACACCATAACGATCAACAGCAACATATTCATACAGCACCAAATATACCAACATCGTATTACAGACATAAATACAGACGAACATCCTCGACCATCGTTTTAACAAAAAGTTCAGGAGTTTGGTTATCTTAACTTCACTATCGGATAACCCAAGTTAAACAACCCCTAAAATGCCCTAAGGAAAGCCGACTGGTCGCCTCCTATCCAATCCGTTCATGTTTCTCTAGCTTGGATCTCCGGACACTCGCCTGCAGTTCCACCGGGCACCAAAAGCGATTCCTCGAACTTCCAAAAAGAAATCTACCCCAAACCCCACGTAGGCACTCACGTACCGCCAAATGAAAACACACATAACATACAATCTGTTAACCAAACTAACAATTACACATGACCTTACCTGGAATTCATCATGCACGTCCTTACATGATAGTCAACCACACAGCCAGCACATCACAGCAATACATTACAGACCCGTGCATGCCTCAATTATAAGACAGAAATTATTTGGGCACGTCCCATACCATGCCTAGCAGTTTCTACCCCATAATTAAGCATCACATCACACGATACAAACACACTCGCACACTACTCACACCATGTGTCACTTTCTCAAACATTGCGCCTCAAGCCAATTCCCGTTCATTCTCAACTCTTTTACCACTACCGCGCCCGCGTAAAACGCATCAGGCCAACGGTCTTCTGACCTCGTCAGGCTTCGACACCCCGTCGGGCCGGGCATCGTCACCTCGTCAGGGACGACATCGTCCCGCGTAAACAAACACACCTCAGGACGGATCCTTTCCAACTAATTCCACATTTCCATATCCTCGTTCCACTCAAACCTCACATACACACGGCCAACAAACGCATGGCCAAACATACACACCTCACATGCACATTTCACAATTTCACATTCTCGTCACACGAACACGCCACCCAATCACATTCTTGGCACGCGAATTCAATGCATATTCACACAACCACGCCTCTACACCTCACGGCCACATACACACGGCGTAGCACCACATCACATTCGGCCCAAGCACAATCCAAATCAGCCCCCAATCACAAATCACACAACCACATACACAATTGAATTCATAACGACCGAAATCTGGGCAGTTTACACAGCGACCGAAATCCCATCAAAATAAATAGTAAACGAACTCCAAAAATTCTAAATTTTGGATATGTCATAAAAAACATCTTGATTAACTTTTCTTATGAAGAACACAAAATCAAGTTCAATATGCAACCATACCTTTTTGTCCCTCGAAGTCAGACCAAAATCTGTTCGCTCTAACAGACTATTTTGTCCTCAAAATACATTTCTTTCAACATCCAAATCACCTTGAAAAGCTTTGAAATGTTTATATGTTATAGCCACAAATGTCCCCAATAATTTTTGTGAAGGAAATATTTTGAAAATAGGCCTGGAAAAATTTATAAAAATTCGAACAGACCCGAAGGTCAGGTGAATAGTAAATCGGGCAGTTTTATTTCGGTCCAAAGATTGACTTCCGAATGGCATCAAATGATTTCAAAAATTCCCAAATTAAAATATGTTATACTTCAAGATGTTGGGAAAAAATAGCAAACTGGGCGGGTACAGTAGTCACAAATCCGAAAATCACACCAAATCACACGAATTCAAACCGTGATCGTTCCGTATCATCACGGCCCTATCCGAACCTCCCAAACCTCATATTTTCAGTCTCCAAATCAGTCCACAACCACCCGAACGACCAGCCACTATTACAGTCCAAAACAACCACAAAAACAACCTAAACCGAACCCTAAACGAGCCTAGCAATACCCAAGGTCCTATGTGTCGATTGGGGAAGTCACTTACCTAAGAAAGGCGAGACGAACGGGCTGGATGGGTGGCTGAAATGGGCAGAATAGCAGCAACAGCAGCAGCAACGGTGATGGGAGGAAATGAAGATGAAGAGAGAGAGAGAGAGAGAGAGGCTGGTCGTGGGAGTTGGCTAAATGAGGGGGAGGAGAGAGAGGGAGTCCAATCCGGTCAAAGATGATGGTTAAAGGGCGCCACGTGTCGCGATCCGGGAGTTTTGACCAAAATACCCCTAATCCGACGGTTCTCGTTCAATCCTATTCAATAATGCAAGGGTAAAATGGTCTTTGAGTCCAATAATGCAGCTAAAAACCCTTAATAATTATCCCAAATATTTTTCAAAAATTCGGAACTGAAAACGGCCCAAGGGCAAAATGGTCATTTTTTCGGTCTCGGGGTGAAATTTCAATTTTTGTTCAAATCAACTCTAAATATGTGTGGCCAACATAATATGGCGTCGAAATCGTGAAAATAGCTTCTTAAGCCCTCGAAAATCGACTGCAAAGTCCTGAGAATAAAATAATATTATTTTTTACTTCCGAGCCAAAATTTCAATTTTTGACCGAAAAAACTCTAAATGTACGTAGCCACCCCAAAATGACATCGGCTTCGAAAAATAACCTCAAACGGCCTCAAAAACCAACGTCGGGGTCTAGAGGGGTAAAATCGTAATTTTTCTGGTCCCGAACCAAAATCCATTTTTTTGCAGAAATGGGTGGCCCCAAGGTTGGCCAAGCCAAAAACATCATCAGCCACTCAAAATTGTCACTTTCAAAATTCTCGATTCCCGGGCCCGAATTCCAAGAAATGACTAAAATCGAACAATCGCGACTTTAGTTTATCTCTGGCTAACGGGTGGCTCATTGGGATTACGAGCTCTTGATCCGTGACCGACACCAAGTCAAATCACGTTTAAGTTTACTCTTCCCAGGACGACCTCGATTGTCATATAATTGCAAGGGTCTGTTGCTAGCTCCCTTCGGACACGATCAATCAAATAGACCGGTCTCGGTTGGCTCAAAACATTCCTTCGTCAATTCATATGGTCGAAGATCGAACCCAGGTCGAGTTCTTTGATCGGGCGAACTCAATCCCGTAATAGCCCTACCCTTACGGTTAGAATCCCGAGAATGCGCAAGTCCCGGGTGAGATCTCACTATAGTGCATTGATCAATATTCATTTCCTAAATCCTGAAAAAAGATCGAAAATTTAGACTGTTACAACTTGAGTACTTAGAAGGCGAGATGCAGCTCTATCCGGCATCAAAAGAATATATCAAGTGGTTGGAAGACAAACGACCAATTGATGTCGAGCCGTACATGCTGTTAAGTGTTACACCAAGCCTAGTAGAGCCATACGTACCAGAGTACATCGTCCCCAACACACCCGGAGTGGAGCCATATGTACTTGAAGAAGTGGTGATCGATGTAGAAGAGTGGGAGTCTTGGATTAGGGAATGGAATGAGAATGAAAAGGCAAAAGCTATCTTAGCTAACAAGAAGCCTATACTTGAATGAATTAGTTTCCTATTCGAGTTTGAAGCATTGTATTGAAAACTTTCAAATTTCATAGGCAAAATTGAAACAATCACTTGTTGAATATATTCGGTTAAATTTGTATTACGATTTGAAATATAATAAAGAAATCACCGTGGATTATGATTATTTGAATTATATGATTTCTTGAGATAAATATTGATAAAAAAATATAATACACAAGGCTAAGGCTTTCGTAAAAGTTCTTATTCTTGTTAATCAAAAAGAAATCATATAATTGAAAGAATATAGGTTTTAATCGTTGTTTCTTTATACTAATGGTTTGTATCTTCAACGAAGGTGCAATAAAAACGAAAGAAAGAAGAGCACGAGTTTAGACCCATTTACAAGTAAGAATGGCAGAGGAAGAAACCCATAATCGTTTGGCGGAAGTTGACAACCAGTTAAAGTCAAATGGCTGCTATGATGACAGAAATGAAAGCTTTCATAATTGCTACAAGGGGTTCTTATCCTATGGTCCTCAATGCTAGTGCCTCGAATTCTAGAGAAACGTCTCATGATGATCAAAATCAAAACAATGAGTCAGTTCAAGAAAACCCTCCAAAAACTACACCCGAAGTGGTAAATTTAGAGGAGGAAGACACATCAAAGAAGATTCCTCATAAATCCAAGGATGAGGAGGGGACTAAAAGATTGGCTAAGATTGAAGATTGCCTCGCTAGCCAAGGCTACGAGCTACAAAGATTTGACAAGTTCTCACCATATGCTAAAGTGGTGATTCCGGAGAACTATAAAGAGCCCGAATTCGTGAGCAAGTATAATGGAAGCGGTTGCTCGAAGAGTCATCTAAAATACTACCTTCGCAAGATGGCAAGATATTCTGACAATACACCCCTTCTTATTAGTACATTCCAAGATAGTTTGAGAGGGGCGGCTTTAGCATGGTACACCGCCCTTGATATTGAAGATTTTATTGAGTGGGATCATCTAGCTAGAGAATTCTTGTGCCAATATAAATTCAACATCGAGGTGTTGCCAACAAGAGAAGACCTTATGAGAACCGAAAACAGGAGAAACGAAGGATTCCGAGCCTTTGCACAAAGGTGAAAAGCCGTTGCTTCACAAGTTAAGCCTACAACCAATGAAGATGAGCTCATTGAGCTCTTCTTGAAATCATTATCGTATGAATACTATGACAAGTTGCACGTCTCAGGATGTTAGACATTTACCATGCTGGTGAAGGTGGGTGAAAGAATATAATGGGGGATGAAAGAAAAGAAAACGCAAGAAGCGCTATCGCGAAGATCCTATCCTATAAGGAAGGATATAGAGAGTCCGCTCATGAAGTGGTAGTCGTGTCAATCCCAAATGCCTAATCAACACCATTCCAGAAACAACCCAATACTGCTTGGAAAGATACAAAGCTGTTTGACCCAAGAAGGAAACCCATGAAACAATTCACACCATTGCCGTGACCTTTATCAAAGTTGCTATCCATGCTTCTCGAGGGGCATATAGTGGCTAAAGAGGTGCTGAGAGAACATCCTCCAAGGTTCCCCGGATTTGATGAGTCCAAAACCTGTGCATATCACATGGGTGAACGGGGGCATGATGTGGATAATTGGCTCACCTTGAAAATCAAGGTCTAACAATTTATCGATAGAAAGATTCTCAATTTCCAAGAGCCGGAGCCGCATGTTCATTAGAATCCGCTATCGGAACACAATGTGGTAGGAATGAGGAAGCCAAGTTCGATGAAGATGACAAATATGAAGCCAAGATAAAGCCATCCATCGTGGTGATGTTCGATTCCGTCATGAGGCACATCAAAAGGGTGAGATAATAGACACCTTGGCTGAAGATTTAGGGAAGCACAATTTCCAAGTCAAATATACACCCCCTTCATGGGCGAAAAAAAAATGAAGTCATTATGCCCGATGGGTGGGGTTGTATGAATGGGATTTAGAATGATGAGGTAAATCCCAAAGAGGAAAAAGATAAAGAGGAACAGAAAAGAGAGAAGATTCACCAAGGCGACAAACGGTTCATTTGAGAGACATGTGAGCGAGGCGAGACTGTTGACTTGTTGGGCTAAGACAGTGGTCGCTACAACTTCCATGTCAAATACATACCTCCTTCATGGGCTTCAAAAATGAAGTCATTATGCCCGATGATTGGGGTGGAATGGACGATGAGAATGATGAAGGTATAGTGTCCATGATTACGCCATTCGTAATCAAACTGGATGAGATCGACAAATATGGGGAAGAGAAATGTCATGTGGAGCTGATTACCGTTCAACTTCCAGTCGATCAATTGAAAACTTTGATGATTGAAGAGAATGAACCGCAACCAATGGTGATTACATTACCCCCAAAAGTCGAATTTGATACCAAATGCATGCCATGGGACTATTCCCCGAACGAAGTTGATTCCATTACCCGATCGGGTAGATATTATGCTCCAAAGGAGTGAGAAGTTGAAAAGAAAGGAGTGACAGAAGAAGATGCTAAACAACTCTTATCTGTCATGAAAACGAGCGAATTTAAAGTAATAGAACAATTAAGGAAGATACCGGGACAAATTTCTCTGCTTGATCTATTTAAGACATCTAAAAGACATAAGATGATTCTTATGAAGCTCCTTAATGAGGTGCACGTACCGAGATGAGGTGCAATTGAAAGATTTTGTCAGCAACGTCCTCTTGAAGGATCAAATTGCCTTCCCAGATGAAGATTTTCCAATGGATGGTCACTTGCATAATAAGGCATTATACATCGCAATCAAGTGTAAAGGCAAGGAAGTATCTCGAGCGTTAGTTGACAATGGTTTAGCTCTCAATTTGTGCCTATTAAGCACGCTATATCAATTAGGGATCAATGAGGAGTCTATAAAACCATTGAAGGTGACTGTGCGATCATTCGATGGCATGAAAAGGGATGTTATTGGAGACCTTAAATTGGAAATGATCATTGGTCCCATTCCTTTCCTGATCGACTTCCAAGTCATTAACATTCTAAGGATCTTTAATTTGTTGTTGGGAAGGCCATGGATTCATATGGTGGGCGCCATTCCATCGAGCCTATATCAGAAAGTTAGATTTGTCATTGGTGGAAAGATGATCACTGTACATGGGGAAACAGATTTCACGACCTACAAAGAGAGTGCGATACCGTATATTGAGCCCAAAGTAAATGAAGAGCCAAGCTATCATTCTTTCGAGATAATCTTGATGGTGCATGTACCTGCAAGCAGTGTCATGAAGACTCCAAAACTTTCTCCATTGTCTACCATGTCAGGACGAGTATTATGTCAATACGAGTTCATTCCTGGAAATGGACTTGGGGCAAATGCCTTAGGAATCAAAGAACCAATTGCTCCATTTGTGGCCAAAAGGAGAGGTGGAATTGGTTACATAGGGGAAAACTCCAATGACCATCATGAAGATCGAAGTGATTATGTAAGAGAAAGCTCCAATGACCATCATGGAGGTCGAGGTCGAGGTCGAGGCTTCGGCCGTGGAAACCATGGATACATTGGAGGTCGAGACGATCGTGCTATCAATTTGACAATGTGGAATAGTAAGGCTAAAGAGCTTGCCTATCATCATATTCATATTAAGAAAACTTTTCCTGGATCCTCCAAGCTACTCCAAGAGGAAGATATCAAAGTTGGGAAAGAACCAATTCTACCCGATCTTTTTGAAGAGAACTCCATCGACGTCATCATATACAAAGTGGAGAATGCTTCTACATTAGAGTAGGAAGATCATCCTAACTCTTTTTCTTGCACTTATGTCTTCTTCTTATGCATTATTTCTGTTGTGTTTTCTAGTTTCATTTCGATTCCGTTCGCAATTTCAATCTTGTTGCACTTTCAATTTAGTTGATCTAGTTGTAATGTATTCTTTCAATTCAATAAAATGTTCAATGTTTTAGAACGTATGGAAATAATAACCAAACCTATGATGAACATTCTCCTCACTTGTGAGGCTTGAGGCTTTGGATTTCTACATCGCTCCTAGTAGTGAAAATGACTTTTATGAGAGCAAAGACGTCCAAGGATATGAGGATTAGCTCTCTCTTCCCATTATTTCAAAATGAGTTAAAAAAAAGTGATTTCCAAAAAGAGCATTTCATGAAACTTCATGTATTTTTATTTTTCATATGTGATTACTAACCATGTTTATTGCATGTCAGGCATGAGCATTCGCATATTCATAATAGGTTTTTATGTGGCCCGAATCTTTTAGAAGAAACCGCCTGTGATATTGAGGAAGACAATGAAGATGAATAGTGGTTTAGAAAAAGAGTGAATTCGACATGAAGAATCAAAACCAATTACAAAAGAAAAAACAGTTACCATTAATTTGAATGATAATGACAATCCCAAAGAGGTTAAGATTGAAGAAAGCCTATCTTCCATAGAAGCAAAATGGATTACCAAACTACTTAAGGAATATCAAGATATCTTTGCATAATCTTACACTGATATGTCTGGCCTTGATCCAAAGATTGTTGAACGTGCCTTACCAATTGATCCAAGCATCCTTTCGAAGAAACAAAAACTTCAGCGAACTAAATTGGAATTAGCAAAGAAAATAGAAGAAAAAGTTATGAAATTGCTCAAAGTCGGATTTATTGAGGTGGTTTCCTATCCAGATTGGGTTGCCAACATAGTTATTGTGTTGAAGAAGGATGGACGAATGCGGGTTTGCATTGATTATCGTGACCAAAACAAAGTAAGTCATAAGGAAAATTTCCCGCTGCTTCATATCGATGCCGTAGTAGATAGCACTGCTAGGTTTGAAACATTCTCATTTATGGATGAATTTTTAGGATATAATAAAATCCTCATGAAGAAAGAGGATAAGGCGAAAACATCCTTTATTACACCATAGGGCACATTTTGCTATAAAGTAATGCCTTTCGGTTTGAAGAACGCCTATGCAACGTATTAAAGGGCGATGGTCACTCTATTTCACGATATGATACACAAGGAAATCAAATTATATGTAGATGATATGATTGCCAAATCCAAACAAGGAGAAGATCATGTGGTGGTACTCAAGAAACTATTTAAAAGACTCAGAAAGTACAAGTTGAGGTTAAATCCCCACAAGTGCGTATTTAGGGTAAAATCCGGTAAGCTATCATAATTTGTGGTTAGTAGAAGGGGTATTGAAATAGATCCCTCGAAAATCAAAGCGATATATGATCTCAAAACTCCCTCAACGGTGAAAGAGGTAAGAAGCTTATTAGGGAAGTTGAACTATATTGCTCTGTTCATCCACCAGCTTTTTGAAACTGCAAAGCCATTTTTCAAGTTGCTAAATAAGAATGCCAAAGTGAAATGGGATGCAGAGTGTCAGCAAGCCTTTGATAAGATCAAAGAATATCCAGTATGTTCACTAGTACTCGTGCCACCAATCCTTGGTATCCCGTTGATCTTATATTTAACGATTCATGATGAGTCGTTAGGAGCTATGTTTGTTCAAAAGAGACCAAGTGATGGTAAGGAACAAACTATCTATTACTTGAGCAAGAAATTCACCATGTCTAAGATGAATTACCGGGCGGTTGAAAAGACGTGTGTTGCACTAATTTAGGTGTTGCATAGGCAAAGGTAATACACTCTTAATCACCAAATCTTGTTAGTAACTAAGAATGACCCGATTAAGTTCTTGTCAGAGAAATCCTTCTTGGTTGGGAAGTTGGCTAAATGGCAAGTTCTATTGTCAGAATTTGACATTAGAAGCTCCTCACAAAATCTATTAAAGGACGAGCTATTGCGAATATGCTCTTAGAAAATTCTCAAGGATCTACCAATCATGAAGAAGATGAATTCGATGACCGTGTCTTGGCGATAGTTGATGATAAATGGACCATGTACTTTGATGGCACAAGCAATCTATCTGGATCAGGAACTGGGGCAATGTTAATCTCCCCAGAAGGATAGCATTATCCGGCATCTGCGAAGTTAGTATTTTCCATGCACCACAACATTTCTGAATATGAAGCATGCATACTTGTCTTGCAATTAGCTCTCTCAATAAAAGTAAAGAAGCTGCAAGTATACGAAGATTTCATGCTTATTATTTTACAAATGACAGGTGAATGGCAAACCCGAGATTCCAAGTTGGTGCCCTACCACAAATACTTGGAAGAGATGATGGAAGAATTTGAAGAGATCACATTTGATTTTCTAATAAGAGTTCAAAATCATTTTGCAAATGCTCTGGCTACTTTATCATTCTTACCACAAGCGGAAGATGGTCTAGATATTAAACCATTGAAAATCAACATTCTAGAGCAACTAGCATATTGCATGGTAGTTCAAGCGGAGTTTGATAATGAACTATGGTTTCATGATATTAAGAATTATCTCTAAATAGGTGAATTTCCCGAGGAGGGCCAACCGGCTGATAGAAAGTTCACAAAGAAAATAGCCACAATGTTCTTTCTTAGTGGTCAGACTCTCTACAAGAGGTCATTTGATTCAGTCTTTGCTAAGGTGCATAGATGCCAAAGAAGCTGATTAAATCATAAAAGAAATTCATGAAGGCAAATGTGATTCGCATATGAACGACCATCTTTTAGCCCGCAAAATCATGAGGTTAGGGTATTATTGGATGACAATGGAAACATACTACATTCAACATGTGAGATATTGCCATCAGTGCCAAGTCTATGGAGACCGAATCAACGTCCCTCCAAATGAACTACATCAGATGTCTGAGCCATGGTCATTCTCGATGTAAGGCATCAACATGATTGGTCTGATTAATCCTAAGGCTTCGAATGGACATCGTTTCATCGTGGTTGCAATTGATTACTTTATCAAGTGGATTGAAGCAAATTCTTATACTAATGTTACCCCCAAGAATGTGGGAAGGTTCATTAGGTGTGACATCATCGCTAGATATGGAGTTTTTGAAGCGATCATCACTAATAATGGATCAAACTTAAACAACAAGATGGTGGATGACTTGCTCCAGTATTTTCACATTCGCCATTTGAACTCATCTCCTTATCGTCCACAAATGAACAGAGTAGTGGAAGCAGCAAATACAAATATCAAAAAGATACTATCTAAGACAGCTGAGAATTTTCATAATTGGTATGAAAGGTTGCCATATGCTTTAATGGCATATCAAACTTCAATTCGGACATCATCTGGGACAACGCCATTCTCTTTGGTTTATGGAATGGAAGCCGTATTACCTGTAGAAGTGGAGATTCCTTCGTTAAGAGTGTTATCTCAATTAAAACTTTCTGAAGCTGAATGGACCCAACAGAGATACGAATAGTTCAACATGATCGATGACAAGAGGTTGAGGGCCATATGTCATGGTCAAGCCTATCAAAAGAGAGTTGCTAAATCTTTCAATCAGAAAGTTAGACCAAGGCATTTTGAAATAGAAGATCTTGTGGCAAAGAAGACCATTCCCAATAATTCAGATCCTCGTGGGAAATTCACTCCAAATTATGAAGGCCCGTATGCTGTCAAGAAAGTCTTACCAGGTGGAGCATTGATTCTTGTAGACATGGATGAAACATAATCGGCTCATCTTGTAAATTCAGATGTAGTCAAAATATTCTACCCATAAATGAAATGAAAAATCGGATTGGATATTTCAGAAAATGATTTGGGCCACTTTAGAGTATTTGCATATCATGCATACCATGCATTTCATGCGCATGTTTGTTCATTTTGCAAAATAAAGCCCAAAGGAGTTTACGACGATGTGAGATAATAGATTCTCCAATGGAGTTGGTAAAAAAGAAGAAAATCCAAAGGAAGGAAATCATGAAAAATGAATCGCCAGAGGAATCAAACCAGAGCACATACGAAAGTTGGCTGTATTGCTCCAATTGGTAATAAGGGTAGTGCAAATGAATTCTAACACTTGATTTTTAATTTTTGCAGATTTCCACCAAGTTGAAAAGGTAAGTATTCCATGTCCTTTTTGAAAAGAAATTAAATCTTAAAAAGGTTGTCATTCAAAAGAAGCCCAATTCCCTAAGTGGGGCAAATCAAAACAAAAGATCTGAAAGATAATCTTTCATGGATACTCTAACCAAAGCAGACAAGAGGTTGGTTGTATTGTTTCAATTTGAAATGAACAGTACAAGAAATTATTTTGACACTTGGTTTTTATAGGAATCGCATCAAGTCGGTCAGGTAAGAGGTGTGTTTGGTAATCATTCTATTCCTAGAAATAATTTTTGCTCAGAAATAATTTTTTTATTCCATTCCCGAAAATAATTTCTAAGCATTTGAAGGTATTTGGTAAGTGCCAAAATTTCTATTCCTAGAATAGAAAAAGAATAGAAATATGTTTGGTAACTGCACAAAATTACTTTTTATTAATAATATTTTAATGATATTTTGAATGTTTTAATATTTCTTTCTCTCTTTCTTTCCTTTTTTTATCTTTTCTTTTTTTCTTCTTCCCCTTCCTTAGCCCATGGCCAGGTCGCCGATGTCAGCGACTGACCACAGGCCATGAAAAATGAAGAAGGCCAACCAAGAAGAAGAAAAAAAAATTTCTTTACCATTTTTTATTATTGTTCCCAGAATTAAGAATCAATCTTTTTTTATTCTTGATTCTGTTCTAAAATTGATTCTAAAAATCAATTTGTTCTCGGGAATAAAAAATTTACCAAATGAATTTTTGTTCTTTCTTTGTTCCAGGTAACAAAAGATTAGAATCGGATACTGTTTTGCAAGTTACCAAATAGCTCCAAGTATCTCTAACTCATGAACTTAGATCCTAAAAAGTTTACTTTTCCAAAAGGATTGAATTTTCCTCCCCAAGTGGATCAACATTAAATCAAAATAAATCATTTCAAAGATCATCTCAAAATGTTTCAACCAAAAGGTTTGAACATGCATTGCACATCAAAATTCCCCAAAGAGAATGATTTGACAAAAAGTCTTAAAAGATTCAAAGGAAATATTTGAATGAAATCAAATGGAAAGACCTTCGGATGACGAAAGGTAAGCTATATCCAAACATGTCCCTTATACACTTGAGAAAAATGAAAGAGTGGATGTCAAAAGTGAGAAATAGTCTCATCCCAAGGAGATAAGGGGTATTTGCAATGATTACATGGATTAAAATGATAAAAGGCAATTATTTCACTATTCTAAACACATGATTATCCCTTACAAGCCAAATTTGAGCCCAAAAGATGAAGAAGCTTTTCAAAAGAGCTTTGTTAAGAACCACCTCACGTTGAGGCAAATTAGGAGGTTCATGGTTGACATTTTTGGGAGAAAAAGATCAAGAAAAATTCTATTACATACACTAGCATTAATCTTTTTGTGATGACTTCAAATGAAACCATATGAAAGCTCAAAAACATCCCAAAAGGAATAAGGGCGTTTCTCATCCCAAACACATTATCCTTTTGCAAAGCTCAATTGAGCTTGAATATTCATTTCAAACTCAAATTGGTGATCATCTCCTCATGCTGGGACATGGCATGTGATTCACCTCAAATTAATAATATCAAAAAGGCATGACAAAGAGTCCTTAGAGCGCAAAAGGTCGAAAGCCAATCAAAAGCGTAGACGTAATGAGAATCAAGGGCATGAAAAAACAGTGTGCCTGGTAAAAGCAAGGCCGATGCCCAAGGAAAAATAAGCAAAGGAAAAAAAAGTATTCAAAAGAAGAAAATCAAAAACAAAAGCTGTGGAAAGATCAAAGATCACAAAAGTTAGAAGTTGAAAAGAAAAGACCATTATGAGCATCTAGAGGACTCTTATGGTCATGAAAGGATAAAAGATCGCTAGTGAACAAAAGAAAGGGTGGTGATGCCAAGAAGATCACCAATTTTACAAAAACCCTGAATCTAAAAAAAATGAGTCTTTTGATCATACCTAATACTAATATTACAACCTCTCCTAGCACGTGTCGCCCCCAGGGTTTACTCCCCGGCTATCGGCCGTGCGGGTGTTCCCTGGGTTACCCAAAAAAAAACAAAAAAATATATATATTAATTACAACCTCTCCCCAAAGACTCTTCACATTGGGATGTTGAGAGTGGCAACATAATTTCATATCAGAAGCCATTGCCTAAAGAAGAGTGGGCAATTTTGTCTTATCTTATCCTTATGGTTCTTAACTTGTAGACCCTAAGCAAATCAGAAGATGATGAAATTCTTTCTTGACCTCAAAATGCCTATCCTTAGAATAGCCTTTGACTTAGCCTATATTACGATCCTTCAAAAAGACCTTAGTGGATTAATCAGATTATATACATTGCGAATATCCCCGAATACCTAAGGATTGATTATGAGAGATAGATTGAGAGATATAAAGTGATTCCCATATCAACGGATGAAAATGAAAGCCCAATTCATAAATTGAGATAAATCATTTCCACTTAAGGTCTTCCCATTGATGATCTTAAGCATTTCTTAAGAAATTTCAAGTTATTTGCTCAGATACATCCTTTTGAAGGAAGTTTGATTGTATAAATGCACTAATATGATAAATGCGTGTTTTGACATCAAAATGTAAAACATTCAAAATCACCAGATTGTTTAAATGGTTCCGGGTCTTTCCTTAAACCCTGATTTTTCAAATGGTTCTGGATCTTTCCTTAAACCCCAATTTTTCAAACAAGGTTCGTGGATTTATCCTTAAACCGCAAAGTTAGTGGGTTTATCCTTAAACCGCATGATTAGTGGGTTTATCCTTAAACCGCAAGGTCGTGGGTTTATCCTTAAATTGCAAGGTTCGTGTATCCATAAATCGCAAGATTCATGCGTTTATCCTTAAATCGCAAGGTTTGTGGGTTTATCCTTAATTTTCAAGCCCATAGTTTTGTCCATCACTATCATCATTCTATACTCTCTAAAATAATCAGCAATAAATCTCTCATAGATGATAATCGTAAATAAGCAAATAATGTCCTTCCTCTCCCACAGTCATCAAAAGTTCATCAAAAGCATCAAAGTGAAAAATTGGATCGGGTCAAGAATTTTTAGGCAGGTTCCTTGATAAGTTGTTGTGAAATTTTCATTGTCTTTTCAATTGAGTTGACTAAAACTCAAGTATCACCCCATCTTGGAGATCAATATCTAATGAGCATATTCTCAAAGAAGGGAGCTATTGACACATGATTTTTAGTCAAATTTTCAACTTTAATAAAAAAAATCACAAAATTAGGTTTAGGAACCTTAGCTATGCTTAGGAACCTATTTCTAAACAAAAAATAATTTTTCTAGATTTTTCTTTAATTTTTCATTAATTTCTTTTGGTAAAAAATAGGAGGAAAATCGAGAAAAATACGAAATGAAGTCCACAAATTTCCCAAAAATAGTCATTAGTTTTATTTTAATACAAATATCAACCTTGCAGCTTCAATTTTACAAAATTTCAATGGAGGATATGATTTCCCCAAATTTAGGCAAGTTTGTATCTTAATTTAACCTAAAAATCCAATTAATCCTTTTCTAGACATTTTTAGGCTATAGTGTCTTCACAACAATTGATTCTAGGACCTTGAAATGCATATTGGTCAGTCCAATTTCACAATTTTCTAAAAAAAGATTTAAAAGCCCCAAATTTAATCGGAAATTAGGGATTTTAGGACCTAAATTAGGGATTTCATTCAATTTAAAAATTTTTGATTGAAGCTTATACTCTCCCTGAGGATAATCGACCGTGGGGAACCCAATTTTGCCTTGAAATTAGCAAAGTTAGGTCATTTAGACCTCCAATTGAGTGAAAACTCATTTCACCCGAATTCAAATTCGGGGTTTTTGGGTTTAATTGAGATAAAAATTTAAAGCGATTCCTTTACCCAAAAAAAAAATTTAAAGCGAATCCATATTAAAGCAAAATGTGTCGAGGAGCTGAAATTTGAGGTCAGAATTGTGATAACGTCAAAATTGGGTTTAATTTGCAATTTAAACCTATCTCGGGTTTGCCGGGTTGGTTTGACCCGACCCGACCCGTCTCGGGTTAGCTTCTTTCTCACCCAACTTAGGGATGCGTAGGAAAGAGGAAGGGGAGAAGAAAGAAGAGCCGAGTCAGCCCCGTCCGTTCACCGACCTAGATATCCCAATTAGGCATGTGCAAAATGGAGATAGACAGCTGGAGATCTCCAGCTGTTGATCCGGATCCATTCTAACTACTTAGGTAGGCAGTTAGAATCCAGGAATAGCTCGAGGGAAGAAACAGAAAAGAGGTGAGAGAGAGGGAGAGTGCATAGAAACTATTCGTGAAAATTTCAAAGAGAGAGAGAGAGAGAGAGAGAACTAGAGAGACAAAGAGAGAAATCAAGAGTGGGAAAGAGTTGAGGTCCCTCTAGCCGAGTGACCGGCGCCATCCCGACGGGAAAGGCGCCGGCGAATCGTCCATTTAGGTGACCTCCTCCTCCACTCACCTAGCGGAAACCTGATCGGGAATGCCTGAAACTCAGCTCCGATCTCCACATCGGGGACTTTCCCGGCGAAACCAGACCCGGAGGTTGATAGAGTAGGTGCAAGAGGACCAATCCGTAGCCTTCTGCTAGTTCGAAATTTCCATTTTGGTTGCCGGCGACGAAGGTAAATTTCGTTCCCACTCGTATACCAGCTGCTTGTTGAAATGCCCGAGTGATTGACAGAACCATTACTTGACTGATTCAGTGATTTCCTTTCTGCTTTTGTGATTGTTGAGTCTATATCCATGTTTCTAATCAGTTGTTTGGTTGTTCTTTGCATTGTGGATCATTGTTTCCGCATTTTCAACGAGTTGGCCACATAATCATCTTCACTGGAACTTCAAAACTTTGCCGAAGCAATCCCTACGACCCAAAGCTGTTCAAGTCAATTTTCTGTGATCTTCTTTTGAAGCTTAAAATGCTTATGTTGATTGCTAGAACGAATAGGTGGCTTAGAACTGGATGTAAATAGTAGATAGTCTTAGTTAAGGTAGTTTCGGACCTAGGATTTTTAACCTAGAAACCGCCGATCAACTAGTGGCCGGTGGTGGCCGGTGGTTAGAATGTGATAGGGTGATGCCTTAGGATCACAAGTGGTGGCTAGAGCATCGACGAAGGTCACCTAAGATAGGGCCGAAGTCACGGGGAGGAGAAAGAATGTTAGGCTAGATGCACATCAGATGTTCAAGAAAATGCCCAAGAGAAAAAGGAAGAAATGGCGCCGTTTTGGCACTGTCCTCGCCGGGAACGACTGGCTAGTCCAACACAGTTGCACCGATCTGAACCGGTCCAGTTCATTTCTAGGGAATAAAAAATAGAAAAAAACTGTATAAAAGAATAAAAAATTCAAGAAAATTCAAGAAAAAAAAATTCAGAAAATCACAAAAAAATTAGAAATTTAGAAAAATATATAGAAATTAGGAAAATTTAGAAAAAAAAATACATATAAAAAACATAAAAATTTTCATAAAATTTTAGAAAAATCATAAAAAGAGTAACATTCAGAAAATTCAAGAAAAATGGAAATTTTAGACTTCTAGAAGTAGGAAAATCAAATAAATATTTTTTCACAAAAAAAGTTCAAAAAATTCAAAAATTGCAAAATGGGTCAGAACACTTGTGGCCACCCTTTTTGAATAATATTAGAATTTTTGGGGATGCACAAGTTGTTCTTTTGGAAATTTTCCTAGTTTAGAGGCTAAAAGGGGCTTAATCCCTAAAAACCCTAAAAGGGGCTTAACCCCCCAAAAGGGGCCTAACCCCTAAAAAATTCTAAAACCCCCCAAAAAAGCACAACTCACAAGAATGAACAAGCCTTTAGGGCTTCACTAGACCTTGATTGTTTTGATTGATTTTCCTTTTTTAGGGACAATATTAGGATTATTGTTTGTGATTTGAATTGATTATGATTTTCATGATTGATTGATTCCTGCTCATTTAGAATGATTAGGATTAGCGGATAAGTCTTGAGAAATTGCATGCTACGCTAGACACTTCAAATCGAGTTAGGTACCGAAATAGCCTTAGAGATTTCGACATCAAAGTCATTAACTTAACCAAGTCCCCCTACCCATGATATATCTAGTTCGTAGAAATCAATATGGTTCTACCCTGTCTCGATTGGTTTCTAGTATGCTATTAAAGACTAATGGCGACTCCAAAATGAAATGTAGACTAAATAGGTCGTATTAGAAAATAAATACCTGCTGTCTCGTGAGGTATGGTCGGGGAGAGACCGTCGTTCATCTAGTAATGAGATACTTTACCAATCATGATGAATGAAAGCACCTCCAAGTGCGCTCCTGGGGCGCAGCTCGACATAGGCGAGCTCACTCGCAGTGTTTGGCGACGAGCCTCAAGCTCGCCCGAGGTCAGTTAGCTCAAGCCTAGCTAGATCAGGTGAGCTCGCAACATATGGCGGCGAGCCTCAACCTCACCCAAGGCTGGCGAACTTGGTCTCGCTAGATCAGGCAAGCTTGTGGCCTCTGCTGGCGAGGCTCGAGCTTGCCTATGGCTAGTCACTAGCCTTAATTGTGACTGAAGACTCGCTGGAGAAGAAGGTAAAAAAGAAACAAAAAGAAAGAAAAAAAAGAAAAAGAATAGGAAAAAAAGAAAAAGAAAACAAGAAAAGAAAAAGATAGTTAAAAAATCGATTGTAAACATACAAAAATAAAAAAATTATTAAAAGCAGTGAGTGGAGAAAAATCAAATTTGATTTTCCATACAAAATGGCAGAATATATATATATATATTTTTTTTTTGGTAAGGTAAACATTTGTATAACTAATCATAAACCAAAAACAACCTAAGCTCGAACCACCCACTGACCATACAAGGACAGAGAAATGTCCATACAAGGTCAAAGGAGGTCCAGCAGGGCCAAGAAAAAAGGCAAAAGCCATCTAAATACAAGAGAACCAGCGTCCGAAAAAGAAAGAAAAATACTATCCAGTCCGGAACTGTGAAAAAGAACCCCGTGACTAATGGGGTAGCCCACCGATAGCTGAGAAACCAGGAGCCGGTCCGTCTATGCCATCTAGAGCAATCCGAAGGAGCATTAACTTGCCGAGGGAAGGAAACGTCTGAGGACCTCTCCATACCGCAACGTCAGCCGGGGAACCCCACCTGCTGATACGCCTGAGTGATCGCATCCCGCCAAAGCAGCCGCAACTAGGAGACCACCGCAGCAAGGGCATCCGGACAGCGAAGAGCAGCCGCCTAATGAAAGATAAGCAATCCGAAGAAGCCGCATGGGTAACGCCTATCCCGCTGTAAATGCAGTCAACCGCTGATACAACCTGTGTGATCATATCCTGGAAGCATCAACGCCCAGCCTCCTAAGCAGTGGTCCCACGGTTACCCGGGGACAGACCCCAATTTGCCTGTAATATATTGTCTAGCTCTTTTTCAAGTTTCAACCGAACACGGGAAAATTGTGTTATTTTCCTAAAAAATGGCTTTCTAGAAAACATTTTTCAGAAACGTAATATTCTCTACGAAATGAACGGATCCTTAGAATTGTTTCTAGTGTTCCTCACCAAAGAGAGGGAAAGCAAGCCTCCCTACAAGAGCTGAAGGAGAGGTGACGGGCTCCACAATTGCGATCCTTATTTTAATGTACCGCCGTCTACACGCCTCGCATCCCCAAGTTGGAGGGATATTTTTTCTTCCAACCCTACCTTTGGAATACCCCCGATTAGATGAAGCCCTCTAAGGTCTAACATAGGACCTCTCTCTCGGGTAGCTAAACTTCTGGATGAGGATTAAGGGTTCAGGAAATAATCACCGTTTACAGTCTTCCAAAAGAGGACACATTAGGATGTGTTAAGACATGATCAACATTGAAAATCTACCGGAAGAGAAGATAAATGAGGATTAGTTAGGCAACGAGGAAACATTTAGAGTCTACCAGAATAAAAATGTGGATCGGAATAAGCAAGAAAATTAAAAAATAAAAGAAAGCACGGCTTTATACTATTTCCTAAATTCTAATACAATGTTTTACAACATTGAAGCTCATTAAAACTATTCTTTTTTGTTGAACAAATTTGTGACATTGAATGGGCAATTACAAATGTTAATTGGAAGCTGTTGAGAAAATTTTTTTCTATATTGTGAAGATTGACAAAACCTTTCATAGTGTCTATTAAATCTTACGAAAGTATTTTCAGGTGATATTCACGAAGAAACAATGTTCAGACTCTAGTTATTATCATCTGAATATTGTGTCTGAAGTTCTGATTATTTACTTCGTGGAGATCAAATATGTTATGGAGCTATATGAAGACATCGACAAATCTTGGACATGAATATTGTCAAGATGTTTGAAATCTTCAGATTCTATGCAAAGTTTGTTCAGACTCAGGAAGTATTCAAGACTCGAACTATATCATCTAATCGAGCAGTCTATTCAGACTCAAACTACAACATATATAAATATCACAAGAGCTACGTATCTGGCTCGGATTTCTTTCTTGAAATATGATGATTGATATTCGATCTTAAAGATTATTTTGCAACGAACTTACTCAAAGCAAAACAACTGTGATTGATTGACAATCTTCTTTAGGCAAGATACTCTTACCAAACGAAGAACTCTACTAATGGAAACTCAGCTTTGGTTGTATGGGCGACTAAATCAACGGGAGATTCTAATTTCATCACTCAATGGCTACTCAATTCCCTTGAAACATTCGTATCCAATGGAATGATTGGAGAATGATCTTCTGAAAATTGTCCAACGGCTAGATTGGAATTAGATGAATATAAAAGTAGCTTCTGGTACTGAAGAGTTAGAATATGAAATTCCAAAGTACAAGAGAGCTTCTACCTTACACATTTGTCTTGGGATAAGAACAGCGGAAGTGCCATAACTTTTATACGGCGCTCACTTGAGTGCCATAACTTTTTTTACGCTCATTTAAGTATCACAAATTTAAAAAATCGATCACTTAAGAGCCATCAGCAATTTGCATCACCGGAAAATCTGATGTGGACGCTGGTCATCCTATGTGGCACCACCGGCGCTGACGTGTACACTTTTTCTTAGTTTTTTTAAAGTTTTAATTATTTTTCGATTTATTTTTTAAATCTTTTATGTTTTATTTTTTTCATTTTTTTCTTTGCTTTTTCCATTGCTCAGAAGAAGTAGTCGAATGTGTTCTTGTACAACCTCGAGGCGCCCTTCGTCTCGAGCTTGGTTTTGATGGTGTCGAGCGGGCGCAAGCACATGTAAGTGAACGCACTGGTTACCCTGCCTCTGACGGCGCCAATCAGGGCTCGCTCAAAGACAGAGAGGTTCTTTATGAGGATTGCACTTTGGGACTGTTTCTTGAGGTGGGTCTGATCAATTTGGAATAATTAGGAGGGGAATTAGGGTTTTCAAGAGAGAGGGTTGTGGAGGAGAAATTGAAGCTGGCGACGGGATGTACGATGGTCTTGGGGGGTCTCAAGGGCAAGACGAAATGAGGGAGTTGGAGTGAAGAGGCTCGTGAATTTAGATGGAATTGGGTGGTGACTGAGGTGCGGAAATGAGAGGTCGAGAGATGCAGAAAGCCTTCCCTCCATCTTTCTCTCAAGCTTTAGCTCTCAGTTGCTATGGCTAATCAAGCTTCAAGCTCATGGCAGAACGCCTTTGCCCAGTCGCAAAAAATGGGGGAGCAACTGAATGGTAGTTTGTCAACGAGAAATCGTTCCCTTTGACCTTCGACTTTTGGCATCCTAATCTCTATTATGCTCGTGGCGGCTATCGTGGCTTGAAACTCCGGCAGTCATGGCCGCATGAAGCTTAGAGCTTGAGTGTCACATCCCGATTTTTGGGCCTGGGAAGCCACAGGTAAATGGTAAAGAATTGGGTGAGTGATACGACCTGAGGGTCGGTAATGGGATGGACAGTATGGTCGGAATGTGTGCACTGAGGGTTTGTCATGGTTCAATCGAAAGATGTTTATGAATTGACCTAGGGATCGATAGTGGAATGACTCCCTGATCGTGCGCATCGATTAGAATGATATGACTGTGGAAAGACCCTTCGACCATAAGGGACGTTAGTGAGATGGTCCGGGGCGATCATGGATCAATGCCGTGTTGGCATGTGTTGGTCACGGGTAATACCGCACGACCATGTTTCGGTCACGGGTGACCATGAGTTGATCCCAGGATACTGGACTTCTTAAGGTTACATGACAACCGAAGGTCGACCATGAGTCTTTGATACTCGAACGTGGAACGGTAGAAAATTGGCCACGGATCGTTGCGTTAAGTCGGGTAGGCCATGGATAGGCCATGTGCCAGGCCACGAGCCTAATGGCTAGGCTGCAGATCGGCCATTGTGCCAGCCGTGCCGGCTAGGCCGTATGCCCGGACATGATTGGCGCTTGTGCTAGTAAGCTAGGCCACGGACTGGCTACGTACTCGGCCTTGTGCTAGCCATTATGCCTGATCTTCATACCAAGTGTTGTGCCCGTAAGATCCGACTCTGACCAAGTCCCGTGCCCAAGAAACTTGGCCATGAATCATGCCTTGTACCCATCCATGAGCCGTGGCATGTGTTAAGTCCATGACCTAACCCCTTGCTCGTGTGGTCCAATGTGATGCTCAGCATGTTGCCCATATAGCCGGCGTAGTACCCGGCCCCTTGCTCGTGCAGCCCGGCATCGTACTTGGCGTGGGGCCTGTGCAGCCCAGCGTAGCACCTGTGCAGCCCGATGTAGCGCCCGTGTGCTCGGCCACGCGCCTGGCCATGTGCCCATGTGGCCCGGTAGCGTGCTAGGCCATACGCCCAGTCAGACCAGGCCACGTGCCTAGTTAGCTGGTTGGTTTGAGATTATCCCATTTAACTTGAATCTTGTCTTGGTTATGTTTAGGGATATTTGAGGACATTCTCGTGTCGAACCTCGGATTGAATGGGATTATTAAGATTGTTTTATTGTGGAAAACCCTTGAAAAGTAGGGGAAACAAGTATGATGCAGGGTTGTGATTTTGGCATCAATTAGTCAATCTTGTGCACCCCGGTTGACCAGAGTTAATTGTAGGTGGAACCAGTATTTTCTAAGGACTTAGATTGGCTTCACGGTTTGAAAAATTGTAGAATGAACTAGAAGATAAGGTTGGACTAAGTCAATTCTTCTTCTTCAAGCCATATTAATTAGCTTGGACTTGGAGACCTACCGTCATGATGATATGCAATAAATGAACGAAGACTTTGAGGCCTCTTTCATCATGACTTGCATTAATTAGTTGGACTTTAAAGGCATCACCATCATGACATGCATTAATGGCCACAAGACTTTAAGGGCATTTCATCATGTTATTTTGTCCATTGTCCATTAATGCAAAGATTTCCAAGATCAAGTTATTAATGGCATTTCATGATTATATTTTGACTATTATTCATTAATACTGAGATTTTCAAGATCATTTCATTAATGACTTAGATTCTCAAGATCATTTCATCATAACTTTTGGCTTATATTCATTAATGACTAAGATTTTAGGAATATTTTGTAATGAGGGCAAAATCTAGGAAGATTTGGTAATGATGCTATTTTATCTCTTTTTTGCTTGAGCCACTATAAATAAAGGAAGCCTTCCCCTATCTCTCACGCCATTCTCACGCCTCTCTCACCATTCTCACATACACCACCAACCTTCTCTCTTGCTTCTTGTTCATGCCGAGAAAGAGAGAAAGAGAGAGAGAGCTCACCGACTAGCTCGTGTCTCTTCTTGTTGTTCGGTAAACTAGAGAGCTTAAAGCCAAGACACCATCTTCCACGTGTTCAAGCCTCATGCCAAGATCCATTTACTCAAGTGTTCAAGCTCGAGAACCGCCAAGACTCCCGTATTCCTTTCTTGTTCTTGTTTTTATTATTGTGTAAGTAAATTCCCTAATATCGGGAAAGGATGTTGAGATGCGTTGTGACGTGGTTTGCTTGGACCATTTCTCGGTCGTTTGGTTGGTCGTAGTTGGTTCACTCTCTTAGTTTGATCATGTTTCATGTTTGATGTTGTTTTGAGATAGAACCGAGCCTTGGTTGGTAAAGTGTACATGATGTGGCCATGCATGGTATTCTCTTATTTGAACTTTGCTATTGATTTGCCATCGATGCGGGTGCGGTAAGGGCCGACTTATGTTAACAGCGATCGATATATCCTCACTTGATATTAGTGTTTTCACTTGCTGAGTCTCTCCGACTCATTCCTGTTATTTCCCCTTTTTAGGTCCGTAGGATAGCATCTCCCCCGGCCTGCGTTGGCAATCCCGTGGAGCAAAGAGCCAAAGTGCTCACCATGATAGATGTAAAAGAAGACCATGCCTATCACCGAATCACGACGATTGTAATGTTCGATGAGGGCCTAACGGACTTGGTGCCTCATCTGTACGTGGTGTGATATTGCTATGCGAATGGAGAATGGGTTGGATCCCTATGTGGGTTCAACGATGCTTTGGCTGTGCGAACGGGGCGGCTCCGAGATAAAGCCACAGGTGGGATGTGAGATGGCCAAGCGGACAGGATCGAGGTGATGGTGAAGAAGCAAGGAGCGAGAAGTCATAATGGGTATAGGATAACCCAAGTCAAGTTTTGCTATTTATAGTCAGCTATGAAAAAATGTGATAATTGCCATGACCCAAAAGAGCGGGCTTGTTAAAATATGTTTGCAGACACTATAAATATAAGGTTTGCTCATGATGCTTGTCGAAATCTCGTTGTTTGTTCTGATTGTGATTGTCTTGAGTTTACGTTTCCGCTTGTGCTTATTAAAATGATAATAATGAATGGGACGTCACGTTAATGACCCCGAGGTGAGGGCGTTACATTGAGCGGCCATGGTAGCCTCTTTCTCTCCCTAAGTTTTTCTTTTTTCTTTCTTTTTCTCCCTTTGTGTTTTTCTCTCTTTTCCAAGTACTGTTAAGAAAGCAAGAAATGCAGAGGATGTTAAATAGTGGGAGAAAGCCATGAAAGATGAGATTGACTCACTGGATAAAATGAAATGTGGAGTTCGGTAAAACTTTCCACAAATCAAAAGACAATTGGTTGCAAGTGGGTGTTCAAGAAGAAGATGTCTTAAGATGGAGAGATAAAACGATACAAAACTCATTTGTTTGCGAAGGGACACTTGCAGATAGAAGGAGTCGATTATGGTGAGATGTTGTCTCCCGTTGCTAAATTGAATTACATAAGACTTGTCTTATCCATAATAGCTGCGTACAATCTGGAGGTAGAGCAGCTCGATGTGAAGATAACATTCCGCCATGGTGATTTGGAGGAGGATAATTACATGAAGCAACCAGAAGGGTTTGTGGTCAAAGAAAAAGAAAATTTTATTTGCAAACTAAACAAGTCTTTGCATGGCCTGAATCAATCTCCAAGAATGTGGTACCAAAAGTTTGACTCATATGTCTTGAAACTTGACATTGTTCGTTGTGATGTTAATCATTATGTCTACGTGAAGAGGTTAGAGGATGATTTTGTTACCTTAACCTTATATGTTGATGATATGCTCCTAGTTGGAAACATATTAAGAATGATTAGCACTGTAAAAGGATGGTTAGCAAAACAGTTTGAGATGAAAGATTTAAGCCCAACAAACTTCATCTTGGGCATACAGATAAAAAGAGAGCGTGAGAATGGGAAATTGTGGGTTGAAAGTGTGTTGAAAAAGTTTAACATGGCTGAATGTAAACCCCGTGAAGACCCTCATGTCCACAAATTACAAGTCATCAGTACTCCAGTGTCCCAAGATTGAAGAGGAAGCTGAATAGATGGCAACAATCCCCTGTTTAAGCGCAATTGAGAGCTTGATGTATGCCATGGTGTGTACTTGTCCAACATTGCTCAAGTAGTGAGAGTATTGAGCAAATATATGTCCAATCCAGGGAAAGAGCATTATATGGCAGCAAAGCGAGTGCTTCGTTATCTTCGCGGTATATCTGACTTTGAGCTATATTATAGAGGCACGAAAGGCTCAAAGGAACAGCAAGTGTTAGAACTAAAGTGTTTTGTGGATGCTGATTAGGGAGGTGACATTGAAAGCAGGACGTCAACCAACAATTGTGTTGCTTCCTTATTCGGTGGAGCTATGAGTTGGATGAGCAAGAGGTAGAGCACATTTGCTTTATCTACTACTGAGGAAAAATACATGGCCCTTACTTATGCTATTAAAGAAGTGATATGGATGCGCAGATTGTATAAAGAATTTGGTTTTACACAAGGAGGAGTGAAGATTAGATGTGATAGCTAGAGTGCTATAAAGCAAGAATAAAGCATATCGGCATACAATATCACTTTATTCGAGAGAAAGTGAAAGAGAAGATTGTAGTGCTGGAGAAAATTGACACACGAGTGAATAGTACAAATATTTTGATCAAGGCAATGAGTACAGAAAAGTTTGAATGGTGTATAACTGTGCTGGGACTAAAGAAGCATGTGAAGTATTCACTAAGTGAGAGAATGTTGGGGTAGTCATGGCCACGGTTCAGGAACCGGCGGTTCCGGTTCAGAACCGGCGGTTCCGGTTCAGAACCGGCGGTTCCGATTCATGGCCATGTATGAACCGGAACCGGAAGGGGGCAGTTCCGGTTCTCGTTCGGAACTGGCGGTTTCGGGCCGGTTCCGATTCGAGGGGAAGGAGGAGAAAAGGGGAGGAGGAGGGGCCGTCGGCGTCGGCGACTGTGGCCATGGGCGGGGGCAACAGTGGCGACGGCGGCGAAGGTCAGATCTGGGAAGACGAGGGGCGGACATAGGAGAAAAGGGGAGGACCGGCACAGGGGAGAGGGGGGAAGAAGGGACCGACCATGACGAGGACCTTGCTGTCGGTCTGCGAGAAGAGCTCGGAGGCGAGGCCCGAGACGCAGACGGTGTGGTACAAGGTCAACACGGTGGTGTCCGCGGTGGCAAGGGGCTGGCCGGTGAGGGAGCTGAAGAGGACGAAGACGGCGTGGACCCCCGACAGGTTTAGCGCGGAGGAGTTACCGGGGAAATGGGTCACGAGCTTGATGCCAATGCAAGGGAGGGAAGGCTGGGAGGACCGGGATGGCATGAGGAGGAGGGAGGCGAAGGGGGCGGCGGCGGCAGAGAGGGGGTGGGAGTGGCGGAGAGGGGTGTGGACGGTGGAGGAGAGGGTGGAGACGTGGAGCGAAAGATTGGTGGGAGAGGACAGAGGAGGGCGTAGAGTACTGGAGGCGGTGGAAGTGGGGGTGGGGCCCTGCTGCACTGCAGTCTGCAGGTGCATGTAGGGTTTTTTTTTTTTGGAACAGGGCCTGGAACTGCCAGTTCTAGGCCGGTTCCAAAATTTCTGGAACCGAAACCGAACCTGTAGGCCACGGGCCGGTTTCGATTCCGAACCGCGGACCCGGTCAACGGGTCGGGCCCGGGTTTGACTGGGCCGATTCCGAGCCGAAACCGGCCCGTGGCCATGACTATGTTGGGCTGTGGTTCATACTCCCTATCGATTGAGTTTGAGCATAAAAAAGGAAAGTTTCTTAATTCTAGGAAACCAGAAAGAGGTCTCCTATTTTGGGTCAAATTGTTATCTATATATATTCTCTTTCTCTTGTAATTGAGGGATGTAACAGATAGATACGAGGTGCTAATTATAGTGAAATTCTCTACTAGACGAAGCCTTAGTTTAACGGTGAACCAAAATAAAAATCTTTTGTCTCGATTTTTTCTTCTCGCTTTTACTCTCTATTTTTTTGTAATTTTGCGCCGGTCCTAACATTTTACACTTACTGGGATTAAAATCGAGTCCCTGGGCCACTAGTTCCCTCCCTCTCTCTCTTTTTCTGTCTCTCTCTCTCTTTATGGCATTAAAGTAATCATAGCTTTTTACTGTAATCCGTGAACAAGGAGGACCAAGTGGATCAATGTTTAAAAAACCATCAAAAGGTTTGGAATTAAATTAACCAAATAAAAAAATTTATGATTGATTGACTGCCATAAATAGATGTAAGGCTTTATGGAAAAATTTTCCCAAAGTTAATCGATTCATTTACACTGAGCATGTGAACATTTTGTGTTGGTGACATTACACGTGCATTTCATGGATGTCCAATCGGCCAGACTTTTGTTTGTGATGATGATTCGCGTTGATAATTAGTCGCATGACTAATAATGTGTCTCTTTTTTCTAAGGTATATGCTTTTGGAGTCCGATAGATGCCCATAATAATTGAGAGAGTGATTAAGTATGTATGGGCCCAGAAATCTCGGCTTATTAATTGTCGAGAACATATAATTTCTCGAGATATGTCGGACAATGTTGATTTCATGAACAGATTGAACGGGAAGATCAAATTAAGTCAACGGGACGGTGCTTGCGTTCGTTGGGAGGAGCTGATTTGTGCAGACTCACTTTTCTCTTTATCTCGTCCCTCGACGAGACAAAATGGAGACAGCTTTAAAAAAAATAAGCAACTTCCTAAGCTTTATTTTATTTTATTTTTGAAAAAAAAGGTTGAATGATTGAGACATGATATGAAATTTTTTTTTGGTAAGAAGAGACGGGGCATGAATTGAAGATCGATAAATGCTAGTATTTACCACTTTTGTACTTACCATAATCAGATACACCATAAGTAATATTAGCACGCCTCTCGTCTCGAAAGCGAAAGCTACTCATTTTCTAATAAAGTGATTATGTGTTAAGGAGAGAAACCGGTTTTATGTTTGAGCTTGGAAATTAGATCAAGCGTCAATGAATCGATATATTTATGATCAGCCTAAGTTTTATCATGGAATATAATTTGAGGTGTTCAAAGTTTTATAGTCCCTAGCGCTCCTAGGTACCCCATGTGTAGTTCCTAGGTGCCCCTCATCACAATCTATCCTCGATAAATTTGTGTGGCCACTTTCAAATTTCATAGTAAGGTTCTCTTAGCACCATATTTTGTGACACGGTTAAGTAACTAAGTTGTATCGACAGAATCACATGATACGGCAATTTATTTAACAAACACCCCACATTGAATTAAAATTGAAAAAAAAAATTAGACACTTGATTGAATTTAAAAAAAAAAGCCACCTGAACATAAAATGGATAAAATTCAGGGCTAATACCACAAAAAACCCTAAACTGGTACACTTGTGACACATTTACCCCAAACTATTTTTTTGACCATAAAAAACCCCAAACTGGTGCACCTGTGACAATTTTACCCTGAACATACCATGAAAAACCCCAAACTGGTACACATGTGACAATTTTACCCCAAACTAATTTTTAATATTATTTTTTTTATTTTTTTGAGTGTTTTCTTTTCTTTTCTTTTCTTTTACATTTTCAAACTCTGGCCGGTCGCCGATCCGGCGACCGGCCAGAGGCGAAAGCCGGCGAGGGCTGTCCTCGCCTGCCCAGGGCAAGTGCGACCCTCGCCCGACTCAGGTGAGGGCGGCCCTCGCCTGCGTCGGGCGAGGGCGGCCCTCGCCTGCGTCAAGCGAGGGCCCCCCTCACCCGACGTGGGCGAGGGTCGCCCTCGCCGACACCCTTGTTGGCTCGCCCTCGCTCGACGCGGGCGAGGGCCGCCCTCGCCGGCTCACCCTCGCCCGAGTCAGTGAGGATCGCCCTTGCCAACGTTGGCGAGGGCGGCCCTCGTCGGCTTCCGCCTCTGGCCGGTCGCTGGACCGGCGATCGGCCAGAGTTTGAAAATGGAAAAAAGAAAAGAAAAGAAAAGAATAAAGATAAATAAAAATTCTAAAAAATAAAAAAAAAATATTAAAATTTTAATTCAGGGTAAAATTGTCACATATGTACCAGTTTGGGATTTTTTGTGGTAAGTTCAGGGTAAAATTGTCACAGATGTACCAATTTCGGGTTTTTGGTGGTCAAAAAAATAGTTCAGGGTAAAATTGTCACAGATGTACCAGTTTGGGGTTTTTTATGGTAAAAAAAATAGTTTTTGGTAAATGTGTCATAAGTGTACCAGTTTAGGGTTTTTCGTGGTATTAACCCTAAAATTCAAGTACTTATTGTTTCATTATATCTATACATAATTATAAATTTTTATTTTTATTGCATGAGAACACGATCACACAATCTCCACTAACATCAAGAAAACCCTAGAAGTGCATTCCAGCTGCGCAGAAATCATCCTCAAAAGCTCAAACCTACTGATTGTTGCTAAATCGAGAAAAAACATGCAAATCGATTTTTACTTGGTGGTCATAGTCAAAGTTATATAGGAAAGAAATCATAACTTTTCGATTTGGCCTCGCATGGACATTATTGCTCAGCTTTTTAGGTCAAAGATGCTGGGCTGCGTAACTTTGAATCATCATTAACTTTGGTGGAATCGCACTCCACGGCAATCGACAACATCCAAGTCAGCATCGGCTGCCTTTCGTTGTCTTTACGCTAGACTCGAGCATCTTTCCAACAACTTTCGACTCTTTCCGATATAATAATGATTCGTCAAAATCAATGTTACATTGTCCAGATATATCACGAAGAAAATTCATGAAAAAAAGAAAATAAAAGCGATTTCCCGTATAAATGGAAAGCTACCCCAAACTTATTCCTTTAATCTTAGAATTAATATTGCAAGTGTTGCAATACTTACTTCTGAAAAATTGGAATGACGAATCACCGTACGTTTGTCATAACCTATTTTTTTTTCAATTTTAATATTTTTAACTAGTGTTATACTTCCATTCTTGTCTTATCCTAAAGAATACCAAACCTCTAATCCAATAGTATACTAGTAGAATAACCGTGGGAATTTTTTTATTCGCGTAAAATTGGAATAGATATTATTCATTAGATTGTATCCTATTTCATATGAATTTTCCCCTATAAAACAAAATTTAGGTGGATTTTTTTGTTCATATTTTATCAATGTAATATATACTGACCCCTTAATAGTTAGGAAATTCCTAATTGTCCTTGTTGGATGACAGATGGATATTTTATATGTGGTCAACTATATTATTAAAATATTGAAAGATAATATGAAAAAATTCATGAAAATATTCCAAGGAAATAAGAGTCACCAAAAAATTTAATACTTGATTGCACTTTTTGAAAATTTAGAACTCGATTGCAGTTTATTGATAAGTTTTAAGATTTAATTATACTTTTTAAAAATTTTATACTTTTATTGTATTTTTATTATTAGTTTTAGGATTTTCAATGTAATAATTTTTTTTTCTTTGAACAAAACTCATGATGTTCAATAGTGAAGGAAAATTAATAGAGAATGCGATAGAGATATTGCTTGAAGGGAGAACCCTCGATCCCTTGCAATTTAGGGTCTTGTGTACGACTTCTAGGGACAATCTCTAAGAAAGAGCTTGTTGTTGGATATTTTAATAGATATCCTTTTGCGGCACTTGTCATCGACTAGTCAATATCTTTAATTGATTAGCATTGGTGGTTGACGGCCTGTCGATGCAAGGAAAAGTTGCTCCGAAAGTGACACCCACGATCGCCGAACTCCCACTTTCAATATCTTTAATAGATCCATATGGGTGGTTGACAGCTTGTTGATCAAATCCGAGGAAAAGTTGCTTCCCGTACTACTCCCTCACTTTCTTATTATCTTTTTCAAACTTTTTCTTTTACTTTTTTGTTTAGTTTTTCATATTCTTTTCTATAAATTATCTAAAACTATAATTTTTACGTAATTGACAATATACAGTTGACGTACAAAAATGCAGAATATAACAAACAAAATATCCCGTTTTTGTAATATATATAAAATATACTTTTTATGTAATTGAAACAACTTGATGTTTTTATAAAATAGGTGTATTTGTCTTCACATTAAATGTATTTTTGTAATATATATAGTTTTTTAAGCGTAATTCGCAATTGTGTTGGAATAAAAATTGTATCGTTGATTTAATTTAATTTAGCATCTTTCAAGTTATAGGAAAATGATTAAGTGACTGTCTTTAATCAACCGTGATAATAACAATCTAATCTGAACCACAAAAAAATAAATAACAAATAATTAGAAATTATTATAGGGTCCACTCCTTCAAAAATTTGTGACCCATAACATGCCGTTACAATTGCCCAAAGATTGATATGCTAGCATAACTCCAAGTTATATATGTACTTCCAAACTTATAACGGAAGAAGACATTGAATTTTTTTCATTCAATATGTAGATTACCAATTTAAATAAGTAGAGTCTTGAACTTTTTTAACTATGTCTCATAGACTGGAAAATTTATGCTCAAAAGATTAAAGGAAAAGATCATGCTCAATATATATACACCTATCTCACACAACAACATTAAGTATATTTTGATGATAAGTTACAACAAAATACCAAACAATTTTTCTTGATTGAAACAATAAAATTATGAATTCATTGCATATCTGAATTTCACACCTTGCCTTCACTAGCTGAGCCAACAAGGAGCACAATTAAATACAAAAATTGGTATGTGAGTAATGAAGTACATTACAAGTGAGCATTTGAACTTGGAAGTCATATTTGACAAAGAATTATAGTGGGTCACCTAAATCAATTTTGTGAACCAATTTTAGAATACCTAGCATTGTCTCTCCGCCATTCACATGTTTTCAGGGACCTGGAAAAAGGGCATTTCGCTTATAAGAAACCCCAGAAAGCTCACTCGTGGGCCAACTTGCGAGATGTGGGATTGTTTTTGGGCTCATCCTGTGAAAAAATGTATATGTGGAAGCCCAAGCTAGTTGCTTTCAGTGATATTAGTAGCCGAGGTAAGTGCCGGGAAAGAAAAAACATGCACGGAAGAGACTTACTATTTCCACATATTGATCCAATTGTGATTCCTGTGTAAACAAACGAGCAAGTGATAAACCTGAAATTGACCGGCATTATAAAACTTTGCGCAAAGTGCAATCTAAGCCCGATACTTCTTATCTTATCCAATAGAGTCCTTAAGCTTGTTGAGTAATATGTAATATAATCTCTCCTCATCGATTTTCGATCTCTCCCTGCGTGGCTTCCCATTTCCATGGCCGACACTTTGTTTGGTGATGAAATATTAACCGTAAAAACAAATAATTACTTCATTTTTACCTCCTATTATATTTTCCCTAATAAAGGAAAGATTTCCTTGGGGCTCCCATGACACTTCACTTATTTTCACTTTCCTCAATCCAAATACGCTCTGAGTCAATTTAAAGAGTTGTTTTGAGCGAAAAATCTGGCGCTATAATGCATCTTTGGCGAAGTGTTTAGGATGACAACATGAAGAGGTTTCGAATTTGGTTACATAAGATTTTTGGTCGCATCAAAATGTCATTGCCAAATTCATGCTGGCGCCAGAGCCTCCAGCCAGGGAGCCTCCATTAGGCATGTTCCAGCGAAGATTGTATCCTGATTGGGCCAACAGCCCGCCCACATGACGCCTTATCACGAAAGCCCAGATTGTCTAAGCTTTTTTCTTGTTTTTGAAACCCAAATTCCACTGTTCTTTGGCTAGAACTAGAACGACAACAGTTTTCCGAAACTCCTTTTTAACTATATCTCTGATTGATGAGCTAAGTGACATCCATTATTTGTGACCCACCAAAAAGAGATATGGTTAGAGGGAGTTTCCATATTGCTCAGGCTAGATTCACTGAATGATTTATCATGAGCGATGGCGTTTCAAGTTGATGGCTAGCCCAGAAACAAAGCAGTATTGGTTTAACACGTTGGCCAGTTTTTGACATTTACTCGGCATCAGATTCAAAAAGAAGATGAACACACCTGCGAATGGAACATGTGAGATTGTTGGGAAATTTATGTTGAATTGAATCTCTTTCATTCTCCCTGTATTCACCCATGTGTGCATTAACACTGATAATACATTTGCGATCAGGATTAATAAGCAAGAGGAAAAAGGGTCTCCTTGTCGGATTCCTTTCAAAGGCTCGAAATATATCGTAAGGGCTCCCCATTTAGCTCAATACTGAAAGTTACAGTGTTCACATGTTGCATTATCTAGTTCACCTGCATTTGCACAAAACTTATTTTCTTTAAACACACTTCAAGGAAATCCCTGTCGTAATTTTCTTGACGTTGAGTTTCAGAATAGCCTGGAACTATTCTTCTTTTTTCTTCTCCTTAATCAATAGTACCTCCGGCACTTGTATTTGCCTCCATCAAACAAAAAACACTTTTCATAGGCATAATCAATTCAGGAAGCTAGGCCTTGAGCCTATTGGCCAAGGCTTTTGCAATAACTCTATATGCAAAATTGCCTAAGCCTATAGGAGATATGGGATGTCACGCCCCGCACCCTATGAGCGCACGATCATCCCTCGATGGTCAAACATTAAATGCGACGTCCCAGACACGTCACCGACCCAACCCAAACATCAGAGATTTAGCACGCGCGGAAATAAATAGAAACAACCCGGACAATTAATAATGACAATGGATAGCAATAGCACAAAACAATAATTGTAATTCCTACATTTGACAGGTACAAATGGCGTCCACAAAAGATAATCCCCAAGCTAAGCCACAACAACAGAACCACATTTGTCTAAAGGGGCAATAGTTGCAAACTTAACTCCTCCACAAAAATGGGAACTCAAATATCGGGCACTTGACCCGTTTTCGATCTCCGAGTTACCCTTGCAGCGTCTCCCATCACTCATGGTCATGGATCTGAAATGGTTATATAATAACCGTGAGAACGAGTCTCAATAAGCAACCCCTATACCCACGTAGGCCAATGCGTACCCAGACAAGTCGTACATGCAATCGAACCGACAACACATATATAATTCATATCAATGGACTTACCTCGCCATCCAATCACTTGCCCACACTGCACATTAGTTAATCAGAATAATGAAATATTATCCCGATAATACAACGCAACCATTCAAGCGCCATCCACACTCACACCCAACCAATCCAACCATCTCGCGAACCGCGCTACTGCGCCTCAGGTTCATTCTCACACATTCAATTAGCCAATTCAATCACATCCACTCAGCCAATTCAACCACACTCAATTCGCATGCATGGTCGAACATCTTTCTCACTGCCCGCGCCACTGCGCCTCAGATCCATTCTCACTGCCCGCGCCACTGCGCCTCAAGCCCAATCTCACAGCCCGCGCCACTGCGCCTCAGGCTCAGCCCTCAGATCAAGCCGGGCTTGGTCCCGCGTAACCACGCCTCAGGACATTTTTCCTTTCCAATGACCTGCGTAACCTACACCTCAGGTCTAGTCATACCTTATTCGCCACACCCGCGTAACCTACGCCTCAGGTTGGCAGCCCTCCGATCAATCCGGGCTTTTTCACATGCACATGCACCACAACACAGTTCGTCATTCTTACACATCATAACAATCAACTCAAGACACACTCATCACTTCCCAATTCGCCAAATCAATGCATCATGCCAATCCCAATCACCAGTGACCAACGCGAATGACAGCCAATCGAGCATTGAATCACACACAAACAACCAATGCTCTTGACATAGATTCCACCATTAGATAAGCCATAAAATCAGCCACACCTAGCACATCAAACAACCGAGATTCTAACAACTAAAGATACAAATGTGCACTCACAACCGGTCATCTTAAGGCAACAACAACCAGCCATAGAACCACCGAATATTATACGCTAATCGTGTGTCAATTCAACCTACTTACTTGGCATTAATTCACCACGACACTACTCGCCACTCCGACACATATTAATCCACATTTCACTCAATAACCCACCCAACATCACTTCTTTGTCCTACTAAAATCCAGCCATCAAAATAACCATTGACATATGCGATTCAGGCACCAAATCAGCCCACACATCTAGCAACGCTCAACTGAAACATAACTCACCATTCCAACACAATTTTAACACACATTTCACCCGATAATCCAACCGATGTCACTCCACCAAACCAACCATCGAGGCCCGCCATAATCCATCACCGAATCAGCCTTAAACAACTTAAATTCCAGCCATACCCAGTCCGCAATTCTAGCAACTCAATTAGTCCTCAAATAGCCCTCAAGCCATACTAATTAGTCCCTAAATAAGTCTACTAGTACCCAATGTCCTAGACAAGGTTTAGGGCGTCGCTTACCTCTGTTTGAGCAATAAAACGGGGCTGGACAACGGGGAAGTCATTGGAACGGCGGCGGCGGCGGCGATTGGCGAGGCTCTCAGCCACAACCGGGCGATGCGGAGGTCCGGCTGAGGCAGCAGTAGCTCGACGACAGCAAGGGAGAGCTGGGGTCTCGCCGGAACGGCAGCAGCTCTGGCGTTCGAACGGTGGTCCACGGCGGCGACAGGAACGGGGCGGTGAGGGCGGAACAGGGGAAGGGAGCGGTGGCCAGAACAGGGGAGGGGGTGGCTGAGGGGGTGCGGACCGGCGGCGGCGACCACAAGCTGGCCGAGCCAGCGGGCGGTGAGCTGGCGGGCTGGGCTGGCACGACGACCGGGCGCGGCGAGCTCGAGCAGCGGGTTGGGGCTCGTTCGCGGCGACGACGGTGGTGCGAGGGGAGCGGTGGCGTCGCAGGCTGGGGGGCGAGGCCGGACGTGCTGGTCGGCGGCTCGGCGAAGCCTGGTGGCGTCGAACACGACGGTGGGCTGAGTTGGGCAGGGGCGGGCTGGACTCTGCGAAGGAAAACAGGGGAAGGGGAGGAGAGGGGTCACAGCGGTGGTGGTGGCTCGGTCGGGCTACGGCGGCGCGAGGCGGACGGCGGGGCGATCGGCGGCGACTGGTCGGGCGACGACGAGCTCGAGCGAGCAGGAGCAGGAGCAGGAGCAGATCCAGAACCAGTCGAGCTCGGGGGGAAGAAAAAGGAGAAGAAGAAAAGAAGAAGAAAAGAAAAAGAAAAAGGAAAGAAAGAAAGGGGAGAGAGAGAGTGGCAGAGAGCAGGTCTGCACGGGCATGGGCAGATGGGACGCACGCAGGGGAGAAACGTGCGCGCGGAAGAGAGAGAGAGAAATAAAAGAAAATAAGCTTTATTCTAATATTAAATGCGATCCAATGGCCTAAATTCAAAATCGAAAAAGATTTACCGGTCCATAATAAGCCTCGCATATAAAAAGGGGCAAAGATCAAATTAATTAAATCAAACTATAACGAGGGAGGTCTACTAGTCCAAATTTGCACCTAGTCAAAAACTCCTCTTTTTCCATCATTCCTGACAATCTCAACGTTGACTACGATCGTGTTTACACCGTCCAATTTATTTCGTCCTGAAACTCCCGAAAATCGACTGCCAAGTCTGGGGTCTAAATAACGGCCAAATTCGATCGAGTGCGATTCTAGCGAAATCTTAAAATTTAAAAACAATAACCGGGAGTGATCAGTTCCCGGGCGAAATTTTACTACAACCACACTGACGAATTACACGTTTATTAAATCCCCAAAATTGGATCAAAATCCGGGATGTCACACTGATCAAGTCTTTCAGGGTTAGGGACTTTAGGAGTTAAGAGTAATTCGCATACTGTTTAACGGAGGATTGAGGGTCCCTGATTCAAAGGACTACCATATTTCCTTGAAAACATATTTCTGTATCACATCCCAATTCTCTCTATAAAACAAAACATTCATTCCATTAGGCCCAGGTGCTAAAAGTGATCTCGGTTCAAAAATAGGATATTTCACTTCTTCCAAGTTGACAGCTTGAATTAGGGATTTATTCATATCCTCGGTCACCAAAATAGGACACTAATCAATTGATGAAAGGAAATTGCAACGTCCTACAGTAGTGCCCAACTCCATGAAATACTGCAGTGTTGTTTGTTCTAGTTGGGGTTCTCTACACCGTCATAAGGATTCTTGAGAATAGAGATCGTGTTTCGCTGTCTTCTTCTAAAGGTTGTTCGGTGGAAGAGCTTTTCCCAACCCAACGAATCAATTCAAGCCCTCATGCCCCAATACATTTCCTCTTGGCGCCACAGTTCTCCATTTGAGATTTAAGTTAAGCTTCCCTGTCCCTATCATGCATGGTATTGCTATTTGTTATTTGCTGTAACTCATAACTCAGGGCCTCCACCGGACGTCTTGGATTAGAGAATTTTGTTTTACTCCAACTAGCTATATATCTAAGACTGTTCTATTTTTCCAAACAAAGACTTTCCACAGCAATCGCTGGAGTTTCAGGCTTCACAAACTATATTCTGACAATCTTCAGGATTCGCTATATCAGGTAATAGAAGTAGTGATAACTCAGGCTACACATAACGAAGTGTCGTAAAAATGCACTTGCAATAACGACTGATCATGATTATACTTTTAGTAATTGCAGATGATGAACCATACTTGCATTATGAATAATAGGTAATGCTTTTCAGAAACATGTGTAGAAACCCAGCAGAATAAGTTCAAAAGGGAAAAAAGAAAGAACAGGAAGCAAACAACAAGGAAAGTGTAACTGCCAATTTCATTTGTTTTTAAATGCAATCATTTCATCTAACGTTAATATGCTATAAGTGTCTAAGTTTTTCTATACATGATGACTGATGGAGTCCAACTTCAGTGTCGCTCCCTCTATTGGAAACACAATGCTATGAAGAGCAAAGCACTTTCGCACCGGATCCATGATTTCTCATGATGAGCAACAACCAAATTCTTGACGGCCGAGACATCGTCCCTGCTCCCGATCTTGATCATCTGTCCCTTTGGCAGGGCTGCAGGGTCGTCACCGATGTCGAGAGCCTTCCTGCTGACAACGCGGTAGATCTGAGTCAACACTTCTGTGAAGGTATTCTTGACATTTAGCGCCTCCAACGCGGATGTCTCCATGAAGAAGGTATGCACTTGCTTTGCAAATGCTTTAGCATCATCGAGGGAGACTGCACAGAGATGGTGCAGGTCCGCCTTGTTACCGACGAGCATGATCACGATGTTGGCCTCAGTGTGGTCTCGGAGTTCCTTTAGCCACCTCTCCACATTTTTGAACGTGCGTGCGGAGTGATATTATAGACTAGTCCATGCCATGATAATACGCACTTGCAAAATCACGTTATCTATGTTAAACACAGCAGGTCATCAGACAAATATTATCGCTTCAAAAGAAGATCAGACATAATTAAGGATAGATCATGAACAACTCTAACTTATTCCTAGAGCTGTAATGTTACATTAGCCAGTAATGATCTCTGCCAAACACACAACTCTAACTTATTCCTAGGGCTGGCAATTAACTGCCTTCTTGTTCAATGATAACAGACAACAACTTGTATTAGCATGTTTCTTAGGTCGTGTAAAGCCATACCGGTACAGAATTGCAATCCAACCGTTTGAATGATCTGTTGGGGAAGAAGCAAATTTGAATAATCACAATTGGCGGCACAACAAGTGTAGAAAGCGAGTTAGCCTTTGTGACCGAACTTCTTGCACGCGACGTGAAACAACAATGCTAGTGTAAACTTTTTCTTTACCCATAATAAACTTAAGCATCCACGAGTGCTTGACATTAGTTTGCATCTCGAACTCTGTCATATACAAATTCTCATCTCTGAATATACACGAATCAAGGTGGGTCACTGAATCCAAACATTGTCAATCTTACCTACCAGACATACACACGAATCCACCAGAAACCATGTCTAAGAAAAATAAATAATGCGTATAACAAACTTCTATAATAAGGATTGCATGAGGTTTGCCAAAGATTTGATTTGCACAGACAGCTCTACACAACTAGATTCTGATACTGAAAAGATAGTTTAGAAACAAGACGTCCAGCTAAGAAAGACTGTCTAATCAAAAGCTGTGTAGGATATGTAAGGAAATTCATAGAAAGGAGGAGATGTAGTTGTTCTCGGGAAGAAGCTGAGCGCGTAGAAGAAGAGTCAGGAGAAGAATCTGGTGAAGAGACTGAAGTAAGTAATGCCCGCCTGCCTATTTCGGTTGAAAATGTCATATGATAGCCTTCAATCGTTTAAGGAGAGACTTGATTTTGTTAAACTTTGTGGTGTATTTGTGCCAAATAATTACAGAAGCGGAAAGGGACTGAAAGTGTTATTCGAATTGAAAATCCAAAGATGGAGGGAGAATTTAAGCAAGACACGTTGGGATACAGTTGTTGCCTTGTTGGTGAAGGGGAGGGAAATTAAAAACTCGAATCTTTATCTCTAAGATGTAGTTAAGTCAATCAATCAAAGCAAAGAGCAAAGACAAGCAGTGTCGTGTCTGCTGTCTTTGTTGATAATCCGTCAGTTTTTTCTCGATCATTCATCATATCCATTCCCTTCTCCTTTCTAGTTTTGGTTTTTGGTGCTCATTATTGCACATCTTATTTCCTGCAGAGCGTTTAGCCCTCATTCGGCAACAAAGAGCAGAAGCTGCCAAGAAGCGAGAAGAACAGAAAGCTGGTAAATTTTTTTGAGGCGGCTATATTTGTCGTTCTGGTTTCACCCTTATCACCAAAACTGATTCAAAAACTCTCTTTTCATCTACAGCCAAAGAACTGAAGAGGGCAGATGCTCGCAAAAGATCCTTAGAGAGAGTGAACGGTGGAGTGCTCTCTTGCAAAAAAACAAAAAGAATATGTGAAGATTAAAGACATCACTTTTCTATTTTAGCAATTGATGCAAACAGTATATTTTCTCTTCCCAGTATTACTACTGAAAGCATGTGGTACTGTTCTCGATTGGCCTTCCTATGAGTAAAGGCGTTTCTGGTGACTATCTAGAAAATCTACTATGTTCGACTTGTTCGCAGAGCAATGTTTTGCTCAGAAGTTGTGACATCAGGTGACTGCTCCTTCTTGTGCAAGTTCAGGCTAAGAACCTCGTGTTCCGACTGTCCAGTTAATATATGGATAATGCCAATAAAAAGATGATATGATAAATAGGCACTGTGATTACTAGCACGGGGCTGTTTGTGTTAGACTTAATTATTGTTAATGAAGATGAAAAAAATCAGCTATCACAATTTTCTGATTCCGTAGAGAGAGATGAAATAGAAGACTAAAAAATTAACATTTACAAAAACTGTCAAGAACAAGCTTAATAGGAACCTGTTTTGAAGTGCACACAAACGTGCAAAAAAAAAATGACTTGTTCCACTTCCTAGAAAATAGCTAACAAACTAACTGCCTAACAAATCAAACTTGACAGCAAAACAGAAAAGACTAAAACGACAAGAAAAACAACAGCAGCACTGGGACATAGCTCCAACAAACTCCTCCTTGGATCAGTTGCTGCAGCAAACTCCAATTTTCTCCCTTAACAGCTCAAATCTTTCAACCTGAAGTGGCTTTGTGAACATGTCTACAAGCTGATCTTCTTATCTACAATTAACCAACTTAACTTTACCACTTTGTTGCACTTCACGCAGAAAGAAGAGTTTGATCTTAAAATGCTTGGTTTTGCCATGAAAAGCTGGATTATTTAATATTGCTAAAGTAGCCTGATTGTCCACATAAACTTCAATGCAATCACCAAAACTCAACCACAGATCCTTCATTATCTTCTTCAGCCACAAACCTTGATTTGCAGCTGCAATAACTGCTATAAACTCAGCCTCTGCAGTAGACTGAGCTACAATCTCCTGCTTTTTGGAATACCAGGAGAAACAAGCAGAGCCAAGAGTGAAGCAGTACCCAGATGTACTCTTCATATCATCTACTGAGCCAGCGTAGTCACTATCAGAAAAACCCTGCAACTTAAACTTCTGGCCTTTCCTAAACTTCACACCAAAGAACAATGTTCCTCTGATGTATCTCAAGACCCTTTTTACGGCGACCAAATGTAACTGACTAGGACTACTCATGAACCTAGATAAAACATTCACAGCAAATAAAATATCTGGTCTAGTTGCTGTGAGATACATGAGACATCCAATTAAGCTTCTATACATTGAAGCATCTACCGCTTCTGTTCCATCATTCTTTTGCAGCTTCTCCTTAGCAATCATAGGAGTGCTGACACTTCTACAATCTTCCATCTAAAACTTCTTCAAAATTTCCTTCATGTATTTCTTTTGGCAAATGAAAATCTCATGTGAAGTTTGTTTGATTTCCAGACCTAGGAAATAAGCCATCTTTCCCAAGTCTGACATCTCAAATGCTACAAACAGACCTTGCTTCACCCTCTCTATCAGGTCCACATCATTCCCTGTCACCAACAAATCATCTACATAGAGTGACAAAATTACAACGCTGTGATTCACCTTCTTGACATAAAGAGTGAACTCACTCAAGCTTCTTACAAAGCCAAAATCCTGTAAATATCTGTCTATCTTTTCATACCAAGCTCTTGGAGTCTGCTTTAGTCCATATAGAGCTTTCCTCAATCTATATACCTTCTCTTCTTGCCCTTTGGCACTGAAGCCTTTAGGTTGTTCAACAAAAATCTCCTCTTCGAGCTCTCTATTCAGAAATGCAAACTTGACATCTAGCTGACATATAGGCCACCCCTTCTTTGCTGCAACAGCTAATAGTAGCCTAATTGTATCAAGTCTTGCAACAGGCGCAAAAGTTTTAGAATAATCTACTCCCCATATCTAAGTATAGCCTTTCACAACTAGTCTAGCCTTGTGTTTATTGACAGAGCCATCAGGATTAAGTTTTGTTCTGAACACCCACTTAACCCCAATCATATTCTTGTCAGATGGTCTGTCAACAAGCTCCCATGTGTGGTTTTTCTGAATCATTGTCAACTCCTCCTGCATTGCTGCAATCCACTTCTGATCCTCCTTAGCTTCCACAAAGTTAGCTGGTTCAAGCACTGCCAAATTGCTTCTTTCATAAACTTCAGCAAGTGACCTTGTGCCTCTTACTGCCATATCATCTATAGTATCTTCCAATCCATTCACAACTCCATCAACCCGTACAGTTGTTGCAGTTCGTTGTTCTGCAGATTTCTTCTATCCTGCATTCTTTTCTTCCATCCAATTCCACTCATCTTCCTCTAGAAAAACAACATCTCTACTCATAGCCACCTTACCTGTCATAGGCTGAAAAATCCTATAAGCCTTTGAATGGAGACTGTATCCAATGAAGACTCCAGGCTCAGCTCTTTAATCCAGCTTGTCCCTCTTGACCTGAGGAACATGCGTATAACATAAAGACCCAAAAACTTTTAAATTCTTTACATAAGGTTTAACACCATACCAGGTTTAAAAAGGTGTTGACCTCTCTAAGGACTTTGTGGGCAATCTATTCAACAAGGACACTGTAGTACTAGCTGCCTCAGCCCAGAACTTCTTAGGTAACATCTTCTCCTACATCATACATCTGGCCATTTCCATAATGCTTCTGTTTTTCCTCTCACTGACCCCATTCTGTTGAGGTGAATAGGGGACAGTGAGCTGCTGCATAATGCTTGCTTCCTCACAGTTTAACTTAAACTTGTGAGCAATATACTTAGAACCATTATCACACCTAAGCATTTGGATTTTCTTCCCACTCTGATTCTCAACTAAGGCTTTGAACTTCACAAACACATTAGCAACTTCAGACTTGGCTTGTAGAAAGTAAATCCAGCTCATCCTAATCATGTCATCTGTGAAAGTAATGAAATACCTACTACCATTGAGAGATGACTCAGACATAGGTCCACATAAGTCTGTGTGGACTAATTGCAGCTTCTCACATGCTCTCTAGCATCCTCCTTTGAAAGGAAATGTGGCTTGCTTGCCAAGAAGACAAGTTCTGCACTGTGGAAATTCCTCCTCCAAACTTGGGAAGTCATCTGCCAAGCTATTCCTCTACATAAACAACATGTTCTTCCAATGAACATGTCCAAGCCTTTTATGCCATAGCTCTGCATTTTCTTCTTTGCACTTCAAAGCCATTTGTTGCATTTTTTGTGGCTTGAACAGGAAGCACTTGTCCTTCATTGGCATTCTCAACACTTCCTTGCTATTTGCATTATCAATAAGGCATTCCTTTCCTTCAAACTTCACCTTATAGCCCCTCTTAACTAATTGGCCAACACTCGACAGATTCTGGTCAATTTTTGGCACAAAGAAAACATCACTAATCAGCTTCACCTCCTGATTTCCTTCAATAGCCACTATACCCTTCCCTTGCACTTCGATATACTATCCATTGCCAATTCTAACTTTGGACCCGACTGACCTGTCTAGACTCCTAAATAGCTTCAAATTGCTAGTCATATGATTGGTACAGCCACTATCCACCGGCCATGCATCATTCTCAACAGGAGAACCGGAATAGGAAGCCATAAACAAGCATTCTTCCTCGGTCTCATTCACTGCTATCTGTGCTTCTCTTGCTTGCTAGTGATTGTTCTCTTTGCAAATTGCTTCCATGCGACCCATCTTGTGACATCTTCTACACTTTGCATCAGGCCTCCTCCAGCATCTAAAGGACTGATGAGTAGTTCCACCACAGTGTTGACAAGGCTTCTTGTTTTGCTTCCATTTGCCAGACCCACTAGAACTTCCTTCTTTCGCTGCAAACTTGGAGTCACCTGCATTTCCTTTGGACTGATTCCATTTCTTCCCTTTGCCTCCATCACTGAACTTCACTTTAGCTTGCAGTGCACCCTCTACAGGCTCTTCTCTTCTCATCAGTCTTCTTTGCTCCTGTGCCTGTAGGGCACTTAGCAATTCTGCAAGCTTTATGTCAGCTAAATCTCTTGTATTTTCCAGAGAAGCTATGGTGGCTTCAAACTTCTTTGTAAGAGACACCGGTATCTTCTAAACCAGCCTTTCATCCTTCAAGTTAGTCCCTAAAACTCTGATCTTTTCAGCTATCTCAATTAGCCTATCAGAGTATTCCTTCATTGACTCTAAATCCATCATCTGCTATCTCTCAAACTCCCTTAAGAGATTCAGCACCTTCATGCTTCTTATCTTCTCTTCTCCCTCGTATTCATCCTTCAAGCAATCCCATATTGCCTTTGCAGAATCACATCTCATGATCCTCGTGAAGATAATGGGTGAGACAGCAACATACAGGCAAGACTTTGCCTTGGCCTTTCTTGTGGTTCTCTCTTTATGGAACTTTATCTGATTCAAGGTCGGATTGTTTGGAAGTGGAGCAATTTCATAATCATTCTCCACAGCCTCCCATAGCTCATGACCCTCCAAGAATGCTGTCATCTTGATAGCCCAAGCTTGATAATTTTCCCCATTAAAGACTGGAGTAGCCATTGCAGAGAATCCACTTGATCTTGCCTCCATTAGCTTTGTCTTTGCAGGCTCGCTTACCCTCACTTCACAGTTCCTTAAGATCCCACAGAGGCTCTGATACCAATGTTAATGAAGATGAAAAAAATCAGCTATCACAATTTTCTGATTCCGCGGAGAGAGATGGAATAGAAGACTAAAAAATTAACATTTACAAAAACTGTCAAGAACACGCTTAATAGGAACCTGTTTTGAACTGCACACAAACGTGCAAAAAAAAAACTGACTTGTTCCACTTCCTAGAAAATAGCTAACAAATTAACTGCCTTACAAATCAAACTTGACTGCAAAACAGAAAAGACTAAAATGACAAGAAAAACAACAGCAGCACCGGGACACAGCTCCAACAATTATCGTAGCCATGATGGGTTGACGCTGCCAAGTATCTCTGCTCAATGTATCCAAGGTTGATTTTGAAGTTGGATTATGAGGTTTCAAGGTTAATTCGATCTTCTATGATCATATCTGAGAAAAAATGACCCACTTTTCAAATATTCTAAAATATAGTTTTTACTTTTACTTGATGGACAAAAATGGCTGTAGGTAGCGAAAATTTGAGCCAATACGGCATCATTGTCCAATCAAACTTCAGATTGAGTTGCTGCAGTATATGATCGTTTAGACGAAAAAGATGTCATCGGTCTTTTTTGTCCCTCGGATAGAAAAATATGCTCTTCTTTTGGGACATTCGAAAAGTGATGCCGTTACTGTCCTCAACGTGCTTTTTTGGGGACATATTGTAAGCGAGGCATTATAATTGGGATTAGGCCAATTTTCGATAGTATTAGATGGCTCAAAAAGTTTCTTTATTATGGTCATGGCGAATGTACTGGCTTGTAACCAGGTCTAAAGGTCCACACCTGGCAGAGTATGCACGGAGGTAAATTTAGTGCAGAGTGACATATGGACGACTTTATTGGCAGCTGAAATATGATGGAGAAGACGAAAAAGTTAAGAGAGAATGAGTGAAGCTCTCAAAGGTAGACACAAATGATCTCTGAACTTTAACTCAATATATAATATAATCATTAAAATTTAAATTTGTTCAATATGATTCCCGAACTTATGCTCAATATATAATATCGTCCTTGAACTTTTAATTTATTTAATGTAGTCTTTAGATTTTTGGTACATTTTTAATTTATTCTCTGGATTATATGAAAATGTTTAATGTTGTCCCTGAACTTAAATTAATGAAAGGATAACGTTAAAAATTTCCATACAGTCCATAGACTAAATTAAACATGTACCAAAAGTCTAATGACCATATTGAATAAATTAAAAGTTCAAGGACGATATTACACATTAGGCTAAAGTTTAAGAACCATTTGTGTCATTATCTCCTCATAGTTCTTATGTCTATTTCCCATGGACCAACTTGATTACAAGCACCAATTTTCTAGGCCTGTTCATTTGTTATATGTTACACTTAATCTTGTTACTTCTTCACTAACAAAGTGCATTTTTGCTGAGGACTTTTGTGAATTAGAAATGTTTATTGTGTTAAAACACACATCAAAACCAGAAGATGATTCTTGTACAACTACAGTCCACCCTAAGTGAAACGAAATCTTTCTCCATCCACCGACCTATTCTCATTTGTTTGATGAGTCTACGGACTCGGTCTTCGGAGAACAAATAGTGGGGTGCTTAATGTAACCCCAAGTGTCATAGCCGTTCGAGAAAGATCTAGCAAACATAAATATGCTATTAGCTTTGCTAATTACGTGATGATTTCGTGAGGTCCGCTTTTAATAACTTGAATCCTAGGTGAGCATGATGCCGTGAAAGAGCTGATAAATTTTGTGAATTCGCACCACAACCATGATTTCCCATGAAGACGAACCACCGGCTTTCTCAACAGCTAAAACATTGTTCCTGTTCGCAATGCCAATCGTCTATCTCATCGGCAAACTTGCAAGGCCATCAGTCAAGAGCCTTCTTGCTGATTAGACGACAGATCTGAGATCATTGTTGGGACTAACTATGTAACGACCCGGTCCGACGAGGGCGGGGAGTGGTCGCCGGGGCCAGAGGACCTGGACAAGGAGCGGCTCCTAGCAAGCTTCTAGGATGGCAAGGGGGCATGTCTCTTGTCCCACATCACCTAGGGAGGGAGATCTTGGTGAGTTTATAAGGCTTGGCCCATAATTCTTGTGTAACGCATTTTACAACCGTGAGGACTTAGTGTCCAAAGCGGACAATATTACACAAGGAGTGGCGCAGCGGAAGCGTGGTGGGGCCGAGGTCATTACAAATGGTATCAGAGCTGACTTCCGACCGCGTGTGGGGCCACAGCGAGGACGCTGTGCTTGAAGGAGCGGAGAATGTAACGACCCGGTCCGACGAGGGCGGGGAGTGGTCGCCGGGGTCAGAGGGCCTGGACAAGGAGCGGCTCCTGGCAGGCTTCTAGGATGGCAAGGGGGGCATGTCTCTTGTCCCACATCGCTTAGGGGGGAGATCTTGGTGAGTTTATAAGGCTTGGCCCCTAATCCTTGTGTAACGCATTTTAAAATCGTGAGGACTTAATGTCCAAAGCGAACAATATTACACAAGGAGTGGCGCAGCGGAAGCGTGGTGGGGCCGAGGTCATTACAGCGGCTCCTGGCAGGCTTCTAGGATGGCAATGGGGGCATGTCTCTTGTCCCACATCGCTTAGGGGAGGAGATCTTGGTGAGTTTATAAGGCTTGGCCCCTAATCCTTGTGTAACGCATTTTAAAATCGTGAGGATTTAGTGTCCAAAGCGGACAATATTACACAAGGAGTGGCGCAATGGAAGCATGGTGGGGCCATGGCGGACAATTGTAATGACCTCGGCCCCACCACGCTTCCGCTGCGCCACTCCTTGTGTAATATTGTTCGCTTTGGACACTAAGTCCTCACGATTTTAAAATGCGTTACACAAAGGTTAGGGGCCAAGCCTTATAAACTCACCAAGATCTCCCTCCCTAGGCGATGTGGGACAGAGACATGCCCCCCTTGCCATCTTAGAAGCCTGCCAGGAGCCGCTCCTTGTCCAGGCCCTCTGGCCCCGGCAACCACTTCCCGTCCTCGTCGGACCGGGTCGTTACATTCTCCCCTCCTTCGAGCATAGCGTCCTCGCTGTGGCCACACGCGCGGTCGGGAGTCGGCTTTGATACCATTTGTAAGGACCTCGGCCCCACCACGCTTCCCCTGCGCCACTCCTTATGTAATATTGTCCGCTTTGGACACTAAGTCCTCACGGCTTTAAAACGCGTTACACAAAGGTTATGGGCTAAGCCTTATAAGCAATCCCAGGACTCCCCCCTAAGCGATATGGGACAGAGACATGCCCCCCTTGCCATCCTAGAAGCCTGCCAGGAGCCGCTCCTTATCCAGGCCCTCTGGCCTCGACGACCACTCCCCGCCCTCGTCGGACCGGCTCGTTACAAACTATGCAACCTAGAGGGGGTGAATAGGTTGCTTTAGAGGTTTTGAAAACTTTTGACGAAAACATCGTGTAACAAATAAATATTGCGTTACACCAAATGTATGAGAGGCAATGTATCACTTGTATGCTAGAAATGATAAGCAAAAGAATAAGCAGCCGCATACAATGATATACAGTGGTTCGATTTTGATTCCAAGCCTTTGTTCACTCTCACCACTAACAGCCGCAAATTGGGCTGAATTGCACTAGTAATTTACTAAACAAGTTACACTCAGCATACACCACTCCTATCAATTGATAGATCACATTACTATGAGGTGGATGCAGCTATTACTTGGTGCACTTGGACTTTCAACATAATTACAATGCAACAAGTGCTATTGACAAATAGCAGTTTTCTACTTACTACACAGCAAGTAGTAGATTTCGGAATTTTTATGAGCATTTTCTCTAACTTGTCGGTTTCAAAGACCTTCTCTTTTATTGACATCTTCAAAATAGTCATTGATGAGGTCCTAGTGAGGCAAGGTAGTTGTTAGAGTCATTGGTGCTGCTGTCCTCGGAAGTGACTGCCCATACAGCCTATTCTTGAACTTCTGCAGACTTTCTTGAAATGGCTTTTGTTGCTATATTGTAGCTACGGCTCTAACAACCTATTAGACTACCTGTTCTCCTTTCTGCTGAATCTTTTGCTGTGCATGTCCAGCGCCAACGGCTATAATAGTGAGATAATGGTCATATTAAATGATCCATTACCTAAACATTATCATTTACTTGATCTTTTCAGTTTCAATGAAATATCGTCATTTAACTGATATTTGTGATTGATGATGCTGTTTATACGATCCTTTAATGACAGTCTTGTGATCTTTTCTTTAATGAATTACACCAAGAGTATCACTCAGTCCTTTGAATATATCTGCACTTAGACAATGTAGATATTATACTAAGGATAGTTTGGATGTCATCAAAATCCATTTGGAGATGTTTCTCCAACATGAGTCAACACTTCCGTGAAGGCACTCTTGACATCATGTGCCTCTAGAGCATATTAGTCCACAAAGAAAGCGCATCTCTCGTGGAAACGGATTGGAGACATTGCAGGTCCGCCTAGTTTCCAACGAGCATGATCATGACGTTAGCCTCTTGTGGTGTTGCAAGTACCTTTTAGCCATCTTTCCACGTTCTCAAACATGAAATGCCGAGTGATAACATAGGATGACTGTGCCTTGATAATATGCACTCCTAATCGCACGATCTCTATTAGCTATGTCAAAGGATATTATGAGACAGTGAACGAAGCGAGATCAGATGGAGTTTTGGTTTCGGTCAAGTCCATAAAATGCTTTGTATCCCAGGTATCATTCTCATAAGAGAATATTTTAAACAACACCAAAACAACCAAACTCTGAGTAGAATGGAGATGAAAAATGATTAAATGGCATGAAAAACTACTGCAGAAGGAAATATAATTGGAAAAGTTATTATATCTGATGAGAACTTTCAGGTCATCCGAGAAAGCTGGTCTTTCTTTATTAGGAAAAAAGATCCAAGACACGAATTGCTAAAGTCAATAGATATGATTCTATGACCATAACTGGAAAATCTTCCGTTGGCCCAAGTGTTAAGGGAAATATTTCCGGATGTTGGTCTTGGGTTTAAACTCTCTTTGAGACTCCCATCTACTTTTTGAGCAAACAAATGTATCATCCCCGAGCCAACTCTACACTGATATTGGCTCTGGATGACACGATTCCTGGGTTGCATCCCGGAACTAATGCCATCTTGAAGCATAAAACTCAAATGCTTCACGACTCGGTTAGCCAAATGGGTTATTATTGTGTCTACTTTAGTATGGGTTTGCTGCTTTCTCATTAGGTTTTCACCACCATATGTTCATGTTTGGTGTAGGATGACATTGTATCCTCAACATGTATTCTGAATATTGAGATTACCACTGTGGCCCTAAATTTCTGATTCAAATTAAGCAAGGAGCTAAGACCTGCGTGCTTGATAAATTACTTGGGACGTAGGCGTTATGACAGTCCTAACCCGATGCACTTTTGCTTGTTCCAGTTGCATCTCATGAATTTCTTGTGGATGGTTGATCTAGATAACAACCAGGAGAGAGAGAGAGAGAGAGAGAGAGAGAGAGAGAGAGAGAGAGAGAGAGAGAGAGAGAGAGAGAGAGAGAGGATGGAGCATGAACCTATAAGACATATGCGAAGAAGCTGGAGAAATAGAGAACCTGGAAGAGTCTGCTGAAGTAAATGGGTACCCGCCATGCACAAGTTACTTGTACATTTTCATCTGTACTACTTGGAAGTTTTCTGATTACTTATTCCCGGTGCAAAGGCAAGCCTTGACTCAAAATGAACAAAATCATGAATCTAATGGATCAAATCCATTTTCGTCTGCAATAAAAGAACTGAGCCTTTCTTATTTTGAATTTCACTTTTTAAATGAGACTTTTCCTTTTTTGAGGAACTTTAGGTGTTTGCCATCTCTTTCCCTCTCGGTTTGATAACATTCCAGTTCGACATGGACTTGCAAATGACTACCAAGTAAGCCTATAACCACTCCATTCTTTAAAGTAATTGGAAGCAAAATAGTTTGGATTCTGATGGACGACCAACAATCCTTAAAAACTTCACCAGCTAGCTTGTGAATTGGAGACTCCAGTATCATCGGAGTCAGAAAAATCTTAACCACTTAAGGCAATTGTGACATTCCGGATTTTGACCCAATTTGGGATTTATAAAACGCGTAATTTGTCAGTGTGCTTATAGTAAAATCTCGCCTGTGAACTGATCACTCTTGGTTATTATTTTAAACTAGAGACTTCGCTAGAATCGCACTCGATCAAATTTTCGCCGTTATTTAGACCCTGAACTTGGCAGTCAATTTTCGGGAGTTTCAGGACGAAATAAATTGGACGGTGTCAATATGATCATTGCCAACGTTGAGATTGTCAGGAATAGTGGGAAAAGAGGAGTTTTTGACTAAGTGCGAATTTGGACTAGTAGACCTCCCTCGATATAGTTCGGTTTAATTAATTTGACATTTGTCCCTTTTTATATGCGAGGCTTATTATGGACCGGTAGACCAATTTCGGTTTTGAATTTGGACCCTCGGTTTGCGTTTAATATAAGAATGTTTATTTAAATTTTTTCGGAAATCTGTCTCTTTCTTTCTTTCTCTCCCTCTCTCTCTCTCTCTCTCTCTCCGGTCACTTTCTCCCCTTGCGCACGTCTGTCCCTCCCCTTGTCAGACTCATCCACTCCCCTCTCTCTCTCTCTCTTCCTTTCTTTCCTTTTTCCTTTTCTTTTCTTTTCTCCCTCTATTCTTCTTCTCCTTCGTGGGTCTTCCCTTCCTCCCCGACGAGTTCTGCTTCTGCTTTCCTCTGCTCGTCCAAGCCGTCGCCGCCGATCGTCCTGTCCCTTGCTTGCCCACGACGGCCTAGCCACCGCCGCCTCGTGCCGTCGCGCCACCCCAGCTCCTCCCCGACCGAGCCGTGACCGACTATCCTCGGCTTGCCCGCGAGGCGCGCGAGCAACAGCTCACCGCTGCGTCCGCCGCGGTCTGGCGTTGCTCAGTCGTTCGCCGACCTGTCCTCCGCCGTCCAGCTCGCCACCGTGCCACCTCGTAGCCGCCAGTCTGCTGCCTCCCTCTCAGCCTCTCCCCCTCTATCTCCCTCTCCCTCTCCCTCTCGCTCTCTGTCTCTCTCTCACCCCGGCTGTTCTCACCTCCCAGCACGCCGCCTCCCCGCCTGACCGTCGCCGCCGGTCGCCGCCCCGGCCGCCAGCCAGCCGCCTGCCTTGCTGAGCCGCCCCCGTGCCAGCGTCCGAGCCTTGAACAAGCCCACGCCCTAGCTCGTCACTGTTCATTTTTCGGGGGTACTGTTCACGGCCCGTTACTGTTCATACAGCACTGTTCACGGCCCATACTGTTCACAGAACACTGTTCACGGCCAGTTACTGTTCACGGCCGTTACTGTTCACTGAGTACCGTTCATCGGCCCGTCTTGAGCCCGTGCGGGTTTTTCTCCGAGCCAAAATCTAGTAAGTGATATCCTAATCCCTATTTAGTATAATGGGTATTATTAGACATGCTTAGGGATTTATTTAGTGCAATTTAGTGATTAAATTAGAAATTTGATTAGTCGGCGAGAATACGACTAATGCGTGAATTATGTGACGATTGATAGATCAATTTATGATAAGTATGTGGCTAGTTGTGGTGTATTGACTGATTGTATTACGGTGGCGCGTGTGGATGAAAATTGGTGTTTGTATGTGACTGTCTGAAATGTCGAAGGTGTGATCGGGTGTGACGGACTTGTGAGGTGACTGGGATGGGCTTTGACTGAAATTGGTATGGTGCTTGATTTGGCAAACTGAGATGTTGCGAGTGTGTCTTGAATTGGGTTGGTACGATTTGTGAGAATGGTAAAATTGTGCTGTGGTGCATGTGCATGTGAAAAAGCCCGGATCGATCGGAGGGCTGCCAACCTGAGGCGTAGGTTACGCGGGTGTGGCAAATGAGGCATGACTAGACCTGAGGCGTAGGTTACGCGGGTCATTGGAAAGGAAAAGTGTTCTGAGGCGTGGTTACGCGGGACCAAGCCCGGCTTGATCTGAGGGCTGAGCCTGAGGCGCAGTGGCGCGGGCTGTGAGATGGGCCCTGAGGCGCAGTGGCGCGGGCAGTGTGAAAGGATCTGGGAGGTCATGGAAAGTTGTTCGACCACGCATGCGATTCGAGTGTGACTGAAGTTGATTGATTTGACTGATTGATTGACCGATCGAAATGTTGGAATTGATTGGGTGCTATTGTGACTGGCGTGTGAATGATTGTGGTATGTTATCGAATTATTATTATTATAATATATTTGACTGACGTGTAGAGCTGGCACGCGTTTGATGGCGAGGTAAGTACTTTTGAGATGAATTCGGTGTATTGGGAATTAGATTGCATGTACTGCTTGTCTGGGTACGCATTGGCCTATATAGGGCTTAGGATATTGCTTACTGAGACTCGTTCTCACGGTTATTATATAACCATTTTCAGATCTGTGACCGTGATTGACCCGGAGATGCCGCCAGGGTACCACAGGGATTGGAGGATAGACCAGTTTACCCTGTCTTTTGAGCACCTTTTTGTAGAGGAGATAGGCTTGTCAACCACCGCCCCCTTTTGAAAATTGTGGTTCGAAACTGGTAGCCGGGTTATCCTTTTGTATTAATGAATGCTTTATAATGCTATGTGTTCATTAAATTTTGATGTTCTATCCATTGGTCATGTTTTTAATGTCTGGGTTGTTTTATGTGCTTCCGCTTGCGTAATTCGTTTGGGTCGGCGACGCGTCCTGGGACATCGCGTTTAATTATCGACCGTGGTCGGGATGTCGCGGGCTCGGCGGGGTCCGGGGCGTGACATCCCCGTTTGATTTGGTATCAGAGCAAGGTCAGCTCGATCCAAGTTGGTCGAAGCCTAGAGTGATAAGGAGCGATGAATTTGGGATAGCCAATTAGGGAGACTAGTGTGCCATGCGTACCCTAGACTATGTGATTGTGATTGCTGAGTAATTTTTATGCAATGCTATATGAGATGCAGGTGCGTCAGGACTTGAGGTAAGTGCACGAACTCTATTGGTTATGATTGGGTATTGTTTGAAATTGGCTGCCTACTTAATGAATTATTGTTGTGATTTGTCTCCTAAGGCTTTAAACTGGGATAGTTGACCTAGGGTTCTAATTTCTGTGTGGAATTATAGCAGGTGAGCTTTTGTGAGATTTAGTAAGATGAGTGGTTGAGGTCGAGGTAGAGGTCGAGGTCGAGGTCGCGTAGTCCCGCTAGCTGAATTAATGGGGGACCCCAGGGTGGATGAAATGTGGAGGGCGCTAGAGGACGCGGGAATATTATCGGGTAGTCAGACGAGAGAACGAAGTGCTAATGTTGCCGCTGCAGCTGCCAGTGAAATTGTTGGGGATAATGGAGGCCAGGGGAATAATGTGATTGGTGGAAATCCTGGCCCAGTGCAAGTAAATGCGATCAGGCCGATGTCTAAGCTGGTAGAGCAGTTTCTGAGATTGAAACCCCCTAAGTTTGATGGGAGAGGCGATGCTGAGGCTGCCCCAAGATGGGTGGAAGAGCTAGAAAAGGCTTTTGAGGTGCTAGGGTGTACTGAGGAGGAAAAGGTAACACTAGCAGTTTACCAACTTCAGAGCAATGCCAGCGATTGGTGGAGAGCCACCAGAGGTCAAGTATTCCCCACTGGTACTACTTTGAACTGGGCTATCTTCACTGAGACCTTCAATGGCAAGTACTTTTCGGAAAGCGCCCAAGAGCAGAAACTAGCGGAATTTATGAGACTTCGCTAGGGTCAAATGTCGGTAGATCAATATGAAGCTGAGTTCGCAAGGTTGTCCAAATTTGCCCCCAGAATGGTGGAGGACCCAATGGACAAAGCTAGGAGGTTTCGGGATGGGTTGAAGCCGGACCTTCGCAGCCAAATGATCTCACTGAATTTGAGGGGTTATAATGAGATTTATAAACGGGTTCAGGCAATTGAGCGAGATCAAACGGACCGGGCTGCCGCTTCTGGATCGCGGTATGTCTCGGCTAGGGACAGCCGTCAATTTGGGAAAAGACCTATGGCGGGAAATAGTCGTTTCGTCCCTCCCGCTAAGAGGAATATCGTGAAGCCAAACCGTTATCCGAACGTCCCGTGTAGACTATGTGGAGAAAGGCACGGGAATGGACCTTGCCCGAATAGGGGTGGAGCATGTTTTACATGTGGCGGAAGGGGCCACCAGATAAGGGACTGTCCTAACAACAGGCAGGTCAGGTCACCTGCCCTACTACCACTGCCGCCCCGGAATGGAAATCAAATTGGAGCCACTCAGCCGGCCAGTCAGAATAGGCCGCCGGCCCAAGGACGGGTGTATGCAATGGCAAGGAGGGAAGTTGAGGACGCGCCTGGCGTGGTCACAGGTACGGTCTCTCTCTGTGATCATGCTGCATATGCTTTATTTGATTCGGGGGCGTCGCATTCGTTTATATCTGATCAGTTCGTTAAATTAACTGGGATTGAGCCAAAGGCGCTTGACGTTATGCTATGTGTGACTACCCCACTGAATGATAAAGTGCTGATTGCGTTTGGATGTCCTAATTGTAAGATAGTGATTAGCGATAGGGAATGAAGAATAGATTTGGCAGTCTTATCTATGCATGACTTTGACGTGATTGTTGGGATGGACTGGCTAGTCCAACAGAGAGCTGTTGTGGATTGTAGTAGCAGGGTGATCCAATTTAATCCGGTTGGATATCCTAGATTTGAGTTTATGGGAAATCGAGGAGGAACCTCGATTCCTTGGATTTCGTCGTTCGAGGTAACAAAATTGCTGGACGAAGGGTGTCAAGGGTTTCTGGCAAATGTAGTTGATTCGACGGCTAGAGAGCCGAGGCTAGAAGACATAGCCGTGGTGTGCAACTTCTCCGATGTCTTTCCTCAAGAATTGCCGGGGCTGCTACCTGATAGAGAAGTGGAGTTCGTGATTGAGTTGGCCCCAAGAACAGAACCGATTTCAAAAGCACCCTATAGGATGTCACTGTCCGAATTAAAAGAATTGAAGGTCCAAATGCAGAAGTTGCTAGATAAAGGCTTTATCCGCCCGAGTGCGTCTCCATGGGGAGCACCGGTGTTATTTGTGAGAAAGAAAGATGGGTCCTTGAGGCTGTGCATAGATTACAGACAGTTAAATCAGGTGACCATTAAGAATAAGTACCCCCTACCAAGGATTGATGACCTGTTTGATCAGTTGCAAGGGGTATCGATATTTTCAAAGATCGACCTGAGAACGGGGTACCATCAATTGAGAATAAAAAAGGAGGACATACCAAAAACGGCATTCAGGACAAGATATGGGCACTACGAGTTTACAGTAATGCCGTTCGGATTGACGAATGCCCCGGCAGCCTTTATGGATTTGATGAATAGGGTGTTCAAGGAATTTTTAGATCAGTTTGTAATCGTGTTCATAGACGATATTCTTGTATATTCGAAGAGTTCCGCCGAGCACGAGTTACATTTGGGAAAAGTTTTGCAGACTCTAAGAAAACATGCGCTTTATGCTAAGTTCAGCAAGTGTGAATTCTGGCTTCATCGAGTGGCATTCTTAGGACATGTGGTATCCGGAGAAGGAATTGCAGTGGATCCAGTAAAGATTGAAGCCGTTGTGATTTGGCCAAGGCCGACAACAGTTACCGAAGTTCGGAGCTTCTTGGGTCTAGCAGGTTATTACAGACGCTTCGTGGAAGGGTTTTCGGCATTAGCGATGCCAATGACGCGATTACTAAAGAAAGAGACAAGGTTTGAATGGACAGATAAGTGCGAAAGGAGTTTTCAGGAGTTGAAACAGAGGTTGACAACCGCGCCAGTGTTGACAATCCCGTCAGGTTCGGGAGGATATGAGATTTATAGTGATGCGTCGTTAAGAGGATTGGGATGCGTGCTGATGCAACACGGAAGAGTAGTGACATACCCATCACGACAATTGAGACCGCACGAGCTAAATTATCCGACTCACGATTTGGAATTGGCCGCGATTATTTTCGCCCTTAAGATTTGGAGACACTACCTGTGTGGGGAGAAATTTCAGATTTATACTGACCATCAAAGTTTAAGGTATTTGTTCTCCCAAAAGGAATTAAATATGAGGCAGAGGCGTTGGATGGAATTGCTGAAGGACTATGATTGTGACATATTGTATCACCCCGGAAAGGCCAACCGGGTAGCGGATGCCTTGAGCAGGAAATCGAGCATCGCACAATTGTTGGTTAAAGAGTGGATTTTATTGGAAGGAGCGCGGGATTCGGAATTTAAATTCGAGGTAGGACGTCTCTCTAGTTTAATGGCAACATTAAGGATTGAACCGGAAATACAAGCCAAGATCAAGGCGTTGCAATCTACGGACCTTGGGATTCAGAAAATTGTGAGTATAGACGACACTAAAAGGAAGCCGGACTTTCAGGTGTCCGAGGATGGAATTCTTAAGTTTTGAGGACGTTTGTGCGTGCCCGATGATTTGGGACTTAAGGAAGAGATCTTGTCGGAGGCTCATAGGAGCACTTACAGTATCCATCCGGGCAGCACTAAGATGTATCATAATCTTCGTCAGCACTATTGGTGGAATGGAATGAAAGTGGACGTGGCCAAGCATGTGGCCAAGTGTTTGACGTGCCAACAAGTGAAGGCACAGCATTGTAAACCTGGTGGAATGTTGCAACCGTTGGAAATCCCAGAATGGAAATGGGAGCACATCACAATGGACTTTGTAACGGGACTGCCAAGAAGCCAGAAGGGACGCGATTCTATTTGGGTAATAGTAGATAGATTGACCAAGTCAGCGCACTTCCTGGCGGTGCGAAAGGACTTCGAGCTAGAAAGATTGGCAGAAGTATATGTGCGTCAGATAATTCGTCTTCATGGGGTACCGGTATCAATTACTTTGGACCGTGATCCCAGATTTACTGTAAATTTTTGGAAAAGTCGGCAATCCGCCATAAGAACTAAGTTACAATTCAGTACGGCCTATCATCCGCAGACGGATGGACAGTCTGGAAGGACTATTCAGACTTTGGAGGATATGCTGAGAGCGTGTGTGCTAGATTTTCAGGGCAAGTGGGAAGAACAGTTACATTTGGTGGAATTTGCCTACAATAACAGTTTTCAGCAGAGTATCGGAATGGCACCATTTGAAGCATTATATGACAGGGCTTGTAGAACACCATTGTGTTGGGATAAGGTAGGAGAAAAAAGTATAACGGGTCCAGAGTTGGTTCAGCAGTCGGTGGAAACGGTAAAAATTATCCGGGAAAGGTTGAGAACAGCTCAGAGCCGCCAAAAGAATTATGCGGATCGGAGGCGTAGGCCGTTGGAATTCCAATTGGGGGACCACGTCTTCCTTAAGGTGTCACCAATGAGAGGATTGTCGCGGTTTGGCAAGAAAGGAAAATTGAGCCCGAGGTATGTAGGTCCATTTGAAGTCTTAGAGAGAATTGGTACTCTGGCCTACCGTCTCGCGCTACCGCCAAATTTATCCCACGTCCATAATGTGTTCCACGTGTCTATGCTAAGGAAGTATGAGCTAGACCCGACACACGTGCTAAATTATGAAGAAATAGATGTAGACGACAGAGTGTCATACTTGGAAAAGCCAGTTAGAATCGAGGACAAAATGGAACGGGTGTTGCGAAACAAGACGATTCCGATGGTGAAGGTGATTTGGGAACATCATGGGACTGAAGGTGCGACATGGGAAAGTGAAGAATCGATGCGACACCAATACCCCCTTTTGTTTGAATGAATGGGTAGGGTTGTAAATTTCGAGGACGAAATTTTTGTAAGGGGGGAAGAATTGTGATATTCCGGATTTTGACCCAATTTGGGATTTATAAAACGCGTAATTTGTCAGTGTGCTTATAGTAAAATCTCGCCCGAGAACTGATCACTCTTAGTTATTATTTTAAACTAGAGATTTCGCTAGAATCGCACTCGATCAAATTTTCGCCGTTATTTAGACCCTGAACTTGGCAGTCAATTTTCGGGAGTTTCGAGACGAAATAAATTGGACGGTGTCAATATGATCATAGCCAACGTTGAGATTGTCAGGAATAGTGGGAAAAGAGGAGTTTTTGACTAAGTGCGAATTTGGACTAGTAGACCTCCCTCAATATAGTTCGGTTTAATTAATTTGACCTTTGTCCCTTTTTATATGCGAGGCTTATTATGGACCGGTAGACCAATTTCGGTTTTGAATTTGGACCCTCGGTTTGCGTTTAATATAAGAATGTTTATTTAAATTTTTTCGGAAATCTGTCTCTTTCTTTCTTTCTCTCCCTCTCTCTCTCTCTCTCCGGTCACTTTCTCCCCTTGCGCACGTCTGTCCCTCCCCTTGTCAGACTCATCCACTCCCCTCTCTCTCTCTCTTCCTTTCTTTCCTTTTTCCTTTTCTTTTCTTTTCTCCCTCTATTCTTCTTCTCCTTCGTGGGTCTTCCCTTCCTCCCCGACGAGTTTTGCTTCTGCTTTCCTCTGCTCGTCCAAGCCGTCGCCGCCGATCGTCCTGTCCCCAGCTTGCCCACGCCGGCCTAGCCACCGCCGCCTCGTGCCGTCGCGCCACCCCAGCTCCTCCCCGACCGAGCCGTGACCGACTGTCCTCGGCTTGCCGCGAGGCGCGCGAGCAACAGCTAACCGCTGCGTCCGCCGCGGTCTGGCGTTGCTCAGCCGTTCGCCGACCTGTCCTCCGCCGTCCAGCTCGCCGCCGTGCCGCCTCGTCGCCGCCGGTCTGCCGCCTCCCTCTCAGCCTCTCCCCCTCTATCTCCCTTTCGCTCTCCCTCTCGCTCTCTGTCTCTCTCTCACCCCGGCTGTTCTCACCTCCTAACATGCCGCCTCCCCGCCTGGCCGTCGCCGCCGGTCGCCGTCCCGGCCGCCAGCCAGCCGCCTGCCTCGCTGAGCCGCCCTCGTGCCCGCGTCCGAGCCTTGAATGAGCCCACGCCCTAGCTCGTCACTGTTCATTTTTTCGGGGGTACTGTTCACGGTCGTTACTGTTCATACAGCACTGTTCACAGAACAATGTTCACGGCCCGTAAGAACACTGTTCACGGCCGTACTGTTCACAGAACACTGTTCACGGCCCGTACTGTTCACAGAACACTGTTCACGGCCCCGTACTGTTCACAGAGTACTGTTCACGGCCGTTACTGTTCACCGAGTACCGTTCATCGGCCCGTCTTGAGCCCGTGCGGGTTTTTCTCCGAGCCAAAATCTAGTAAGTAATATCCTAATCCCTATTTAGTATAATGGGTATTATTAGACATGCTTAGGGATTTATTTAGTGAAATTTAGTGATTAAATTAGAAATTTGATTAGTCGGCGAGAATACGACTAATGCGTGAATTATGTGACGATTGATAGATCAATTTATGATAAGTATGTGGCTAGTTGTGGTGTATTGACTGATTGTATTACGGTGGCAGGTGTGGATGAAAATTGGTGTTTGTATGTGACTGTCTGAAATGTCGAAGGTGTGATCGGGTGTGACGGACTTGTGAGGTGACTGGGATGGGCTTTGACTGAAATTGGTATGGTGCTTGATTTGGCAAACTGAGATGTTGCGAGTGTGTCTTGAATTGGGTTGGTACGATTTGTGAGAATGGTAAAATTGTGCTGTGGTGCATGTGCATGTGAAAAAGCCTGAATCGATCGGAGGGCTGCCAACCTGAGGCGTAGGTTACGCGGGTGTGGCAAATGAGGCATGACTAGACCTGAGGCGTAGGTTACGCGGGTCATTGGAAAGGAAAAGTGTTCTGAGGCGTGGTTACGCGGGACCGAGCCCGGCTTGATCTGAGGGCTGAGCCTGAGGCGCAGTGGCGCGGGCTGTGAGATGGGGCCTGAGGCGCAGTGGCGCGGGCAGTGTGAAAGGACCTGGGAGGTCATGGAAAGTTGTTCGACCACGCATGCGATTCGAGTGTGACTGAAGTTGATTGATTTGACTGATTGATTGACCGATCGAAATGTTGGAATTGATTGGGTGCTATTGTGGCTGGCGTGTGAATGATTGTGGTATGTTATCGAATTATTATTATTATAATATATTTGACTGACGTGTAGAGCTGGCACGCATTAGTGTAGAGAGTCCACTGAGTGTTAGGCATAAAGACATGCCTATTGTATGAGTGCGTATTTGAGTGCACTTGTAATATTAAGGGAGTGTTTTATTTTAAGTTGAAATATCAACTTGAGTTCAACATATGCTTGTAGTCCTAAGATGGGAGTGATTGTATTGGTATGTACTGAACTAATGTGATAACAATCCTTTACTTTTACTTGCTGCTGATAATAGGCCTATGCAGAAAAAAGAAAACAGAGAAAGGAAAGAGAAAGAGGAAAAAAATAAACTTACATGCAAAATACTCAATAAACTAAGACACATAAAAAACAAAACCAACTAAAGTGGCCCCTGCCAATCATTGGACGGCAAGGAAGAAAACAGAACCAGTCGCATTGATAGTGGAACAAGCTAATACAAAAATGCTCATATAGTTTGAGATTAAATTCAACATATAAAGATCACAGATATGAGCAGTAAACTACTATAAGAATGTCCAGATACATGCTGTCAAAAGAAGAGCAGAGTCTTCAAACACAAGAAAAAGAAAAAAGAAACGAAGGGTAATTTCTTTCCAAATACAAGATCTCTCTTTCTTTGTATGATAACTCATTCTTCAAAGGGTTCTAAAGACGCTTCAAGTTCAAGCACTTTAGAAACATAGCTTGACATCATTCATGCACACTAAATCTGGCATCAATAGTCATGTAACCTATCAAGAGAAGAGCCATTTGACGAAGTCAAACTTTCTCAGTTATCCACTTACTCTTTTAAGCCCACATGGATGAGAAATTTCTAAGACATACCTTAATTTTGGACCCTCAAGACTAAAGCATGAAATACACAGGATCTCTGCATTTTGTGGATAACAAGGTCTGAGCAAGAGCAAAATTATGAGACCGTCTGCTTATCTACGCCATCATCTAATTCAAGGATGTTGAGATTAAATTGCCCATAACCTCTAGCGAGCACACGAGAAATTCTTGTGCATTTTAATCTCAAGATTCTCAAAGAAGTCAATCCTTTAATGTTGCAATCTCCACTCAAACTTTTGCAGCGGGTGAAATCCAACTCTTCAAGCTTCTCAAGATGTTTTATGGCTTCAGGGAATTCTTCAAGGTAAGTATGAACCTTCTTTAGCACTCTAAGAGTTTTCAGATCCTTGACAGAAGAAGGCAATTCATTAATTAAGGTGTACGACAGGTCCATTTCCTGTAGCAGAACGAGCTCTCCTATGACATGTGGAAGACCTTTTAGCTGTTTGCAACTTCTTAAAGTAAGCTTCCGAAGATTCTTTAACAATCTAATAAAATCAGTGACCTCACCCAACTCTTCACATTTGCAAGCACTGAGAATTTCAAGTGCTGGCAGAGAGCCCTCAAAATGAAGTCTTTCAATTACAGTTCCATCAATGAGAAGTTCTTCCAATGCTTTCATGAAACACAGCACTTCTGGCAAATCTTTAAAATATTTGCAATGCTTCATGTTTAAAGAAACTAGAGATTCTCTAAGGTAGAAGTGGATTCAGGATATTTTGGAATTACTAAGAAACAACCTCCCAGGATCAAGCATTCCAAAGGCACAGAGGCAGGGAACTCCGGAGATGCAATGAAGTTACTACAACCTTTTAGGTTCAAGACTTTTAAACTCCCAGCCTCCTGCAAAAACAACATGATTCATATGTTTGGTTATTACTTGAACTACAATGTCTTAAGATGGAGTGCAGGGTGCATTCTGTACACACAAGGGCACCAGAAACATACACGTCTTACCAGCATCAATTTTTTCCAGTCTTCCAAGTCAAATTCCACTTGGCTTGAACATATGTTGAGAATTACCAGGTTTGTCATATTCCAGGCAAACAACTAAGATTTTTCACAGCATCCATGCCAATCAAGCCCTACTAGGTTTGGAAGAAGAAGATTCTCAGGATTCCCTTCAATATCGACGTAGTCCAATTCAAGAAACCTCAGATTCAACAGATGATGAAAATCGTCACAATGAAAACAGTTGATTGCCGGTTCATCTTGATTAAAATTGGGGTTTACACAAAGAGCTTCAACCTTTTCGGTACCCTACCAATTTGGTGAAAAAAAGAGAAGTGCAAATTAGAACCAAAATGTATACAATAAAATAATATATCATAATCACCGTATCCAGTCGAAAACTTAACAAGAATACTGGAGAAATCTCAGTGTGATTTTACCTGCCTTTGCCGCAATGTTGTTTGTACGTCTGTATAATCCCACAGCCTGCTGCGCCTCCCGGGGTTTCCATGATCTTCCTTCTTGACAATATCTCTTCCCAAGATTTTTAATTGATCATGCATCAAAAACTCATTTCCTTCTCCAATTTTCAGAAAAGACATATTTTGAAGTTCATCAACACCTATATTTGGGAGACGTTCACGAGCATCCCAGATGTAACATGGGATTGTCTTTTCAACAACTGTAAAGAAACATGCTATATCAAGGAATATTTGTTTTGTGTTTTCCCCTAAAAGGTCATAGCTTGCCGTCAACACTCGTTCCACTTCTCTATCCGGCTCTCTTCCTAATTTTTGCAGAGTCTCTCCACATATTGCTTTGCTCTTTTGATACAAATATGACCCCGCGATTTCAATAGCAAGAGGAAGCTTTCCAACTGCAGAAGTGATCTTGCTTGGCAGAGAGCCGTAGCCCTCTAGGGGATGATCTAATCGAAAAGCATGCTCATAAAAAAGTTTAAGAGCATGATTTTCATTCATGGAGAAAACCTCATGTTCTTTAATTTCTTGAACCTCGTAATGTCCAATAACATCTTTCCTTCTAGTTGTTAGGATGATCCTGCTTCCCGGACCAAACCAAGATAGCTCTCCTGCCAATGGTTTGATTTGTCCGAAGTTGTCCACATCATCCAAGACAATGAGAACTCTTTTTTTTTGGAATTGGAATTTTATCAATTTGGTACCTACATGGGGGCATTCCACCTCTGGACGGTGTCCTTTCTTGAGGTCTTGAATTAACTTCTTCTGCAGAGATACCAATCTTCCCTGTTTAATCTCATCCTGAACATTTTCAAGAAAACTGCAACCCTCAAAGAGGTGAATGATTTTGTTGTACACCACTTTTGTGAGAGTGGTTTTGCCAATCCCGGGCATATCCCACACTGCAATCACGTATTTCCTCTGATCTTCAACAACTCGTTCATTCGGATTATCGACACCAAGTTTTTGCATCATCTCACGCACGTCTCTGTCTATTCCAACTAAATTTTTAGTCACGTCCTGCTCATCAATCCTCAAAAGTTGCTGAAGTCTGGAAACAACGTTCTTTAGAAGTTCGTGATACCTACAAAATGAAAAAGGAGTTTGCTTTTCTTTTTTTCCTTTTTATATATGAAGGAAGAGCGGTAGCGACCATTTGGATGCAGCCGTCAGAGTCCAACACCAGTTAAACAAGGTTTGAGTTTGTTTTTTGGGATAGAGGCACCGGTGACAATTAATGAACCAAAGAAGAAAACATGGGGATGACTGCAACATTAGAGATAGTCAGGACAGATAAAAGTTGCATTGCTAATAAAAAGAAAAAAAAAGATGGAATCTCCAGATGTTTATTGGATCCCACAGAGAGCCTGGTGAGCAATGAACAAGACAATTATCAGTACTCCTATATTTTCATTCTGAAAGCCAGAAAAGCAAGACCAATCCAGCAGTCACACTTACCCATTGCGGATATGCTTCTCTTCGAACCCCAAAATGCCAGCAATATTTGCCAGAGCAGTCTTCCACTTTCTGATCGTCTCAGTATCAACGCGTTTCTCGTGCTTGACAAAGGACTTTCCATATGTTCCCTGCTGGTAGTGAACAACGCAGGGCTTCACGCCCTGGAAAATGGGGAGAATGATTTTCTCCGACTCCACCATCTGGGCCACTTTCATCAGGCAAGCTGCGCTGGAAGCGAAGTTCTTGGACAACACGGATGCAGATGTCGGAACGCTTGATGGCTTCCACGATCTTGGTATCAATCCTTTCGCCGTAATCGATCTCTTTGCGGTCTATGAATACCTGAATCCCCGCACCTGTGAGGTAGTCGTCGAAGCACTCGAGGAAGTTGCTGTGGACGTCTGCTCCTCTGAAGGTACGGAACACTTGGTAGTGACAGACGGACATTGGAATACCAACATAAAAAATGCATCATGCCCTGGGTCGGACCGTGATCAAGATGATCAAACTCCGACGGTCGAAGCTGTTCGAGTTCGCAATTCTTGCTCCGAGCGAAGACTTGTCTCTGTGTCTGTCTCTCCTTTTCTTTTGGAACCATTCATTTTGATTTTTTGGCAGTTCTGTCCAATGATTGAGTCTGGAAATTATTACACCGGGGACATCATATAGAGAAATTATTATATTATTCATGCATATACACTGAATCGAATTTGAATATATAATACGGGTCACGTTCAACATTAGTTTTATAGTCTAAATTCATTGAATAATCTTAAGGAATCAGTCAGAGCAGCCCGGTACCCCTCACAACTGAATTATTTGCGCGTGACTAAATATCTCTTCATTTTTCATTCGCCTTTGCACCTTTTTCTTTTTCATAAACCAATTGCCCGAACTACATGAGGTTGTAAAATTTGCCAGCAGTTTAGAAATTGGAGAATATAGTTCAACGTCTGCTCTAAACCACCTCAATTTATCTTTTTACTTTTCTAGTTTTTGTTACCAGAGGCACGGATGTAAAGACTCGGTTATCTTACAAGCCTTAAGACCCGGTTATGTCACGCCCCGCACCCCAACGGGCACGCGACACCCCTTACCTAGTCGATAAGTGCGACGTCCTACGAATGTCGCCGACCTCAAATAACCCTCAGAGATTTACAATCATAACAGCTACTAACAAATAATCCCAGACAATTAAAACTGGGGAATCAACCAGGGAGAATGAACATATTCGTTCTCATTGCCAAACTTACACCATAATATTTACAATATCCATTATTATTACAAGCACACCGAACCAGTAATTATTAACTTCCAAAATACAAAAAGGATCAGCATTATCCAAAAATGGGGCCCTCTCAATTTATTGCCTCGCTCCCAGAACTAGTCCCTACGCCCTCTCGGAGGCGTCCACTCTGACTCACTGTCCTCGACATCACCACATGAATCCTCCTCAGCTGTCTGTTCACCCGACGGCTCCAAGTCGGCCTCAATATGATCATGGATCAAGCGGGGACTCTGAAATGGTTTGGTTGAAACAACCGTGAGACACTTCTCAATAAGTACACCCCTAAACCCCACTTAAGCTATCACGTACCTCCAGGAAATTTCACAAAACACAATCACACACTTACACCACAATCACATAGCAGGCACATCAACACAATCGCAAGCATGCACAATTTTCATGTCATGCACTCGCTCCGTTCTCATCATGTCTCATCCACATTCCTCGCCAGTGACCCGCGTACACGTACACGCCTCAGGTATACTGCTACCACTTATCACTTCCCACACCACTCGCTAGTGCCCCGCGTAAACATACGCGCCTCAGGTACATTGCGACCACTTATCACTTCCCACACCACTCGCCAGTGTCCCGTGTAAACGTACACGCCTAAGGTACACTGCGACTCAACACTCAGCCCGCACCAAATGCGACAGGCCTACATGATCGGAACCCGAGCTTATGATGCCTCAGTCCAATCCCGATCTCACCCGAGCTTATCATGCCTCGGACTGAATCTCATACTTGCTTTTTCAAGCCTCAGCCTGTGCTAAATGCAATAGACCTACATGATCGCTGCCCGAGTTTATGGTACTCGGCCCGATCCCAACCTCGCACTTTCACCCCCTTTCACATACTTTCCCACAATCACTTGCCACACCACAATTCCTTTTTACTCATGCACACGACGCTCTACATGCATTTACTACACGCAACTGGCCCATCATGTCACGCCCCGTACCCCAATGGAACGCAACATCCCGTCACGGTCGATTATGGTGCAACGCTCCCAGGAAGCATTGCCGACCCAACGCCCAATCAGAGATCAAATACATGCGGAAGCAACGTATATAATTAAATATATACACCCGTATAATATAACACATGAGACCAAGATAGAACAACCAAATAGCAGTCAAGCACCTCAGAAAATATATACATTGGTATTACCAACGAAAACCTTTTTACAATGTTCACTACAACCAAAAAGGAAACACCAACAGCTGGAAATAACCAAACAGCCACTTCTCCGTTCTGCTTCGTCTCCACCGGGGTGCATGCTCGACGACCGATGGATAAAATGCGGTATTCCAAAAAGAGGTGGTGACCTTGGCATCCTACTGCTGGGGGTTTGAAAATGTGGATTATTACAACCGTGAGACGAATCTCAGCGAGTATAACCCCCAAAACCTAGGCTAGGCTAACATGCAATCTCCTGACTGACAGCACAAAATAACACGGCAATCCAACTCATAAATAAACTCCAATCTAGGCCCTCTGGCCCAGATCACTTACCCGGTTGACCCTGCAGGTTATTCATAATAATCATATAATCAAATCACATACCTAAGCACTCGGTTCACGCGTACGTCAAACGCATGCTCATGCTCAATAATGAGAACATCACGTACTATTCACCGAGTCCCGCACACTCGCATTTAGGCCCACGCATTCTTATGCATGCAAATGTCCACATTCATGTCTTGGCTCACTAGCCCACATTGGCACACTGGGACTTTCTCAATTTATCATTAAATATGACCCGCGTAAAACACATCAGGTCTCTTTATTTAATCACAACACTTCGTGGCCTGCGTTAAAACACATCAACTGGCCCAGTGTCTCTAGCCCGCGTCAAAACGCATCAGGCGCGACACCGATCTCCTCACGAACTAGAGCCCACGTAAAACGCATCAGGTTGGTTGTCTTTCGGACGTATCGGGCATCGTCCCGTGTAACACGCATCAAGACGGCACACCCCGCGTAACACGCATCAGGGCGAAATGTGATCACACGAACATACAGCCAATTATTATCTGAACCCCGCGTAACACGCATCAGGGCATTTAGGTGATCACATGCTCATGGCAGGCACGCATTTTCGTATAATTATCACACGTCTCATTCTCGGCATTCACAAAACGTGTCCATGCAATGCAGTATGATACACCATGAGCATCAAATATAATTAGGCACTCAGTCAATTTCATGTCGCAACAATCGTTCACTGGCCAATTAATACTGTGCGGCCCAATTTCACAATGGATAATTCAATAATATTCAATAATCCAATCAAGCCATTAAATGGCCAATCACACTCCGCACGAGTCGGCCATGTAGTCACGCGACATGGCATTATTCAAATTTCCCAACAATTGGGTACCGAATCAACAAGCCAATCAGTCCGGGCATACCCGGCAGTCCAATCACATAATCCCTGACTAATCCGAATTAACCCAATAATTATTTCTAATAATCCCACTAATTTTTCTTGAATTTATTCCACCAATTGATCCTCAATCCGGTCCAAATTTTATACCGATACCACCTAAATTAGTCCATACTACACTGATAATACCTAGGCCAGTCCAGAAAAATGCACAATCAGTCCTAATATGGGTTTAGGAAATATACTCACTTAATTTCTGGACCACGGCGACGGGGAACAGCGGCCAATCACTGATGAACAGTGAAACCGGTGGCGGAATCCCCGGCACGCGCACTGTTCACGCACACTGTTCACGCGGTACTGTTCACGGGCTGAACAGACGGGCAAAGACGGTGGCCGGCGAGACGACGGCGACGACCGCGGCGGGGCGTACGGACCGGTGAACAATAAATCCGTACGGATCGTGAACAGTATCCGTACTGCCACTGTACGGACAGGGTTGGACGGCGACGTACGGGCGTGCTGGACGTCTGGGCTTCGACGGTGCGTTGATCGGAGCGACGGCGAAGCTCGAACGCAGGGGCGATGCTTTACTGGGAGAGAAAAAGAGAGAAAAAGAGAGGGAAAAGGGAGAGAGAGAGGGCTGGACAGAGGCGAGGCTGAGGCTAGGGGTCTGTGTGGTTGATGGCGGGGCACGGCGGTCAACGGCGGTGCTCCGGTGGCCGGCGACGAGCTCCGGCGAGACAAAAACCAAGATAGAAAATGGAGAAAAAGAGAGGAAAATTGGGAGAGAAGCTGCTGTTGGGGCTGATCTGCCGTGAATGAGGGGGAGAGGAGAGAGAAAAGGGGGTCAGCTGGTTAAAAATATCAGTCCAAAGCGCCACGTGTCGCCGATCCGTCGGTTTTGACCAAAATACCCCTAATCCGACGGTTTTAATTCAATCCTAGCCAAAAATGAGGGGCAAAGTGGTCTTTTGGTCAAATAATTGAGCTGATAATCCTCTGGTAATTATCCCAAAATTTTCCTAAAAAATTCGGAGTTAATACCGGCCCAGGGGCAAAATCGTCATTTTTCCGGTCCCGGGGCGAAATTCCAATTTTTGCACATACACGTTCCATATGTATGTGGCCATCATAATATGGCGTCGGATTCGCGAAATTCACTTTTTAAGCCCTCGGAAATCGACTGCAAAGTTTTGAGAATAAAATAATATTATTTTTTCAATTTTTGTCAAAATTCCAATTTTTGACCGGAACCACTCTAAATGTGCGTGGCCACCCCAAAATGACCTTGGCCGCGAAAAATAACCTCAAACGTTCTCCGAATCCAGCCTCGGTGCCCACATGGGCAAAACCGTAATTTTCCCTAATTTTCGTCGAAATTTCGATTTCTGTCCAGATTAGCCCCAAATGTACGTGGCCACACCAAAACGATGTTGATCTTGAAAAATAATCGTAAACGTCCACAAAATTTCGACGTCGAAGTTCGGGTCCAATCTCGCGATTAAATCTGCTCATTTTAAAATTCTAGAGCCTCTCACTAACGGGCGGCTGTTTAGGTATTACGCGTATCGACCTAAGGTTGTCCGAATAGTAATGGCCTCGATTTTCGAGAGAGCGCGAGGAATTATCACTAGTACCGGAGGTCTCGGTCATTTAGGTTAGTTCGGGAATCGTTCGCCATGTGTACTCTCGGTAATGCAGAATCACCCGCGATCCGATCGTACATCATTGACCGAATCGAATCCGTCACCTTCCTAAGATCGGCCCACGTTGGTCCAAAATATTCCCTCGGCGTTCTTCGAAGTCCGTGCACAACTCGCGATCGGGTCCCCGATCCACGTACCTATTCTTATTTAGCCTTTCCCATAAAGTTAGTATCCCGTGATTGATCAAGTCCGGGCGAAACTTTGTAAAATTAAATGAGAAATAATTTACACTTTATTGATCCTGAAAATGGGTCGAAATTCAGGATGTTACATATCACACGTGGCCCGTGCACACATCACTTCACACATAAAACACGCTCACTCAGCAATTCACATGGTCACTGTCAACAATTAATTCAATCTGGCCCACGTGTGCATCAAACATGCATAATTCTATTATATAATTACACAACTAAGCACCCAATTAAATCAACTCCATCCAGAATAATTCCAAACACGCCTAAAACACGTAAATTGCCAATTTTCTCTAACCAGATGGCGTCGGATCAATTCCGATCCTTCACGACACTTTCTCGCCATTAAATGCCGGTTCTAAAAATCCAACTTGTGTCCCGAAGAAATCATCACAGCCCCATGAACAGTAAATCTCAGCTTGTGAACAGTAATTCGCAGCTTATAAACACACATATAACCATCACAATCGCGAGTAATTTCAGTCACAAGGACCCTCACAATTCAGCCACGACATCACACAACAATCCAACACATATACACCACAAATCAAGCCATAAACATATTATTCCGAACCACAAATTTCAGCATGTATACTTCTCGTAGGCAGCCCTTATTTACTCTCTAAATAACCCCCAAACCATCATAATTCCGGCCATAATTTCACCCAAGGTGAACTTGATAAATTCGTCCATGAAACAAACCCCAAAATTTACCGAACACTAGTCCGTTAATACCGAAATCATTATTTTTTCCTCCACCAAACGACATCAAATCGATTTCGGTCCTTCACGGGACTTTTTCACCATAATTTCTTGGTTCTAAAAATCCAACTTGCGTCTTGATCGGTCCATCACAGCCCCGTGAACAGTAGCCCACGGCTCACTGTTATTCTGAATTTTCCAATAAAAATTTTCCGGTTTCAATTCTAAGGCCCGACACCTAATCCCACTTCTAAATCATGCCATTCCGCACCTAATCTAATCCCGGTTTCACCAAAAATCGCATGTCGATACCCGAAGTCCTAAGTTGGGTTTAGATTGCAACTTACCCGCGTTCTAGAATATCGCTGCTAGAACGGAGAGCGGCGGCACTTAATCGGGAACAGGGGTGACGGTGTACGGCTCCCGGCGGGCAGCGATCGGCTTGGGCAGCGACGGCGCGGCTTCCTTTGGCCTTGACCAAGGCCACGCAAGAGAGAGGGAGAGAAAGAGAGAGTACGGTGGGGGGAAAAAGAACCGAATGGGTGGGGGTGTGTTCACGTGAGAGAGGAGATAAGGCTTGGACCAAATAGTGAATTTTGACCTAATTGGCAAATGACCAAAATGCCCTCGTCTTACAATTTTGATCCGACGGTCCCGATTCGATTTTATCTTGATCCGACGGCCGAGATTGATTCTTGCACAAAAATATCCAAGGGCATACTTGTAATTTCCCAAAAATCCAAGGGTAAAATTGTCCAATCAAAATTTTAGGGTAAAATTACCAAAATGCCCTTTACCCTTAAAGCTTGCCCTTTAATAAATCCTAGGGGTATTTTGGTCACTTCCTCTATTTCTTGTCCAAATTGAATTTTTCCGAAGGATTTGAGCGCATCAAAAATTCGCATGTGTCACGTGCAACGTCGTCCTAACGTTCTGGCGTGACTTCCTAATTTTCTGGTGTCCAATTTGGGTAAAAATTCAATAATTAAATTCTATTAAATGCAACTCGAGCGTTTCTCGAGCTAACGGGCGGCTTGCTGGGGAAATTCGCGAAATCGACTCATGACTGATACTAAATCGAGTCACGTGCAAGTCCGTTCGGTGCGTGACGACCTCGGTTGTCATTAAAATCGTGAAGATCAATCACTTGATCTGAGGGGTACAATCGTTCGGTATAATTTCAGAATCATTCGTCAAGTCGTTTCGTGATCCAACGGAATCACCCGCGATCCACTACTAAGACAGTGGCGAACTGACCCCTAACTATCCTTGGATCAGCCAACAGTGGCTCAAAATATCACTTCCGCGATTTACTGATCGAAATCCATTCACGATAGAATTTCCTTTAGTCGCGCGAATTTAATTCCCCTATTAGCCTTTCCCTAATGGTTAGCATTCCCAGGAATGATCAGTTCCGGGCGAGAAATTTACTCCGTGCACATCTCATAAAACTCAATTATTCAATAAATTTCAATTGATGGAATTTCGGAATGTCACAGGTTAACTCCAAACATTTTGCCTATGTAGATAGCTCTGACCCAAAGCAATTTACATACAGTTGAAAAGATTTAAATTGGATAACTTCAATTCCTAAGTTGAAAATACCCAATGCAACAACCAACTACTCAAATTCCATGGATTTTTTATTTTGGTAAATATTATTAAAATCCCATACTATTATAGCATGACACATATGCCCAAACTAATTTTCCTCTCACAAAAATTTCGGTAAAAGAACACTACAAGTGCCATAACTTATGTACGGCGCTCACTTTAGTGCCATAACTTTTTTTTTGGATCACTTTAGTGCTAAAATTTTCGAAAAATGATCACTTAAGTGCTAAAATTTTTGAAAACGATCACTTAAGTGCCAACTCCGGTGCCGTACACAATTTTTCGTCGGAAATCTGACGTGGCATTTTTTTTATTAATTTATGAAGCTGACGTGGCTCGTCGGAGTCTCGCCGGAGATTGGCACTTAAATGATCGTTTTCAAAAATTTTAGCACTTAAATGATCGTTTTTCAAAAATTTTAGCACTTAAGTGATTGTTTTTCAAAAATTTTAGCACTGAAGTGATCTAAAAAAAGTTATGACACTTAAGTGATCGTTTTTCCTCCGACTTGGCACCAAAGTGATCCGAAAAAAAGTTATGGCACCAAAGTGAGCGCCGTACACAAGTTATGGCACTTATAGTGTCCTTTTGCCCAAAAATTTCAAATTCGTACCCCTTACAAAAATCTACCTTCTATAAAAATGCATACGTGTCAAGACACGTAGATTTTCTATATTGGCTGTCATTTTCCACGTCAAATCCATCATTTGTATTGACACATTTGCAATTTAACAAGATATTAAGCGGTATACTAACAAAGGGTAGGTTTAGGTTAGGCATTCTAGTTTGGGTTTTTTTTTATGAGATGTAAATCAATTTGGGTTAAATTTTCATGGAAATACCAGTTTTGAATTTTCTATGCAACAAAATTTAGTTTATGGTAAATGTGCCACGGGATACTAGTTTAGGATTTTTTATGAAATGAAAATCAACTTGTCGTTACCATGTTGTGGTGACTGATGATTACTGACAACACTATGAGGACGTAATTGATTCCTTTTTATAAGAGGAGACAAATTATGTGGCGGTTCCAAATAAGAAATATTATAAGTTTACAAGGAAACTGATTTATTTCAATGGAGTTTAATTTACGTTATTGTACACAAGATAAACATACAATGTCAGAATTTAATCGATAACGAAACACATGGAAACTACAGTAAAAATTTATGTTGGAATTTAATCAATGACGAGTTATTTGGAAACCATAGTTAATATACACGCCAAATTTAATCATTGACGACATATCTAGAAATTATAGCTATGACTATGATTCATGAATTGAAAGATAACAAGATTTGTTTGTTTGTGCACGAATGGAAGGTCTACAGCACACAAATATTTATAGTACTCGTAGCATAACTGCCCATAAGCAGTTCTTCTGCAGTTTGGCCATGTTTTCATATCTCTGAAATTTCTAGCATCATATCTTCATGTTACCACGATTTCTTATCCCTAGGTGGCTATTCTTTAAGAGTTAATATCACAAAAACCCTAAATTAGTACATTCATGATAAATTTATCCAAAATTAATTTTTTTATTATGCAAAACTCCAAACTGCTACATATGTCACAAATTTATCCCAAACTAATTTTTTAATCACTAAAAACCCTCAAACTGATACATTTGTGATAAATTTACCCTTAGTTAAATTGAATTAATATAACGAAAAATCATAAATCGGTACACCTATGATAAACAGAGAGTAAAACCCTAAACTAGTATCCCGTCAACTGTCACGTGTCATCTAACTCATAAATTTGATGGTAAAATTTAACGGAAACTAATGGAGAGTAAAATTATCACAAAAATACCAGTTTGGGATTTTTTGTAGTAAAAAAATTAGTTCAGGATAAATTTATCAAAGATGTATTAGTTTGAGATTTTTCATGATATTAACCCATTCTTTAAAATCGCGTCTCCATTCTCCAACACTGCTCGTCGCCACTTTGAATCGCGCCTGAGTCGTTGTCTTATCTAACTCACACTCTTCCCATGATCCGTTGAGCTTCATTATCTTATCTACAAGCACTTTAAATTGTCTCAGCACCCATTTTTCACCCCACTTTACTCACCAATCGATTTATTTTCAACTGATTAATCGTTTTACTGTTTATCTGCACCTTTCAATCGGTATCTTCCCCAACCAGTTTTTTTAATAGGCAGCCAACCGCTATTGTATATCGATAACTTATTATGGTCATCGATAAGTATAGCCATTGACAATAATTCTTTTGATCAATATGGTTATCAATAAGGGCTTACGTATGGCCACATCTTATCCAAGTCATGTGGTAATTTGAATCACTATCATGCCGATGGCTTGGCTAAATTTTGGTGTAAACAGGATCCCAAGCAGAAAACCTACTCTGGCTAGTAACACAACTTCAATTAGGAAAATTTAGATTGGATTTCTTTCGTGAGGTCTAAACTGTGACATATTTTAACATGTTTCATATTATTTTGTAGGCATGTATAAATCTACAACTTGCATTTGGGTGTATATACACATTTTTGAGATTTTATCTTAGGGTGTGTTTGTTTGAGGGAAAGTATTTTTCGAGAATCCACTTTCTAGACTTTCACTCGTTTGATTAGTCGAAAATGATAAGTCAACTAAAAATACTGTCCAGTTAAAGAAAACATTCATGTATAAAATTAAAAAAAGTAAATTCCTTAATTTAAGAAGGTGAAAACACTTTTCGCAATTGCTCATATTAACTTTTTAAAAATTTTATATTTTTCTTTTCTTTCTTTTTTTTCTTTCCTTTCCTTTTCTTTCCTTTTCTTTTTTTGTTTTTGTTTTTTTTTCTTTTACTTCCTCCTTCTTCCTTTGCTGATTGCTTGCCTCGGTGATGACCGGCAACCCGGTGACTGACCAAGATGCAGGCCGACGAGCTTGAGGCTTGGCTAATCCAAGTGAGCTTGAGCTCCACCGAGGCTGGCAAGCTCACAGCTTGCCAAATCGGGGCGAGCCAGAGCTTGGCCAAGGTTGGCGAGCTTGACGAGCTTGCCTGGGGCCATCGCCGAGCAAGCCTCAAGCTCGCCTGTGGTTGTCACCAGCCGTCCACGACAAACGAAGGAGGAGAAGGAAAAGAAAAGAAAAGAAAGAAGGAAAAGGAAAGAAAAAAAAAAAAGAAAACGAAAGAAAAGAAGAAAGAAAAAGAAATTTTATAAATAATTAAAAATTCGATTTTTAAAAAATTAAAATAATTAAAAAAAGTCGTTTTTTCTTTACCTGATATAAAGTCATGAGATTGAGATTGTTTTCCAATAAAATCCAAACATCAGAAAACGATTTCGATTACATATTACCAAACGAAGAAAAACTAACTGTCCACACTCAATCCCTTAAGATGGATTATATCATATAAGTTAACCTTAAAAATGCTTTCCGGGAAATCATTTTCCTTTATCATTGAGTTTTCCGTGAAACAAACACACCTTTAATTAGGGTCGATCTATAGAGTAATGTTGTCCTATGAAAAGAAGGAGAAGACAAAACCGTCCACACACAATCCCTTAAGATGGTTTATATCATATAAGTAAAAAAAAATGTATTCTGACAACATTTATAAATCACGAAAAATGGACGCTAAGACAATTTACAGAAAATGGGATACTAAATGGTAACCCATAATATGAACGAACACTTAGAAAAAAAAAAAAGAGATCAAACTATAGAGCGAAACGATTTTCTTGAGCTCATAAAACTTTCCGTCAACACCCCCATAACTTCCCACTCTTTGTGAAATCATCCAGAAGTTCAGCTTACCTTCGAGACGATTGCCCTCTGCCGTTGCTCTTTGAGGTTGAAGGGATCCTGTTCCACTTTTTTCTTTCGGGATGCTCTCGCTATGCTATGTCGCGCGAGCTGTGTCTTGTCAGGCTTCTCCTATTCTACACACTGTCAGCCAATCAGAGTAAAACGACAAAAACACTGTCATTTAACAATACAGGGATTAAAATCGAGTAACTATGCCACCATTTCCCCCTCTGCCTATGATTTTGGTAATCCTCCGGTATTTCCAAATCACATTGCTCTTAGGCGATTTTCAGTCCTTACACTATTGTTGGGTCGTTTGGGATGAATTAATTATGTATAGCCTGTTCTAACATTCAATTTATCAATTTTACAGCAATTCATAAGAGTGGGAGTTGCAAATGAGAAAAATTCAGCCAAGCCCAACAATCATTCTCTTTTGAAAATCAGTTGGAGTTGAGATGGTCAAGATTCTTACTATTAACATGCTATTACAGTTAAAATATCTTGGAAAAAACTTGCGAGGAAGACCGCGGGCACCCAGCACCAACTCCTAAAACAGAGGCAGATCCTAAAGATTGGACATTTTTTCCTTCAACTTTGGACTCAAACGAACATTAACTAAACCAGAGGGAAGTGCTGGCAACTCATGAAGCATGTCACAGTGAAGCAGATCAAGATTCTCCAGCTTGGAAAGATGCTTGATTTCAGAAGAAAGGCTGCAAATACCAGTAAGTTGCAGCCTCAAGATTCTCAGATTAATTAGCTTCCCATTGTCTCTAGGAATCCCCCCTTTTAAACTCCTACACGAGGAGGCATGTATTTCTTCAAGGCTATGTAGACGCCCAATAAAACTAGGAAATTCTCTTATGAAACAATAGTCCATCTTCAACACTCTCAAACTCTGCAAATTTCCAAAGGAATCTGGCAATTTCGAAACACATGTTCCCGAAATATCCAGTTCCTCCAAAGAGCTTCCCAATTGGCCAATGGACTCTGGGATTTCTCGGATCCAACGACAGTTCGTCAATGACAAGCGTCGGAGTTTCACCAGCTCTCCAACTCCATCAGGGAGTTCGATAATCTTTGAATTATCTACTGAGAGTATTGTAAGTGACGTCAGGTGTTCGAATGAACGGGGCAAGAGACTCAATGACAAGCAATTGGAGGCACAAAGAGTTTCAAGTTTCTTCAAATCACCTTCCAAAGGAATTTCTTCCACAGAAGTCCCGTCAATGAGGATCTCCTTCAAAGATTCCAAGCCACCCAGTTCATCGGGCAACATGTTGAGTTCGGTGCAGGACTTCAAATTCAGGCAAAGCAATTTTTTGAGACCACCGACTGAAGGATCTAAATGGACCAACCGAGAGCATCGCTCTAGAATCAGTATCTCCAAATTTGGGAAGCTAGAAAATGTAGGACTTATCAGTAAGTCAATGCAACCGGTGAGATTCAAAACTTTCAATTGCTCCATCTGTAAAGTAAGAGAGAAAAATTCATAAGGTCAATTGTCAGATAATTAACAGAATAAATGCATTAGAGCAGTAAATAGGAAACCACCTTGATTAACGTCCAACCTCCCCAGTCTTCGGTGACTTTGCTCCGTGAAAGATCAAGAATGACCAATTCAGTCAGACTAAATTCTGTTGCATCGAAATCCCTCGGGCACCCTTGCCAACGAAACCACCTTAACTTTGGAAATACATTTACGAAATTTCCAGTCATACTTGCATGATCCAATTGCAAGAACCTTATGTTTGGCATGCCCTTGAAATAGGTTTCTGTACATACATGGAGAGGACGATTTTTGAAGTCAAAGCAAAGGGCTTCCACCTCTTCCAGTCCCTATATTTGCCAAGAGTAAATAATCAATCTGAAGCTATAAACTGCAATGGGACAAATTTGCTACGTGATAAGGACTAGTCTGCTTTCTTTTCCACGGATGCCAAGAAAATCTATAGATGGTAAAATAACTAAAAACTGAATGACAAATTAGACCTTATACATCAAGGCTTTCACTTTGCAGAAGAAAGCAAAAACCATTGAACCAAAAACCTTTACCTCTTTCCGGTTGATTACTGTCAGGTCTGTATCATCCATGTATAGTCTACTGTGCCTTACAGTATACCTAGGCTCTTCTTGATCTATAGTTCTGCTAAGACGCTTCAACAATTTATGCATCCACAGCATGTTGTCTTCTCCAATTTTTGCTAGAGGCATCAAAACATGGTGAGAAGGCAAAAAACCTCGATCATGCCACATATATGACGCAATTCGGCTATCCATAACATTAGCAAACCATACTATGTCCCAAAATATTTGTTTCTGCTTTTCATCTAATGCTTCATAGCAGATTTTCAAAATCTCCCTGCAATCCTTTAGAATCTCTCGAGAGTTCTCCTTCCTTGGTTTTATCAAGTCCTCTATCTTCCTCCAATCTTCTACTGTTTTTCCACGTAGAAATGAACCGATGACTTCAATAGCATATGGAACCTGCCCCGTAGCTTTGACAATGCGATTCACAATTTCAGGACAGTCAGGTATAAAATTATCTGTTCTTGAAGCATGCTTGCAAAAAAGTTCAAGAGCTTGATCATTATCCATCTCATTCACTTCATAGGCACGAGCCAGGCCCTGAGAAACATATCTTTGGAGAATTCCATCATTTTCTGAAGTAACAATTATTCGACTTCCAGAACCAAACCAGTCAAGCTGGTCTCCTACGAGATCACTAAGATGAGACTGTTCTTCCACATCATCTAGGACAATAAGAACTTTTATACTGCGAAATACATCGAGGAAGAACTTGATTCTTCTTTTGAGAGAAGCAATATTGCCATCTCGCTTAAGAATATCAGATATCAACTTAGTTTGCACAAACTGAATACCACCAACATTTTGTGCTGTTTCTCCAATCTCTGCGAGAAAGCTACAACTGTCAAAACGAGAGGAGAGTCGGTTGTACACGACCTTCGCAATAGTTGTCTTGCCGATTCCAGCAGTTCCACCAATTCCAACCATGCGCGCTTTACCCCCATCACCTTCTATTTCCAATAACTTAATTACATCTTTCACTCGATCATCAATACCAATTACATGTTCAATAGTGGCAACTGAGGTCTGCAACGATTCCAAAGGGAAACTAGGAAGTTTCAGCTCCTTGAGATGTAGAAGTGGTGGAATCCGTTCCAAATTAGGACTTTCCCATATCCTCAGTGCAGAGAGATTAGGAAGTGATGAGAGGGTATGAAGATCACTCTCTGTGTACTCCACTATAGGTAGCGCACCAATTTCCAAACGCTTGAGGCTAGTAAGCTCACCAGGTGCTGGGAGGCTTTTGCATCCTGCACAATCAAACAACCGTAGCTCCACTATCTTAACCATGCTAGATATCCAGCTTGGAAACCTTGCACTCCCGTAGCCTCTTATTTCTAAGCCTTGAAGATTTAAGCTTGGCTGCAGCTCTTAGAGTAGAATTTCATCACTTTCTTTTCCGGCAAACACTAATACTAGCGAAACTAATGAATCCTTCTCCTTCAAGTTCGCAGCATTTGATTCTGCTGCCACATCTTCCATTTTTCCCTTAACTTCGATTCTAAGGCTTCCTCTCAACTTGCTTAACCTGTTCAACTCCCCAAGCCCACTACAATTCTTTGGACGGGAATCATCCCTGGGCAAAAGGAAATCTGTTAGAGTGTGCAAAAGAGTCAACTGGCCCAATCCACGCAGCATGTGAGATAGTGCATTACAATTGCTAATCTCTAGTTGCCTAAGGTTGACCAATTTTCTTATATCCCTTGGCAATTCCATTAGCTAGTAACACATATTTAGTTTAAGTACTTGCAAGCTATGCAATCTTGTCATAGAATTAGGAAGCCTTATGATTCCATCATTTTCAGAGAGATCCAGAAATGTCAGGTGCCTCAACTAACAAATGGAACTTGGCAACTTCTCAATACCACTATCATGCCAATCCAAGGCACGCAAGAACTTGAAACTAGAAATGAAATCGCAAAGAGTTTTTTCACCCATTTGAGTTTCACACCTTGAGGTTTCCATCTGATCTGTTTTGATGAATGTCTTCAGATGTTTTGCTCTAAGTAGTGCAGATGGAGTCCCCGTTTTAAATCTAAAGTTGAACCCCATGATACATGACGAATTCTTTCAACATTAGATGACCATGTCCGATCAATTCCTTGAGAATACTCATTTTCAGCAACTATGCGTGCTAGGGTACTCAATATACCATGCATCTTACAAGATGTCACATTTCCAAATTCATCTTCAATGCAGTCGTGAAAGAAATTTCTCCTAAGTAGATCCGTGAAATAATCATGAGCAATATCTTCCCTATCCCAATCTACATTGTCTGTTGGGCGGATAAAGCCTTCTGCCATCCAGACACTTGTCAACATGAGTTTATCAATCACAGAATCCTCGGGAAACAATGAACAGAAGACAAAGCACTGTTTTAAATGGGACGGGAGATGTTCATAACTAAGCTTTAGATGTGAAATAACGCCATAAAAATCTGCAGAAACTTCTGGGATCTCGTGCTCGAAATGTAAACACTCGGCTGCACTTTTCATTAACAATAATATACTCCCAATTGTTCATATAGCCAGAGGGATTCCACCGCATTTTTTGACTATCCGCCTCCCGATAGTTAGCTTAATTGAATCTCTACTCTCTTCTTCTTCCTCACATGCCATTCTCATCGATAAATCTAAAGACGAGTTTTCTGAAAGGGCCTCGAGGAAATAAGATGGGGCTGTGCCCATGGAGTGGGCAACAGACTGAACGCGTGTTGTTATCAGAATCTTGCTTCCTTCAGCACCTCCCATCAATAAACTTTTCAATCTCCCCCATTGTTCATGAGAATGCGACATTACATCGTCGATAACCAGGAGATATTTTCTTCCCCGAACAAGCTCCACGAGTCGATTTTGCAATTGCTCCAACTCAATGTCGTCTACTCCCTCGTTCGTTGCGCTCTCCGTGATTTTTTGCAATGCCATTTTGAGATCGCACAAGTGCCGTACACATACCCATATCCTCAAATCAAAATGCTTGTTGACCATGTCATCTTTGTACAGACATCGAGCAAGAGCCGTCTTTCCAACCCCACCCACACCACATATCGAAAGCACCGGAATCTTTTCTCCAGCGTCAGAGACTAACAAGAACTTCAAGATTGCGCTTTTGGCGCCATCTCTCCCTATAATCTCCTCCTCGTACCCAAAGGAGTCCGACCGCTCTCTCCTCCTCCTCGACCCACTCTCTTCTTGCACATCCTCCCGCAGGTCAAAATCCCTCCCTTTAGCAGCAATGCCCTCCATTTTCTTCCTAATTCTCCTCACGCGGGCGGTCATCTTCAGCCCCAGAGCCAGTCCGTTCGAAGGCGAGAAGAAGGTGATTACCTGCTCCAACTTCTCGTCCTTGCCCGGCAACTCTCGCCGCGTGACTCCGATGCTCCACTCTTCCAGCAAGTCCTCCGCGTCGTAGAAAGCAGCTTTGAGATCGTCGAACCACTCTCGGATTCCTCCGGGGGTCTGGACCACCATGAACTGCTGATCCATGAAGTCGTCGAGCAACCGCTTCTCCGCATCGCGCACTACGCTTCGGAGGGCGGCGACGGTTTTCTCGAGCCGGTGCAATTCGCCTCCGACGGCCCATGACTTTCCATCCTTTAGCAGATCATCCAGAAGGTCAGATATCCTCCGGATGATCGCCTCCGCCGTAGCTCTTCCGGGGTTGAAGGAGGGATCCCTGCTGCCCCCTCTCTCTTTTTGAAAGTCTTCTGGGGAGGGCTCCTCCTCACCTGTTATGACAGGGCTAATCAACATTAAAAGTTCCCACTTAAGTAAGAAAGTATATTGAAAGTCGTAAAATTTATTATAAAAATATAATTATATTTTAAAATTTTTAAAAAGTATAATTAAATTTTAAAAATTATCATAAAAGGATAATTAAATCTTAAAATTTAATCAAGTCCTAAAATTTATTGCGAAAATCTAATCGAATCCTAAAATTTTCAAAAAGTACAATCAACCAAAGAATTTTATTAAAATCAATTTGATAATTTTTAGGACTTGATTACACTTTTCGAAAGTTTTAGGATTCAATTATACTTTTATAATAAGTTGTAGAACTTAATTGTACTTTTTGAAAATTTTAAGGCACAATTAAACTTTTGTGATAAGTTTTAGGATTTTTAGTGTACTTATTCCATTGAAAAAAAAGTTAATCTATTATGCAATTGGCCTACTTTTACGGGGTGCATTTTGATTGTTGAGACTATGGTAGCCGGAGTATTTTAAGATTTTTAAGGTGCGAAAATAGCTTTAACCTTTAAAAATTACAAAAACATAAATGAGTTCATCAAAAAAAATCCGTTTAAGATAATAAATTCCAAGCCCAACAAAACTTGTGTAATGGGAGGGATAGGACACTTTACCTTCGGGCGATCATAGACTTGCATTTCATCGTGATTACATGACCAATATTTAATTAGAGCCGTCCGATCATATTTTCACTCCACATAAACTATCGATGATCCAATAGATGAAGATGCAAGAGCATGATGCCAACTGAAGAAGGCAGTACTAGCCTAACCCAACTTATGGACCATTTCCACCAAATTGAATCTCTTGGATATCATAATTATCACACCCCAATTTCTATCAGAAAAGGGGAATGACACGGCTGTCCTCTTATTTAAAGGACATAACCTAAAATAAAAATACCGACATAAACCTACAATCACAATATACACACACATCTATATATCTTATAAAACAGAAAATTGGCTCTGGGATGAGAGTTTCTAAAATCCATCAAGGGGATATGTACATCTCCAAACTCAAATAAACCCAAAAACTATTGTTAGACATACACAACTCATACCCAATAGTGTCCAAATCCAATTACTAAAATCCTCGTTGATATCATTGTCGCCATATTTGCCGTTAGTAGAAAAACCTTTAAAATGTTGGAAAGAATGGGGTGACCAATAACAACTCAGTGAGTAATGCATATGTCTTTTAAGCAGATCAAGCACTCACTATATATATTTACAAAACATACCAAAACTTATTTATTTCAAATCCACAGTATAGCATATGTATGAGGTTAAAAACAAGTTTTATGTTATCAACAAAAGTTTGTATATATTTGAAATACTCATTTTGTCAGTAATATCAAAACAAATATCAATAGTCTAGTCCATTCATCAATCTCAATAATTCACATATCAATGATCTAGTCCATTGATTAATCTCATCAAATTTCACGTCAATTGCCTATTCCATTGACTAATATAATATTCAATATCCAAATTTGGTCACGTTTAACGCCGTGATAAAAGCAACCAAGTTTATCCCTCTTGGCTAGGGATACTGCCTATATCAATCGGTAGATCGGTCCAAAAAGACATCTTGATAACCCTATACATACTCCCCCTCAATGGGTTCTAATCATAGTAACATGAGCATAAACCTCATTCTCCAATAATCACACAATCAAAATCAAAATAATAATTCATCTCATAAACCGGTTTTACAAACAAAATCAAATCACATTTCACAACTCAATTTATCGAATAGAATGCATATCATAAAGCATTTCACATATCAATACATATAACCTCTTATAAACCATACTCAAAGTCAAAGCTTTTAGTAATTCTTTCACAAAAAGGTTTCACGAACCCAAAATATATAATATTTCAAAACTCCGTCGATTGTAAAAATATATATTCCACAAGACATTTCTTACAGCATTTTGGAATTCATTCCATAAACTTAGTTCACAAATCAATATATATAAGCTTTCACAACTACCAAAACGTAGTAAGCGTCTAATTTATATTTTATGCAACAAACATGATTTAATAACTCATATGGTGCTCAAATCTTGAGATAAAAATAGTAGAAGTACCATAACTTTCGTATAGTGTTCACTTGAATGTCATAGCTTTTTCTTCGCTCATTTAAGTGCGATATCAGAGTAAAATCGATCATTTGAGTGCTATTTCCAGCAAATTATTCTATGTGGATTTTTTTTATTAATTTCGCGTTCCGAAGTGGATTTTTTTTATTTTTGAATTTTTTTTAGTTTTGTCTATGTAAGTGCTGGCGATGCCACGTCGGATTTTTTGGTGAGGCCAATTGTCGATGGCACTTAAGTGATAGATTTTTTAAATTTATGACACTCAAGTGAGTCCCATACTAAAATTGTGGCACTCTTAGTGTACTTATCTCAAAAATGCGTATACATGTGTCCATTGAAGGAGTCATTATTTAAATATTTGAGAAAATTATCTATTGAATCCTAAATTTATTGTACGGATGTCAATTCAGTTTTAACTTTCCAATTTTGTTATTATAGTCTAACTCATTTGCACGATATTTAAATGTAGTCTTTCCTGCCAATTGCCGTTGCAAACTGCAACATGGAAATCAACAAATTGCCCACGTTAACATGTCACTTAGGATGCCCAATGATGACTAAACGCCATGTCAGCGATTTTTTGTGGCAATTGGCATGAAAGTTTACATTGAAATATCACCCAAAAGTTTAGGATTATGTTGACAAAACTGAAAAGTAAGGTTGATTAAGTGGAATAATTAATTATTGACAAGAAAATTATGACAATTGTAATTGCATTATAAGACAATCCAATCAAATCATTGGCGTCTGGGACCTACAATAGATATTATGTTCAATTTAAGGTAATAGGGGGCGTTGGAAGTCAAAAAATGGATGGAAAAAGGCCTTTATGTGTTTATCCTTTTCACATAATTGCTCATTTAAATTTACTTATTTATATTTGAGTTGATGCGAGTAAAATAAGGAGAGGGTATGATGGGTTTCTAGAGTCAAGGACAGTGTAGTGGTTGGGAAAAAGGAAAGGCGAGTGATGTAATTTATAATTGATACTACTTTGTATTAGTACACAATAATTTTTTCGATGATATTTTAATTTCGATATTTTTTGAAAATTAAATTTAAAATATTTTAGATTTTATAAGCAATAGGCCTCATTCATGAGAAGTGTCTAGTTTTAAATATATGGTATCCACTTCTATTAATATGTCTTATAAAGAATTAATTAAAGCAAGGTATTTATCTACGTGAGAACCTTATGGTAAAATTCAGATGTATAACTGCATTGATTGGCCTTCCCCAACATTTTCACTTTGAGGATAACGACAGCATAAGTGCCATAACTTTCATACAGCACTCACTTAAGTGTTACATCGGAGTAAAATTGATCATTTGAGCGCCATTCTCAGCAAGTCGTCCTACGTGGATTTTTTTATTAATTTTCCATTTCAACGTGGATTTTTTTATTTTTGAATTTTTTTTATTAAATATCCACGTCAGTTTCGATGATGCCACGTAAGACGACCGGTGTCCACATCGGATTTTTTGGCAAAGCAAATTATTAATGACACTTAAGTGATCATTTTTTTAAATTTGTGGTACTCAAGCGAGCGAAAAAAAAATTGTTGCACTTAAGTGAGCGCTGTATGAAAGTTATAGTACTCATACTGTATTTATCCCCCCAAATCTTTATCACCTTCAAGACATTAGTTTACAAATTCATAAAAAAAAAAAAGATAACACCACTCACCTAGGAAAGCTGAAAACTAACTTATGAAGGTTAGTTGAGCCAACAAACTCGTATTCCTATCAACTAACCGAAAAACGATTTCAACATATGAGTAAAACACTACTCTAATGAATGATTCGACTAAACCACGCTCAATCGTCAATGAATTGACTTCTACGCCCCAACAAAGAAACTTGTTTATAACAGATGTTAATCTTTTCTATTACGCGTAACTCATGCGTCAAACTTCCAAAAAAATTTTCAATCAAAACGTAATTCGAGATCAATTTTTTGTCAAACGCCATAGCTACACAACGTCCTAAACTATCAATCACGTAAAAATCCATGGCTCAATAATTCCATAATCAAACTTCATAGTTCAAAATTGATGTAACTTCGAATTTGTGTCTTAATTTCGAAAATTACTCCGATTAGATGAATAATTGACTTGAATACTTACAAGGCATTGCAATTTGGAGTTGATTCGGCTTGTCGGAGTGTCCAGATTGACTATGCACGGTTTTATTTTTCTGTTCTTCTTTTCCTCTTCTCCTTCCACGAACGAGCTTACTCTCTTTTGCCTTGTTTATGTCACCGCTTCACAGCTTCGTCTGTCGGAGAGGAAATAAATGGGTTAGGGCTTGGGCTTGGCTTTAAGAGATATGGGCTGGGTTTGAGGCCCATTATTACAATAATAGTCCGATTCTATTAGCATATGAAGCTAATTAAGTTAATCATCAAACTATTAGATACTCTTCTTATTTTCATTTCGTACATAACCCTAATTATTTATCGTATCAGCTAGTGTAAATAACCCTATATTTGTGTCCCAAATTCAAAATTTGGCTCACTTCTGGTAGATTTGGCAATCAAATCAGGTCAGTTTTTAATGTTCTAGTCAATACGGATTTGTGTATTAAATTAATCATTTTAAATGGATCAAAATTTGATCCACCCATACTCAAGCAATTCAAACCGGGTTGTCCTTTTTTACCCTATTTTTTCCTCAATAAACGAGTCATTATCCAAAGATTTCATTAAATACAAATTCTTAATCAAACTAATAAATAGAAAGTTTGTATGTTAATTGCGACAGTTCAGTTTGCATGTTAATTGCGATAGTTCCGAAAATCTCTAAAATTGGTTTATTTCATGTTTGCACACACACACACACACACACACACATATATATGGAAAATAGATTAACGTAGAAGAGTTTCAGGTTACTCTATAGAATTTGGAAATGTGATTAAATTTGGAAAAATGATTAATCTATATGTATTTGTTTGTTATTATTATTTTCTAAAAAATAAATACTTAGAATTGATTATAAAAGTGATTTATTCTTAATTTAAATGTTTACATTTGTTGATTATTCTATAAACATAAAAATAATCTATGAACTTGAATAATGAAGAAAGAAGAAACAATATATAAAAGGATTAATAGAACAAAACAGAAAACAAAAACCATCATAGTCATAGTTTAAGTGTAATGTTTAAATAATTCATAATTCATAATTCGTCATAGTCAATCATGATATATGAGATTAAATAAAGATCCTAGATATCAGAATTTAAAAGCTACAGCAAGTCATTGCTTATCCCGAAAGAACACTTTGCTGCTCAGTCCATATTTTGTATTTTAGGTTATATTGCATCTCACTAGCTAGCAGGCTCAGGTTTAATATTGGTGTCTAAATAAGTGCTTGCACACGTTCTATCAGGAGCATCTGAACTTTCTGTATGAATCTTATCTGAGACAAGTCCAACTACGAAGAATGGGACTAGACAATGGGAAATTTTAATGTCGTTCTTTTTTTTTCTTCCTTCCCATATATATCAGAAATCTGCATCGTTATCCGTAACCGGATGTAGAGTTGCCTCCACAAGATTTTAAGAGTAATATCTTTCTCATCGTTGGAGGTGGTGTTAAAATCATATGGTGCACAATTTACGCCCCGCAATTTGATTGACTTCATATATAAATTGATTCTTTTCGAGGGTGTGAACCAAGTTAAAAAGAATCGTCCAATTCAGTCCCGATTCATTTATGATTCAGCTTGATTGATCAATGTAGCTGTGTCTATCAAGTGCATCACTTAATATTACTCTAAATTCCATGCAAACTACGGTGTCGATCTTGAATATACTTCTCCGTCAGTTTCTTCTCGTTGGTTTTATTGAATGATCATTCATCATATCCAATCCTTCTCCTTTCTAGTTTTGGTTTTTGGCGCTCACTACTGCAAATCTTATTTCCTGCCGAGCATTTAGCCCTCATTCGGCAACAAAGAGCGGAAGCTGTCAAGAAGCGAGAAGAAGAGAAAGCTGGTGAACTTCTTTGAGGCGGCTATAATTTTCGTTCTGGTTTCACCCTCATCACTAAAATTGATTCAAAAACTCTCTTTTCATCTACAGCCAAAGAACTGAAGAAGGCTGATGCTCGCAAATGATCCCTAGAGAGAGCGCACAGAGGAGCATTCTCTTGCAAAGCAAGAAAAAGAATATGTGAAGATTAAAGACATCACTTTTCTATTTTAGTAATTGGTGCAAACAGTATATTTTCTCTTCCCAGTATTACTACTGAAAGCATGTGGTACTGTTCTCGATTGGCCTTCCTATGAGTAAAGGCGTCTCCGGTGACTATCTAGGAAATCTACAATGTTCGGCTTGTTTGCAGAGCAATGTTTTGCTCAGGAGTTGCAACGTCAGGTGATTGCTCTTTCCGTTCTAGTTTACGCTGAGAACTGCATGGATCGACTGTCCATTAATATATGGATTACCCTGATAAAAAGATGATATGATAAATAGGCACTGTGATTACAAGAACAAGGCGGTATGTGTTAGAATTAATTATCATAGCCATGATGGGATGACGCTGCTAAGCATCTCTGCTCAAAGTACCCAAAGTTGATTTTGAAGTTGGAATACGGTGTTTCAAGGTTAATTCAATCTTGTATGATCTTGAACAAGAAAATGTGCCTTTTTCTTTTGGGACATTCGAAAAGTGATGCCTTTACTGTCTTAACGTTCTTTTTTTGGGACATTTTCTAGGTGAGCCATTATAATTGGGATTTGGCCTATTTTCTATAATATTAGACGTCCAAAAAGTTTCTTTATAGTCATGGGGGATGTACTAGCCTGACTACGCGAGGGAGGTAAATGTAATGCAGAGGAACATTGGACGACTTTATGGCAGCTAAAACATGATGGAGAAGATGAAAAAAAGTATGAGAAAAATGCGTCTATCTCCTGCAATTCTTAGCTCTATTTGCCGTGGAACGACCAGATTGCAAACCCCAATTTTCCGTTTACTTCTTCACCAAGAAAATGTGCTTTTCCTTAGGACTTCTGTCAATTATTTTTGTTGATTGTGTTAAAACATAGGAACACCAGAAAAGAAGTCTTGTACAACTACTGTCCACCTTAAACGAAACAAAACTCTCTCTCCGTCCTGCGACCTGTTCTCATTCGTTGAAGAGTCTCCGGACTCGGTCTTTGAAGGAAAACTAACAGGGTGCTTAATGTAAGCCCGAGTGACATATCTGTTCGAAAAACATATAGCCAACATAAATATGCTATTAGCTTGCCTAATTACGTGATGATTTCTCAAAGCCAACTCTATTCTGAAGTATTCCGGAACGAAACCCATCTTGAAGCATGGAACTCAGATGCTTCAGGGCTCGGTTAACCAGATGGTCCAGTACCGTCTCTACTTAGTATGGATTTGCTGCTTTCTCATTCATTTGGTCTACGAGAACAACGTATTTTTCAGTATGCATTCTGAAGATTAAGACTACCTTTGTGGCCCTAAAATTTCTGATTCAAATTAAGCAAGGAGCTAAGGCCTATGTGCTCGATAAATAAATGGGATCTAGGCGCGATGACAGTCCTAACGCGATGCACTTTGGCTTGTTCTAGTTGCATTTAATGCATTTCTTTTCGATGGTTGATCTAGATAACGCTACCTAGAAGCAGCAAACTGTAGAGAGAAAGAGGAAGAGGATGGAGCATGAACCAGTGAGATGAATGTGAAGAAGCAGGAGAAATGGAGACCCTGGAACAGCGTGCTGATGTAAATGGGTTCCGCCCTGCACAAGTAATATCAACATTTTCATCGCTACTTCTTGTAAGGTTTCTGAGTATTTACTTATTCCAGGTGCGAAGGCTATCCCTGGACTCAAAATGAACAAAATCAGGAACCTAATGGATCAAATCCATTCTTGTCTGCTACGATAGAGCTAAACCTTTCTCATCTTGACATTTCACTTTTTGAATGAGATTTTTCCTTTTATGAGGAACTTCAGATTTTTGCCATCGCCCAGTTTCGAGCAACCGTCTCTTTCCCTCTCGGTTTGATGAAGGTTCCAGTTCGACATGGACTTGAAAATGATTACTGAGTAAGCCTAAAACCACTCCACTCTTTTGACTAGATGGAGCAAAATATTTGGGATTCTGATGGATTACCAACAATTCCCAAGTCTTAACCAGCTAGCCCGTGAATTTGAGGCTTCAGTAGGATCATGGTGCGAAAAATTTTAGCCACTTAAGGCCATCACTTCACGTTCTGCCACATTTTCAGCAATGTAATAGGCTCCTGCTGTCACTTCATATTCTTCATCCGGCAACATGCATATACACTACGAATCCTATGCAATACTGATGGCCTCAAAAAGATTTCTGTCCCCTGCTAGGCGTGTTGTTATTTTCCAACAAGAACAAGAAGCTCCATCACTAAACCAAAAAGAGGACCTGGACCATTCATCTCTGGAGGTCAGGACCTCATTGAATGTTCACCAAAAGATTACTCAATCCTAGAATATGATACACCAACAACAGTGAAGACATGCTGAGTATTAGAAAATTTAGAACATGACAGAACTAGTGAGAGGACCGCTATAAGAATGAGCAAATAACATTATGTCAAGCAATCATATCTAGAACTAGGAAGTTCAGTGGGGTTTAGCAACAGCTTGCCCAAGTTTCCTTGAGACTTGTTTTGCATCTGCCACCTAGGCATAACACGATTTAAATCATAGGATGCTGCAAGAAGCAAACCAAAGAGATAGCACCAGGTCATACTAGCTCAACCCCTTTCATTTCCAAAGAATTTCCTGTACTTTCTCCTCTATCACTTCAAATTGAATTGGCAGTATATTGCTTGTAGTCATAAGATGGGGATCATTGAATTGGTAAGTACTACTGAACTAATGTAATAACAATCCTTTACTTTTTCTTGTTGCTGATAATATCCCTATGCAGAAAAAAGAAAACAGAGATAGGAAAGAGACGGAGAAAAGAAACAAAATTGCATACGAAAAACTCAACAAATTGAGACACGTAAAAAACAAAAACAACTAAGGTGACCCCTGCAGGCGAGTAAGACAAAACAGAACCAGTTGCATAGATGATGGAACAAGCAAATTCCAAAATGCTCCCATAGTTTGAGATAAATTCAATATAGAGACCCCACATACAAGGAGTAAACTACGATAAGAAGGTCCAGATACATGGTGTCAAAAGAAAAGTAGTGTCTCCAAGCACGAGTGCGCGCACAAAAAAAAAAAAAAAACACGAAGAGTAGTGTCTTCCAATTGCAAGATATCTCTTTCTTTGTTGATACTCATACTTTAAGTCATTCCAAAGATGCTTCAAATTCAATCTCTTCAGAAACACAGCTTGAGATCATTCGTAATCATTGATGCAAAATTCAGTGCCTCTGACATCTGTAGAGTAATCTGTCACGAAGAGCAGTTTGACAAAGTCAACTTTCTCAGTTATCATTCACTCGTTTGAGACCGCATGGATAAGAAATTTCCAAAACATACCTTAGTTTTCCACCTTCAAGACTAAAGCATGACATACGCAGGATCATCTGCATTTTGTCAACAACAAGGTCTGAGCTAAAGTGAAATTATGAAGCCGTCTGCCTAGTGACACCATCAGCTAACTCAAGGATGTGGAGACAAAATTGCCCTTCATCTCTGGCGAGCACTTCAGAAATTCTTGTGTATTTTAATCTCAAGATTCTCAAAGAGAACAATCCCTTAATGTTGCAATGTCCCCTCAAACTTCCGCAGTGGGTGAAATCCAACTCTTTAAGCTTCTTAAGATCTTTTATGGCTTCAGGAAATGCTTTTAGGTAAGTACCAACCATCTTTAGCACTTCAAGATTTTCCAAATCCTTGACAGAAGGGGGTAATTCCTTAATTAAGGTCTCCGACAGGTCCATTTCCTGTAGTGAAACAAGCTCTCCAATGACAGCCGGAAGTTCTTTTAGGTTTTTGCAACTTCTTAAAGTAAGCTTCCGAAGTTTCTTTAACAATTCAATGGAATCAGTGACTTCAAGCAATGCTTCACATTCACAAGCACTGAGAATTTCAAGGGCTGGCAGAGAGCCTTCCTCGAAATGAAGTCTTTGAATTTTAGTTCTATCAATGAAAAGCTCTTTCAACGCTTTCATGGAACACAATGCTCGCGGCAAATGTTGAATAAATTTGCAACGCTTCATGTTTAAGGAAACTAAATTCTCAAAGTTAGAAATGGAATTCTGAATATCTGGGCTGAATAATAAACAACCTTCCAGGATCAAGTATTCTAAATGCCTTGAGGCAGGGAATTGCAGAGATCCAATGATCCAAGTACAATCCTTTAGGTTCAAGACTTTCAAACTCCCAGCCTTCTGCAAAAGCAACATTATTCATATGTTTATTTACTACTTCAACCATAACTATAAAGATAAAGTTTGTACATAAGAAAAGTGCAAAAGCACATCTAGGCCTTACCTCCGTCAATTGTTTCCAGTCTTCCGAATTCAATTTGACTGAGCTTGTACATAAGTTGAGAATTACCAGGTTTTCCATTTTGAATGCAAACAACTTAGATTTCTCATGGCATCCGCACCAATCAAGCCATACTAGCTTTGGAAGAAGATTCTCAGGATTTCCTTCAATATCAACACCGTCCAACTCAAGAAACCTCAGATTCGATAGATGATGTAATTCTTCGCCATCAACTTGATTAAAATCGCGGGTTACACGAAGAGCTTCAACCTTGCTGGGACCCTGCCAATTTGTTGAAAAAGTGGAAGTGTGAAATTCGAACAAAGATATATGCAATGAAACGATAATATAATCATCGTCTCTAGAAGGAAAACTTGTCAAGAATATTGGAGAAATCTCAGTGTGATTTTACCTTTTTTTCGCGCAATGTTGTTTGGACATCTTTGTAATCCCATAGCCTGCTGCGCTGCCCGGGGTCTTTATCTTCTTTCTTGACGATTTCTCGTCCCAAGAATTTTAGTTGATTGTGCATCCAAAACTCATTTTCTTCTCCAATTTTAAGAAAAGACATATTTTGCAGGTCACCAACACCTCTATATGGGTCACATCCACAGGCAGCCCACATGTAATAGGGGATTCTCTTTTCAACCCCTAAAAAGAAACATGCTATATCAAGAAATATTTGTTTTGCATTTTCGCTCAAATGGTCAAAGTGTTTCTTCAACATTAGTTCCACTTCTTCTTCCAGCCCTCTTTTTAAATGATTCAAAGTCTCTGTCCATATTTCTTTGCTCTTCCGATACAAATATTTTCCCACAGTTTCAACAACAAACGGAAGATTTCCGATAGCAGAAGTGATTTCGCTTGACATTTCATGGTAGCCTTCTAGCGGATGATCTAGCCCAAAAGCATGCATACAGAAAAGTTCAAGAGCATGATTTTCACTCATTGATAAAACCTCATGTTCATGGAAAACATTTACCTCATGTTCCTTGTTTTTTTGAACCTTGTAATAATTTTCGATGACATTTTTTCTTCTGGTTGTGAGGATGATAATGCTTCCTAGATCAAACCAAGTTAGCTGCTCAGCCAATGGTTCGATTTGTTTGAGGTCGTCCACATCATCCAGGACAATGAGAACTCTGTTTGTTTTGAATAGGTGCTGTATAATTGTGGTACCTTGATAGGAGGATTCCAACTTTGGACATTCTCCTCTCTTGAGGTCACGAATTAACTTCTTCTGCAGAGATACCACACTCTTTTGTTCAATCTTATCCCGAACATTTTCAAGAAAACTACAACCTTCAAATAGGTGACTGATTTTGTTGTATACCACCTTTGCAAGAGTGGTTTTGCCAACCCCGGGCAGACCGCACATTACAAGCACCCATCTCCCTGTCATCTCCTTTTCTTTAACAATTTGTCCATCCTGATATTTGAAACCAAGCTTTCGCATCATCTCTGGCATGTCTCTATCTATTCCAACTAAATTTTTAGTCACGTCTTGCTCATCCATCATCAAGAGTTTCCAAAGTTCAGAAATGAAATCCTCTAGTTCTTGATACCTACAAAATGAGAAACGGAGTTTACCTTTTTTCATTTTGTTTGTATAATAGATAAGGGACGGGAGAGGTGACCAGCGGTAGCAACTCCCCCTTGATATTAAATTAACGTCCCAGATCACGTCCTAGATCAGTTATGGAATGGTTTGATTTCAAGGAAGGTATGGAGGGCACCAGAGATCAATCAACCAAGAAAAAGAAAACATGAGGAAGACTGCAGAGAGAAGACAATACAATAAACATACACCTGCATTGCGATTAAAAAGTCAAGAAAAAATTGGAATCTCCAGAAGTTAATTGGATCCCATAAAGAACGTGGTGACATCTTAATATACAAGCCAATTCTCCTATCTTTTCTTTCCGCAAGCTAAACAAGTAAAGCAAGATCAGTTAAGCGACCAGACTCACCCGCTGAAGAGATCCTTGAAAACCGGTCCCCTAATATCACCAATCTCTCTCAGAGCAGCCTTCCAATTTTCAATTGACTCGGGATATCTGTTTTTGCGCTCGTGCTCGGCAAATGCCTTTTCATATGTTCCCAGCTGATGGCGAACGACGCAGGGCTCCACGCCAAAGAAAATGGGATGAATTTCTTTATCGGACTCCACCATTTGGGCCACTTCCATCAGGCAAGCTGGGCTAGAAGCGAAGTCCTCGGAGAATACAGGGATGCAGATGTCGGAATGCTTGATGGCTTCCACGATCTTGGTATCGATCTTTTCACCGTACTTGATCTCTTTGCGATCTAGAAATGCCACAATCCCCAAGCCTCTGAGCCGGTCGTAGAAGTACTTGACAAAACTGTCACGTGAATTTGGTCCTCTGAAGCTCAGAAATACTCGATAGTTGCAAACGGCCATTGGAACACGAACGCCCATTTGCATGAAAAGACTAGCTCGAATGGAGATCAGGATGATGAAGCTTGAGAGAATTTGTTCGAGTTCACAAATATGAATCTGGAGCGTTGACCCCGTTACCCATCTTAGCCTTAGTCTTAGTCTTGCCCCGAGTGATGACCTGTCTACCTCTCTTTTCTTTTCTTTCTTTTTCATTTTATTCCTTCTGATGTTTTGGCAGTTCTATCCTTCCAATGACGGGGTCAACATCTCCCGAAGGGAAATTATTACAGCGCACACCATTTAGGTAAAGTATTATGTCATTGTAGTATAGATGTTGAATAGAATTTGAATGATGGTTTCAAAATGAGTTTTACATTACAGCCCAAATTCAATTTAATATATGAATATTAAATTCATTACATAATGACAATAAGTCAGACAACAAGGAGCCTAGTACTCTGCACAATTTAATACCTGCGCGACACTAAATATCTTCTTATTTTTCATAGACCTTTGCACCTTTTTTTTTTTTTTATAATCCAGGGAACCCCCGCACGGCCGACAGCCGGAGAGTAAACCCTGGGGGCGACACGTGCTAGCCACCACATACGTGCCACCGGTTAAGTCACCCTGCGACGTTCGGGATTTGAACACTCAATCTTTTGCGAGAGGAAGAGTGCGCGTTCCAGCAGCGCCACTCAGGCGGGTGGTGACCTTTGCACCTTTTGTTTTTCCATAAACAAATAGTCCAAACTTTGTAATCCTCCTGTACATGAGGTTGTAATTTCGCAAGCAGTTAAAAATGGGAGAATACATTTCAACACCTGCTCTTGTCCACCTCTATTTTTTTTCTTCATTTTCGTTGTAGACAGAGATTTAGTTACCTGGAGAACCAAGAACACCCTACAAGCCAAACTGGTTAAGTCCAGGTCTTTGACTTATGTAGGTAGTTCTGATCCAAGGCAGTTTATATGCAATTGGTGGAATTTGAACAAGTAATTTACGGTATCTAACGACTGAGGGTTGCCTTAGGTAAGGAGCTCGATTCCCCACATTCTTAGAGAGACTGGTGTAGAGACATTTAGTTTTAGGTGTGGGATTCAATTTCCATGCTCTGCATTGGACTTCATCCTAAATAATGGGTAATTAGCTATGTCTGATTTATGAACTTTCAAGTTTTTACTCTTTTGGATGATGCTATATTTCATTTAAGTAAATAGGGCTCTATACTTTCCCGAGAAAATATTTTCCAAAAGCTAGTCAAAGTAATCATACATATCTACTCACCTTGTTAAATATCTTTATACACGGTTAATCAATGTTAAAAGATGAAAATACCTCCATCTAACAGTACAGGGACTAATATGGACTCACCGTGTGGCCATTTCCATTCTGTCTCTATGACGTTAAAGACTTTTGAAGATGTATTATCTTCATTAACGGAAGTAAACACGGCATTACAATGAAAGGACATTAGTAATCCTACCGTATTTCCAAATTACATTGCTCTTAGGCGATTTGCAATCCTCACACTGCCGTCAGGTTGTTCTTTTGGGCTCAACTAACTACGTAGAGGCTGTCCTGATTTTCAATTTATTAGTGTTGCAGAAAATTGTTGGAAAATATGAAGAAAAAAAATGTCTGAGTCAAGCAAGTACTATCTTTAAGGATAATTTTGCCTCTTGAAATATGAAACTCGGTGCGATAATCCAAAGCGGCTATTTTCCTAGGATACAATGGATATTCTTCCTTACTCCACACAAAAAAAATAGAGGGAACATCAACAACAACCTTATATGTAAAACCCAGCCAATAAATGAAAAGGAAAGAGAGATTTTCTTGTTTTTTATATATTTTGATTGTGATTTGGAGATTGATTCTCTTTATAGTCGAACAAATCAAATCAATCGTTACAAAACTATTACAAATTGATGGCAATCATAAACCCATTAGAGCCGTTACAAATCATTGGCTTGAATATTTTAAAACTCGTTGAAATATCCAACGATTAGATCCATAGCAAATCATGAGAGGGGGAGAGATGGAAATGAAAAAAAATTTAACCATTCTCTTTTGAAATTAGTTGGACTCGAGATGGTAAAGAGTTTATTGAGGATATAGATGAAGTAATATTCTAATCCTCCAATTCTACTAGCCTGTGAAGTAGTTTCATTTGAATTTGGCTTTGCGACAAAATATCTTTCACCGAAAGTTATTCTTCAATTTTAATCGACAACAAAACCTGAGAATGTAACTGTTACAGACAGAATCAAACATAATCAAATTATGTCGGAATTTAATTGATGATAAAACTTGAGAATATGAGGATACATCGTCAAAATTTAATCAACAATGCGGTACCAGGATAATCGATGACATAAATCTGAAATCTACAGTTAAGAAACACGTCGGAATTTAATTGGCGATGTGAGTCTGGAAATTAAAAACACAGTGCAGGAATTTAAAGATAACTAAAAAGATAACATGTTTGTTTATTTGTGCATGAGGTTTGGAGGTGTCCCCGTAGTTGAGTACTGGTATCTATAGTGACCATGGCATAACTGCTCCAAAGCATTTCTTTGCGATTTTCGCCATGCATCCATGCAGTTTGGAGGTGTCCCCGTAGTTGAGATTCTCAATCTTATATTTTCACAATGTCACGACCTTGCGTTCAGGTGGTTTCACCTTTAAAATTGCCACTTGATTGATTTATCCTTTTCCCACGATCTGCTGGATTTTGACTCTATCTCCTTCTTCACGATTTCTAATTTGAATATCACAACCGTTTCTTGGCACCTCTCTGACGTTCGTTTTTCATTTGGATTCTCAATTGATAATATCTTTCTCACGGCCTTTCCAACTAACTGTGCCATAACATTTGTCATCGGCAACCGCCTTTCGTATATCGATAGCTGAATAGTAGTCATTGACATACGTCAATATCGATTACATTTCTATGGTCGTTGATGATGGCCGACGAGCATAAAAATAACTTGTATTCTAGAGTAGCATGCTTATGCATATCGACGACCCGGTTAATTTTTGGAGCAAACATATGCCCCATTGGTGAAAAGTATCGCTTTCTGCTTTACCGAGTACTAGGATGCGTTTTGTACCCGTGATGCTTCGTACTCTATAAGCAAGCAACTATCTCATGGCGTCTTGACACGTCGCTTCAATCAACATGATTCATGAATCACTTCCGTTATAGATCATATCTTTATGGATCGTTGCCCTCTGCATCGTCGCCCGTTTTCGAAAAGTATAAATTCGGCCAAGATTTGATTTTTACCTCTCTTCTTTCTTTGTCCTTAGCCTTAAACCCTAATCTTTTGCCAGTTTAAACGCTTGGTCTAAGTTCCGCTTGTTTTCAATCCGGCTGTTTCCATGGCTCCTAATAAACCTCCCAGATACTAATCTCTAGATTATATTGCCAAGTTCGACAAGTTGCAGGAGGAAGAGTGTTTCCGCTCTCAATTGATGGATCCCTTGGGTTGTCATTAGGCGGATCCTTAGAATTGTCTTCTCAATAAACCATTCCAACCGTCTTTCGAGCAATATCTTTATACCTATTACCGCCCTTGGAGAGAGGTCACGACAATTACTAGTGAATTCCGGTCGATGTTAAGTTATTAGCCGGAGAGTGGACGTAGCCTTAGGTATAAAGCTGAATCACTATATATATATATATATATATATATATATTGATTGTTAATCTATCTTTAGTGTTCATCATCTACTTTAATATATATATTGATTGTTAATCTATCTTTAGTGTTCATCATCTACTTTAATTTGTTCACTATCATCACACATTAATCAACTTATTATACAATATGGTTTGTTGATTGTTATTATTCTGCAAAAGTTTTTTAGTAGCTTCACTCAACCTATTGAACCCCCTTCTAAGTTGCCTCATTACCCTAACAATTGGTATGAGAGCTTTGTTGCTTGTTATTTGAAATGCTTTCCTTTTAAGCATAAAAATTTATTTGAATAACTAACCTTAGCAGCTTTCTTGCTTGTAATTCTCATGCACCAAAGAAGCCTCCATATTTTGATGAAATGAACTACGGATACTGGAAGCAGCGTATGTAAGCATATATTTTATGACCTTTATTATAGATTATTTTATGACACAAATGACTTTCATTTAATTTTAATATCTTAGAATCAAATTGGTTAGAAAAAAAAGTTAAAATGGACAAAAAAAATTGAAATCCCATTCTAGATATGGGTCATGTATTCTTGCCAATTAAAGCTTTAATTGATTTCATTCAAGTAATTTGATTTAGTCCAGTAAAAATATTATACTAAATAAATAAATTCACTTCGAGAAATGATATAACTTTTGTATATATGTAACACGATCCATTAATTTTTTTTTTCTTTTAACTACGTGGATGTCAAACGGCAAAAATTAAACCCGTTACTTTGATATTACAAAAATAGATGTTTTGTCTCAAACATGCAATAAAAGTTTAAAGAAAAAAAAAGTTAACATTGCAATTCAGCTAAAAAAAGAAAATTTTATATTTTTCTTATTTTAAATTTTTACTTTTTGAATAGACTAATATCAAATGTAGATTTCATTATTATGCATGAAAGATCATCTTTTTATTTATATTTTATGTTCTCGGGAAACTCAACATTATGACGTTTAGTTAGACAACATTAATCTTAGACCTTGACAAAGTTCGATGTTTATTCACAAAATTGTAAAACAAGTTATACATAGCTCATCTTTTTCTCTTACATAACACCTCATATCAATGGATTACTAATGATTCAAAAAAATGCCCGTGCCTAGTATCAAATAAAGCCTCCGTTTGCTCGACTCCTCCTCGCCATTAAGCTACTGAAGTCCCCAGCTATTGCTTTAATTAGTCTTTTATTATTAATTTACTACAACAGTTAAAAAGTCTTGAGAAAGACTTGCACGAGAGACCGCCAGGCAGTGTCAAAATGTGAGCGCCTTCATTAGATGATCCACTATCGGCAAGTGTCAAACAGCACGTAGTATTTTTGGCCTAAAAAAAACAAGAGCATGCAATATCAGAGGAAGCTCAAATACTTTGAAAGGAAATATCAGCAGAAACAATAACAATTATCTGGATAACTTATTGAGCATTACCAAGGCTAAGTAGAACAATGACCGGTTTCAATGACCTTGTTATCCAAGTTACACAATGATGAAACAATGCTCCACCAAATGCGTACCGGACGTGATCTCAAACACCCAGCACCAACTCTTCGAAACAAAGACAGATTCTAAAGATTCAGACACCTTTTCCTTCAATTTTGGATTCAAATGCACATTAAACAAACAAGAGGGAAGTGCTGGCTACTTAGGAAGCATGTCGCAGTGAAGTATATCAAGAGTCTCCAGCTTGGAAAGATGCTGGATTTCAGGAGGCAGGCTGGAAATAGCAGAATATCGCAGCGTCAAGATTCTCAGATTAATAAGCTCCCTAATGTCTCCAGGAATCTCCCCTTCTAAATTCCTACATGAGGAGGCATGTATTTCTTCAAGGCTAAGTAGATGCCAAATAAAACTAGGAAATTCGCTTATGAAGCAATAGTCCATCTTTAACACTCTCAACCTCTGCAAATTTCCAAAGGAATCTGGCAATTCTGAAACACCTGTTCCCGAAATATCCAGCTCCTCTAAAGAGCTTCCCAATTGGCCAATGGACTCTGGAAGTTCTTGTATCCAACGACAATTCCTCAATGACAAGCGTCGGAGTTTCACCAGCTCTCCAACTCCATCAGGGAGTTTCGTAATCTTTGAATTATCTACTGAGAGTGTTGAAAGGGATGTCAGGTGTTCAATTGAATGGGGCAGGAAACTCAATGACAAGCAATTGGAGGCAGAAAGAGTTTCAAGTTTCTTTGAATCACCTCCCAAGGGAATATCACGCAAAGAAGTCTCATCAATGAGAAGCTCTTTCAAAGCTTTCAAGGCACCCAGTTCGGCAGGCAACCTGTTGAGTTCAGTGCAGGACTTCAAATTCAGGCAAAGCAATTTTTTGAGACCACCGACTGAAGGATCTAAATGGACCAACCGAGAGCATCGCTCTAGAATCAGTATCTCCAAGTTCGGGAAGCTAGAAAATGTCGGACTTATCAGTAAGTCAGTACAACCGGTGAGATTTAAGACTTTCAATTGCTCCATCTGTAAAACAGCAAACATCATAAGGTCAATTGCCAAATATTAACAGAATAAATGCATTAGAGAGGTTAATAGGACACCACCTTGATTTTCCTCCAACCTCCCCAGTCTTCGGTGACTTTGCTCCATGAAAGATCAAGAATGACCAGTTCAGTCAGACTAAATTCTGCTGCTTCGAAATCCCTTGGGCACCCTTGCCAATGAAGCCACCTTAACTTTGGAAATACATTTGCAAAATTTCCATTCATTTTTGCATGATCCAATTTCAAGAACCTTATGCTTGGCATGCTCTTGAAATCGGTTTCTGTAAATGAATGGAGATGAAGATTTTTGAAGTCAAAGCAAAGGGCTTCCACCTCTTCCATTCCCTACATTTGCCAAGAGTAACAAATCAATCTAAAGCTATAAAACACAGCGGAAAATTTTGCTAAGTGAAAAGGACTAAGGTGGTTCCTTTTCCGTGCACGCAAAGAAGACTTATGGATGGTAAAATAACTGAAGAACTGGATAACAAATTAGACCTTATACGTCAAGACTTTCATTTTATAGAAGAATAAAGACACATTGAAACAAAAGCCTTTACCACTTTCCCATTGATTACTTCCAGGTCTGTAACATGCATGTATTGTCTACTGCGCCTTCCAGGATATTTAAGTTCTTGATCCATAGTTCTGCGGAGGCGCTTCAACAGTTTATGCATCCATAGCATGTTGTCTCCTCCAATTTTTGCTAGGGGCATCAAAACATGGTGAGAAGGCAAAAGATCTCGATCGGGCCACATATATGATGCAATTCGGCTGTCCACACCATTGGCAAACCATGCTATGTCCCAAAATATTTGTTTCTGCTTTTCATCTAATGCATCATGACAGATTTTTAAAATCTCCCTACAATCCTTCAAAATCTCTTGCGAGTTCTCCTTCCGTGGTTTTATCAAGTCCTCTATCTCCCTCCAATCTTCTATTGTTTTCCCATGTAGAAATGAACCAATAACCTCAATAACAAGTGGAACCTGCCCCGTAGCTTTGACAATACGCTTCCCAATTTCAATATAGCCAGGAATTGAACAGTGTGTTCCTATAGCATGCTTGAGAAAAAGTTCAAGAGCTCGATAATTATCCATCTCATTCACTTCATACATACGAGCCAAGCCTCGAGAAACATATGTTTGGAGAATTCCACCATTTTCTAAAGTAACAATTATTCGACTTCCAGGACCAAACCAGTCAAGCTGGTCGCCTACAAGATCATCAAGATGAGACTGTTCTTCCACATCATCTAGGACAATAAGAACTTTCAAAGTGCGAAATACATCTCGGAAAAACTTGATTCCTCCTTCGAACGAAGCAACATCTCCATCTTGTTCAAGAACATCACATATCAACTTAGTTTGCACAAACTGAATACCACCAACATTTCTTGTTGTTTCTCCAATCTCTGCGAGAAAGCTACAACTATCGAAACAAGAGGAGAGTCGGTTGTATACAGCCTTCACAATAGTTGTCTTGCCGCTTCCATTAGTTCCATGAATTCCAACAATGCGCAGTCCAACCTCATCATCCTCTATTTCCAATAACTTGATTACATCCTTCACTCGATCATCAATACCAATTACATGTTCAGTAGTGGCAACTAAAGTCTGCAATGGCTCCAAGGGAAAACTAGGAAGTTTCAACTCCTTGAGATGTCGAAGTGGTGGAATCCATTCCAAATTAGGACTCTCCCATATCTTTAATGTAGACAGATTAGGAAGTGATGAGAGGGTAAGAATATCACTTTCTGTGTACTCCACCATAGGTAGCTTACCAATTTCCAAATGCTTGAGGCTAGTGAGCTCACCCAGTGATGGGAGAATTTTGCATCCTGCACAATCAAACAACCGTAGCTGAACTAACTTGGGCATGCAAGACATCCAGCTTGGAAACCTTGTGCCCCCATAGCCTCTTATTTCTAAGCTTTGTAGATTTAAGCTCGGCTGCAGCTCTCGGAGTAGAATTTCATCGCTCTCTTTTCCGGGAAAGACTAATACTAGCGAAACTAAGTAATCCTTCTCCTTCAAGTTCGCAGAATTTGAATTTGCTACCGCATCTTTTAATTGTCCCTTAACTTCAATTCTGAGGCTTCCTCTCAAATTGCTTAACCTGCTCAACTCCCCAAGCCCACTGTATTTCTCTGAACAAGAATCATCCCCGGGCAAAAGGAAATCTGTTAGAGTGCGCAAAAGAGTCAAATGGCCCAACCCATGTGGCATATGAGATAGGGCCTTACAATTGCTAATCTCCAGTTGCCTAAGGTTGACCAATTTTCTTATATCGCTTGGCAATTCCATTAGCTTGTAACACATATTGAGTTTAAGTACCTGCAAGGTTTGCATTCTTGTCATAGAATCAGGAAGCCTTATGATTCCTTCATTTTCAGAGAGATCTAGAAATGTCAGGTGCTTCAACTCACAAATGGAACTTGGCAACTTCTCAATACCACTGTCATGCCAATCCAAGGCACGTAAGAGCTTGAAACTAGAAATGAATTTGCAAAGAGTTTCTTCATCCATTTTAACTTCACACCTCGAGCTTTTTCTTTGACTAGTTTTGATGAATGTCCTCAGAAGATTTGCTCCAAGAATATTTGGATATCCCTGTGATAAATCTAAAGTGGAATCCCACGCTATATGACGAGTTCTTTCTTCAATTAACAGCGGTGAGTGATTGATTCTTTCATACTCAGTTCCAGCAACACGGCACGCTAGGTCATTCATTAAATCATGCATCTTACAAGACGTCACCTTTCCAAATTCGTCTTTAGTGCAGTCTTGAAAGAAATTCCTCCTGAGTAGATCCATGAAATAGTCATGAGCAATATCTTCCATATCGTGATCACCGTTGCCTATGGGCGGGATAAATCCTTCTGCCATCCAGAGACTCGTCAACATTTGTTTATCAATCACCGAATCTTTGGGAAACAATGAACAGAAGGCAACGCACTGTCTTAGATGGGATGGGAGATAAATATAACTAAGCTGAACTATTAAATGTAAGCCACGATAACCTGCAGAAAATTCTGGGATCTCGTCCTCAAAACGTAACCACTCAGCTGCAGTTTTCTTGAAGAATAATAGACTTCCGATTATTCGTACAGCCAGAGGGATTCCACCACATTTTTTTACTATCCGCCTCCCGACAATTAGCTTAATTGAATCTCTAGTCTCTTCTTCTTCCTCACATGCCATTCTCATCAATAAATCTAAAGACGAGTTTTCTGGAAGGGCCCCCAGACAATAAGATGGGGCTGTGCCCATAAGGTCCGCAACTGACCGAAGGCTTGTAGTTATCAGAATCTTGCTTCCTTGGGCCCCTCCCATCAATAAAATTTTCAAGAACCTCCATCGTTCAGGATCCACAGACCGTAGATCGTCAATAACTAGGAGATATTTTTGCAATTGCACCATGCCATCTGCTCTCTGTGTTGTCTCTCTTCCTCTGATATTTCGCAATTCCCCTTCGAGATTAAGTGAGTCGCGACCCACGACCCATATCCTCAAATCAAAATGCTTCTTGATCGTGTCATCTTCGTATAGACATCGAGCAAAAGCAGTCTTTCCAATCCCACTCTTACCCCATATTGAAAGGATGGAAATTTGGTCATCAGTGTCAGAGTCTAACAAGAACTTCATAATTGCGCTTTTAGCATCCTCTCTCCCTATAATCTCCTCCTCATCGTGCACAAAGGACTCCGACCGCTCTCTGTCCCTCGCTCCTCTCCCTACTCGCGCATCCTCCGCGCTCTCTCGGAAATCAAAATCCCTCCCTTCAGCAGCGGTGGCTTCTATTCTCTTCCTGATAGCCCTCGCACGGGGTCTCATCTTCGGCCTTAAAGCAAGTTGTTTTATAGGCGAAAGGGAGGTAATTACCTGCTTCAATTTCTCATATTGGCTCGGCGATTCTCGTCGCATAGCTTCAATGTTCCATTCTTCGAGTAAGTCCTCTGCATCGTAGAAAGCAGCTTTGAGATAGCCAAGCCATCCTTTGATACGAAGGTCTTGGAGGCTCCGACTTTCTGCATCGTGTACTATATTTTGGAGAAAGGAAACGGTTTTCTCGAGCTTGTCAAATTCGCCGCCAAAAACCCATAATCCTCCATCCTTCGCGAAATCATCCAGAAGTCTAGCTACCCTCGAGACGATTGCCTCCGCCATAGCTCTTCCCCTTTTTTGCTTTCGGGAGGATGCCCTCTCGATGCTATGTCGCGCGGGCCGCGACTTGTAAGGGGTCTCTCCCCCTTTTTAACGCACAAGCCCGATCAGTGCGGAAAAGACGAAAATGCCCTCGCTCGACATTACAGGGATCGATATGACCGAGCTTTTTACCGTGCCCACCAATTCCCCCGTTCCCTCCCTCTCCGTGACGTTAAAAGACTTTTCAAGATCCAACATAAAAAAGTAGATCTACAGCATTTCCTAATCACGTTGCTCTTAGCCTTGGGCTGTTTTCAAATCCTTACACCGGTGGGCCGTTCGATTGGGCTCGATTAATTACGTTACGTAGAAGCTCCCGTTCTCACACATTCAGTTTATTTGATGAACAGAGCAAACCAAAGGAGGGGCAAGCCTGGTACCGAGGAAAATTCCGCCAAAGTCACAACGACCATTCTCTTTTGAAAATGTGTTGGAGGGGCTGGAAATGGGGAAAATTCCGCCCAAGTCACAACAACCATTCTCTTTTGAAAACCTGTTGGAGTTGGGATGGTCTAAGATTTTGTTTGGAGTAACGATGCGAAATCCAAGGGTGTGTTTATTTAGCGGAAAATGAATGATTTAAAAAATATTTTACTAAAATTGATTACTTGTATCGCTTATAAAAATAAATAAAAAAAATGAAAAATGTTTTATCGTCCACGAAAATATTTAAACATAAATTGTTGTAAAAAAGCGAGAAATATTCTTCATCAGCTAATTATTTCAAGCAAATATTTTTAGGAAAATATTTTTTAAATCATTCATTTTCTGCGAAACCAACGGACCCTAATATAATAACTAATTTTTGAAGATATCTAATGTGGGAATTTTATGCGAGTAGGGATCTAATGTGGAAAGAAAAATGCTACTAAAAGTCCACCAGAAAAATAAATGTGGATTAAGAGTTTAGGAAATAATCAACGTTTACAGTCTTCCAAAAGAGGACACATTAGGATTTGTTAAGACATAATCAACATTGAAAATCTACCAGACGAGAAGATAAATGAGGGTTAGTTCGTCAATGAGGAACATTTAGAGTCTACCCGATTAAAAATGTGGATCGGGATAAGCAAGAAAATTAAAAAAGAAAAGAAAGCACAGCTTTATACTCTTTCCTAAATTGTAATACAATGTTTTACAACAATGAAGCTCATTAAAACTTTCCTTTTATGTTGAACAAATTCATGGTGTTGAATGGGGCAAGTACAAATCTTAATTAGAAGCAAAATAAATAAATATGCAACAAAGGTATTGCTTACAAAGCATGATGATCAGCCTCTTGCAGTTTAGTGTCATATGTATTATTTTGGGTTAATACCATAAAAAATCCAAAACAGATACACCTGTGATAAATTTATCCCAAATTAATTTTTTAACTACCAAAAACTCCAAACTGGTACACATGTGACAAATTTACCCTCCGTTAGTTTTTGTTAAATTTTACCGTCAAATTGCTAAGTTAGATGATATATGACAGTTGACAGATGTGCTAGTTTAGGGTTTTACCTCTCTGTTTGTCACAGATTTATCAATTTGTGATTTTGATGATATTAATCTAATTTAATGGAGAGTAAATTTATCACAAGTGTACCAGTTTCAAATTTTTTACCTGTCAAAAAATTAGTTTATAATAAATTTATCACATATGTATCAATTTAGGATTTTTAATAGTCAAAAAATTAATTTAAAGTAAATTTTATCATAAATGCATTAATTTGAAATTTTTTATAATATTAATCCTATTATTTTTATAGGCAATTTCTAAACAAGAGCTTGTTGTTATATATTATAATAGATAGTTTTACCCTGTACATGGTACCTGTCAAGGCTGTCATCACCAGTCAATATTTAATAGATTAGAACTGGTGGTTGATAGCTTGTTCATCAAATACAAGGAAAAGTCGTTTCCAGTGCCACTCTCACATTCAGCTGCTCCTACTTTTTACTGCCTTTTTTCAAAAAAAAATTCTTTTACTTTTTAAATGTAATTTTTCATTATTTTTCTATGTATAAAGCTATAAATTTTTATGTACTTAAACAATATATAATTGACATACCAAAATATAGTATATTATTGTTTCATCGGAATTTAATCGACGACAAAATATTTTTCACCTAAAGTCTTTATTCAATTTTATCAAGAAAAAACAGGTTTTGTGACTATTCCGGATAGCAGTCTTATCAATGGAGCACAAGGAACAAATATGTTTCAACGGAATTTAATTAACGATGAAGTGTGATGAGATAAAATGCTTCACTGAAATTTAATCGACAATGAAATGTTCTTCACCGAAATTCTTTTTTTTAGCTTTATCAGGAAAAGACGGGTTCTATGATGATTTCGGACAGCAGTCTTATCAATGGAACACAAGGAACATATATGCTTCAATGGAATTTAATTAACAATGAAGTGCGATAACATAAAAAGCTTCACCAAAATTTAATGGACAACGAAATATTTGGAAACGACAATTAAAAGATGACATTGATATAAGATAATAGATTTTTGTCATAATTGTTAAAGGTTTACAAAGAACATGATGTGGTTATTTAAAACATACAATTGACAATTACAAACATTTATTTAATTTAAAAATATAACTTCATCATCCTATCATCAAGACAAATAAAATTTTAATCCTACCTGCGGTTTCAAGAAGTTACATTATTTTCAATTTCCAATTATCTAGTAACAACATTTAAAAGAGCTTACATATCCAAAAAATATCGCTACTTGGCACTTACAAGTTAATGTTGATATTGATAACTTCATCCTAAATAGCTAATGTTTGCCGTCGATAACTTCCTGGGTTGTTGATGCACTTCGAGTTGTCGACTGTTCTTTTTATTAATGACTTTTGCTGTTCACCAAATTGCTATTATCAACTAAATTTATCACTTGTCGATTATAACAAAAAATTGATCATTTTTTGGTATCAACATATGCCCCCATTAAAAAAATTGAATGATTCATCGATCATTTGATTGTTTTATCTTGGCCATATTCATCATCTAACTCATATATTTCTACTAAAGCCATGTTTTGTGGAAAATCTTCATGCGGCCCTCTATCTCTTTCTTTAAGTAGTTGTTTATATTTAGATACCGTTAGGGCTAACAATACATCCTAGATGGGGTGAATAGATTGAATGAGAAACTATAAAAAAAAAAAAACTTATGTGGAATATATTTTTTTTTTTTGGTCGAAACTTATGTGGAATATAACAAGTTAAATTTCACCAGTTGTAAAATAGTTTTAAATAATCAAGAGTGCTGCTAATGAACAGATGATGTAATCAGGTGTGCTAGTAATTAAGAGATAGAAGATGACGTACTGAGATTTATAATAGTTCGACTTTATGCCTAATTCTAAGTCTATGTCCACTCTCCATACTAATAGCCACAACAAGGCTAGAATCCACTAGTAATCATCATTGCAGATTACAATTTGACTCTACTATGATTACAACTCAATAGCACCTCATTGAGACATTATCAGCAACACAGTCGCTAAAAACAAATACAAAACAAATAAAAAAACAGTCAAAAGCTATAAACTTGGTTTGTTCGTTTCCACAAACCCTCACTACTTCTCTTGGATTAAATATATAAGCATCCAACCTTTTTACAACTCAACTCCAAGAAGTAGCCATTGGTTCTATCGTTGCTAATAGCATAACAGCTCTTTGTCGCTCATCAGTGTCAAAATGGCTCTTTCTGACGGTGAAAGTTTCCCAAACCAGTCAGACTGCTTTTGTCAGAGTCTATCTCCTATTAGAATTGCCATAACTGCTCTGATACATCTCTAGTGCTCCTTATATAAATTCCAAACCTTTGTAACATCTAGTTTCATCTTGATCAACGTTCCAATTAGATGAGCAAATGAATAGCACCTTCCAAGACTTGTTATCAGCACGATCCTTTACCCATAATTAGGAATGTAGATTATTAGTCATATGCTGATGCTATCTACTGACGAACTTGTGTGGAGTGACTTCAGATCAATCATCTAATGATTCTCTTGACTTCATTAGCTTACAAAGACTTCCACGGACATCGGCATCCTCAATGATTCCTCATCTTCACTAATTAAACATATCAGTTTCCAAAGACCTCCAAGATCTCTGTTCATTTCTCGTCTTCACTAATTTGATCGAATCAGCTTCAAAAGACTTCTAAGGACATTAGCACCACTACCGATTCCTGATCTTCACTGAACTCATTGGATCATCGACATTGTCACTGTCTTTCCACCTCATTTGAAGATAACTACTCCAACCAACAATCCGTTGTCTTGATAATGATTCGCTCTCTTCTATTTTTCGGTCCTTCCAAGCATATTGACGATTGTGACTCTACCAAGCTGTTCACTTTCACAAGCGCAGTCCTTCCAAGCTTCAATAAACATTACAGTTCTAAGCTTGTTCACCATTACGAAGGTCCATCCAACTATTCACCTTATCTTGGTCCTTCCAAGCCATCACAAACATCACCGTTCTTTTCAACTTGTTCACCCTTGATTAAGCTCCTTCCATCTTGTTAGGGATCAGCGATTCTAAGGTGGGTATGTTTTAGACCTAGAACCCGAAACCTATCATGTTTGGACTAGTTGTCAATTTTTAGAACCTGGAACCTACCCTGAACACCCGAAATTGGACCAAAACTGGCCTAGTAGGATCCGTCTGATCCGGTTCTCAGGTTTACACAAAACTGGCACTCACCCCCAGAGGTCATGGACTTGCATTTCATAGTGATTACATGACCAATGTTTAATTAGAGCCGTTAGATGATACTATCTCTCAATAGACAGAGAAAAAATATTGATGATCCAATAGATAAAAGATGCAAGAGCATGATGCCACGAAGAAGGCAGCACTAGCCTAACCCAACTTATGGACCAGTTCGATTAAATTGAATCTCTTGAATATCATAATCCTGCGGTTCTATTAGCATGTGAAGTCAATTAATTGGTCATAAAATTATTGAACATTATATGATAATATTTTAGACTTCATTTTCATTTTATGCAGAACACTAAGGATTTTTCATATCAGCTAGTGTGAATAATCCAATATTTAGGTCTTGAATTCAAGTTTTAGCCTGCTTCTTGGAGACTCGACAATCGGGTCGGGTTAGTTTGTATCTTTTGGTCATACTGACCTAGGACGTAACTCAATGACAATCAATTGAAAATCAAGTAGGGTCAGTTCACGCAGCTAACACAACTGATCAATGTAAAAAGACAAAAATAACCTCAATTTTGCACTTAACAAGGATTAAACTCAACTCACTAGGCCACCAGTTCCCACTCTCTCTCTCCCCATGATGTAAAATAAGGGTTAATACCACGAACAACCCCAAACTGGTGCACCTGTGATAAATTTACTTCAAACTTATTTATTTATCACAAAAACTCCAAACTTGTATACCTGTGACAAATTTACTCTCCGTTAGTTTCCGTTAAACTTTACTATCAAATTGCTGAATTGGATGACACGTGACAGTTGATGGGTATAACAGTTTGGGATTTTACCCTCCGTTTGTCAGAGATGTATCCGTCTCTAGTTTTTCGTGATATTAATCCAATTTAACAGAACTAATGGAAAGTAAATTTGTCACAAATGTACCAGTTTAAGGTTCTTGGCGGTCAAAAAATTAGTTTGAGGTAAATTTATCACAAGTGTACCAGTTTGAGATTTTTGGTAGTCAAAAACTTGGTTTGAGGTAAATTTATTATAAATGTATCAGTTTGAGATTTTTCGTAATAATAACTCTAAAATAAATCATAGCTTTTTATTGTAATCTGCGAATGAGTAGGACCAAGTGGATCTATAAAGAAAAAAACCCGTGATCCACTTGGCACATGGACCACGTGGATCCATGCGCCACGCATGGATATTGCTGCTCAGCCCTTTTGGTCAAAGATTCTGAGGTGCTTAAGTTTGAACAGTTATCTAGGTGATATTGCACTCCACAGCAATCGAGTAATGTGCCGCCATTTCCCATTCTCTCTATGACGTTAAAAGAGTTTCGAAGTTATATCATCTTCAGGAACGGAAGTAAATGCGGCATTGCAATGGAAATAGGATCAGTAAAGAGATAATCAACATTGAAAAATCTACCAGAAGAGAGGATAAATGAAGATTAGTTAAGCCAAGAGCAACATTCAAAGCATATCAGAAGAAAAATGCGGATTGGGATAAGCAAGAAATGTTTTTTCCTTTCCTAAATTCTAATGCAATGTTTAAGCAAAGTAGAATAACTTGATGTGACGGCATCATTATTACCACTAGACCTATCAAAATGAGTCATCAACGAATTTCTTAATCCATATTTGATGAGCTAAGTTGTTATATGAATTAGTTATATTCAATAAATGGGTTATAAATGAGATTAGAATGGTAAAATCCAAAATTATATGTGTGTTAAATGGGTTCACAACTTATTTAAACCCAACCTATTTCTATGACTCTCTTTTCACTCTCTTTCTCGCTCGCCCACTCCGCGCTCTTACCTCAGTTTGGGTATAAGTTAGCCTATATTAGGTTAAATATGTACGTGTTTTAGCAGTATGGACAGATATGGGTCACTAGGATAATGACATAAATGATCTATGAACTTTGATCCAATGTACAATGTGGCCCATGAATTTTAAATTTGTTCAATATGGTCCCTAAACTTTAGCCCAATGTGTAATGTCGTCCATGAACTTTTAATTTGTTCAATGCTGTTCCTAGATTTTTGGTACATGTTCAATTTAGACCCTGGACTATATGAAAATGATCAATATTTTCTTTCCATTAATTCAAATTCAGAGACAACATTGAACATTATATTAAACATATACTAAAAATTCAAGGATCGCATTGAACAAATTAAAAATTTAGGGATGACATTGCACATTGAGCTAAAGTTTAGGGACCACATTGAACAAATTTAAAGTTTAGGGACCACATTGCAAATTAAGTCAAAGTTCATGGACTATTCATGCCATTTTACCCACAATTATTCGTCAAAACCAATGTTCCCTCGTCCATAAATATCACGTAGAAACTTAATAAAAAAGAAGATAAAGTGATTTCCCACGTAAAAGGTAAGCTACCTGAAACTCATTCTTGAATGATATATGAGATCATTCCTTTAATCTTAGAAGCAATATTGCAAGTCTTCAAATACTTGCTTCTGAAAAATGGGAATGAAGAATCAGATAAATTCTCCGGGTTGTTGTACTAATTTCTCATCCTCAAATCCATCCTTCTAATTGAATTTTTTAAATTAAAATGGATTACACAATACACATATTGTCTAGTCGGGAAAAGAAATAATGTCAAATTTGGCAACAACAAAGAAAGGCTCGTTAGTCCCCTTTCTCTCTTAAATTTCCGTTGTGTCAATCACGTGGAAGCCTCCTCCACATGAGCTCTCTCAAGACTAGTCAACTCAAGAAATAGCTGTTTGCTAGCAATTCTCATCGGAAATTGTACGAATCTCTCTATGTCTACTGTCTAGATCATTTTTTGTTTTTTATATATCGTTCCGTCTAGATCTGATGTGTTTGAAAATAGACAGAAGTCGCCAGAAAAAATAAAGGTAGTTAATTCATCGAACAGAGCAGTGTTTGCTTGCACGTGCTCTGTCTAGCGTTGACCTCCTCGTGAACTGCGGTAGGCCGGGGTGGATGGGCAGAAAGTCATTCGGTAGTTGGCATTTTGCCCGTCCTTGAGCGAAGATCATTGAAAACGGACACCAACTTTGTCCGAATGATCTCATTTTCCGAATTTAGGAGTGAGTGATTGATCATCTACGATGGATCAAGTTCGACTCTAAGCAAGCATCATTTCACAAATCAACTATAGCGTAACATACGTTGGAATATGTCTCGAATTTAAGCTAAAAAAGAGCTTCTTAATTTAAATAGGTTTCCTAGTTCTAAAAGATTTTCTATTTTGGATCCAATTATTGCCGATACATAAAAAGTGAATGTTCTTTGTGAAGAGTATCAAAGAGGCTTATTAGTAAATTACACTGTGAGTGTTTTTAGTGTTGAAGCCAATTAAATCTTGTGAGTAAGATTTGTGAATTCCTTCGTGAGATTGAGAGATTATTTTGTAAGGAATTATATTGAAATAATTTATTTATTTCTTTCTTTCTTGAGTATTCATTAATGGTTGTGCACCCACATGATCACCTCACATATCGGGGACAAGTTAAAATCGATTCAAGCTACCTGCAAAATAATTTTTTTAAAAGAGAAAATGTACCAAAAGTGCATTATAGTAATATAGCGTAATCAAGTGCCCAAGTCCATAATCTCTAGTTCGTAAAATAAAAATAAATCTCTCAATACTTTAACTAGAATCTAATCGACTCACCAAAAAATAGATAAGTGACGACTCCAAAATGAAAATAATCTGCATGTTAAATATTGAATCTTAAGTCGCGAATTGGTATGCGCTTTGTGACATTCCAAATTTTGACCACTTGGTATTTATGAAATGCATAATTTCAATAACGCACTTGTAGTAAATCTCGCCTAGAATTGATCACTCTTGGGATACTAACCAGCAGGGAAAAGCTAATTAGGGATCTAGATTTGTGTGACCATAGAACTTGATCATGGACTGACTTTCGACCATAAGGATTGTCGAGGTGATATTTTGGGCTAATATAGACCGATCTAAGGTTGGTCATGGATCGATTTGCGAATGCCATATAACTGGATTGTGGATGATTCCGCCTCGCCAAGATATGAAGTTGCGAGCGATCCCAAACCTGTTCTAAACGATCGCGATCTTTAGAACTAGTGATTGAATCTCGCAATTATTTATGACAATCGAGGTCGCCATGACTCAAGCGAGCTTAAACATGGTTCGATTTAGTATCGACCACGGGTTGAATACACAAATTTTCCCGGAAGCCGCCCGTTAGTTTGAGATAAGCTCAAGTTGTATTTATTTGAGTTTGGCTATTAAATAGAGACCGAGTTTGGGCATTGAAAATTTCGATAGTCATGATACAATATTTGGGTGACGTCAGAAGTATCGTGGTCAGTTTTGAATTTGCTCGAATTCGTCAAAAAATTGGAATTTTGGAAGAAAATGAAAAATAACCGTTTTTCCCTTGAGATTTTATGAAGGCCAAGTATAAATGAGAGGGGCATTTTAGTCATTTTATACCAACTTTAGAGATAAAAATTTTTGGACAATTTTGCCTTTACACTTTTTGTGAAATTCCAACTTTGCCCTTGGATATTTTTTATAGGATTCGATATGGGCCGTCAATTTTTAGATAAGATTGAATTGTGATCGTTGGATGGAAAGTAGAGAGAAGGGCAAGATGGTAATTTCCTTGGGGGGTAGACACCAATTATTGGATTGTTAGTATTTATTTTCTCTCTCTCTCTCTCTCTCTCTCTCTCTCTCTCTCTCTCTCTCCCTCTCTCTCTCTCCCTCACTCTCACAATTTTCCCTCCCTCACCCCTCTCTCGGCCGACCTCCCTTGTTCTCTCTCTCCCTCACGTGATGTGGCCAGCCGGCCACACCCTTGGCTGCCGTCGTCACCGTTCCGTCAAGCCGCTGATCGCCGCTGCTCGTGGACGTCGGTGAGTCGCCAGTACCCCTTTTCGTGGGACGCCGCCGCCACTGCTGTTTACTCTCTGACTAGCCACATTTGAGGGCTTGATTTTGTGTGGAATCACAAGTAAGTGATACCCTAACCCTCGCCTAGGATAACGGGTAATTTCGGGTTAGCTCGGGCCCGTTTTAGCAAGTTTTAGGGGTTATTCGTAGAGAAATGGTTGGACTGCTTTCGTTGAGCTGTTTGGATGAAATTGTGATGATTTTTGAGGTGGATTGGAGGTTAGAATTGATTGATTTTTTGATTGGAATAATTACGAGTGATTATTGTGACTTATTGCGTGAAAAACGGGCCTAAATGTGCCATTATAGTGATTTTTCTGTGGTGGCCGAATCACTGTTCATTCTGTGGCTGAATTGATGCATATTGGTGTTTGAGACATAATGCGTGTTGATTTGGGGGTTGTCGGTAGGAGTACGATGCCCGTGAGTGATGAAATTTGGCTTAAAATGCAAAAATTCGCGTTAAATTGTGCACATGCGAATTGAATTGGTAAAATTGTGAGTTGGCATGGCTTACTGGTAGCCTGTATATGTTGGATGATGTGTGCGAGTTGGTCGTATGAAATTGACATGTGATTGGGTGATTGATGTGTTGCACGATCATTAAATACCCTGAGGCATTTTTACGCGAGGTCCAAAAAATAAATGGAAAATGTGTGCACATGTGATAACATAATCCCTGATGCGTTTTACGTGGGGAATTGAACCCATCCTGAGACGAGTTACGCGGGACGATGCCCAGTTTTACAGGAAGACAGCCAACCTGATGCATTTTACGCGGGTTGTGTCATAAAAAAGAGATCGGTGTTGCGCTTGAGGCATGTTACGCCGGCTAGAGACACTAAGCCTGAGACGTTTTTATGTGGGCTATAGAAGTGTTGTCCAACCTGATGCGTGTTTATGCGGGTTGTGTTATAAAAAGGGAGATCGGTATTGCGCCTAAGGCGTGTTTATTTATACGGCTAGAGATACTGAGTCTGAGGCGTGTTCGTTTATGAGGGCTATAGAAGTGTTGTTGAACCTGAGGCGTGTTTATGTAGGTCAGAAATGAATTGGATGCTTGTGCTTGAGTGAAATTATGAAAGCATGATATTGTGTCTATTATGCAAATATTGGTGTGGTTTTGGTTTGAATGGCATCTTTGAGGGTGGCATGTTATCGGTTGTTAATGGTAACACTTGATTTAGCATGTGAAGTTTCGTGTGTATCAAGTTGAGATGTTGGTGCCTACAATTGTTCTGGTTTACTGATTGTGTGATTGGTATGCTTGAATGTGGCCAGAGATACGTGTTATCCTAGGTTGGTTTAGGGTGTTACTTGCTGAGATGTGATCTCATAATTTTATTTAAAACCATTTCAGACCCTAAACCTGGATAATGGATAATCAGCTGCCTCACTGTTTTGAAATACCAATGCTTTTTGACCACTCAACGGTAGAGTTCCTTATAGATGAACAATATACTTGGATTAAGCACACCAATGAGCTTCAGGTAGACGTAGGTATCCTAAAGTGGCATACTCACACTTATACAACCTGGACTTTTTGGGATGGGGTAGAGGAATTCGGGCCTGTCAGAGGTTTTGATGCTCCCTACGATGCATTTGGGGACTAGGATCCTTTTACCGTTCCTCCCCTAGATGGTGAGTTGACTAGTACCGGCCTTGGCCCTGCGCAGTCGGCCCTTTTGATTACCCCCGCTGAGTCCGCATCTATGGTGGCTGAACCACAACCTGTGCCCGAGGTACCTTACCAAGGACCGATTCCAATGGATCTAGGCTCAGACGATGAATCCATAGAGATGGAGCCAGTGGAGAATCCAGAGATGGAGCTCGAGGAAGAGCCCAGGGAGGAAACCAAAGAAGAAGAGCCTGAAGCGGAACAGGAGGAAGAGCCTAAAGAAGTGGAACTTGAAGATGAGGAACCGGGTGAGGTCCCGTGGGAATCGGGAGATATAGATGACCCCATTATGATCGAAGCTGATTCTGAGCTTGTTGAGTCTTCAGAGTCTTTGGGGAATCAGACTGACTTCGATGAATCTGACTCTAAGTAGATCCCCCCCTCTAGAGCGACTAGGGGTTAGTTAGGAATTTAGGGGTTGGATCAATTTTTGGTGAGGAGCCTTTTTGACAAAGGGTTAGTCTACCGGGCCGCTAGTCCCTTTTTGTTATTGGCGGTCGTTAGTTTCGGAAGTTTACAGGTGTGCTAGCTTGTAATGGATATTGTATTTATTGCGGGTGTAATATAGTGTTTGATGGTTTGGTGACTTATTTCTCCCTATTACCCCATGATCATATCGTCAGGGATTTGTATAATCGTTTCCACTGCATTTGATTATGATATTTTGGGTTGGGTCGGCGATGTTTCCTGGGACGTCGCATTAATTCAATCGAGCTTGGGGTGTCGCGCGCTTGTCGGGGTTTGGGGCGTGACACGCTTGGGAGAGCTCGAGCTAAATGTAAGCTTAATAATACATTAGCTGACCCTTAGGTGGTTCACCATTTGGGGATGTCATGATAGGCGTGTTTAATATCGTGAAAGAGAAGACTATTACGAGTTTGATGAAAGCCCTGTCAGACATGTACGAGAAGCCCTCTGTGATCAATAAGGTCTATTTGATGCGACATTTGTTTAAGGGATAATGACACAAACAGTCCTTGAACTTTAGCCCAATATATAATTTAGTTCCTAAACTTTAAATTTATTTAATGTAGTCCTTAAACTTTAGCCTAATGTTCAATGTGGTCTCTGAACTTTTAATTTGTTCAAAATAATCCCTGAACTTTTGTTATATATTCAATTTAATCATTGAACTATATGAAAATGTTCAATGTAGTCCCTGAACTTAAATTAATGAAAGGATTACATTGAATATTTCCAGATAATTTAGGAACTGAATTGAACATGTACCAAAAGTTTAGGGATGACATTAAACAAATTAAAAGGTCAAAGACCACATTGAACATTGGGCTAAAGTTCAGGTACTACATTGAACAAATCAAAAGTTCAGAGACCAAATTGCACATTGAGCCAAAGTTCAGAGATTATTTGTGTCATTTCCCCTTCGTTTAACTTGAAGATGAGCGAAAGGTGCATTAGTTGCTGATCATATAAGTGAATTCAATGTGGTTATTATTCAATTGAGTTCAGTTGAGATTGACTTTGAAGATGAGAACGTGGTTTAATTTATTATTCTTATTACTTGGTAGTTGAATACTACTATTACTGCTGTAGTAATTCCTCTAGGTCAACAAACTAGATGTTTAATGGGGTTTGTGATTTGATTCTGAGTGAGACATTAGTAAAAGTGAATCTAGTGAACCTGTATCCGATGCTTTGATAGGTGAAATTAGAGAAAGAACTAGCACATGTGTTAGCAAAAGTAGTATAAATGTAAATAGACATAGTCAGTCTAGCACTTGTGGTGTTGTCTATTGAAGTTATGATAATAAAGGATATCTTAGAAGGGATTGCCTTAAGCTGGAGAATTAGAAGGGTAAATGAATAAGAGTTGAGTCTACAAATAATGTTGTAGGTGTAGTTGATAGTAATTCGGATAGTGTTGATTATGTCTTGTTTGTCACTGAGGATTTGTTGTTTGGTGGATGGATTATGGTTTCTAGTTGTTCGTTTCACGCTACACTAAATAGGAACTAGTTTACTACTTATCAGTATACGGATAATAGTAAAGTGCAGTAAGGGAACAACATTGAGTGTGATGTTGTGGTTATTGGTAATGTCAGAATCAAAATGCATGATTGTGTTGTGAGGACATTGGCTAAAGTGAAGCACGTTCCAAAGTTGAAGAAGAACATGATTTCGTTGAGTGCCCTGGATTCAACTAGGTGTCGATATACCTTAGAATGTGGAATTCTGAAAGTTGTTGAGTGGTGATAATGAGAGGAATCAAGTATAGTGGCGTATATGAGCTTCAAAGTAAGACAATGATGGATTTTGCCATAGAGACATCGAATGCATCTATTTGAGAGTTTAATTGTAGCATATGCGTTTAGGGCACATTAGCAAAAGAAACCTTTGAAATGAATCTACTATGTGGTTATGTTGCCAACGAAGTGAATGTATGCAGATGTTGTGACTTAGATCAATGGCGAAAAATGCAATTTAGTTTGACTATCAAAGAAATCACGAAAATTGAAGAGTTAATTCACTTGAATGTTTGTAGGCTATTGCAGTTTTCTTCAAAAAAGAGTATCAAATTTATGCTAATAGTTGCGGATGACTTCTTAAAGAAGACTTAGGTATTTGTGCTAAGACACAAGTTTAATGTTATTATTAGAATTAGGCACTTAAGAGCTTTGATCGAAAAGGTGACCAGTAATATGATCAAACATGTGTGAACTAACAATATTATGGATTTTTGTTCGAAGCTATTAAATAAATTCTGCATGAAGAAAGGCATAGTAAGACACCGCAGTAGTGCTAGTGAACCGCAACATGTTGTAGAGTTGATAAGCGGAACGTTATTGGAGACGAGCCATAAAATACTCTCTAGTGCTAATATTCCTAGCTGATGCGCTTAGTACGACATGCTACTTGCGATTAAATGTTGGACTCCTGAAGAAGTGCGGTCAGATAATGTTGTTGATTCTGTTCTTAGAATATTTGGTTGTCCATATTATGTTCAAGCGAGTGATGGTAAGCTTGATGGGAGAATAAGAAAGTGCATGTTCCTAGGCTATACACAAAGTGAGCCTTGGTTATAGTGTCCAAACTTAAATTCACCTATTATTAGCAAAGAAGTTATATTTGACGAGTCCTCAGTGCTTCTGGCTAGAAGTGCTTATGACAGTGTTCATACAAATCTAGACGTTGTTCAACTTAAGGTGGAGTTGCAACTAGAAATTTCAGAGGTAAAGAGTATGAACTGAGTAATTGACATAGATGGTGCTTATAGCGAGGTAAAGCCTGTAGAGCCAATGGTTGCTATAAGTACTGAGTTTGACAAGGTGTGTGTTTGATCTCCCATCAGATATGGATGCATTAATGATTTTGTTTTATCTATGGTAAAGGAGAGTATGTCGGAAAATTCTTGTGGAGTAGTTAAAGGTGCAGATGGAGTTGGTGTTCTGATGAGATCCACGATAATGGCAAAGTTTAAGCGAGTAAAAGATATCTGTGGAGGTTGAGCTCATGAGGGACTGCGAAAGAGTAGCAGTGAAATTTAGATTCCAGTGAAGCGATTGTGAATTAGCTCAAACTTCAAGGCAAGATGGAGATTGTTAAAAATATGTATTGAGTTTGAGCTCGAAAATGACTTCCTAATTCAAGTAATTTTCCTATTTTGAATATGTTTCCTAGTTGAAAAAGATTTTTTTATTTTAGATCAAATTCTTGTCTACATATAAGAAGTTGATGTTCTTTGTGAAGAGTAACAAAGAGGCCTTTTCGTAAATTACACCATGAGAGCTTTTTGTGTTGAAGCCAATTAAATCTTGTAAGTAAGATCTATGAATTCTTTCGGGAGATTGAGAGATTATTTTGCAAGGAATTGTAGGGCTAAATATTGTATAAGTTATTAAGTGTAATTAAAGGCAGATAAACACTAAAAATATTTGAGTGACTCAAGTGTGATTGTAATCCTTATTGTGATCTATAGTAAAAAATTTTGCCGCTCTCTCCATGGACATAGGTCATATTGATCGAACCATGTAAATCTAGTGTCCAAGTTATTTTCTTGTCATGTTTATTTTATTGTTCGATTGCTTACTTCCGCAATAACATTCACTCTTGTTAAGAAAAATCCCTAATGAGTTTTGAGGAATGACAAAACTATGTATTACTAGCCAGAATTAAACTTAAGTTATTTGATGCAGGTGAATGCTGAGTCATCAGACTTAGTCGATGAAAGGACTTTGTCATCAGACTCAAAATTACTCGTCAGATTCAATAAGTATTATTTTTGGCAAGTTTATGCAGGATAATCAAATTGATATTTTAAGATATCCTAATTGGTAATCACAAGATCGTTCCACAAATACGAAGAACTACACTTATGAAAAACTTGATTTGATTGCATAGGCGATCAAATCACCCGGAAATAATAGTTCTTCTTCTAATGGCTATGTATCCTATTTTGGGAAGAATCTCTAACGGGTTGATTTGGAGATCAATTCTCTAAAGACAGTCCAACGGATTGATTGGAAGTAGAGGAGTATAAAAGGAGTGCAAACATCGTACAAGTAAAAAGAACCAGAATCGAAAATTTCAAAGTTTAAATAGAGCTTCGATCTTATACACTTGTGATTACTATTTCCACGTTGTGTTATTAGAAAGAAAATTACTTGAGTGAAGAGTGTACGTGATAGTGTAGTCTATCATTTGAGAAGCACTGCTCTTGTAATCTTCTAGTGATTCAATATGAAACACAGCCAACAGGCTGCCAGCGTGGAGAGTAGACGTAGGCTCGATAAAGCCGAACTACTATAAAAATCTGTGTGCAATATTCTCTATCCCTAAACTTTTATTTATTATTGCTAATATTATACTGCATACATATTTGTCAAATAAGTTCGTTAGAACATCATCTTAATCATAAGACGCAATCATTTGACGATAATTTATATACAAGTTTGTCATACGCATCCATATAGTATTAATCATACGAGTTGAAAGACGCAATCATTTGACGATAATTTATATACAAGTTTGTCATACGCATCCATATAGTATTAATCATACGAGTTGTTGACCTCGACTATATTCATTCCGCACATTTAAATCATTTAATTTTTATAAAGTCATCTATTCACCCCTCTCTATGTGATAAAACTAGCCGTAAAAATTGGTATCAGAGCCTAGTGCTCATTTTTCTTTGAAGTGTTATTTTACTTCTGAGCTAACGATTCTTGATGGCTAGTAATGCTGAGTTAGGTCACAACAATGGACCACCTTATTTCAATAGAATTGAGTACAGTGTCTGGGAAAACAAGATGAAGAGATTCATCTTGGGAATAGATCAAGACATATGGGATATCGTTGAACATGGAATCATTCCAAACGAAACAAAATCTCTAGAAACTTCAAAAGGACAAAATGAGACACCTTCTTCTAAAGGAGTTAGAGAGCAAATCAGACCTCAAGCTTTACCTCTCTCGGCTAAAGAAATTTCCAAAAGAATCCATCTGGATGCAAAGATCAGAACGGCCATATACAATGATCTAGCAAGTGTTGAATACAAACGAATTACAAATCTCAAAACTGCAAAATAAATTTGGGAACGTCTGAAGCTTGTCCATGAAGGAACAGAAAGAGTCAAGGAGATAAATCTCAACATTCTCCTTGGGTAGTACGAGTCCTTCACTCAGAAACCAAATGAAACAATTTCTGAGATGCAGACCAGATTCACTGAGATCGTAAATGGACTTGAATTCCAAAACAATCCCATCTCAGAACCTATGAGGGTGAACAAGTTGCTGAGAACTCTTTCAAAAGAGTGGAACAACATTAAAGTTTCTATTCGAGAAACTCAGGAGATCAGACCACTCACGGTGGACGAACTTATCGGAACTCTTCAATCCTATGAAACTGAAAAGTTCTTAGAAATTGAAGAATCCAAAGATCAAAAGTCCATTGCTTTAAAAACTAACATTGATTCTGATGACACAAATATAGATTCAGATGAAGATGAAAATAAAGAATTGGCTCTAATGGTCAAGAAACTGAGAAAGATGGCAAAGAAGGTGAAGATGAATAAGTCAAAGAAGCAATTCAAGAATTCTGAGCCATCAAAAGCCAAGAAGCTAAATTTTCAGAAGAAATCTAGTTTCGAAGATGAAGAAAACAAAGATGTGATATGTTTCCACTGCAAAAAGAACGAACACATAAAGCCCAAATGTTCTCTTCTCAAGAAAAACAAAGGAAAATATGAACGATATAAGAAGGCTTTCAAAGCTGAAACATGGAGTGATTCAGAGGATGATGAAAGCGAACAAGAGTTTGCCAATATTTGTTTGATGGCAAAATCATACTCAAAATCAAGTGCTGATGAAGAAGATGAGGTAAGTAATTCAAATATTCCCGAAGCAGTTGCAAATTATATTGATGAATTAATCTCTGTTAATAAAACTACCTTCAAAAAGATTTCTTTATTGAAGAAGGAGATTGTGTCTTTAAGCGGTACGACTCAAAACAAGAAAATTGATAAGTTAATTGAATGTTTAAAAAAGGAAAATATTTTTTTAAAACAGCAAGATATTTCGCAAAAGGATAAGATTGATTTTTTGCTAAAAGAGTTTAATCTTATCAAGAAGAGTAAAGATTTTCTTGAAAAGGAAAATGATTCACTAAAAAAGGAAATTTCTGATCTGAAAAATATTTCTAAGGAGAGTTTTGATCATATCTCTAATGAAAAAGAACTTTTGAAAAATGACATTTCTAATATAACCAAGAAATTCTCAATGGGTTCGAAAAATCTTCAACATATTTTGTCAATTCAAGTTCCTTATTATAATAAATTAGGCCTGGGTTTTGAGAAAAATACTGAATTGAAAAATTCTTTTCCGAATGTCAAAGAAAGACTAGAGATAAAACCTTCTAAATTTGATTATAAAAATCACTTTCAAAAGCAGTTTGTAAAATTCAATGGTCAAACTTCCCAAAAATGTTCAAATTGTGGTGATTCAAATCACTTTAAGAGTGACTGTCCTAAGGTTTGGAGATCTATTCAGAGAGATATTCTGAGAATGATTGATCTTAACCAAAGTGGACCCAAGAAAATATGGGTACCAAAGAAAAAGTGAGTTAATTATCTTTTACAGGTACCAAAGGAAAGAAAGAATAGAACTTTGCAAGAAATGGCTAGAATTCTTCTATTTGAAAACAAAACTCTAGCATATTTTTGGGCCGAAGCTGTTTCAACAACTTGTTATATTTCAAATAGAATTTTTCCAAGACAAATTCTTGAAAAGACCCCTTATGAATTGTTCAAAGTTTGATGAAAAGTCAGATGAAGGAATATTTTTTGAATACTCAACAACAAGCAAGTCCTATAGAGTATATAATAAAAATACTCAAACAGTGGAAGAATTATTAAATGTCAAGTTTGAAGACTTAATTCAGACTCAACAAGAAGATTCCGACACTGAAAACCCAGCATCCGAAGAACCGGACATAGCATCTAATGAATTAACAGCAAGTGAAAATGATCAGAATCAAAGATCTGATGAAGCTCAGGAATCATCAAACCAACAAAACAATGAAGAATCATCAAATCTCAATGATGAAAATGATGAAAGACTCAATAGAAACCGAAAGCAAAAATCCAGTCATCCCAAAGACTTTATCATTGGAAATTTAGATAAAGGAATCAAAACTAGAGCAAAGGCAAAAAAAGGCAAAAGAAGTCATAAATACAATGGCCCTCATCTTTGAAGTTGAAACAAAGAATGTTGAAGATGCATTGAAAGATGAAAGCTGGATTGAAGCTATACAAGAAGAACTTTTACAATTCCAGATCAATCAAGCATGGAAACTTGTTCCTAGACCCAAAAATCATTCAGTTATTAGAACAAAATGGGTATTTCGAAATAAACCGGATGATCAAGGAAAAGTCGTCAGAAACAAAGCAAGACTTGTGGCCAAAGGATATTCACAAGAGGAAAAAATATATTACGATGAAACTTATGCTCTGGTGGCCAGGTTAGAAGCAATAAGAATTTTACTGGCTTATGCTTATTTCTGTGATTTTAAACTATTTCAGATGGACGTAAAAAGTGCATTATTAAATGGCTGCATCAAAGAGGAAGTATATGTAGAACAACCTCTAGGTTTTGAAGATCCTCACAAGCCTGATTAGGTATATACTCCCAAGAAAGCATTATACGGTCTAAAACAAGCATCACGTGCTTGATACGAAAGACTGAGCAGCTTTCTGGAACAAAATGGATTCACAAAAGGCAATGTAAACATTACCCTATTCATTAAAAGAAAAGGTAAAGATATTTTAATTGTACAAATCTATGTAGACGATATCATTTTTTGTTCTACAAATGAAAAATTGTGTAAGAATTTCACTAAAATGATGTAAAGTGAATTTGAAATGAGCATGATGGGTGAGTTAACTTTCTTCCTTGGATTACAGATTAAACAAACCAAAACTGGCACATTTCTTTATCAAGAAAAGTATGCCAGGGAAATTACGAAAAAGTTTGGTTTGGTAAACTACAAAAAGACAGGTACTCCAATGTCATATTCCATTAAATTAGACAAGGATGAAAAAGGAAAACTAGCAGATAAAAAATTATGTAGAAGCATAATTGGTTCTCTCTTATATTTAACTGCTTCACGACTAGATATTCTGTTCAGGGTTTGTTTGTGTGCAAGATTTCAATCAGAACCAAAAGAATCTCATCTTACTGTAGTCAAAAGAATTATCAAATATGTTAGCACCAATCCTACACTTGGGTTGTGGTATACGAAAAAGTTTGGATTGGTAAATTGCAAAAAGATACATACTCCAATGTCATATTCCATTAAATTAGATAAGGATGAAAAAGGAAAACCAGTATAGAAGCATGATTGGTTCTCTCTTATATTAACTGCTTCACGACTAGATATTATGTTCAGTATTTGTTTATATGTAAGATTTCAATCAGAACCGAAAGAATCTCATCTTACTGCAGTCAAAAGAATTATCAAATATGTTAGCACCAATCCTACACTTAGGTTGTGGTATCTTAAGGGATCAAATTTTACTCTTATTGGATATTCTGATGCTGATTATGCTGGTTGCAAGATAGATAGGAAGAATACTTATGGAACGTGTCAATTGTTAGAACATATGCTTGTTTCATGGTATTAAAAGTAGTAACAAACTATAGCTCTTTCAATAACAGAAGCAGAATACGTCTCACTTGGTAGTTACTGTGCTCAAATTCTTTAAATGAAACAACAATTGAGAGACTTCAACATCAAAGATTCAACTGTGGAGATCAAGTGTAACAATACCAGTGCCATCAATCTAACCAAAAATCCTATTCTGCATTCCAGAGCTAAGCATATTGATATTAAGCATCATTTTATCCGTGATCATGTTTTAAAAAGAAATATAAATTGTCACGCTGCGAACCCTACGGCGCGCGAGCATCTCTGCCGTGGTCAATTTGATGTGCGACGTCCCAGGATGCGTCGCCGACCCAACGCCCAATATAGAGATTTAAAGCACATGCAGAAGTAATTAAAACCACCTGAACAACAATATAACACCAAACCAAGAATAACCACAAACGAAAGACGAGGTTACAAAATAAACACTTGCATTACAACAGGGAACCATATACAATATCCATATACAACCCGATCACAAAAAAATTAAAAACGGGTCAAGGGCCACTACTGACAAAAATGGGTAAGTGGCTCGGGGGTCAGTCTACTACTAAAGGTGGGGCACTGGTCAACAAGGTACTGGCCCTACCAATCTGAAGCGAACGCTAGCTCCTACGATGCCCAGTCTGGGTCGGAATCAGAAGACTCCGAAGACAAAGAGCTGTCAGGCATCTCCTCCTCGGAACCCGATGAGTCCGACTCAGACTCAGCCTCTGCAGACTCCTGCTCTGAGACCATATCCTCCGGCTTGGCCTCCAGTACGGGGTCCTCCTCGATCGGCTCCGGCTCTCCGTCATCCAAATCCATGTCCACCGGATCGGCCTCATCCACCCGTACTCTACAGGCACACCATCGGAACTCAAGCTCTCCTCAGCTAAGGTACCAGTGTCAGTCACCTCCCCATCGGGACACCGGGGATATCTCGTGCCCTGCCCGGTAAATGGGACATCAAAAGTTCAGAAAGGACCATACTCTCCGAGACCATCCCTAAAGCACCACGCCAAGTATTCGTGGGTCTAGTAATGCGTCGCCCCCACGTCCACCAATACTATAGTATAATATCTAATATATGACTCCCCGTTTCCTACAGGGTGTATCGTCCTCGTTCACTCTATATGAAGCGGAATCCCAAAACGAATCGGAACTTCAGACATCTCAACGCTGGGGGTCTGAAAATGTGGTTTAAACAACAATGAGAATAATCTCAGCAAGTAGGTTCCCTAAACCTAAACTAGGCTAACATGCACCTCCTGACGAGCACTAACCAGATAACACACAGTCTAAACTGTAAATGATTTAGGCCCTCGGGCCCAAATCTAAAACTTACTTGATCTTGCAGGTTAGGCATTTAATAAATAATAGCAACCACGCCACAGAATTCAATCACGGCATATAAACGCGCATCACTATGTCACGACGCATGTCATGCATATGCTCATGCTCGTACTCATGCTCATGTCTCATCAATGCATTATCGCACACTTGCATGCTATCACTCTTGCCATTTATCCATTTCTCCTCCGACCTGCATTAAACGCATCAGGTCCGACCCGCGTAAAATCCATCAAATCCATCACTTCGAGATCGATCTCTGGCCCGCATAAAACGCATCAGGCTCATGACACATTACCCATGTAAAACGCATCAGGTTGGTCATCTTTCGGTAAACCGGGCATCGTCCCACGTAACACGCCTCAGGACGGGTTCACTACCCCACGTAAAACGCATCAGGGTTTATTGTGATCACACATTCACAGGCACCAATTTTTATCTGAACCCCACTTAAGACGCATCAGGGCATTTTAGGTTATCACAATGCACATGTCATTCGGGCACGCTCGTATATGCACATGTCGTGACAATGCTTGAGATGCACACTCATGGCTATAATGTTCACATTTGGGCATTCACTTGCACCACGCATAATCAATCTCATGAATCAACATGCCTAATTAGACAATCAATTCAAAACAGCCATGGCACAAACTTGACACACAATCCATGCACATATTCACACAGCCGGGTCAACAAGGATTCGCGCATTCGAGGCTCGCCAAGCTAATCCATTCTTAGTCCCCCTAAACATGTGACATGGCATCACAAAATCAATCACAAGCAAGGACCATTTAACCGGTCAATCAATCAATGCGATCATTCTCGGCAATTGCATAATTAAACCTCAAATTGATCGCGCCTCGCCCAAATCAAATCCTGTCGTGGGCAGCCACTATACCGCAAATTCTAGGCCAATAATTATCTTCAAAATGCTCCATTAAACTCCCCAAAACTTCACCTGGATTAGCCATCACAAGAACCAATGAGACGCGCACTAAAATCCATATTTAAGGCCCGAACTTACTCCGAACTTGGGCCATTCCGATCCAATCTGTTCAGCCATTGAACAGTGCCTCTCGGGTCACTAAACCTCCATTAATTTATCGTACTAAGTCCATAGAATAGCCACAAAAAACAGCCACCACCCGGTCTATCAATTTCATCCACTAAGTCCACCATTTTGTCCAAATCTCGGCACCTATGCTTCGCCACATCACAGCAATATACGGGCCGCTAAACCTTGATCAAATCATCATCCTTGGTCACCAAAAACGCCACAAAATCAGCCCTTAACAGCCTCCACCATTTAACCCCTAAAATACCCTAATTAACCCATAAAACTCATTTAGAAATGCAAATTATCCTAATTAGGGTTTAGGGTTGTACTCACTTGGTGTCCTAAGCTTGAAATGAGGCTGAGCAAGTGGCGAGGACGGCTGGGCAGCTGCGAATCCGTGTCGAAATAGGAACGGTGAGCGGCGGGTCCGGCGAGGCCCTTGAGCGGCCGAGAAAGAGAGAGAAACGGAACAGAGGGTGGCTCGGTGAGAGGGAGAGGAGAGGGGGACGGGTTGGTGACGGTGGGACGAGGCGAGGGGTGGCAGCACCGGCGGCGGCACCGGCGAGCGGTGGCGGCGGCACCGGCGGCAATGCACGGCCGGGAGGGGGAGAAATCGGTAGAGAGTGAGAGAGAAAGGGGGGGTGTGCCGGCTGGTGAGGGGAGAAAAATGAGAGGAGAGAGAGAGAAAAGAGAGTTTATAGACAATGGGTGAGTGAGAGTTGGTAAACAACTTCTCTTAATGCCAACTTTGCCCCTAATCCAAATGTTATGATCCATTCTAGTTCAAATAGTGGAGGGGCAATCTTGTCCTCAATAATTTGAATTATTGGGCTGATAGGACCTTAATTTAAACTCCAAAATATTGCCCAATTAAGTCCAAAATTCGGAATTCCAACTTAGGGGTACAAGGGTAAAATGGTAATTTTCCGGTCCCGCGTCAAATTTTCCAATTTTGACTCTACCGAACCCAAATATGATTGGTCACATAAAAATGACGTCGTCCTTACAAAAATAGTCCCGCATGCCCACGAAATTCGACACCGAAGTCCGGACTCAATTTCATTCCGCTCAATTTGCGATTTTAGTGTCTCTCACTAACATGCGGCTGTTTAGGAGTTACGCGTATCGACCTAGGGCTACCCGAGTCATGATGGTCCTGAATTCCCAGAGAATGCGAGGATTTATCGCTAGTCCCAGGGGTCGCGGTTGTCCGAAATAAGTTCGGGATCGTTCGCCGCGCGTACTCTCGATTGTGCGGAATCACCCGCTATCCGATCGCACGTCGTCGGTCGAACCAAATCCTTCACCATTCTCGGGCTGGCCCATATCGACACAAAATATTCCCTCGTCGCTCCTTGGAATCGGACTCGATTCATGGTCGAGTTCTTGGGTCCACGTACGTTTTCCTAGTTAGCCATTCCCTAATGATCAGTATCCCGAGAGTGATCAGTTCCAGGCGAGGCTCACTAAAACAAAACGAGAAATAATCTTCTATTTTATTAATCCCAGAAATGGGCGAATTTCAGGACATTGCATAAATGTTCAATTTTATAGACACTAAATAGCAATTAGCTGACCTTTTTATAAAACCTTTAGAGAAGAAAAGTTTTGAGCTTATTAGAGATAAACTAAACATCATTAACTCCTTACCAAAAAAAAAAACTAAACATCATTAAACCACTTTATTGAGATGTATAGAATAAACTCTCATTGCATCTGATGACTTATTTGATCAAGCATATATTTGAAGTGTTTGATTTTGGCGCACAAATCGTCTTATAAAATGTATGTATATCTCATATATTTTAAATATCATAATTGTTTGAAATTAGTTGCTTTAATTGATACCATTTGAGAATTATAATCCCAGATTTTCGAAATATAATTTCTGAAATTTCCCATAACTGTCAATTGACAGTTTTCAAAAAGGGTTTTATAAAAACCGATATATTGTACTCCTCAATTTAAAACCTTTTTCATCTTCTCTCTCACTCTCGCACTCTCTTCAAACATACATTCTACTCTCTGAAACCTTAAAGATCTCCAAACACACGTTTTACCCTAAAAGATCTCATCTTTTTCTTTGGAAACTCAAAAATCTCTTCAATGGCACCAAAATCAACCAATGAATCAAAGAAAGGAATCAAGGGTTCCAGATGATCGAAAAGAATCGTGGGAATATTCACCAGAGCAGACAAAGATGGAAAAGTAGAAAAAATCGATATCTCTGACTTGGGCTCTGAGCAAGAGTCGTCTACAGGTAATAAATCTCCACGTATTCTTGTTAAAGAATGTGATCGTTTTGTTATGGCAAGAGGACTGATAAAAATCATTAGAGTACTTCGAGAAAATCGGAGTAACCATAGTACTGTAAATGCCGTGTGTAAAACCTTAGGTTTTATGTCTGAACGTGAAATTATGGAGGAATATGAGAAGAGTATAAGGCTTGGAAGATCACCTGTTGCTAAAAAGGGGATAGTTCTTAGAGAAACCTCTAATGTTCAGGAAACCCCTGTGACTATAAAGAAAGGAGTTTCTCGAAAAGAAAAAGAGAAAGTAGGAGAATATTCGAATGTTGAAAGAGATGAATCGTTGGTGAGGAGGAACTGCAGACTTTGGAGAAAAGCAAAAACATTGATATTAAGAAAGAGGATAATGATGAAAAACTATTTATTGAATTTGTGCCCATTTTTGGAATTCCACCTGATAACAATAAAAGTGACAGCTTGTTTAGAAACAAAACTCATCAAGTTACTTACAACTCTCTTCTAACAAGAGGAATAATGAATAACATAGTTTTAGACTTCAACTTCTTTGAAAATTTCAATATCAAAATTCAGAGTCTGATTGAAAGTCTTGATTTTCAAAGAATGTGCTCTCTCTCACACAGTCTACCCAGAACTCACGGCTTACTTTTATTCAAATCTGTCATTCATTTCTCCTACTGAAATTGAGTTCTCTGTTTTTCAACAAGATTACAAGTTATCAACATTTGATCTCGCTGCCATTCTAGGAGTAAAACATACAGATTTCTCTCTTATTCCTATCACTTTAGATTTGGTATATCGATCTCTGTCTGGTGACTCTTCTTTCATCAGAAGCTCCACATCTCATGTATCTCGCTCTCTTTTTCTTCTCAATTCAATTGTCCTACACAAAATCATCATCAATTATTTCAGATCCAAATGATCTTCCAAAACTGAGGTCTCTCGATACGAGGCCAAGTTGATTTGGGCAATTCAAACCACCTTTCCCATTTTTTTGTCCCATATGATTCTTCTTCAAATATATAGAACTATCAAGAAGAGTAAAGGTCAACTCCCTTATGAAGCTTTGATCACCGCTATCTTTCAGTATTTGAACATCTCCATTCCTGTAAAACTTAAAGGTAAACCTCTTCAAACTATGACTGTTGGAGAACTCATGATGACTAAGATGGGATATAGATTTGATGGTGAAAATTAGAAGGATAAGAAGGGTAAGATTATTCCTGCAGAAGTGATGAGTGCACAGAACAAGGGCTCTGTTAACATTTTATGATTCTGATAAGGAGGAATCAATTGAACCCTTAGTAAGAAAGAGGAAAGTGTAGCCGACAACCTCTAGAACTGACAGACTAGCCAAAAGAACTCAAGCCGTTGCCAGTAATTCTAATGAAATGCAAATATCTGATGACCAATCTATTGAACAATCTCAAGCTAATGAAAGAAACCTTAAGGAGTCAAGGTTTATACAATGGCTAATTATTCAAGATGCCAAGTATAAAGCCCGTGCAGACAAACATACTACCACTTAGCTTGAAATTCAGAGACTACGAGAAGAGGAGGAACACTTAATGAATTCACTTAGTGACATCATCAACAAAGTAGTCATGGAAAATCAGCAAGAGAAAATGGCCACTGCCAAGAAAGAAGCTGAGGAAGGACCCTTATGAGACAGGGGGAGTTTGAACATGATCATGAAGCTAAAATGCATAAGGAGTTTGAACAAGAAAATGCTCACAATGATGAGGAAAATAGCATTAATCTAGTCGAAATGTAGGAGGAGTTTGAAGAAGAAAATGCTCAAGATGTTGAGGACAATGACTTTAATCAGCCTGACATTCAGGAGGACCAAAATTAGAATGCACAAGAGGCAGCTCTTTCAGAAGCCACTTTTGCAAATTTTCGTCTTGACGAAGACGATCGTGACAACATTCCATCTGAAATTCAACATAAAGGCAAAGGGAAGGAAGCAGCATCTGTTGACATTCAGACCACTCACACTCCTTCTGGATACAACATCTCCTCATCCATGTCAGACTATGCATCCATTACCGATCTAAGATGGAGACAAGGTACAGTTCAGAATGAAGTCCAGGAACTCCACAATGAACTTAAAGAAGGAATTTAGGAGATCAAGGACTTGATAGAAGCAAGACTCAATAATTTGAAGACTCAAGTTAGAACTGATGTACAAATTGCAACAATTAATACTGCAGGCCAGATTCATCAGCTCTCATCACATACTGAGCAACGATTGAACCAATTTTCTAGTTTCCATCTTGTCCAAGTGCCTTTCCTATCTGCACCTTTTGAAACTTCTTCATCTGAACCCGCAGGACCCTCAGCCCCTCTAGCACATCAACAAAATTGATTACATTTCTTCCCAACTTATCATTTCTGAGCTATCTGTTTCAACTTTCAATATTGGTTTTTGTTATGTGTTTGACTTGGCGTGAACTTTGAATATTGACTCATGATTCGACAATGGTTGTTTGACTCTTATTGCATTTTTATTGATTATGCTATTTATCCATTCTGTTGATGTCAAAAAGGGGGAGAAGTATTATAAAGGATGGATGTGAATGCAAGTATGGGAACAGCAGAATATAAATTTGTATAATTTTATTTCATAACTTATCAATGCTTTATATATGTGCATCAAAAGTTATAAACTACTTACATTGCATATAAACAATCTTGTCATCATCAAAAAGGGGGAGAATGTTGAGAAAAATCCCTAATGAGTTTAGAGGAATGACAAAACTATCTGTTACTGACTAGAATTATACTTAAGTTATTTAATGCAGGTAAATACTGAGTCATTAAACTTAGTCGATGAAAGGACTTTGTCATCAGACTCAAAATTACTTGTCAGATTCAATGAGTTTTATTTTTGGCAAGTTTATGCAGGATAATCAAATTGATATTTTAATATATCCTAATTGGTAATCACAAGATTGTTCCTCAAACACGAAGAACTACATTTATGAAAACCTTGATTTGATTGTATAGACGATCAAATTACTCGGAGATAATAGTTCTTCTTCTAACGGCTATGCATCCTATTTTGGGAAGAATATCTAATGGGTTGATTTGGAGATCAATCCTCCAAAGACTGTCCAACGGATGGATTGGAGGTAGAGAAGCATAAAAGGAGTGCAAGCATCGTACAAGTAAGAAGAACTAGAATCAAGAATTCCAAAGTTCGAATAGAGTTTTGATTTTATACACTTGTGATTACTATTTTCCACGTTGTGTTTTTAGAAAAAAAAAATTACTCAAGTAAAGAGTGTACGTAATAGTGTAGCTATCATCTGAGAAGGACTGCTCTTGTAATCTTTTGGTGATTCAATAGTGAAACACAGCCAACAGGCTGCCAGCGTTGAGAGTGGACGTAGGCTCAATAAAGCCGAACCACTATAAAGATCTATGTACAATATTCTCTATCTCTAAACTTTTATTTATTATTGCTAATATTATACTGCTTACATATCTGTCAAACAAGTTCGTCAGAACATCATCTTAATCATTAGACGCAATCATCTGACGATAATTTATATACAAGTTTGTCATACGCATCCATCTGGTATTAATCATATGAGTTGTTGACCTCAATTGTATTCATTCCGCACGTTTAAATCATTTAATTTGTAAAATAACCTATTCACCCCCCTCTAGGTGATAAAACTAGCTGTAACAACTCTCATGCCCAGTCTTTATAACTCTTTCACAAACAAACAAAACGTGTGTGTGTCTATATATATATGATGTGAATGATAATGTCTATTTCGCCAAGCCGCTGCGACGAAATATCTTTCACCAAAAATCATTCTTCAGTTTTTTATTAGAGGAGACAGAATTTATAGCGAATCTTGACATGAAATATTACATGTACACAATAAAATCGATAACTTCATTTCAAATGGAATTGAAAGTACCCGAATTTTATCGAAATTTAATCGACAACAAAACCCAAAAAACATAAAGATGCGACGTCGAAATTTAATCAACAACGAAGCACCCAAGAACTACAGCAAAGATACATGCCGAAATTTAATAGACGACGGAGTATCCGAAATTCACAACCATATCTATAGTGCAAGAATTTAAAAATAACAAAAAGATAACAAGTTTTGTGTGATATTCCGGGGGCGGGGCTGGCGGGGTTGGTCCTCGGTAGATGAACGCTGGTATTTATAATGCTCACGACATAACCGCCTAGGAGCAATTCTTCCGCAATTTCATCCATGTTTCCACATCTCTGAGAATCTAGGCCCCAGTTCTCATGATGCCATGATCTTATCTCCAGGTAGTTCTCCCTTAAAATCACACTTTGATCTCTCGCATTTGTTTATTGCTAAGTTAACCTTATTTTTCCTCCATGATTTGCTGGACTTCATTGCTCTATTCATCGGCGATTTCAAATTTGAATATTATAATTGAGTCCCGGTGCCCTCTAGACATCCAATCTTCACTCAGTCATCTATCGATCCCTTTTAATCTATATCCTTGCCGATAATCGTCAACCATATGCTGTGATGAAGCAAAATCTGATTCATGGTTATTGATGTATATTAATATTGCCAACTCTTATGGTTGTCGACAACGGCCCACGTGTCTGGTATTGATAACCGCTCGTTCTCTGGTCACTCGCCTATTTATGTCGAAAACCTAGTTAATTTTTTATACAAACAGATGCCTCATTTTAAAAGAATTAAAAACGATTTTAATTCTTTTAAATATTTAGAAAAGCATGAGTCTATTTTTTAGACAGTACTAGATCCATATTGTACCTCTGACGCATAGTATTCCGTGCTCTGAGGGTTACCTTGTAGCGTTCTGATATGTTATTTCAATCGATACAATTCACGAATTGTCATCATTATGAATCATATCATTACGTATCATTGTTGCTCAAATCGTCGCTCGGTTTCGAAGAGTATAAAATTGACGGAAATTTGATATGTATTCCTCTTTCTACCTTGTGATGTCCAACCTTTGATTAAAATAGCGTCAACCCTATTTGTTGGATCCATGAATAACGTATCCCGTTTCTGTACATTACATTCATTCAACATTGAAGGCGTTTTTACCATTCAAACATAAGTGTTACAATGCAAATCCATGTTTAAAAGCAACCTGCATGTTCATTATGTTTTGGTTCACGAGACGAGGTAGATATCAAACTTTCTCTAATGACCAAAGCCTGGCGATCTCTACGAACCCCATTTTTTCAGCTTTTCTTCAAGCTGTGAGATGGATTCCTTGTGCAAACTATGACAACTACGAGAGAACAGACTTTTTCTTTTTCTTTTCACGTCCTAACCAGAGGTTCCAGGCTGTCCATAGGAATTATTGAGATCTACCCAATAATATGCTAATCTCGAAGAGAGTGAGGCCAAAGTACCACCTAACTGTTGGAGTTGGCGAATATTTCGAGAACTCTTATTTCTCATACTAGACACGCTTACATGAGTTTAAGGAAACCGAAATATGAACCGACGATATGTGACCTCTATGCACGGAATGTTGGGGGTTCCACTGTTCGGACAGCGAGCGGGGGTCCCGCTCCCCGGTGAGCAGATGAGGGCTCAAGGGCAGCGTGTGACATCCCGAATTTCGGCTCATTTTTGGGATTTATAAAACGCGTAATTTTTCAATGTGCTTATAGTAAAATCTCGCTCGGGAACTGATCACTCTCGGTTATTATTTTAAATTAGAGATTTCGCTAGAATCGCACTCGATCAAATTTGACCGTTATTTAGACCCCGAACTTGACAGTCGATTTTCGGGAGTTTCAAGACGAAATAAATTGGACGGTGTCAATATTATTGTAGCCAACGTCGAGATTGTTGGGAATAATGGAAAAAGGAGAGTTTTTGACCAGTGCGAATTTGGACTAGTAGACCTCCCTCGTTATAATTTGGTTTAATTAATTTGACTTTTGTTCCTTTTTATATGCGAAGCCTATTTTGGACCAGTAAATCGTTTTCGATTTTGAATTTGGGCTATCGGGTCGCAATTAATATAAGAATGAAGTTTATTTTTTTAATTACTCTCTCTCTCTCTCTCTCTCTCTCTCTCTCTCTCTCTCTCCCCCCCCTCCCTGACCGCGCACGTCCCCCCTTCGATCATGTCTCCCCCGCTACATGTCAGACCCCTACACCTACTCCCTCTCTCTCCTTCTTTTCTTTTTTTTCTTTCTTCTTCTCTCTCCTCTCTCTTCTCTTTCTTCTTCCTCAGAGCCCGACTGGTCTTGCTTCTGCTCCTTCCCTCTCCACCCGAACCAGCGGCTGCCACCCGTCGCCCAGCCACTGCTCGCCCCGCCGCCGCGCATCGTCCACCCAGCTTTCCCTTCAGCCGTCACCATCACCGCCAAACCTCACCTGCCTCTCTCTCCTGGTCGGCCTCTCCCCTGTTTCGGTCCCGACGGGTCTAGCCGCCGCGCCCGACGAGCCTAGCCATCCTCGTCGTCGCAGCCAGCCAGCTCGCCCGTCGCCGGCTCGTCCGGCCAGCCGCCGCCGATCCACACCCCCCTCATCCCCGATTCCTCTCTCCTTCACCTTTTTTCCCCACTATTTTTCTCTCCCCCGAGGCCCTCCCCTGTTTAGGGCTTCTAGCCTCGCCGCCGCCGCGTGCTGCCATTCCGACCGCTGCCGCCCCGCCTTTGCCGTTCAGCCGCTCCCCTCAGCCACCTCCGCCGCCCTACTGCCCCCTTGGCCGCCACCACCTCCTCTCTCCTGTTCTTCTTCCTCCCCGACGCCTCCTCTGTTCTGGACACCCTCGCCGCCGCTCGCCGGAGCTGTTCCGCCGCCACCACCATCTCACCCAGTGTCGTCTAGCCGTCCCACTCCCTCTGGCCGTGTCCCTTTTCCCCTCTCTCAACCGCGGAATCCCCTAATTCGTCGCCGCCGTTCGCCTGAGTCGCAGCTCACCGCACTGTTCCGGCGCGGGACTGCCGCTGTCCAGCCGCCATTGCCGCGTGTTCAGCTTGGTTTGAAGCTTAGGACACCAAGTGAGTTTGACCCTAAACTCTAATTAGGATTATTTGCATTTCTAGACAAGTTTAGGGGTTAAATTAGGGTAATTTAGGGGTTATTGTGCAAAGGATAGTAGGGGTTGATGTCACGGCTGATTTGATGAATTATAGTGACCGTTTGATGAGGTTTCGCGGCTGTGTAAGTGCCGAGAGATGACTGGTCAGGTTTGGAATGGAATAGCCCAAGTTTGGGGAAGTTTGGGTCTAGAATGCGGATTCTAGTGCGCGCCTTAATTGGCATTATGGTTGTTGATTAAATGGTATCTTGGGGAGTCTAATGGGACATTTTGAGGTTATTAAATGGCCCGGCATGATCGATTTAGTGGCTGTCCATATCGGTTTGAATCGGACAAGGCGCGATCAATTTGGGGTTAGTTTGTGGAGGCTGTTAAGAGCGGAGGTTGTGGCTTATTTGGTGGCTTAGCGTAATGTTTTAATTGAGGTATATTGACCCGTATAGTGCTATAAGGTGGCTGTGCATAGGCGTCTTAAATTGGGCGAAAATGTGAATTTGACGAATGTCAATTAAAGATCGAGTGGGGGCTATTCTCGCGGTGAATTTTTGTAGCTATTTTGGTGGCTGTTCTATGGGCTTAGCGTGATAAATTAATGAAGGATTAGCGGCCCGATAGGTATCGTTCAATGGCTGAATAGATTGGGTTAGAATGGCCCGGGTTCGGAGTAAGTTCGGGTATTAAGTGTGGATTTTAGTGCGCGCGTCATTAGTTCTTGTGAGTGCTGATCCAAGTGAAGTTTTGGGGAGTTTAATGGAGCATTTTGAAAATGATTATTGGCCTAGACATTGCGGTATAGTGGCTGGACACAACGGGATTTGATTTAGGCGAGGCGTGATCAAATTAGGATTTAATTGTGCAATTATAGGGAATGATCACATTGATCAATTGACTAGCTAAATGAGCGCTGTTTGTGATTGATCTATGATGTCATGTTGCACATCTAGCGGGACTAGAAATGGAATAGCTTGGCGGGCCTCAAATGCACGAATTCTTGATGACTCGATTGTGTGATTATGTGCATGGATTGTATGTCAAGTTTGTGCCATGGCTGATTTAAATTGATTGTCTGGTTGGGCATGTTGATTTATGAAATTGAATATGCGTGGTGCAAGTGCGCATGATTGTAGCGTGATTTGAGTGAGTGGTGCGGTGCGAGTGAATGCCCAAATGTGAATATTTTGGCCTTCGGGTCGGAATAAACTATGGCCTTCGGGCCGGGCCTACGGGTCGATTTATTATTGAAAATAGCCTTTAGGTCGGGCCTTCGGGTCGGAGTAAACTGTGGCCTACGGGTCGATTTATTACTGAAAGTGGCCTTCGGGTCATGACCTTCGGGTCGGTTTAAATGTGGTTGGCCTTCGGGTCGTGGCCTTAAGGTCGAGATATCTATTGGCCTTCGAGTCGGAATAATCATGTTATTCATGAAAATGGCAATCGTGTGCCGAAAACGTTATTGGTGTGCGTATTCAACAATTTGCACATGATTATTGCTGATAAATGCCTAACCTGCAGGGCGGTGATATAATGATTTGAGCCGTGAGCCTATGATTTTATGGTGATTTAATGGTACACTGCTTGGTGTGTTTAATTTGCTTGTCAGGAGGTGCACGTTAGCCTAGTTTAGGTTTAGGGAATTACTCACTGAGATTATTCTCACTGTTGTATAAAGCCACTTTTTCAAACCTCTAGCCTTGGGGATGGCAGGCGTACCGATACGTTTTGGGAGGAGCCCCGGCTAGATATAGTGCTTGATCGCCGAGCCACGTACCCCCTCCTTTTTGTCGATGGCTGTTGACCCGCTTTTGATTTTGAGCGTGGGCTGTAAATGAATATCATGTCTAGTGCCCAGTATCAATGCAAGTGTAATTGTTCATGTTGTTTGCTGAGTGGCTATCTTTGGTTATTTGGTTCAAATTTGTTCGGGTATTGTATTGCTTCCGCGTGTGCTTTAATCTCTGTGTTGGGTGTTGAGTCGGCGACGTGTCCTGGGACGTCACACTTGTAATCGATCTTGGAGGGATGTTCAAGCGTCGTAGGGTTTAGGGCGTGACACAGCGCCCCCGAAACAACATCGGGTTTTTTCTTTTAGGCTTGTGTTTTAAACTGACCCGTTTATTATGGGATCAAATGGATTCAAACAAGCTTGGGCTTTAGGCTCATCTTAAGTCCTATATATTATATTCGTATGAGAGATCATAGTGACGAGTTATTGTGGTTGTAAACCTAAGACTCCGTTCGTTTGGCGGAAAATATTCTCCTTTTGGAAAATATTTTCCCGGAAGTCATTTTCCTTAAAAATGTTTTTCTAGAACACAATTTTCTGGCGTTTGGCTAAAATTTGAAAAAGTTTCGGAAAATATTTTCTGGTGTTCGACGACCGCCAATCCGGCGGTGTCCAGCGACCGCTAATCCGGCAACGTCCGGCGACCGGCAGCGGCGAGTGGCGGTGGCTGTGGCGGGTGGCGGCTGCGGGCAGCGACCGGCGACAGTGACCGGCGACAGCAGTCGGCGGCGGCGGCCGAAAACCGGCGGTGGCGACAGGAGGCCGACGGCCGTGACCGGCGATCAACTTCCTCTTCCACGGAAAACATTTTCCCTCCCATAAGCAATTTTGCCTTCGCTTTGGGGGAAAATGATTTCCTCTTTTCACAAAGAGGAAATCATTTTCCACGAAACAATGAAGGATTTGGGGGTGGGGAAGGAAAATGTTTTAACACGAAAAGCATTTTCCGCCCCCGAACACCGGAAAACGCAGAAAATATTTTCCGGAAGAATATTTTTTGGGAAACGAACACAGCCTAAATATCATAGTAGAATCACTTTGCAAGACGTAGCCCTATTCTGGAGTGAACCTGGGTAAACTCGTATGTCAATTTTTTTATTATCTGTGTGATTATTCTGATTCTGTTTAGGATATAACCCATCACTAACGAGTTTCATAAGAATATCCTCCTCTCATGTACAAATCTCAAAACAATAAGAATCTTCTAACTTTGGATTAGTCATCACTTGGTATGGGTTGAAGTTGACTCATAACTTCGATGAAAGCCACCTGAGGTAGGCTCATCGGTTAAAGAATTAGGTTATGTGTACGTAGATGAGGCACATCAAAAGGATTCGATTCTTTATACCTCCAAGTACAACTCACCACGAATTCGGTTCAATCATACCTAAATTTCGGCTGGCCCTTACTTAATCCCTCAGATTACTTGCGTATTTGAAAAATTCGAACGAAACTCGGACTCAGAATATCCAATGGAATATCTTAAGAAGAATGAGACGCGTGTGTGGGCTTTCTTGTAATCACCGAATATTATTGTTATACTATAAAAAGATAATTAAAAGCTTTCAAGAAATACTAAATAGGAAGAGTTACAAAAAAAATGTTAGAATTTTTAAAAATTTCTAATTTGCAATACTGAAGCTCGTTAAAACTCCTTTTTTTTTTTATATCGAACAAACTCATAGTATTGAATGAGGGAAGCACAGATCATATTTGGAAGCAAAATGAATGGAGAGTGCAATAAAGGTATTACTTGCAAGCAGAATGATTCATCCTAAGTCCATTGTATTCCTTCTATGGGTAATCCGAGCTTCTCGATCGAATATAAGGAAAAGTCGCTTCCAATGCTATTCATACATTTTTTTTGGATTAATATCACCAAAAACTCCAAACTGATATACTTATGATAAATTTACCCTCTGTTAGTTTTCATTAAATTTTATTATTAAATTGCTGAGTTAGATGACACGTGACAGTTGACGGGTGTACCAGTTTAGGGTTTTACCCTTCGTTTATCACAAGTATATCAGTTTGTGATTTTTTATGATATTAATCCAATTTAATGGAAACTAATGGAGGGTAAATTTGTCACAAATATATCAATTTAGGATTTTTTATGGTCAAAAAATTATTTTAGAGTATACTTGTTACAGGTGTACAAGTTTTAGGATTTTGACGGTCAAAAAATTCATTTGGGATAAATTTATCACAAATATATTAATTTTAAAGTTTTTCATGGTATTAACTCTTCTTCCTTTTTTTTCTTTTTTTGGTCAAGTGCTACTCGCACATTCACCTACTCCCACTTTCTACCGACTTCTTCAAACTTTTTTCTTTTTCTTTTCATGTATTTTTCATTGTCTTTCTAAATAGTCTAAAACTATAATTTCTATGTACTTAGCAATATATAATTGACGTACCAAAATACTATACGTTAAAGTAAATCATATGGAACAACTTAATCTTAACAAAAAATAAGTGTATTTGTATTTACACTTCATGTATTTACATAGTATATATGGATTTCTAATTGTTCTTATTTGCACAAAAAATTAACCAGGTTGTCAGCATGAGTAATCACGTCACTTAAGGGCGAGTGGTCATCAACATTGGACATGTGAACTATTGTCGATGACCATAAGAACAATTGTCGAAATTGATATATATATATATATATATATATATATATATATATATATATATCAATGACCATAGACCAGTTGTCGATACACGATAGCGTTTGGTTGACGGTTATCATGATAGAGTTGGTCAGCAAGGATACTAATAAAAAGAGATTGACAAATTACCGATTGAGAAACCAAATAAAGATTAAATGTCTAGAGGGTGCTGATCTCAGTTTTGGTATTTCAATCACTGGTGGATAGGTCAATGAAGTCCAACAATCGTGGAAGAAGAATTAAGTTAACTCGGCAGCAAACAAGCACGAGAGATCAAGGCGCGATTTTAAGGGAACAACCACCTCGAGATAAGATCATGGCAACGTGAGAACATGAAACCAAGATTCTCAGAGACGTGGAAGCATGACTAAAACTGTAGAAGAACTACTCATAGGCAGATATGTTTTCAACTCTATAAATACTGGTGTTCGTCACTGAAAGTCCCCCCAGCACAACAAACAAAACCGGTTATCTTTCAATTTCTACACTGCAGTTATGGCTGTAGATTCAAAATACTTCCTCGTCGATTAAATTTTGGCATGTATATTTGTTGTAGTTCCTAAGTACTTCGTTGTCGATTAAATCCCGGTGTTGTATCTTTATGTCCTCAGCTTTTGTCGTCGATTAAATTTTGGAAAAATTGTGAACTTTTTTAGTTCTGTTTGAAGTGAAGTTATTATTTCCTTGTGTACTAGTGATAATTTATGTCCGGAATCGCCATAGAACCTGTCTCCTTTAATAAAAAAAAAATCAAAGAACGATTTTCGGCGAAACAAGACCAAAGTGTGTTCCGTAATTGTGGTCTTAGAAAATCGTATCACCGGTTTATGTTAATTCGGTATCTTTCAAGTCATATATGTACTTCTAAACTAATATCGCGAGAAGACATTGAATTCTTTTCATGAACAGAGTAGGTTATTAGCTAGGTACATTCAATACATAGATTACCAAATATAAATAAGTAGAGTCTCAAATCTTTTTAACGATATCTCACATAATAGAAAATTCTTGTTCAAAAGATTAAAGAAATAGATCGTGCTCAATATGTATATACCCATCTCATTAACACAACATTAAGTATATATTGATGATAAGTTACAACAAAATACCAAAAATTTTCTTGATTGAAACGATAAAATTATGAATCCATTGCACACATGAATTTCACATCTTGCACTACAAAAAAACGTTTTTTTTCCGACAAAATTACCAACGAAAAATTCTGAAAAATTCGTTGGAAAGGGAATTTCCAACGAAAAAAAATTCGTTGGTAATTCGTCGTCGGAAAATTTTCCAACGAAAAATTTCAATTTTCGTTGGAAATTTGCAACAATTTTTTTTTCCTTAAAAAATTCATTAAAAAATTCGTGGCTAAATTCGTTGGAAAAGAATTTTTTTTCCGACGATTTCTTTTCGTTGGAAATTATATTTTTTTTTAGTCCAAAAATCGTGAATTTTTTTTTCCATCGAAAATATTTTCTTTTTTGGTCCAATTTTTTTTTATCGAAAAATAGCCCTCGCCAGCGAGCTCGAGCCCGCCGCCGGCGAGGGCGGAGCTCGCCCAGATCTGGGCGAGCTCGGGCACGCCGGCGAGGGCGGAGCTCGCCCAGATCTGGGCGAGCTCGGGCACGCCGGCGAGGGCGGAGCTCGCCCAGATCTGGGCGAGCTCGGGCACGCCGGCGAGGGCGGAGCTCGCCCAGATCTGGGCGAGCTCGGGCACGCCGGCGAGGGCGGAGCTCGCCCAGATCTGGGCGAGCTCGGGCACGCCGGCGAGGGCGGAGCTCGCCCAGATCTGGGCGAGCTCGGGCACGCCGGCGAGGGCGGAGCTCGCCCAGATCTGGGCGAGCTCGGGCCTCGCCGGCGAGGGCGGAGCTCGCCCAGATCTGGGCAAGCTCGAGCTCCGCCCTCGCCAGAGAGCCCGAGCTCGCCCAAATCTGGGCGAGCTCGCCGGCCATGGCGAGCTCGGCCCTCGCCAGAGAGCCCGAGCTCGCCCAAATCTGGGCGAGCTCGCCGGCCATGGCGAGCTCGGCCCTCGCCATGGCCGGCGACGCTGTTGCGCGAAGATGAAGAAGAAGAAGCAGCAGCAGTAGCAGCAAGGGCGGGAGCAGGCTTCGAGGCCGCCACCCGTCAAGTCCGTTGTCGTCTCGCCGGCGACGAGGCTTGGTAGCGTCGGGGGCGTCGAAGGCTTGGTGTCCATGGCGGCGGAGCCGGTGCCGGAGGAGGAGGGGGGCGGCGGGGAAGTAGATGGAGGGGGAGACGGAGGGAGCAGTGAATGCGAAGGAGAGAGAGAGAGAGTGAGAGAGAGTGTGGGGAAATTAAGAGTGTGTGTGAAAATTGTGTGTGTGGGGAAATTGTATATGTTTTTTTCAAATTCGTTGAAAAATTTGTTGGAAATTTCCAACGAATTTTTTTTCATTGGAAATTTCCAACGAATTTTCCAACGAAAATTGTACATATTAAAATAATATTTCGAAAATTTGAAAGTCGTTGGAAAATTTATTGGAACTTTCCAACGAATTTTTTTTCGTTGGAAATTTCCAACAAATTTTCCAACGAAAATTGTACATATTAAAATAATATTTCGAAAATTTGAAATTCGTTGGAAATTTCGTTGGAAATTTCCAACAAATTTTTCAACAAATATAAAAAATGTCGAATAGTACCGGGGTTTTTTTAAATTCGTTGGAAAATTCGTTGGAAATTTCCAACCAATTTTCCAACGAACATTGTACACACTAAAATAATTACCTGGAAAATTTAAATTCATTGGAAAATTCGTCGAAAATTTCCAACGAATTTTTTTTTCGTTGGAAATTTGCAACGAATTTTCAAACAAAAATTGTACACACTAAAATAATTGTTCGGAAAATTGAAATTCATTGGAAATTTCGTTGGAAATATCCAACGAAAAAAAATTCGTTGGAAATTTGCAACAAATTTTCCAAGGAATTTCAAAAAATGCTGAACAATATCGGGTTTTTTTAATTCGTTGGAAAATTCGTTGGAAATTTCCAACGAATTTTCCAACGAAAATTGTACACCATAAAATAATTGCCCAAAAATTGAAATTCGTGGGAAAATTCGTTGGAAATTTCCAACGAATTTTTTTTTGTTGGAAATTTCCAACGAATTTTCCAACGAAAATTTTTTCGTTGGAAATTTTCAACGAATTTTCCCACGAAAATATTTTCGTTAAAAATTTCCAATGAATTTTCCCATGAAAAATTTTTCGTTGGAAATTTCCAACGAATTTTCCCATGAAAAATTTTTCGTCGGAAATTTCCAACGAATTTGACTTTTCGTTGGAAAATTTGTCGCAAATTTGCGACGAAAATTTTTCGTTGGAAAATTTTCGTGGCAAAAATCCAGTTTTTTTGTAGTGTTGCCTTCACTAGCTGAGCCAACAAGTAGCACCATCAAATATAAAAATTGGTATGTAAATAATGTAGTAGATTACAAGTGAGCATTTGAATATGCAAATCATACTTGACAAAGAATTATAGCGTGTCACGCAAAATCAATTTTGTGAACCAATTTCAGTATACCTAGCATTATCTCTCGGCCGTTCACAAGTTTTCCAGGGACTCGAAAAAGCGCATTTTGCTATTAGGAAACCCCACAAAGCTCGCTCGCGGGCCAACTTGTCCGATGTAGGATCGTCTTTGGGCTTTATCCCCTGCAAAATAAAAATATGGAAGCCCAATCTAGTTGCTTTCAGTAATATCAGCAGCCGAGGCAAGTACCAGGAGAGAAAAATGATGCAAGGAAGAGACCTACTGTTTCCACGCATTGATCTAATTGCAAACCCTGTGTAATCAAACGAGCAAGTGATAATCCTATAATTAACCAGCATCCTGAATCTTTGAACAAAGTGCAACTTTGCTGATTGAGGTGAGTTATAGTCCAAAAGTGGGAAAATTACCAAAACAGTTGTAAACATATTCCAATTATGCCAATTCAGTCCCAAACCTCTTGCATTTGTACTAATTTAGTCCATTTGACCAATTTCAGCCAACCGGCACTGACGTGGATGCTAGCCGTCCGGCCAACGATGACATGGCAAATTTTTCGATTTCTTTTATTAATTTCACAACTTGCTAGAATGAAATGAATAAGAAAATAAAAAGGGCTTCGTCACAGATGACGCAGTCACACGAATTTGAGCAGGCCCGGAACATAGAGGAGTCAGACAAGGAAAGCCAACGATCGCGTGCCGGCTTCCTTGTAATTAACAAATATGGTCGTCATATTGAAAGAAAATAATTAAACCCTTGGATAGAAAAAGATTTTCGAACCCAACTTGGATCGAGACGTGACGTGCCGGCTTCCTTGTAATCAATGAATCATTGTCATATTGAAAGAATAATGAAACGCTTTCAAGAAAATACTTAATAGGAAGAGTTAAAAAAAATGTTTAAATTTTCAAAATAATTGCTCATTGGCAACATCGAAGCTCATCAAAACCATTTGTTTTTTGTTCAACAAACTCACGGTATTGAACGAGACAAGCACAAATCTCCAGTGAGAAACAAAATGAATAGAGAATGTGATTGAGGTGTTGCTTGCCAGTAGGATGATCGATCTCTTACGACTTTGAGTCAGTATGTATTATTTTTAGAGACAACTCTTAAGAAAGAGCTTGTTGTTATATATCTTTATAGATATTCTTATTGGGCACCTATCATGCAATACTCAATATCTTAATAGATTAAAAATTGGTGGTTGTCAGCTTGTTGATCAATTCAAGGAAAAGATGCTTCCGGTGCTACTCTCACATTAACCTACTCCCACTTCCCTTTTTCAAACTTTTTTCTTTTACATTTTTATGCAATTTTTGATTATTTTTCTATAAATTGTCTAAAACTATAATTATTTTTGTACTTGACAATATATAATTGGCATACCAAAATACAGTATATTACAAACATAATGCATACAGCAGGGGAGACTTTGTTGAGTTTGTTTTGGATCTCTGTCATGAGGTGTCCCTTTGGCTTTGTTGAGGGTTTGCCCCTCCCACGTCTTTTTCCCCATCTTTTCTATTCCTTCGTCGAGTTCTTGTTCGTTTATCTCACAATCCCCTCCCATGTCCTTGCACGATCATTTTGACTCCTTTTTGCGCTACAACTGCACATGTTGCCTCTTTGACGAGGCAGAATCCAATGCTACACTCACGTTACGTAATCCCATTCCTGCTCCATCTTTCAAACTTCTTCTTTTTCTTTTTTCTTTTTTACCTTTTTTATTTAATTGACGATAAATAATTGACATATCAAAATAAGGTACATGATGAACAGAATACAGTAGATCACAGTAAACCGTACGGAACAACTTGATCTTGATATAAGCTAAGCGTATTTCTACTCACATTAATCATACCCCTATCACATATGCACTTCCAAACTTATAATAGTAGAAGACAGTGAACTTTTTTCATGAACAATAGGTTATCAACCAGGTAGAGTCTCGAACTTTGTTAGCGATATCTCATATAGTAGAAAATCTTTCTTCAAAAGATTAAAGAAAATGACTATGCTCAATAAATATACACCCATATCACTAATAGAGATATCAAGTATATTTTATGATAAGTTATTGCGAAATACCAATTATTTGTTGACAGAAAAAATAAAAATATGAATTCATTGAATATAGGTAATTGGCACCTTGCCTTCACTAGCTGAGCCAACATGGAGCACTACTTAATACAAATATCTGTATGTACATAATGTAGTAGATTACAAGTGAGCATTACTCAATCTTTTTGGCCATTCACAAAAGCGCATTTTCAAAGCTCATCCATGGGCCAACTCGTCGGCTGTAGGAATTGTCTTTGGTCATCGGCTGAAAAATATGTGTGGAAGCCCAAGCTAGTTGCTTTCTGTAGTAAAATTTGTGGAAGCCCAATCTCTGAACGATGTGCAATCTAAGTCCTAAACCTTCTCAAGGAAGAGTAATATGATCTCTCCTTTTCGATTTTCTGACGCTCCCTGCGTGGCTCTCTATTCCCGTGAACGAAGCTTCGTTTGGTGATGAAATATGAGCGGAAAAAAGAAGTAGCTACTTCATTTTTACCACCTATTTTATCTTTCCAAATAGAAGAAAGATTTCCCTCTGGGTTGTCGCGACTCTTCACTTCTATTCATTTGATCAATCCAAATGCAGTTTGAGTCAAATTTAAGAGTTGTATTGAGGGAGAAGTTTGGCACTATATTACATCTCTAGAGAAGTGTCTAAGATGACAAAATAAAGAGGTTTTCAACTTGACTACGGGCCTGTTTGGTTGAGCTTTGGGAAGGGGCTTTGGGCCTCAAAAGCCCCTTCCCAAAATGCTAGTGTGTTTGTTTTAGCATTTGGCCTAGCATTTGGCCAAATGCTAGCATTCCAAATGCTGAAAGCCCAAGGCTGGTCTAGACCAGCCTTGGGCTTTCAGCATTCCACGAATGCTACTGTACAATATATATATATATATATATATATATATATATATATATATTTTGGTTTGAAGCTTCGTCTTCTTCTTCGGGCAGGAGTGGCCGGCGACGGAGAAGGGCCGGCGAGCCAGATCCGCCCCCGCCGGCGGTCGACGGAGGCCAGGCGACCCTCGGCGGGGGCCGCACGGCCGCCTGGGGTCGCCTGAGGTCACGCAACCCCAGGCGGCCGTCGACCTGAGGTCGCGCGACCCAGGCGGCCGGCCGCCTCGGGTCGCGCGACCCAGGCGACCCCAGGCGGCCGGGCGACCCCGCCGAGGGTCGCCTGGCCTCGGGCGACCCCGCCGAGGGTCGCCTGGCCTCGGGCGACCCCGCCGAGGGTCGCCTGGCCTCGGGCGACCCCCGGCGGCGGCGGATCTGGCTCGCCGGGGGTCGCTTGACCTCGGGCGACGGCGGCCGGTGGCCTGCTCCGGCGGCCGGTGGCCTGCTCCGGCGGCCGGTGGCCTGCTCCGGCGGCCGGTGGCCGGTTCCGGCAATGAGTAAGTTTTGTTTTTTTTTAATAAATAAAATAATTTTCAAAGTCCATTTGTAAAAAAAAATTTACCAAACACTATACTTTGGTCAAAGTAACTTTACAAAATATTTTTACCAAACACCACTTGCCTTTTCTCAACGGGCTTTCACCCAAAGGTATTTGCATTTCCCCAAATGCATTTCCCCAAAGCCGAACCAAACAGGCCCTACATCCTGTACGAAAGGAAGATTTCTGGCACCTCAATCTCCAGCCACAGAACCTCCATTAGGCATGTTCGCACGAAGTTTGTCTTGTGATTGGGCCAACAGCCCGCCCACATGGCATCTTGCAAAGTTGTCACTAAAAGCCCAGATCGGCTAAGCTTAAGCTTATTTTGTTCATGAAACCCACATTTCAAGGTTCTTTCGGGCCAAGGCTGGATGGGTAATAGTTTTCGTAACTCCCTTCTAGCATATCTAATGAGCCCACCTGACTCATAACTAATTTTGTTTAAATTTGCATGTAAGTGACTAAAAAAGGTTAGGTAGAGTCCAAGACATTCCTAATGAGCGACTCATAGCCAATCTTGAATCTTGATAAGACTCACCTCAATTCTTTCTGTTCATCCGGGGAAGCCGTTTTTCCTTCATAAGGAAAAAAGATTCAAGATATGAGGTAGTAAATTTATTCTATCTGAATCTAGGTTGACATTATAATTTCAATATGTACTCTGAAGATTGAGACTACTACGGTCGATCTAAATTTTTTGATCAAATTAAGCAAGGAGCCGAGTCCTGTGCGCTCGATAAATTAACTGCGATGTAGATGCATAAATTATGATTTGGGATAATAAATACTCACACTAAACTATTGGCAATAAGTACCATCGAAACTTACATAATTGCTCATTACATTTTTTTAATGTTTTAAGACAATAATAGATGTCAACACCCAAGTTAGTTGTTCCCCCCACCCCCAATCCTACGTAATTGTTATTGGGTTATGAAAAAATGGACGTTATTATTTATTTATGTAGAGCTTGTTATTATATATTCATATAGATGTTTTTTATTCTATACCTGTCATGCTCATGTCAATATCTCAATACATTAAAATTGGTGGGCTGACATTGCAAGGGACCCCCATTTAGCTTAACACCCAAAGTAATAGTCTTCACACGTTACGTTATCCAATTCACCCAAATTTCCACAAAACTCATTTTCTTTGAACACGCTTCAAGCACTCTATCCTGTCATAGGGTTTCTTAATGTCAAGTTTCAAGATAGCCCGAACATTCTCCTCCCTTTTCTTCTCCTTGATTGATGAAGTAATTCTAGCTCCAACAAGATGTTATCTTGTATATGTCTCCCTTGCACAAAGGCACTTTGCTTGGGCCTAATAAATTCAGGCAGCCAGGGCTCGAGCTTTTGGCCAACGCTTTTGCAAAAACTTTGTGTGCAGAACTGCATAAGCCTATAGGACGATATGGATCAAGCCTTTCAGGGTTAGAGACTTCAGGAATCAAAAGTAATTTGTGTTATGTTTAACAAAGGATTGAGGGTCCCTGATTCAAGAACTACAATACTTCCTTGAAAACATCTTTCAGTACCCCATCCTAATTCTCCCTATGAAACAAACCTTTCATTCCATCAGGCCCAGGTGCTTTAAGGGATCTCAGTTCAAAAACAGCCTATTCACTTCTTCCAAGTTGACAGCTTGAGTTAGGGAGCTTTTCATGTCCTGAGTCACCAAAATAGGACACTGATCAATTACTGAAAGGAAAATGCAACGTCCTATAGAAGTGTACAACTCCCTGAAATACTGCAGTGCCATCTGTTCTCTCTGTTGGGGTCCTCTACACCATCATAAGGAGTCCTGAGAATCGAGATCCTGTTTCACTGTCTTCTTTGAATGGTGTTTGCATGGAAGAGCTTTTCCCAACACAACGGATCAATTCAAGCCCTCATGCCCCAATACATTTCCTGTTGGCGCCACATTTCTCCATCCAAGATTTAAGTTAAGCTTTCCAGTTCCTATCATGCATAGCTCCATTGCTATTTATTATTTGCTGTAACTCAGAACTGAGGGCCTCCACTGAACGTCTTGTATTAGACAATTTTGTTATACTCCAACTAGCTAATATCTCTTAGACATGTTCTATTATTCCAAACAAAGTTTTTCCACAGCAATAGCCGGAATTCCAGGCTTCACAAACTATTTTCTGACAATCTTCAGAATTTGTTATATCAGTTAACAGAACTAGTGCTAATTCAGGCTGTACACATAACGAAGTGTCCTATAGATGCACTTAGAATAATCACTGATCATGATGATACTTTTAGTAACTGCAGATGATGAACCATACTTAGATTATGAAAAATAGGTAATGCTTTTGAGAAACATGTGTAGAAACCCAAAAGAACAAGTTCAAAAGGGAAAAAAACAGGAAGCAAAAGATGAGGAAAGAGTATCTGCCATTTTCTTTTTTGGTCGAAGTATTTGCCAATTTCATTTGTTTTTAAATGCAATCAATACAGCTAACATTAATATGCTATAAGAGTGTCTAATTTTTTTGTGTACATGATGACTGATGAAATCCATTTTCAGTGTCGCTCCCTCTATTGGAAACACAATGCTATGAAGAGCGAAGCACGGAAACACAATGCTATGAAGAGCGAAGCACGGAAACACAATGCACTTTCGCACCCAACCCATGATTTCTCATGACGAGCAACAACCGGCCTTCTTGACGGCCGAGACATCGTCCCTATTCCCAACGTTGATCGTCTGTCCCTTTGGCAGGGCTGCAGGGTCGTCGCCGACGTCGAGAGCCTTCCTGCTGACCACACGGTAGATCTGAGTCAACACTTCTGTGAAGGCGTTCTCAACATTGAGCGCCTCCAATGCAGATGTCTCCATGAAGAAGGTGTGCTCTTGCTCAGCAAATGCTTTGGCATCATCGAGGGAGACCGCACGGAGATGGCGAAGGTCCGCCTTGTTCCCAACGAGCATGATCACAATGTTGGCCTCGGTGTGGTCTCGGAGTTCCTTTAGCCACCTCTCCACATTCTCGAACGTGATGTGCCGAGTGATATCATAGACTAGTAAAGCGCCCACCGCGCCTCGATAATACGCACTTGTGATCGCACGGTATCTATGTTAAACACAACAGATTATCAGACAAATATTATCGCCTCAAAAGAAGATTAGATATAATTAAGAACAGAACATGAACAACTTCCTATTCCCAAGCAGACCTCTACTCGCTGTAATGTTACATTAGCCAATAATGATCTCCACCAAACACACAAATATAAAATGCAGAATGTTTCTTAGTTCATGTAATTTCATGCCTGTTGATAAATTCAATCCAACTCTTTGAATGACAAATTTTGGAAGAACCAACTCTGAATAACCGCAATTGACCGCACAATGTATGCAGATCGCGAGTTAGCCATTGAGACAGAACTACTTGCCCGTGACGTGCAATCAACAATGCTAGTGTAAATTTTGTCTTCACCCGTTAGGAACTTAAATTCATTGATGACATGTATTAGCTTGCGTCTCAAGATCTGTAATATCCAAATTCTCTTCTCAGCATATACACGAATCAAGGTGGGTTATTCTGTCCAAACATTGTCAATCTTACCTACCAGACATCCACACAAATCCGACATAAACCAGGTTTAAGAAAATCAAATCATTTGTAAATAGAGTTCATAATAAGGATTACATGAGGTTTGCCTAAGATCTGATTAGCAGATTCTGATTTCGAAAAGATAGTTCTTAGAAAACACGACATCCTTCTAAGAATGATAGTCCCAATCAAAAGCAGTCGAATTTATAATTCGTAATGAATGGCAATCCATAAAATGGAGGAGCAGATGTAGATCTTATGAGAAAGGCTCAAACCTTTCTTGGCCTGCAGTGTCCCAAATCTGCGCCTTGACAACCTTATCATCGACCCGAATGCAACGAGTCCCAAACTCGACCCCGATCGTGGATTTGGATTCCATGCTGAACTCATTCCTTGAAAACCTCGACAGCAGGTTCGATTTGCCGACGCCAGAGTCCCCGATCAGCACCACCTTGAACAAATAGTCGTAGTCATCGTCCGACCGATACGTCCCCATCGAAAACCACAAATCCCAGTAACCAAAAAAGATTGAGGAATTTCTCTCTTCAGTTTGTCAATAACTCGGTTGAGAATTGTCAACCCTTTCTTGGTTGAGATGGAGAATGCGCGGTGAATTGGAGATCGAGGAGGAATGAGAAAGAGAGAGAGAGGGAGCCAAAGAAAGACAAACCTAGAATTATGGAGGGAAATATATACTAAAGTTGGAAATTGCTGAGACGATTAGTTTTGATGGAAGCTATTCTTGGAAGGTGGCCTAAAACGACTAACGAGAATGAAGGGTGATCTTCGTGGCTTGTGATTAGAGACATGATGCGTTCCCCACTAAGTCATTGAGACGACCAAGAACAGGTCTTCTCGCTTTCTCTCCGGCATGTCTGTCTGAACACTCGACTCAGACAAACAAACGAGTAAAATTACTAGATTATACGTGGACATCATAGTCTATTAGTTAGGTTTCGCTTCGATTTAGTACTCGAGTTTTGATCTCTCTTAGGTCATTTTTTCACCCTCTTTTCTACGTTCAAATCTCCGAAAGCATGATGTCACTGGAAGGTCAATCGAAATCGAGTTGACATTTGGTGAAAGAGGAGCTAGAGTTGAAGTGGTCATGAAGGAAAGTTCTTAACATGCTTTTTTCCTTTTTGATGGCTGTTAGGGATGGCAAAGCCGAATAGAACTCGGTTCTTGACTGGTCTAACTTATACAGGATACAAATTTTTTTTTGTTTGTCCGTGGCGGGTTTAGGCAGTTGAATTCAATCGGGTTCTTGATTTATCTAACTTATCTAGGATCCATTCTAGCTCGAGCAGTTATCTTGAAACGACTTATTCTCGATCAAGATCTTTTCTTTCGTGACCCAACAATCACCAGTCTCCGAGGAACAGATCCTAGGGATTTCTAGAAATACCCATCCTCGATATTTTAAAGTTGAACAGGGTTATTTAGGCAGTTGAATCTAGACCTAAATATATAACTTTAAAATATTAAGTCCCTGGAAGTTGCAATAGGTATTGTAGTACCAGTTTGGCATTGTTTCTAAATCTAGAAAAAAGGGGATTTGTCACTCTTTCTAGACTTCATCGTTACATTCTCTTCCCAAACTGTAAATTAGGGAAAGCAAATTTCGAGCCGGTAAATTTGTTATTAGACTTCAAACGAGGTATAAATCACATCTACATAAAAGGATTAACGTTCCAAAGCAAGTGTCGCATCCACTCATTGGAGATGGGGCCAAAAAAGATTTGAAGATTGATACACGTGAACAAGGAAACTTCAGGCATGTGCAAACCCTACCAAATTGAGAGTCAAATTAGACTGAGGGTATGATTGTGGATTTGATTGAAAGAAATAGCGAATGTGTTTGGTCCCTTTTGGAATGGGTTCATGACCTTATCTATACATTCTTTATCGAGAAAGAGATTTTCCTTCTTCTTTCTTTTCTTCTTTTTTGGCCACTAAGAAAGTGCTTCATTCGGTAGTAGGAATCCCTTCAGGGAGGATCAGGCTTGAATTCTCAAATTAAAGCAGAACAGAGAAGGAGGAGGACAAGAGCCTAGTCAATGGGCAAATGCCCAGTCGCTCCTGCATCCGAGGAAGCCTTGCTTCATTTGCGGCATTGATTCGTTGGAGAACCACGGCTCTACTCCGACTAGCATTTTAGTGAGGCCAGGATGTTGAGTACGCTCTAATGAGTAGTTGCTTTAAGTCAAACATTCTGTTATGGATATGAAACTGTCTATGCTAATACCAAGATGATTATAGATGTTGATAGCTTTTTTTAATTTTTTTTTCTTATCTCAAAAGAAAGGTAAATGATATTAATAAATTCCGAACTTTGGCCCAATATGCAATATGATTCGTAAACTTTAAATTAGTTCAATGTGATTCTTAAACTTTAGTTCAATGTGCAATGTCATTCTTAAACTTTTAATTTGTTTAATGTAATCTATGGACTTTTGGTACATATTTAATTTTTTTTTTTGGTAACCCAGGGAACCCTCGCACGGCCGACAGCCGGGGGGTAAACCCTGGGGGCGACACGTGCTAGCCACCACACACGTGCCACCGGTTAAGTTACCCTGCGGCGCCCGGGATTCAAACACTCAACCTTTTGCGAGAGGGAACGTGCGCGCTCCAGCAGCGCCACCCAGGCGGGTGGTTTGGTACATATTTAATTTAGTCCCTAAAATATATGAAAATGTTCAATATTATCCCTGAACTTGAATTAATGGAAGAATAACATTGAACATTTTCATATAGTCTAAGGACTAAATTGAACATATACAAAAATTAAAAAATCATATTGAATAAATTTAAAGTTCAGGGATGGCATTACACATTAATCTAAAATTCATAGACCGCATCGAACAAATTTAAAGTTCAGAGACCACATTGCACATTCGGATAACGTTTAGGGACTATATGTGTCATTATCCCTTGAAAGGAACCAAGATACGGGTGAGTGCACCCATTCCTGAAGGCACATCTTCATGGGTTGTATAGCTAACTAAGTTAACAAGTACCATACTTTGCCTAATATTTCCATTGATCGCACAATGGCAGGCGGAGAAACTTTGCTTCGGCAGGACGAGATGAGAAAATTTTGCAATAACAAGCTCAAAGGTGAGATCCAAGAATTTTATATGAAATTTCATAGGTTATAATACTCATTTCGTGATGAAGACCGTTGCATATTGCTAATCCCTTTCCTTACGTAACCGAATTACTTAGGTTCCATTTATTTTACAAAAATGAATAATTTGAAAAATATTTTCTTAAAATTAATCGCTTATATTGCTTGAAATAATTAATCAATTGAAAATGTTTTATTGTCAACAATAATTTTTGTCTAAACATTCTCATGTACATGATATAAGTGATCGTTATTAAGAAAATATTTTCTCTAATCATTTATCTTTTGCTAAACAAACAGAGCGTTAACAATTATCTTGATTATTATAGACTGCGATTATATCCATCCTTGAATTATGCACTGACTTTTCGTGAATTTTTATTTTTAGATAGGTTGAAGATTTTAATTTTTCCCTATGAATAGTACCTTATGTTGCACAGGTGAAAATAATATGTTTTTGGAGCAAGTGTACTGAAAGTTCTAAAACTTATTATGAAGATGCAATTAAGTTCTAAAACTTTTAAAAAGTGTAATCGAGTCTTAAAACTCGTCACAAAAGTACAATTGAGTCTTGCAACTTTCAAAAAGTACAATCAAGTTTTAAAACTTGTCAAGTTGGTACAGTCAAATCTTAAAATTTGTTAAGTTTGTGCAATCAAATCCATCATTTCATTAACTCCATCCAACTTAATAAACGAAAAATGCTAACAAGTTTTAGGACTTCCAGTACACTTATCCCTAAATAAAAATACAAATCTTCATATATCTAAAATATGCGTAAAATATATAAATGATAATCATTTGAGAAGTAAATTGTTACTTCCAATTAGAGTCAATATCAGTTATTTTTATTCAATATTATATCACTCTAAAGCAATTAAAAGATCGGGCTAAAGAAAGCAATTTCAAATGGAATTGCTTTTCTCACATGAACAAAGCTTAACTTACTTATATCGTTTCACACTTAAAAAGAATTTACTTATAGTTAATTGATAGAATTTTTCTCCTAAGATCCATTTGTTTTCACCGGTGCTTGAGGATCCAATAATTAGACGCCAGTAACATATTATACACATACGTGAGTAATCCAAAATACCTTATTAAATAAGAACAAAAATGTCCAAACGAGTGGGCATATTGATTCTATAGTAGATATATCCATTTTGTTTCAAATTAGAAAAATAACACAAAAAGCCTCTAAATGCTGGCTCAATGTGTAAGGTCGGTCTCTTAATTCATTCGATGTAATCATTTAATTAATCCTAAATATTCAATATAAATCCTCAAATTTCCATAAAAAGAAAAAGTCAAAAGTTTTCATAATTATACTATTGTTCAGATTTTAGAAGATCATTTCATTTCAATCCATTTTCTAAATCAACAAAAATATGGCTGTCATTTTATTACTTTTTTGGTCTTTGCAAATATAACGATAGTTCCATTTAAGTATATTTTAACTTATAATTTAGTAAAAGTAAAACCTCTTTTAGAGTTATATCAAGTTGATACTTGTATTATAGTAAAACTTACAAAGACCGAAAAGATAAACAGTTAATACTACGGAAAACCTCAAACTGGTACATCTGTAACAAATTTATCCCAAACTATTTTTTTGATCACATAAAACCCCAAACTTGTACACTTGTGACAATTTTATCCCGAACTATTTTTTTTACCATCAAAAACCTCAAACTGGTATACCTATAACAGATTTACCCCCGTTAGTTTCCGTTAAATTTTACTGTTAAATTGCTAAATTTAATGACACGTGGTAATTGACAGGTGTACCGGTTTGAGGTTTTATCCCTATGTTTGTCACAAGTTTATCAATTTGTATTTTTTCGTAATATTAATCCTATTTAACGGATACTAATGAAGGGTAAATTTGTCACAAATGTGCTAATTTTAGATTTTTAGTGGTCAAAAAATTAGTTCAGGATAAAATTATCACGGGTGTACCAGTTTGAGGTTTTTGATGGTCAAAAAATTAGTTCGGGGTAAAATTATCATAAGTGTATCAGTTTGAGGTTTTTGGTGGTCAAAAAAATAGGTCGGGGTAAATTTATCACAAATGTATTAGTTTGAGGTTTTTTGTGGTAAAAAAAATAATTTGGGGTAAAATTGTCATAGATGTACCAGTTTGGAGCTTTTCGTGATATTAACCCAAAGATAAAAAGGCAAACAAAAAATGATATATTTTTTGTTGATTTAGGAAATGAATGAAATGAAAAGATTCTAAAATATGGGTAATATTATAATTATGAAAACTTGTTAATAGTAACGAATGACCAATTTGACTTTATTATAGAAAGTTAAAACACTAGATTGAATAAATTATTGAAAGTTTAGGAATTAGATTGAACATTTATGAATAGTTAAAATATTACATTGAACAAATTAAAAGTTCAATGAATAACATTGCTCATTGAATCAAAATTTAAGAATTATTAGTATCATTATCCCTTCAAGTTCGTCTCACTACGACGAAAACTTGTCAGTGGAATGGGCTATGGGGCAGACATATAAGTGAATCAAGAATAGGCCTAATGACCTAATGACCGTCGTGTGTTACTACATAGGAGAAAATTTCATGAATATTTTCACAATTAAAAATTTCCCCAAATTTTCTATTCATTTTAATCTTTATCTTTAATTTGGTGTTTATATTTGGACCTAATGACCACCGGGTGTTGTATTTCATTGTTTGAATGGTTTTCTTTGTTTAATCCCACCATTTCGATTCTTTTTTTTGTAATTTTATGGAAATTGATGTCCGTTTTAGCCTATCTCTCTTCTTTCTTTTTCTTTCATATTTGTCTAATTAACATGCCAGTCTTCTCTTGGAAATTGTCAATTTGTCCCCCGAAATGAACAATGAATGCCGAAAAGGCCCGTCACCTAGAACTTGGGTTCAATCTACCTCCTGAATCAATTAATATTGCTTGATGCTACCCAACTTGATAATACAACCCACGAATCATAACTCCGCCAAAGCTACAAATTCTCAGATCTGCTCTTGCCATTGAACATGTCAAATGCTTGTGACAACGAGACAATTTTTTTTCTCCAGACGAGGACCAGATCGAGTCATACTCGAGCTATTTTAAGCAAAATTCAGGTGGGGGCAGGGGGGGCAAATTGACATATATTAAGGGGCACGACGGATTAAAATAGCAATTTCTGTCCTTTTCGAGGGGTGAATTTGAAATCGACCATCTCTCCATGGCTCGAAAACCCCTCAGCCTCGTTTCAGACACCGTGAACGCGACGCACTGCCTCCTTAAAATGCACCGGATTTCGACCATCTCTTTCTCTTTCGCTCCGCCTTTTGTATCCATTAGAGTCAAACCTCGTGGGTTTGAATCTTTTCGGAAGAACCCTCTTCTGGATTTACACTAAACTTGCGGACGCGAGCCGCTGAAAAAGTCAAAGGCGAAGGACAGTGTTGATGGCAGGATTGTCCACAAAACGACAGCTCAACCGACGTTTACGAGTGGGATTATGTCACGAGGGCAAGGAAAATGTGTGACCAGACGAGTCGTATTTCAAATTATGGGTGAAGAAACAAGTGCCCTTATTGCATTATGTATAAAAAAAACCAACGGATTAATCCATAAACATAAGTTTCTAAATTTTGCCACGTGGGACGTTACTCGCCGAACTTTTTTTCTACTCTCATCAATATCTTAAAATAGGTACTCGTGACTTGAAAAAATATTATGTCACGTTTCTGATCATAACATCCATTTAAAATCGTAGACGACATTCTCCACGTGCTGTCGCGTCGAATTCTAACGATCATTAATACTAGAATCGTATCGTCGAGCGCTTTAAGGCTGCTTATGAAGCATATTTCACAAGAAACTGTTCGATTTTTATGGTGGTTATCACTTCCCGATTGGAATTACAAAAGGAAAAAATCACTAGAAACCCTATAAGAAATCTCAAACTTGTAACTGTGTAATACATTTACCCTTCGTCAAGATTTTGTCAATGAGCATCGTTAAAAATTTACCTACATGAAAATCGGAATGCTCATCACAATATTAACATGGCACCTATATGACTTAAATAAAATAAAACAACGATGTTTTGGCTAAAAAAATTATATGACGAAACTTTAAATTGAGAGTATACGTGTCACATAAATATAAATTCAGAATTTTTTATTCTCGATGGCATAGTTCAAATTTTTTTGTGACTTTTTTTCGTGATACAAATGCTTAATTTTCGAAGGAGAAAAATCGGGTGAAATGGACGTTTCGCGACATACTTTCTCTCCAAGGACGAAGAATAGTTTGCTCCTGATTTTCGTGTGCTTGGTAAGTTCACTGCATCGAGACAATTCGCCCGGTGTCTTTAGCTGGTCAACACCATGACGTCACTTGTTCAATGACAGGAAGCCACCTCGAAGATGGGGGCGACAACATAAATTGCAAGGTTGCCCAATTGACAATTCCTTTGTTCTTTCCTCCAAGTTTGTTCATATGCATCAAGATTGTGATGCTTATTCAGCAAAAAGAATAGCCCCACGATGTCAAAATCATCTCTCATTTGTATAAAGTTTCTTGCCATAATGCTATAATGGATAGCGTAAAGTATTAATGATGTACCAAGTACTTAAGATGTAAAGTGTAACATCAGGGGTTTCAAATCGAATCAGAGACGGACCAAGGAGGCGCGTGTCGTCGCATTCCCGATCCTATCTATTCGGTGCTTGATGTGATTGTTAGTTATAACTTATAAAATATCATATAAATTATTATATTCTCGACGATGTGTGGAAACTGTACCATTCATCTAATATAAGTTTCTGCATATTCCACCAAATACGATGACGTGATTATCATATGTATTGCTCGCCTTTATGAATATACCATTTGCCTAATTTAAGTTTCCGCATGTTCCACTGAACACGATTTACGAGAATCTACGTGAGCATTTAATTTGAAAAACATATTGGCGCGAAGAAAATTTCACAGGAAGAACCTTAGTTATCTTCAATTGTCAGCGATTGTAACTACTTGCTTTCTTTAACCAATAGCTTATAAAATTGTCTCGTGGAATGCATGCTATCAAGATTGTGCTTATCTAAAGAGCTAGCGTTGTCCTCAAGACGCCTTATAACAAGATAAAGAAAGAAAGAAAAAGTAGGCAGACTTCCTAAAAACCCTACAAGCCGGTAAGTGTCCAAATCTGTCCCATCTCCTTATCTGTCTCTCTCTCTCTCTCTCTGGTTCCTCTCACCTTCCTCTTCCAATCTGTCCCCACCAAGATAAAAAAACCCTTTTGCTCAAATGAATTTATAGTCATTAAGGCCAACTTGGACACAAACTCTCCCCACACTCCATTCATCAGATATATAGACCCACACCTACAGAGACACAACACACACACACACACACAACCTTTTCCTTGTCTTCCATGGTTCCACCATTCCAGACTGAAGAACTGCCTCTCAACGAGAATGATTCACAGGACATGGTCATCTACCACGTCCTGAACGAGGCCATGTCCCAAAACAACTCGTCCCTCCCGCATCCGAACCAATCCAGGCCCGCGCCGAGCGGCGGCTCCCTCTCGCCGTCCCGGGGCATCGCGAAGAAGAACTACCGAGGGGTCCGGCGCCGCCCGTGGGGGAAGTACGCGGCCGAGATCCGCGACTCGGCGCGCCACGGGGCCCGGGTGTGGCTCGGGACGTTCGAGACGGCGGAGGAGGCGGCGCTGGCTTACGACCGGGCGGCGTTCCAGATGCGCGGTGCCAAGGCCCTGCTCAATTTCCCGGCGGAAGTGGTGGCCGCGTCGATGCCGATGGAGAGGTACAACCCGAGCCGGAGCCGGACCTCCTCCGGCTCGGCCAATTCAGACACGAGAGGCGAGGCGCATCCGTCGGATTCGGAGGTTGGCGTCGCCGCAGGAGCATCCCGGGATGTGGCCACGGACCACCTTGAGAAGGTGCTGGATGTGTTCTGAGAGGTTGAGCGTCTCTGGTCGCTCGCCACTCTTGCGCGTAACCTGTGCCATGGACTATGGGAGAAAAGGTTTAATTTATTTTCTTGCGACTTAGGATCAAATTTTTCTTTTTTTGGTGTCACATAAGTTTTTCATGAACATGTTTTTGTTCATCTTTATTTTCAATGTGGCCCAATGCGTGGTCCATTTTGTCTAAATGATGAGCAAATCTATCGGTCCATTTTACGGCAGCAATCGGAAGGACCATATTGAACAACTTCGCAAATACAAGGAGCAGCGCAGCTACCTTGTGGTATAGACATTACAAAGACAAAATGCATTTTGGTCCATGCAAGGGTTTTGGGTTTGCTGATTCATACGTTGTAGTTTTAGGTTATTGCACTTTGGCTACATGGTATTGTAAAAGTAATGCGAACAAGCCCAGGTGTAAGCTTTTAATTGGGCTATATATCTTCATGCTCTTCAATTTTTTTGAGCAATTTCTCTGGAATGCACTTCAATTGGTACATCCGATTGTCATGTATTTAAGGGGCTTTGATTGTGAAAAAGGAGACATGGGGATGATATGAATATTTCTCTATATTTGAGTACAAAATCACTTTATTCAGAGGAAAAGTCCCTTTTCTTTTATGATATTCAAAGGGAAAAAGTCTCGTTCTAGATGATGGCAACACTTCTAATTTTGTGGGCCAAACTCGTAACACTCCTAATAGAGAACTATTTTCTCATGAAAATTTAAATAATTTATTTTGGGTATATCTTTTTGCCCTTGAATCTAGAAACTTCAAATTGTAAAAACAAAATTAGAGAAAGAATTATCATTTCTCTATTGACACAATTCGTCTCTCATGATCGAGCCGATTTCATTTCATCCTCTGCCTCACCGTATCACCTGCTATAAATTTTTTATCAGCCGATATTATTACATTCATTGCATTAAAAAAGCCGTAATTAGGTTGATTCTCACCAGAAGGTGGCTGAAAATACCTTTGTGAATTGACCCAAATCGACGACATCACTTGGGAGATTTTTCTTCACCTCGTGCAGGAATTGGTTCGCGGAGGGGGAAACTGCGAGGGAGGTTCGCACAACTAGAATTTAACTGTTCATGCAACTAAAATATAAAGTATAATCCAATTAGATCTTAATTAGATCTTTGCGGGGCTCACCCACTAGGGTCAAAATCCAATGCCAGCCACATGAATTTTCAACGTTAGCGATGATACATCGATATTGATGGAAGACCAAACCGCTCACGGTACTTCTTAATTTGGGTGATGTGACTTAATTAATTAGGGTTAATTGGTAGAAAAAAGTATGTTGACGTTGACCGACGACCCTTTTGCCTTCGTCTCTCTTTGCCCATTTGTTTCGTGGACTCACGCTATGCAAGTTGGTCTAGGCGGGTCTAAGTCCGGGTCTAAAATTTTCTATGAAGATCGATCGGGTTTAGACGAATCTCCTTGAAGGGATCGTGGCTGGAAAATGTAACGTTCTACCCAAACCGAATTCACTTTTACACTTCGAGCCTTGCGAGCCGGAGTGGTCCGGCGGGCCACGAGGTCCATTGTTGGCTCGGCGTACGGGAGGCCTATTTAATTTAATGGACCCTATTAATTTGATGGACCATTTAGTTTGGTAGGTTTGTCACATATTTAATTTGATGGACCCTATTAAATTAACTATGGTCTGAACTTTTTTTGGATGCGAGCAAACAGGCCCCCGTTGCTATGGACGATGCTCGTATAATGATCGTTGTATGTTTGATATGTGCAATCAAGAAGAGTCGGTTCTATTTCGTTGGGCCTTGAAAGTAGAAGAGATGGTGTGATCATACTGGAAGTCTACTATTGAATTTGCCTGAGAATTCAGCCCCAAAATTTAATGCTTGAATTCAATTCTCAACTTTCCAACTTTGAGAATGCAATCCTAAACCTTTGCGTGAAATTTCGATGTAATCTTTTCGATCAATTGCCATCAGAAATATCTAACATAGTGTGAGTAAACTTGTCCATGTAGTGTGCCATGTAAGATGGCCACAATGACGGGACACCATATTAGCAAATTTCCGATGGCAATTCATTGGAAAGATTACATTAAAATTTCGAGCAAAGATTTAGAATTGCAATGACAAAATCGAAAAAATCAGGATTGAATTAATGTCAACATAATAGATTTAAATGGAGGAGCATCGTATGTATATAAGAGCATATAAATTCCGTAAATAAGGCTCCTGCAAATTTATTGAGCTTCTTTTTTTGACTTGGCCACCTTCTTCTTTCTTTTTCATTTTTTGTTTGTGACTCTAGCTTTTATGCTAAAGTCATTTAAAAGAGATTTTTTTGATTCTAACTTTTGTTCGAAAGTCAATTTTGAGATCCTTGGACACCCACCTAGACATGAAAATCATGTTAGATCTTTTATTTGCACGATCAGAGCTTATAATTGGCGAGCCCCACCGACGTGGTTTTGATGATGTGCACGTTTTCATTCCAACCACATGTTTTTGGGCCATGCTATTTCGTGTCGTGCCGAACTTGTGGAGACTTCCATCTCTAATCGTGACTATGACTCGTGTTTTATTTTGTCGGGTGATGTAACATAAGCACGATATTTTTCATTTAGGGAAATCGCTGGAGAAGCATTTATGTCCATGCATGTCACATATGTAGTTGGACCTATTTTTACTGAACAAAAAAAAAAACATAAGCCAATGAATTGGGTACCGATTGACTTAGAGTAACAACAAAATGTTTGTGCATCGAGCATAAGAATGAGTAATTGGAGTAAGAGTACAACAAGACACGACATCCACTAGCTTGACCTGTTGGTTGGTAATGTCTCGTGTATTTCTTTCAGTGCTTTAAAGCAAGTTATCGGATTGCATTTTGTTTGGAAATTGTTCTAACAAAATATTGATCTTTTCACGGACTTTGCCCTAAAGAGGTCAATTGCCAACTTGTTTATTTAAAAAAAAAATGTGATTTTATGGGAATACTGCTATTTATTCTAAAAGCTTAAATCATTAGATGAAAGTAGGATTTGATATTTACATATTCTAACGTAAGCATCTCCTTGTGTTTTTTGTCCTTCGACAACTCATCCTTCCTAATCATCGACACTAGGCTTTTGCATTATCTCTCACACGTCTGTGTCTATTCCAACTACTGTTTTTAGTCGCGTCTTGCTTATCCATTCTCAAGAGTTGCCAAAGTTTGAAAACGACATTCTTTAGAAGTTCGCATACCTACAAAATGAAAACGGACGGATAGACATAAATTTGTTTTCATTATATACTTAGGTTCCGTTCGTTTCACAAAAAATGTGAAAGAAGCTATTTTTCAAAAAAATGACACAATTTTTCAATGTTCAGCTGAAATCTAAAAGAGATTCAGAAAATATTTTCTGCTATTTGGTATGAAAAATATGATTTGATTTTCCTCTATGCACTACTTTTAATACTTTTTTATTTTTTTAAAATTGATTTTTAATTTTTTTAATTTTTCCTTTTTCTCCGGCCAGTCGCCGGCCATAGGCGAACTTGAGCCTCATCATAGGTTGGCGAACTCGAGCCTCACCACAAGTTGGTGAGGCGTGAGGCTCGGGCCTCACCAGACCTCAACTCACGAGGCCTCAAGCTTGCCGATCTAGCAAGGCCCGAGCCTCGCCACCCTCTAGCGACGCTCGAGCTCACTTGTGGCCGATCGCCAGCCTTCGTCGTGACCAGTGACCAACTAAAGAAGAAGAAAAAAGAAAAAGGAAGAAAACAAAAGAAAAAATAAAAATAAAAATTTAAAAAATAAAAATGAAAATAATTAAAATGAATGGTGAAAGAAGGAGGAGGGAAAATGATTCCCCTATTTGAAAAGAGGAAATCATTTTCCGACTTTTGAAAGTGTTTTTTTTCATTGAGGGGAAATGTTTTACTTGACTAATTTATTTTCCATTAAATGAACGCTGGAAAATTCAGAAAACATTTTCATAGAATTTGTTTTCCGGGAAACGAACAAAGCTTAATTTTATATAGAGTTACACTTATCGTTAGGGTGTCTATAGTCGAAAAGGCCGTCCCAAAACTTCGGTGCCGCTGCTTGTTCCACAACCACCGGGCTCACGTATGATCCATTTTTCCATTTTATGTACCTGAGAGAGAAATGAGAACGTGACGACTGTTTTTCTCAATTAAGAAATATATACACAAGAAGAAGATGGATGGAGGCATTTTCTAACGTAGAGGAAAACTAGTATATTAACTTGTGCATTTGCATTGAAAGTTCTTACGTACATATTTGATGAGCACAAAAATTTTTATCTGTAAAACATCACATCTCTTTGTTTTCACCTGATTATTTATAGATTTACCCGTTTAAGTTATTCTTATTTTTGTTTCATATCCGTACCACCAACATAAGCGTAGTTTCGAAATTATAGATATCCCAATTCTGAATTACTCTCGTCGGTTCATAAAATTTCAAAGTTTTTAACTTCGCAGTCTCTTTTATTTATAATGATTTAGTAAGCATTGCACATGCATTTTACGTGCAACGAATGTGAATTGGGAAATATTTCCCAATTTCTTATGGGCAACCAGAAAATCATTGAGTTAAAGTGAGTTATTAACGTGTTTTGAAGTGGTCACTATATAAGTTTGATCTTTATCCAAAGAAGGAACTTCAACATAGGAGAGATTTGTTTATGCAAAAAGTTGTTGAAGTTCGTGTGCACCGGAGGATTCCACTTTGAGATGGTCTCCTCTCTTGAGGTCTCGAATTGACTTCTTCTATTGAAATATCACTTGTTTCTGTTCAATCTCATGCCAATCATCTTTAACAAAATTGCAACCATGGATGAAACTATGAATTACCACCTTATACACACGATCGGTACAATCTTCTCATCCTCAAAGAGCATCAAGAATCTATCTATCTATACATATGAAGAAGAAGGAAATGCCAGCTTCCGAATGAATCTAGACTCAGTTTATTTTTTTGCAAAATAAATGGTTTGAAAAATATTTTCTTAAAAATAAGCACTTGTACCATTTACAAAAATGAATAAACGAAAAAATATTGTCATTATCCGTGAAAATATTTAAACATACATTGTTATCGATAACGAAAATATTTCCTATTGATTAATTATTTCAAGCGATCATTTTTAAGAAAATGCTTTCCAGTTCTTTCATTTTTCGTGAAATAAATGGAAACCTAGAGACAAGTAATTTTCGAAAAATTATTAAGTTCATATGGCTATGCCACCAAAGCTTTTTTAAGCTTTTGCATCCAATCCACTTTCAGTGTGTTCTAAGAATCAACCATGTAACACTAAGGGCACTATCATTTGATCATCCTCCTATTGATGATCATTTGATTTGAGTATTCCAGCAGCGGATCAGATAAGTCCCAACTCCGCCCATACTCTTTTTGGTGAGCAAAACCCTGTGAAATAGTTTGTAATAGTTGTAAACTCCGATTTTATCACCTAACAGGAAATATATTGTAAAATTTCAAGGACTGAAAATTCTCAAATTTTAGAGATTAGGGGCACGATAAAAGGACTGTGATACTTTAAGATAAACCAAAAGTTATATGACGATTTTTGCTTCGTCGTTACTGCAGGTAATTCCGCGATTTGTACCATACAAAAGGGGAAGAGAAAGAAAGTACGACGACTGACTTTCTAGCATTCATAGTTTACTTTTTGTTTTGGTCGAATCTAGCATTCATTGTTCAACGGCCATTGATAGCAAAAGTTCCTCTGCTCTAGTCCGCAGCCTCTTGCCCCGATCATCACTCTCCACCTTTATTAAATCGGGTGTGGACTAAAGGTGCGTTTGATTTGGCTTTGAAAGTAAAAATTCTATCCCATCAACTTGCTTGCTTAAAATTGATATTCAGACTGAGCTCGAGTCAAAATAATATTGTCTAATTTCAAGATTGAGCATTAGCAAGATTCAATTCTATTTAAGCTTGAACTTAGAAGCCATATAAGATTGACAACCGATTATACTATCTTATATATATTCTACTTTATTGGGCTTCAAACTGCTTTAGTAAAGTATTTATCAAAGTTGTGATCAAGTTAATAGAGTGCTCAAATTACATGAGCTTGAAATAAATCGAACTAAGCTGAAGTAATTTACTAACCGAGCTTTACGATCTCCCAAAGAGTTAAGTTCCATCTTTACTATAACACATCATCAGTCCTTTCAAAGTAGTGATTAGTTTTGATCATCAACGTTAGGAATGTAATGCAAGCGAATCAGAAGAACAATTTATAGTTAATATAGCAACAGAGACAACAAAATCTTACAAACATCTCCACTATACAAACTTGCAACTAAAACATGGTGCTACTTCAAAAGAATCTATCTTAATGATGACTAATTCACCATCTGCTCGTGTACTTTCATCATACTAGTTTTCGTTTTCTTTTTTATGGCCACCATTTTATAAACAAGAGAGCAAGCTATCCAACAAATCATTCCCCAAATCTTCAAATTCCACCACGTCAAGTTCATCAATCCAGCGACTCTCTTCCATGCTGTCAATCCTCTTCAATGGAGGTCCCTCTTTCATCATCACCCCATCAAATCCCTCCCACTCCCTCGCCCTCTTTCCTGGGTTGATGATTTTCTCTTCGCGACTTGGTAATGCGTGATCACGGTCCCTTCTGGGAGAAATCGTGGCCAAGCCACCCCGAACTCTGTAACAGCAATCCTCGGTTATAGCCTGCGCAACTTGCTCAATTGGGAAGTTTAGATATGCCTTAGGCCCTCTTATACTTAGTGCTGCCTTGTCGTAAGCCAGAGCAGCTTCCTCTGCCGTGTCGAATGTCCCGAGCCAAACGCGGGCCCCGTTTCTCGATGAGTCCCTTATCTCAGCCGCGTACTTCCCCCATGGCCGCCTCCTCACTCCCCGGTAGTGTTGCGCAATCACCGCCTTGCCCTCCGAGGAATTCACTTCAGCTTCGGAGCATGAGCCGCTTGTCCTGTCTTTAACATCTGATTGGGCCATTCCAGGGATGATTTCACTTAGGATCTCTTCCCAGGCTTCGGACCCCATTGACACCCACCTGCCTAAACTAGGCAGCCTTTGCAACATCCCCACCGACCCATTTCTTGCGTCGAGACCAGGCAATCGTTCCCATGCTTCAGGCGGTTCTGATGAACTTTGGCCGATGAAGCTTGCCCAGACATTTTCTAGGATTGCTTCGGATGCTGCGCAGTTTAGGTTTTTATCCATTTTTCAAGCTGGGTATCGAATCGCAAGCATTTGTATCTAGGATTGAGAAATGCAGAGCTTTTGAAATATGATATGGACGGCTTAAATATGTTCGATTTTCGGGATTGACTAACGGAGGATCCAGCTGGACAAGCTTGTGCATCAATTTATTGATCTGCTTAAGTCATGGGGATTATGAGTATTGGGACACTACAGCAATGAAGGTTTACAATTTCTTTACAAGCACGGATCATTCCTTTGACTTGTGTGGTCTATTTAATCATATCTGATGCTCAATGTACGTGCAGATATCATCTTTTGTGTGGAATGTAGAATATTATTATGCTAGTTCATGATTCAAACTACAAGGAAGGGAGTATCAGAAGGCATTGATATCTGGGGTTGAGTAAGAGATCAGTCAGTCTGAATTGTTAAAACCTAGGTTTTGCCTCCTCATGCTAGCCAATGGGTTATGATTAAGTTGACTGGATAATTTTTCTTATCTTAGGTTGTGATTGTGTAATCCTGAAAAAGAGAGAGAGAGATGAGTGATAAGAATGTTTTGTGGTCTCTTCAATGATACTTTTCTTCACAGGGGCATTGATTAATGTTATCCTGAGGTCAGGTTTCTTGTTAAGGTTTCAATATCTTATGATGTACTTCCTTTGATATTTGATTGAACAGACATTCTAGGCTAGTTTTGGTTTTCCTAATTTCAACAATCAAGAAAGGGCGCATGAAACACCATGAAGATATGTTTAAGCCGTCGGTGTAATGCTGGAATAAAAATTAAATATAGCATGGGAGGAAAATTCTACTATTCGGTTTAATAAAAAGACGAATTTTTCTTTCCGTGCCAGTAAATCTCTGAAGAAGTTAGGAAGTGTCAGGAAAATTTTATGGTAAAACAAGGTATCAGTTACCAAATTTTATAGTAACTTGTTGGTAATTTACCGACACTTTTACAAAGTTACAAAGTCACAAAGTCTTTTTTATAGTATGCAAATTACAGATTTTTTTGTTATTATTTTACAAACTTTTATCTGTCCTTCTTATCAACGTTTTAAATTTATCAACTCTTTCTTGAACTTACCAATCTTTATTGAAGTGATTAATGCTTTTTTTCCAAATAAATTACCAACTAATTCCAAGTTACCTAGATTTTTGACACTATAAAATGTCAAGCGTGGTTGTCAGCAATCAACACCTCAACTCTTTTGTTAACATGCCACTCACTGTAACGTAACAAGTCAATTATTAATCAATCGAATATTCACGTGTTACAGTAAATAAGCAATTACTATTTTTGAGTTTCAATATATTTAAACTCTAACGAGCGACACGTGGTATATCCGGGATGCCCACGAAGGTGGAGGTCCCATTTTTTCACGATATCAATTTTTCAAGAGTGCCCCCTATTGTCCCATGGACAGGGTAAGACTAAGAGGTGAATGGACACCACATTCGCAACAATTACAAACACCTCGATGTGAGTTTATTAAGAAACATCGAACATGGTTTTCCTAGTACATAGAATAAGCGCACACGCTTTGATGATACCTTAAACAGTGGAATATCGCCGGGAAAAATGGTTGGAGTCCACTTGCATGTTGCTCGAGAAGAAGTCATCGCAATCCATGTATGCGGCGACACACATATTCAATGCATATTGGATTGGGATGAAAGGAAACATTTGGCCATCGAGCTAGAAGCTATCATCCGAATTTAAGCATGTCAACGTTGTGACCGTGAAAAGTTTGCGGACTTTTACGTGTTCGATTTCTCCTTAAGCACCAGGACGAGATCAGATCCTTGCAAGTCGGAGAAGTTTTTGACTTGTACCCCGAGGTTGGCTTAGTGGTTAAGAAGCCTGTATTGAAATGAGGAATACGCTTGGCGCGAAAGAATTAATTTTCTATATTGTCAAATGCCAAATTGAGATGGGGATAATGACATAAATGATCATTGAACTTTAGCTAAACGTGCAATGTAGTCTCTAAACTTTAAATTTATTTAATGTGATCTCTAAATTTTAATCCAATGTGCAATATTATTCATGGATTTTTAATTTATTCAATGTGATCCTTGAATTTTTTTAGACATGTTTAATTTAGTCCCGAAACCATATGAAAATGTTCAATATTGTCCTTCCATTCAAGTTCAATGACAACATTGAACATTTTTCATACTGTTCAAGAATTAAATTGAACATGTACTAAATGTCTAAGAATCATATTGAATAAATTAAAAGTTCGGAAACGATATTGCATATTGGGCTAAAGTACATGGACCACACTAAACAAATTTAAAGTTTAGACACCACATTATATATTTGTATAAAGTTGATGGATCATTTGTGCCATTCAAGCCAATGAAGAGGATCTGGTCCTTTCTCACAAAAGAAACGTGTCTTATGAGAAATGATGACTTATTTTTGAACGCTTGACATTTGCTGGAAATTAACAATTATTGCCAACTTATAGGAGGCGTTCTTTCAACTTCAATTATTCATGGCACTAAATGATAATAAGATAGCTCTTAGGCCCAATGGCCAAGTGGGCTCCTTTCTTGGACCAATAGCCTAGGCATTGGCATGGGATTGTGTGAAGAGAAAATAAGAAGAAGAAGAACACGTAATAACGAGAAATTATTGCATTATCTAGAAACACGTAGATCAAGTCCATCTCCATCATTAATTATGTGGGTCTTGTGGCGTTGTCTACATGATGAAACTTTTACATAAGAATTCAAATAATTCTTGTGCATTGGTACGAATCTGTCACAAACGCAATCGTACGTACAACAGCCTATCGAAGTGCAAGTTAATTACAACAGTCCGTTATAAAAAACATTAAACTCTTTTGGATTGTTCGACCAAAAAAAAAAAACTCTTTTGGATTGAATGTTCAATAAGGGATGTGATAACTGACGAACATCACAATACACTCTTTTCAACTCAACAAAAGTACGAAGTCCACGAGACAGTAGACATCGCAACGTTATGTAAACAACATTCGACATTGCAAGCTAGCTCTTTCGCCTCAAGACAGTCGCGTGGTTTTTATCTTTCTTTTTCTCAAGACACAGACACAGAAGGACTAGTGGACCGCATTAAACCATTCTGCTGGAGAGTTTCTCTTGCTTACACACGACTAGAAATTCCAGGAGGGGTGTTTATAGACTTCTCTACAACTCAAACAACCAAGTTGTTCTTTCGCACATGAACAGACGAGTATCCACAAATCGATCGGTGTCGGCATTGATTTGCTTCCGAGACTATCTTCGACCTCGACGCCTATTCCTCTGAAGCTTTGCCATCTTGTCTCCGGAAAAAATAACCGCCCGTCGATCGGTTCTGTCCATGACATCAAGAATATGCTGGCCCGTTCATTGACCCTTCGAGCAACGGTTCGAGCCTGACATTCCATCAAAGCATAGGGAAACCGCTTCATCTCTAGATGCGCTAGACCTTCGAGACCACGGTGGTTTTCATTCCGGTCGCTCCCCGCGTCTCTAGGCCCGTAAGGACCCCTTGTGTCGGTGGCACCAAAGCAGCGATAAAAGCTTTCAGGAGGCATCCCACCATCTCTCAACAAACTTGTCGAGCCAGTCAGATGACGACGTTCCGAGACCTCTTCATTCTGCAGAAGTCTTGGTCACTCTGGGTGCTTTGTTAAGCTGATATATAACGCTGATATGACCGCTGCTCTCAGAATCCGTTGTAGTCTAGTTGGTTAGGATACTCGGCTCTCACCCGAGAGACCCGGGTTCAAGTCCCGGCAACGGAATTTCCCTTTTCTGTTTTTTTTTTTGTGAAATTCGGGTCGCCAAGCTGGTTCGATCGGGTCGACCCGATTCCACCCGCTTCCGCGCCGTACACTGCACAAAGCAATGGCGGGAAAACCGCGACAAGGCTTCTTCCGTCGGTCTTCGGTTTCAGTCCCGTGATCTCATCTCCTCTCTCTCCGCAATTCTAGGGTTTCAGTCGGAGTCTCCGCGAGCGAGCGAGGTGACCGGAGAAGCTTCCGGCGGGGAACGAACGATGGCAAGAGACGACGACGCCGCAGCCGGCGGCGGCGGAGGCAGTAGCGCCAGGAGGAGCGGCAGAACTAGGGCGGGCGTCGAGGAGAACACCCTGGCGATCCTCGACGCCTTCGAGTCCAGCGACCCTCGCTACTCCCACGACGACCGTACGTCTTCCCCTTCCCCCCCCCTCCGAAAGTCCCCCCCCCGGGAAAGTTCGCGCCTCTGCTTTTTGTTCGATCGACGATTCCGCCGGCGTGTTTTTTGAAAATCGGCGACGTTTTCTTTTTTTTGTTTCGACTTCTTCGCGCACAACGAGGTCCGTTGTTGATGACTGTGGTTGTTCGGTTTGTGGGAATTTGGAAATTTTTATAGGGATTGCTTTCCTTGAAGCGGTTCGCGGCGCCTCGGTCGTCGCCGAAAACGGAGCTCCTCCGACCAAGTAATCCCCCTCATTGACCCCTCTCTCTCTCTGCGATTGTCGTTGTGCTGGATGTTGAAATTGAGATGTGGAACGTGTTAATATTAAGCTAAGCTCGACTGTCGAGGCTTTTAGTTCTTCGCAATCAACTTTCTATTCTGTCTGGTGTCGTTCAGCTGGGTATCTTTCTCCGCACGACATTCGCGCTGCTCATTACTTTTCATGAGTAGCGGAAGTTTTGTGTCAATTTAATGCTTTGTGTTTGGCTTCCCTTTAAGTTGATTGTGAGTTTCTTTTTTGTTCGGGGGCGGCAACAGCAAGATGTTGGGGGCTGTCTTTCAGATTCTCAGGACGGGGGAATCGCTGCAATCTGTCATGGCGAGTTTCCAGCTTCTTAACGAGTTGGACGAGGTAAGTGGGCGGCTCTCTGTATCGATGTGCTCGTTTCGGTATGACCCAAAGTTCTGATTTTGGTCTGTTTGAAGCGGTATCCTCGCGTGTGCTTGTCTGCTGGAGGTACGTCCGAATCATCTTCGGCTGCTCAACCTGAGCTTGAAGTGCTAGAGGAGGTATTAGTACTCTCTCTCTCTCTCTCTCCCCCCCCCCCCTCAATTGCTAAGGCTACACTTCTGTAACAGGCTTGGTCTCCCTTGTCTCTCGGTTCAGACAGTGCTTATAGTGGGAGAGGAGCAGTTAACGAAAACCCTTGTGGACCAGTTGACCCCTCCGTGAGTTGAATTTCATACATACTTCGTGACATTCATGTTATAGTACTTTAAAATGATTGGCTTTGTGTATGCTGGCTAATCTGTTTCCTTTTCATTTCTCTGGAATCAATTGATTTGAAAGTTATGCGATGTCTTCGCTTGCAGTAGTAACAATCCTTTTGTTTTGTTGCTCCCAACACTTTCTGTAGGTTTGAGGCGCTAATAATGATTAGTCTTGCAACCCGCTTGTGAACTGAAATGCATTTAATGGTAGATATTTCTAGATTTGAATTGTGTAAACGTACTTATGAATGTGATAGTTTAAAGCTGCTAGCCGGCTACAGATGGACATAATGGTTATGTTCCAATTTCTCATAATAACCAGGTTCTGTTGGATGGACATAATGGCAATCTTTCCTTCTATTTTTCTTTTCTTTCTAAATCCTAGGGCGAACTAAGAAGAAGAAAGCATTTTTTTCATACTTTATGTAGATATGATAGAAAGTGCTGTTGCACTTACATGTTAGCAAATGTGAGTTCTTTTGTCATGATTCCTGGAGTTGATTGAGCTTGTTTCCTGTTACCCTTCCTGGTATTTGTTCAAAGTTTCTTCTTAAGTGGTCCATAAACCTTGCAATTAGTCAAAGCTCTTCGATCCATCACTGCAGGGTTTTGATCTTCTGATACAAATCCTTTTTACGTTGGTGGACGGGACAAATCATCAAGTATTTGATATTAAGGTCTGCTTATCTATTTCTTTTTCAGTGCTATGTCGACTAAACAGAACTTTCTTGCGTTGGTGAATAGATGGTACGCCATGTTGGTAAAGCTAAAGCATGCTTACAAAGTTCCATTTACTGACATGTCTACCGATCATTTCATGTTGGGAAGAGTATGAACTGAGAAGTATATCCATCTGCTGCTCATATTAAATTAACTTAGTTCGATAAAGCTGGAAACCAAACGGAACAAAAGGGAAAAGCTTGATCTATTTTACATCATGTATCTATCTGTTGTTAACTCTTTGGGCTTTTTACTTCCTAAAACCCTCTTTCTGGTGGAATTTTTGTGTGCGAAATTAAAAGCTGAAGCGGTAAGTTGAGCTGAAGATAAATTTACAAATGATCGAGAACTTCTTTCCTCTTCCATCGTCAGAAAATTATGCTAGTTGCTATTAAGAAACTCTGGTTAAAAAGGAAAAATGAAGGTAATTAGTCCAATACGATATTTAATGACACGCTACACTCTTTTTGGTTAATGTCTCCTATTTTAGAATTTATTTGGTAACAGTCACACTACACTGTAATTTTACCTTAACTACTTATATATGTTCCAGTATCCTGACTCCTCAATCCTCTTTGCTGTTTATGCCAGACAACAATTTATTTTTGTTCTCTATGGCTCTACTCCGAGTGTATTTTCTGTATAGAAGACTATCCTTGCATGTTGCATATATCTAACGCGATAACAGCTTCACGATAGCTTGAATGACATCTTGAAATATTCGTTTTCCTTGTCTTATTTGACTGCAGTCTCTGAGAAATATGTTATTGCTCCAATATCTAATCAATTTTCTTGAAGGAGATTTTTCATCTCGCAGCAATTTTTATAAAGGTAAGACATCACATCTCATTCTAATGCTATTAATTTGTGCATTTGTGTCCCAGAATGAAGGTTTGAGAGACTACACGGTTTTGCAGAAACCATGGATTGGACTGTCATAAGGGAGTCTTCGCTGAGCATGCTCTTGGTACTCTCTTTATCTGCTAAATTACTAATTTTCATGGCAAGAATAGCAATGTATTCATTTGCACATATTCTAGATTGTCTTTTAGAGAGAACAGAAAAAGAAAAAAAAAATCCTCTGTTTAACAATGCAGTATTGGAAGGGGAAGGGATGTTATCTTGTAAAATCTTGTACAAGGATGGTCATGGTTATCATACATTGTTATCTGTGTAGTGCTCGAGAAGATTCAGCTACAAGAACTTGATGAAGGATTGCCCATCTGTTTTGTGTGGATTGCGGCAACTTTGCACTGGATTTGGAAATGATCTTCCACTTCCAGAGTTTTCAGAGGCCAAGTCATCCAAAGTTTGTGACACTTCGTTGGTAATTGCTTCACTTGAAGTTGTGGACAATACTTGCACGGCTCTACAGAAACTTATGACAATGGTAAATTTGTCTTTACTATGTGGGTACTTAGAGCAATGCTTTCTACTTGAGGTGCTGACTTGCATTCCTTTAGATTATGGAGCTTGATGCGTTGAAAAACCAAGCAGATAAACGAGGCTGTACTACAAGAGCTGATGGTTTTAGGTACATGTTTCCCAGTTTTAATCACCTTATAAACCCCCTTGGTTAGTGAATGCCTTTACCTGTTGAATATGCATTAATCATTGGATTCAGTGCAGAACTCCATTGCTGGAGATAATACTAGATGAACTGACATACAATAAAGAGATCCTGTCACCATATCTTCAGGTACCAATTAGGACTGTCTCTACCTCTCTAATGGGGATGGACATATGGTACTGTGGGTGTTGATTGTGCATAAGCAAGTGTGAGGTGTAGAGTAGGTTTGTTTGAAACTTTGAAATGCAAAGTGGAGAGTCTTAAAACTAAGGTGCAGTGTATATATTTCGAAACTAGAGGAGGCAAAGTATGGTTAAAGAAACTACAATTCATATGTCTATATAGTGACGTTTTAAATTTAGTGGTTGTTAGAAGATTGTGATTAATCTCATGAATTGATTTCAGGTTTTTAATCAACCAAAATGGAATCTGGAGCTTATCTTGCAGTATCTCTCTAAGTACACTGCCAAGGTTTGATTTAGACCATAGGATTGCTGCGAATTGTTTGATGAAGTGTTTCTATCTCCCCTCAACAGAAGTTTTCATTTAGATATGCTTTATACATGGAAAAGTTAAGGGGTGAATTACTCTTGTTATCCATGATAGCTGCATGCACTTTTTCTTTCCCCTGAACAACAGCCTTCTGTTCGTACTCGAAGATCAAGTGATTCTACTGATGACCCAACATTTGGTGGAGTTTTGAAGTGCCTCTCAAATGGGAGTAGCTTGAGAAGCATTATGAAGAAGATTGGTGCAGAAACAGTCCAGTTGCTCCTTGCTCATGCTTTCCAGGTGAAGGATGTAATCTAAATATGCACTAACAGATGTCTTGGTGTCTGCATTATATTGTTTATTTTTCTTTCTTTTCATGGATTTCCTTCAGGCCCAGTTGGCTCTTTCATGCAAATCTCATTCTAGTGAAGGTGTTTTGAAGTCCAACGGAAACGCTGTAGACCACTCCTTGATGGAAGTATGCAAGCATATGATCTCTGCTTTTGATGGTTTAAAAAAAGTGGATGAGTAAGCATCTCCTTGGATTTAGTCGCATAAATCCCAATGTGCATGCTTTATTGTATTTGAGTATTTTTCTTTTATTTACTATAGTGCTTTAAAGTGTACTGGATCCACTTTTCCTCCAAAATTTACCTAGTGTGAAAGATAACAAGAGGCCACTTGTTATATGATGAAAATTTGGTGGTTAATCGAAAAGCACTGTTTGAAACAGAGAGAGTGCTGTTTGCCATAGGTTTATACTTCTTAGGTTCACTAACTTAGTTGAAATAGTTTCCATTTCAATTTTCATCTGCATGCATCTCATGATAAATGAACGGAGGCAAAGTCAAATGACAATAGCACAACAGTTTTCGATCTCTAAATGCTACAGTCATCCTCATTATCGATTACACATCTTTCATGGACAGGCGGATGGACATCTTACCAATTGGGAAAGAAGCCTTGTTTGTAGCCACGACCATCCTGTCAACCAAGTCGTAGCAATGAACGGAATTGCCCTGTATCACCCCTCGGACTTTCTGAAGAGTTCCATCAACAGTTGATCTTGCCATTTTTTACTGTGTTCTCGACTCGGAGAAATTCATACAAATTACCTCTCTCATGTTGTCATGTTGCCTTCTATTTGTGCCCGGATAGTCTATTCCTTATCTTTTTTTGTTCTTTTCATTGTCGGGATTAAAGTTACCGCATACAGCTATATTTATCGCATGCCCAGGTTTGAAGAGACCGATCTATAACATCCCTTTGAATTGCCCCCTTGTCTCAGTTTAGAGAAGAATCTTGATCGATGGTTTTTGCATTTCAGTCGAAATACATTTTCAGTGTCGAAAGTTGTAAGGATGAAGTAACAAATTGGTCTCTTAAGTAGCAACAATTTAGAATATGGTCCTCAAACTAAATTTTCGTACCCTCACACAAGCTTATTAATCTTCCTTTCTTTCCTCCCTAATCCAGTCCTTCCATTACATGTTCTAAAAATCTAAAAATCCTGAAATAGGTGTACAAAATTGAAACGCGGTCTCGGTGATATTGCTTTATTGTTTCCATAAAATTTCTTTCTAATGAAAAAACATTCTCATCGCACAAATTTCTTTTTGGAAAATAAATCACTACAGAAGTCCGTTCGGTGGCATATATAGCTGGGAAATCACATGATATGCTTTTAAAAGGGCATCAACCTCCGGTGTACAGGTCCACAGGCAAGTCTCCAGTTCGGCGAGTTGTGACCCAGGTCCAGCCAATAGGCACCGCGATCCAGCAGCCAAGACCCAGGTCTGGCCATGGGGGACTCATGGTCAAGCAACGGGGAAGACAGATACCGTACCTTGTTATGATTTATGAGTGTGCAGGTCCTACAAACTATACAACTTGTAAGTTCTGTTTCAAGAAATGAAAAACATCACTTTGATGCCCGGGTTTTTCCCCTCTCAAACCTATTGAGTCAACAAACAAGTATACTACAGAAAATACAAATTACATTTTGAGGACTCCCCAGCCTGAGGGACCCTGGCACAGAGGAATCGAATCTTGGTAAACTGAACCGCAGGTACCATACAATATTATGGGGGTGCATGCACCGAAACACATCACTTTAATGCCTGGACACCCATCTTAAACTTTTGAGTCGAGAAAGCTACAGAATACAGAATTTTCCGGGTACAGAGATTGCCAAGAATGAAACTTATTGTATTATCGAGTGCATCATGCACTCCACCTATTCTACCAGATAATACAGAGAGAGTTCACGTAATGCCAGACAAAACCCCAGTAACTTCAGCGAGGGTATATTTTTCATGTGCCAATTGATCACATCATTACTGCATATCAATGGGTTACATCCCAAGGAGTGTACAATTTGAGATTTGTTAGATTTGTAGATATCGTGCAACATAACTACTTTCCTGACTCTTCGGCTGCAGCCTGAGGATTTCTGAAAATGATTTGACGATTACAATGTCTTGTCAGCTTTAACAGCAGATACTTTAAAGGGGTAATGTACTAATGTTGCTTAAATCACCAATAATTACGTCACATTCACCTGGTTGATTGAAATGAATCGAGCTGCATGGTGACTGGTCCATCGTTAACTAGATTGACCTTCAAATCAAAGGAGAAACAATACATAAGAAGAAGCATCCTCAGAAATAAACAACTATTGGAATAAGGAACCAAAAAAGGGAGAGGAATTCATGCAAAGATACCTTCATCATTGCCCCAAAGATGCCGTCTGTTCAAATCAGTGGGAGATGGTGAAGATAAATCAGCATGCGAATGGGAAAAAGAATTGGCAGAATATGTGACATCCAACAGCTAGTATACATAGCATACTAAGTGAACAAGAATAACAGTTACATGATAGCATTCAATAGTATGCCCATTAAATGTAGCAAAGGTCCACTGAGATGTTGATTAATTCTCTTTGATCGTAAACATGAACAGATTTGCCAAGCCAAAAAGTACAACAGCTAAAAAATTAGCCAGCAAATGTCTCATTTTATATATGCCATTGCAATTTATATTAGAACACACCCAAAGTTCTCTGGAGCAGATACAATAGCTGAATGGGGCAGCCCTAGTCAAGAAAAACAAATGAAAAAAAGAGCCTCATATTATTCTTCGGAGATCTGATGGCAACAATACAGTTTAAAAAAAGATACAAGAGAACCAGAGCAACAACCATGAGTAACTTTCGCGGTGAAACATTGCTGTAGACTCATACACATACATATTTCCTATTCTGATGCAAAGGACATTAATAAAGACAACTGCTAGCATTAACTGCTTTCTTGACACCGAGATGTACATTTACCGGTTGTTTGAATCCCCTTTCATACTTTCATTGATCCATATTATGAAATGGTGCATCCGAGGATGCCCCTTCTCTCAACTTAAGAATTGGCTATTATTCACAGAATTTACCCCCATCAATGCACCGGTCCATCCAGCAATCAAGCAAACGAGTGATTACTCAAATAGAATGAAAGAAGAATGTAGTCCTAATCATCGAAGTAAGCAAGACAACTAAAGAATTGAAAAAGATATACCTTTAATGGCATCGGGGCTGTAAGCCTTTCGAAATCTCTCAACCAGAGACTCGTAGAAGGGCTTTGCCTTCTGAGGCGGCATCGCAACATGAAAGTCTGGCTTGTTACCCTTCAAGAACCCATACAACGTAAATTGACTGACTGTAGCATCCACAAGTTACCCAACATGAGATTACTTGCTAATTCTACCTCAGTTGCAGAAAACCCCTAAAAAACCTCAGAATTTTTTCTGCAACTAGATATGATATCGGTTAAGCAGAGAACAACAAAATGCGCCGATTGCTTACCTAAAAGAACCCCATAATTCTTCTGCATTACCTGCAATGCAACATCATTGGAAGCACAAATTAGAAGGAAACACAGTCAAATTCAATCCTCTATGGTGCACGCAAAAGCAAGATGAGTGAAGAACTTACATTTTGGTCCCACCCTCTCCCTGTACTCTCATTCGTGAACAGTCTCATGTTCAAGACCTTCCGACATCTGCAAAACCCATTTCGTAAAAACCAAGAAAAGACCCTCGAATTGTCATCTCTCGAGCTCGTAATCTCTCAAAATTTTAATAATTCAACCGCCAACAGAGCAAGAGAAACGACGATCAGCGAAGTAAAAAGAACGGTTCTTTGGAACAAGGAGACGAGCATTCCGTACATGTAATCGGCGTCGGAGTCGGTGTCGGACTCGTGGATTCCGACGAGGACGACGAGGCCGGGGCCAATCTCCGACACCGTGCGGCCTTCGACCTGCGATGGAGCAGCTCACATGAGCCGATGAAGCGCTAAGATAGGAGAGAGAGAGAGAGAGAGAGGAGACCTCGACGCTGGCGGAGGCGACCCTTTGGACGACGGCTCTCATGGCTCTGATCTGGAGGCGCCGCCGTCTCACGGTGGAGTAGCGCGGCAGCGTAGGGAAGCGGACGCAACCAGGGAGAGCGGCGGAAGAGCGCAGGGCGAGGGTTGGGAGAGAGTACATTTGCTATAATTTTTACAATTATTATTTTTTTTTGTTTTCTTTTAAATTTTCTATATTGTTATTGGTTAATTGCAGTTCTAAATTTTCTATTTCCTTCAATATAATATCACCCCATTTTTCTGGCAAATATTGAATTTTGCAATTAAATCTTTCCATCACTTATTATCAAAACAAATTTCCATCTCTGACGATCTCTACAAACAAATTTCACTTGTTAGCCTTTCAAAGATTAAATATATCGGCACATTAGTTGTGGAATTATTTCTATTTTGCACTAAAAATTCCTAATTATTCAACGTTGGCCCCCTCGACCTCGTTTTTTTAGGTGTTTTGGATCTTATTCTATTTTTCAACATCCTTTATCTTATACAGAGTGTATACAAAATATATGATCGATTTTTATCATATTCACTTAAGTACACCATTTGTAATGCATTTTTACTACAGAATAATGAGGCTAATGTTCACCTAGACGAGAACTAAATGTTGGTGTTAAATTTGTGAAGCCTAAAGTCCAAATTTTGAGAGTTAGAGTATAACAGATAAAAAAAAGTCCAAATCTAAATAATACGAGGAATTTAACAATTGAATGATATTATCTTTAGGATTAAATGAAGTTAATCCCAATTAGTTGCAAGAACGAAGTCAAAGTCAACAATTAACAAGTGAATGTGCACAAAGTATGCACAAGCCCTCCAAAATTCTTACAACTCTAATCCATTCACAAGGCCACGCCTACAATTCTACAACAACTCCAAACCATCAAACTCAGCAAATCCCAAAATCCAAATCCAATAAAAAAATACAAGGGATAAATATATCAAAAGTTTTAAAACTTGTTATGAAAGTTTAATTTAGTCCTAAAACTTTCAAAAAGTGTACCTAAAGTCAAGAAAGTGCAATTAAATCCTAAAAATTTAAAATAGTATAATCAAGTCCTAAAATTTGTTAATTGCACTTTTTGAAAGTTTTATGACACGATTGCACTTTCGTGATAAATTTTATGACTTGATTGCATTTTTTGAAAATTTTAAGACTCAATTATACTTTCGTGAAAAGTTTTAGGACTTCTAGTGCACTTATCCCAATCAATGATATGAAATTTGAAAACAAAGAAAGAAAAGCATTAACATTCACCCATGGAAGCTACAATCTCTCCTCTTCTCCCCATGCTTCCTCCCTCTCTTGACCCCAATCAACCCCATCTTCTCCATCGCAGCTCCAAAAGCTTGAAAGAACTTTTGCTTGTCCTTCGCCAAATCTTGCACCACGGGCCTTGTCCTCGGGTCCGAGAACAAGGCCTGGTCCGAGGCCAGCAAGCCTAGCTTGGCCTCAAGATTCGCATAATACGCATGGTCGAACACGAATGGCGTGGTCACATCGAATGGCGCGATGATGTCCTTGTTCCCCCCGAATTGTGGGCACAACATCGTCAGGGCCTTCAGGAGCCTTGGGTCCATCATCGGGTCGGGTTGCTTTGTGCCCTTGTAGTCATAGAGGCGGCTCAAGAACTGCTCGCAATGCGCGAACCCGATTGTGTGCGCACCGGAGAGGACCACCATCTCCTCTAGGGTTAGGCCCTTGGAGTTGAAGAGCTTGAGGAGCTGATCGACGGTCGAGTTTGCTCGCGGGAGGTTAGGTGGCACTCTCGTGGCCATTGAGATCCTCCCGTCCCACCTCCCTTTCTTCACTTGGTAATACGGACCGCCGGACTGCAATCCACGCAACATCAAATCATCTCTTATGCATACATTATACTAAATACTTATCGGCTCTAATGATTAATCATATATATATACATACATTTATATAAAAGAATTGTACGTGTAAGTTGTATTTTTTAAAGCTTAAATTATTAAAAAAATGAAATTAGGAAAAAAGATTTTGATGGGTCTTGTCAAAGAGCAATTAAATTAATTGGTCTTGTCCTTGTGATGCCCTTTTTATGGTTTTTTTTTTTTTGCTTTAAAGTGTAAAAAAAACCACCTTCTGTCATTATGATGATGGCTAGCTTCTAAACTTTTGGATCCCTCCAAATTGGAGACAAAAGCCAAGTTAACAAGACGACAACCTACTAATCATAGTCTTGGCTGTTAAAGGAAAATTACAGATTAATAATGACAAAGTTAGGTTCGTATCAATTTAATATCACTCCAACTGTGTTCCTTGGAAAAACAGTTATCTAAAATTGCAAGTGAGTCCTTTTCTATATTTTGTCAAATCCTAAGTTAGGTCGAACATAAATTTCGTATGAAAGTGACAGACTACATGCGTTTTGATATTGAATTTTTTCTCAAATTTAAAAATAGAAGTATTATGATTGTCCTTTTAGATTGGATAATATTGGGGGGACCCATATTTAGGAAATTGGATCCGAAATTCCCAAATGGATAGTCCAATGGGGACGAGCATGTGGGGACTGATTCTGGTTCTCCAGCCATGAACCTTTAGGACATAAAATCATCCGGTTAATTAAAAAAAAAGCATTAATTTTATTTTGAGTGACAATGTTGATCTGAGCTTTTTTTTTATCTCAATAAAAGCACAAATTTTTACTTGAGTCTCAAATCTGGCTTTCATGATGTGAAATTTTCAAATTATTTAGGCCAGATTTGAGATTTAAGTAAAACTTAGTGATTTTTTTATGAGATAAAAAAAGTTTGAATCAGAATTGTCACTCAAGATAAAGTTAGTATTTTTTTTTCCTGAAATCAGGCCTCAAACATCACATATTCACAATTTATGGAAGAGTCATCACTTAAAAAAATAAAATAAAATGTTGAACAAACAAATAAATAAATAAATAAGCTCAGGAAGAGAGGTTGGTGGAAGTACCAGGTGGACGAAGTCTCTGGCAGCGATTGCAAGAATATCAGCACAAGAAACGACCCCGGGGCACTTGTCTTCCACCAGGGACTTGGCCTTCGCGATCGTCTCGAATCCCTCCGCCCTCAAATCTTTGTTGTCAATCGCGTCCTTCTCGGCGAGCTCCTTGCTTCCCGGCTCGCTCGATATCAGTATCGACGCGTCGCATCCCTTCAACATCGGCCGTAACTCATGCAGGGTCAGCAGTTTCTACACCGAGAATTCTCGCTATGCTCTAATCGATTAAACGAACGAATGGCGTTCCTCCAATAGTAATTTCTCTTGCGAGTTGATAGTAGTTTCTACACTGAGAATTGTCGACTTGTAACTCATTCCCGGCCTGACTTTGATAGACATTGTTGGTGGGTTCGGGGAATGCGGCGATAACGGAACAGCAGACGCTGGCCGGAGGGTTGAATTGAATTTTTCTTAAGCTTAGGGGATGAAAGCTGTAATTTCTTATCGTTGAGTTTGTACAGAGACTCGTTAGTGCAGAAACAAGAATATGCAAGGATTCGGTCACTATATATTATAAAAATTGTTCATAATGTAGGAGTTGCTCAACTGCTACTAGCATTTGCCTAGATCTTAGCTTCGTCTCCTGCTATTGCATGCACGTGAAAGTAAGTTCAGAGAGAGAGAGAGAGAGAGAGAGAGAGAGAGAGAGAGAGAGAGGGAGGGAGAGAGGGAGGGAGATTACCTCAACGAAGCAGTCATGGAAGAATAGCCGGACAGTGGCCGGCCCAGAGACCGGCGATTCCTTGAACTGCTGGCTCGTGACCGCCCCAACGAGTTGCTCGACCTGGGGGCACGACTTGGCATAGTAGCCGAACGACATCTGGCGGTGGCGGCCCGTGGCATTGGCGGCAGCTGCGGCTGCTGCGGCTGTGGCGGAGCGATTTGGCTGGCTGTTTATGAGTATGAGGGCGATGAAAAGGGTCAATGAGCAAGTTAGAGGAGAAGATTGAGAAGTGAGGCGAGGCATTGTTTGTTGCCAAGGCGCGGCAGCTTGAGGACAAATCAGTGGGAATAGTGCTGGAGGGACATTGAAGTTATTGAGAAAGGTGCAGTGTGAAGGGTTGTTGTCTTGTGGGACAGATTGCCCCATGGGAGAGAGAGAGAGAGAGAGTGACTGAGGGAGAGAATCAAGACCCGTGAAGCACAAACAAAAAGTAAAAGAGCTTCTGTTCAAATTATTATATAAATGAAAGTCATGAGGGATGGATGGAGAGAAACAAGAGGAAAATGTTCATGATGTAGTGCTTGATGATACAGCACATGCTAATCCTAACATAGTACCACTTTGTTTTTTTTTTGGATGGTAGGCACGGTATTTGAAGTGCTCAAGGGCGAAGTACCCGAAATCGCTCCATTCATACGCATCGGGTTCCGGCTAAAAGGTAGCTGACATGATATTTAAGGGTTTATTTTAGGAGGAAGACATAATTCCGACTGGGAAATAACTATCTCATTTGCATGAAGCATGTCGAACTGTTCGGCCAACTCTTTGATACGTAATTTATTAAGTATATTCGAAAGCAACATATTGAGCGATTATATATGAATTCACTCTTACTAAGAGGAATAACACTTGGTAATATCCTAGTTTGAACGTTACAAGATGTATCTTCCCTACCAAAACTTACCTGCATGGAGAGAAATTACACATGAAGGTGCTACCCTCTCCATTTATAATTTTTGAATTTGATAAAAACGTGATATCCTTGAATTCAATCACGGCGATAAGAGGACCATCGTCAGAGAAACTCTTACTGTTCAAGAAGCGATTGTGATCAAAAGCAGGACTCCAGCAAGAATCTAGTCACGGGAAAGGAGCAATCATCGTACCATCACGATTGAGGATCCAGCACATTCTTTGCTGCATTGATTATTTCGCGCTCCTCCAAATGATAGAATGCCCGAGACTATTTAAGCAACCATAATGATCAAAACCCGTTCGTATAAGCCTCCCTGTCCCACACATCGCTGAAGCCCGCAGGTCCATTCTCGTAAAACCCAAGAGGACAATCTCGGAAGAATTCACATCGATTCGAACTTAGGTCTTTGCAAAGAAGACAATCACCAAAGGAAATTTCTAATGTACTAGAATATATTGCACAAGGTTGTCGCTCAATGGCTGAGATTTGTGGATTAGTCCATTTTTTTTTTCTTGTCAAACGGTGTGATCCTACGATTGATGGTTAATGACGCACAATACAAATGTTAAATAAGATGGTGGTTTGTACAACTTTGGTTGGCTATCTTGATGAGGTTTGGTGGTGTTTCTAAAATAGAAGGCTGCAGCAGCTGATTGGTGGCAATGGAAACACAAACAAAAGGGCCATACAAGCGTGAAGCTTCTTAAATGCAGGACATGTGCAAAGGAAGGACATCACACAGATCGCGAGATTCTCTTCAATAGTCTTCAAATGGTTAAAGGCCATCTGACTCCATTTTTTTTTCCCACTGCGCTTCTCTGGTCTGTCTTTAGTGTAAAGTGAGCCTTTCTGTCGTGTGAGTGCAGTTAAAAGCTGAGGAGGAGGACCACCCCTTCATGCTTTACGATAATATTTGTTCTCTTATGTGAAAAAACTGAATCCCTTTTAAAAGGTAGGTACTCCATGGAAGTGGAAGTCCACTTACGTATATTAACATTAGCAACCAATACGTTCAAAGAAAAGTTGCAAATTCACGCCGTGTTTGGCTAACTGGATACCAATTGGGATATGATAGGAAAATGTTGAATTAGAAATCCTTCAAATCTTGGACAATCTCATCCTTTATTTGGTGCGTGTAAGATAAGACTGAAAATCGCATCAAAATGGAAAGGGTATAAGTGGGGAAGCTTACCGACAAAGCCGTTCATGTCAAGGACGAGTCAATCTACTAAACTAAGTATAAGACTCCATTTGTTTCGCAGAAAATAAATGATTTGACAAATATTTTCCTAAAGATGATTGCTCGTATCGTTTAAAATAATTAGTCAATAAAAAGATTTTTCATTATCGATAATAATTTATTTCTAAATATTTTCGTGGATAATAAAAATATTTTTTGTTTATTCATTTTTGTAAGCCATATAAACGATCCTTTTTAAGAAAATAATTTTCAAATAATTTATTTTTCGTGAAACAGACGGAGCCTAAGTCATAGTGCACACCTGCATATTCCTTTCAACTGCCAATTATCTTTCCAAAAATTCGTGTCTTCATCGTGAAATACCAATGAATCTTATCTTCCGTTTATAAACTTAATTTGAAAATTGTTCTTAATTAAATGTTCATTATCTTTTTTGGTAACTTACAAGTCTGTAGTACCTTGAAGTTGAAGTCCGTCCAGTAGCATGCCCTCGCTTACAACTGTGTTAGAAGTGCTTGTGTTTAGAGATACCACGCATGTTGGCATGTTAATATGATAGCTCTAATAAATGGAATGATCTTATTTAGGAGGATAAATTAGTTCGATAGTACTTGTGATTTGCCATATATACACACGCATTGCACACGAGAGATTTTGTCGGGCGTGCTCCGACACTGAGTATAACCAACATGTGTTCCGATCTCGCAACGTGCACGATCTTAACACAACCATAGTAGAGGATCCTACTCTTTTGTTACATTCATTGTCTTGTTTTCTCGTGAATCATTACAGCAAAAGAGTTGAAGGTATACTTTTCGGAGGTGATATCTGATGATTATTCATAATCATAGAGACATATCTTGAAGAGAGTCTAGAACACCAGCATCCAGTCACGTGGCGTAAACGATCCATTTACGTGTAATTTGTCATTTTGGACAATACAAAAACCTAGAAACTGCAAAGTGCTTGTTTGGCCATTTCACATGCCTCCTTTGCGCTTTGTTTATCAACGGAAAAATGGATTTTGTACGTCTCTTGAAGACGCAGCTAAAGAAAGTCAAAGGTGATGGGCCGTCGATTCGAAATGATAAATTATTTCTCGTTTTGATCTTTTACACCCAAGGAAGAACAAAGTACAGCAGAACCAAATCCCACTTATCTTATGTAACCATAACAAAGACAAGCGTTTGTCCGTACCAGAGAGAAGCTTTAAAATGACTTTGATTTGTTTCTCATTAGCACCAATTTTGCACGAAACCCAACGATAGTTGAAAATGAGCCCGTTCATGTGATTCGTTAAAAGCCTTGTGGCGAAGAAGGTCGATTCCTAAATCAAAAGTTGGTGAGTTACCAACAAATTACCTAGAAAAAGTCTCTAATCATTCTTTTATCAAACGTTTTTTGACGCTCACCGGCGCTAATTAAAATTGACCAGCACGAGAAAAAAAAGTCCGCATCTGTGGGCACAAAACACTAGAATTATGCTATTTTAACACTCTAATTGTACCAAGTACTATGAGTACCTTGCTTATTTCGAATCGCTATCAGCTCACATGCTGTGAAGCGGTCGTTGATGTTTTGGTGTGTATTTTATGAGTCTGTCTTTGATAGCTTATGCAATAGCCTAAAGTCTCAAAAGCTAATTTGAACATGATTTTTTGTTGTATGTTCAATAACTTAAGCCTCAAAGCGAGGACCAACAGTCTCGTTTGCGTCAGTTTCCCTCTTAGCTGCTGTAACCGATCCTCCATTCCCACGCACGGTATAATTTCTGGAAGAGAACGAACAGAGTTCAAAGTCGAATCCGTGAAGAATGAGCGATTGGCAACTTAGCGAGCTAACTACGGAACCCTTTTCTTCTTCAAACATGTGTTTGCTAGTTTTCATGTGCAAGAAGATTCAGCTTTTGAATTGATCAAGAATCATGAATAATGTTCCCCCCTTCATCATCGAGCCTAAAACTAGGCCACTGTACATTCATTTACACTACAGAATACTCATCTCGGTCACGCTCATGTCGTCACCGGCGCTTCCTTGCTCATGATCCTGGCGATTCCTTCTTGTGCAGAGGCACGCAATGAGGAAACAGCCCGTGGAAGTGGCGATGGTGAAAGCATAGAGCGCCCAGAAGCTGTTGAGGCCCAACCGCGGTGTCTCGTCGGTGAAGTTCCTCATGGTACACTCAGGAGAGAACCACTTGTTCTCTAATCTTTTCATCTCACCGCTCTCTGAAAGCTCCAAAATGGCCTCTGAGAAATTTGCTGCCAGTGGAGAGCCTTTTGGGAACACCTGCGTATGGGCAGGAAAGGAGAGTCTAAGTAACAAGGAAGAGCAATTCCATAACCACTAGTAGCTAATTAATGTTCACACAATCCTTTCTTTTTTCTCTTTTCGGCTGTAGTAACCCCAGGAGAAGTATGGTGGTCGAATATCAATTCTGGTGCTCTCACTTGGGGATTTGTCTACGTCCTGCTTCTATAGTGGCAAGTAATTTGATGCCACTGCATTAATACCTGGTTCGCAAGCTAATAGACTTAAGTGTAATGTCGATAAATACTGGAGGAGGGGGGAGATGATGTCATCCTAGAGTTTCGACTCCCTCTATACCCTTTTTATGAACTCAATTTGAAACACATGGATCAAATCATTCCCTGAGGATTATTCAAGTGCTAAGTGGGTTTCAGTTTGTATATCAGCCCACACCTATGTCACTCTGTTGGGATTTGGTATGGTGGTTCAGTTCTCAAGGCCTTTTTTCTTTTTGACATAACCTAAAGAGATGCAACACAAAAACTCAGGATCTATTAACACTCCGAGAAATGAAGACTACGCAGAATAACTGGATCATACTTACAAAGCCAAAACCGCCAAATCTGTAGTTTTCTTGAGTGGCAACATATCCATAGCAATACTCAGTGAAGAAAGCTCTCTCATATGGGTATTCCAGAAAAAGAGCGGCGATGTTGCCTCTTCTGAATTCATCTCCATAGCTGGAAGTGTTGCTTATGCCGACAATGGCTTCCTTCGAGAAGTTTAGCGTGTGAATCAGATAGTCACAAATGAAAGCATCGGGGTCACAACCCACTCTTGCTTTAGAAATTCTCAGCCATTCCATGGTGGTCACAGTCGGTTTGAGCTCCTGGAGAGTGAGCAACGAGGTGAGGCCGGCCGTGTAACTCTGCGTCAAGATCAATGCTACAAAGAACCAAATCACCAGCACGATCCGAGTGAAGTTGCGGTAGACTCTCTCCCCTGCAAAAGTCAGCAATGCATGTGTTTTGTCGGAAGTTCGGGCCCAAAAGAGTGTACATGGACTATAATCAACAAAGGGAAGTTACTTACTATGAGCAAAGAAGAGAGAGGAGAAGGTGAACCAAAGAGCAGTCGAGAGCTGATTTGTCCAAGGGCCTCTAAATTCCGGATTGATTGGACGCTCCAAGAACCAAACTACCAACATTGTGTATACAAGGATGCCTCCAGAGGCAATCCACATTGTTGGAGTGAAAGGCTGCATGAAGATCAATGCCCTGTCTTTGTCCGGTTTTGCTGGGACTATCATTGTAAGGTCTGATGCTATAAACGGTTGTGTGAACTCAACATACTGTGAGCGATTGGCCAGAATAGTTATGTCACCGACTGCAGCGTCGTAGGTCTTCCATTAATTTCATAACATGGAACAACATCAAAGTGACTACTTTAGAAATTGATACCAAAATTGCACTATCAAAGCAGAACATTAGTATTAACAGGGCGTGAGGCTTTGACAGTCTATTAATGCAAAGTGATACAATTTTGCGAGTGAAAATTGGTATCTATGCGAAATGAACGTGTTGCTTAGGTTAATTTATTTAGGCTTTGATGGTTTGTGTATCAGAGAAAGTAACAGTTGATATTCTACAATGCGATCATGCAACAATCATGCAAGAACAGAGACGGTGTGGTACCATACCTTATCACGAACTTTGTTAACCAAGTCCTCGTATGTTCCATTGTGACGATAAAATTCATAGTCGAAACGTTCGGGAAAAGGAAAATGAGAAATAACCTTCTCAAAAACATCTATGCAAAAGCCAATATAGTATGGTTTCCCGGTTGTGTCATCCATTTCCTCCTTCACAAACTTATCAAAGGGAGTTTTACCGGGAACTCCGATCTTCATGGGCTTGTTCTGACCAGAAGTCTGTCCTTCTTGGGTCTTCAATCTGTCTGCAATTGCGAACGAAATTCTTCTTGAACTTTGTTTTGCCACAAAACTCCCAGAGAAACCGAAATTGGGAGACCAAAGCTTAAGCTCTCTATATTCATTCCCATTAACACTGACGAGTTGGAATTTGGGTCGATGTGCCAACTGACCTTTCTCAAATCGTATTGGCCCACTCAAACCCGTGAGTCTAGTGCGCAATATTCTATTAAGCAAAAACCCAGGCATAATATCATGGTTTGGCACTGCATCTACCGCATTTTTAATGGCCATAATGCAATCGTATGCTCGAACAGCATCGATATCTGGCTCGAAATTGAAGTTTTCTCCATACTTGTGACGGAACATATTCAAGAATTTGGATTTGAATTCTCTATATGCCTGGTTTTTGGGACGGTAGGTGATTGCTCCTATGGCGCCTTCAACAGTGGAGGAGATTGCTGATTGTTCTGCTGAACTCAAGAGATTGGCAAATGGTTTTTCAGCAAATATCCAAACTGAATTTCCATAGAAGAGTCCCATCTTCTTTGCTTCTTTAAGAAAATGAGCACTTCCCGGTGACGACAATCCTAGAACAATAAAGATGGGAGATGCCTTTCCCTTCAGCTTCATTAAATTTTCTTCCAAAGACACTTCTGCTCCGGTTGGAGATGAGAATGCTTGAAGAATCAGCTGGTCCTCTATTGTCGAGCCGATTTTTCCAAGCTCCTCCGACAAAGAATTTAACAGCTTGGAGTACATAGTATCGTATGCCCCAGCCTCATATATTATCGATACTCTTTGCCTGTTATACGAACTAACTACATCTACAATGCATTTAATTTGGTCGGATTCATCGGTACTCATTCGAAACAGTGAAGGCCATAGAGTTTGCGCCATCAATGTCGGTGTTACATTATCTCTGGCAAAGGATATGACTGGTACCTGAGATTGATTAGCGATTTCGGCTACTAAAGTTGCTCCCTCCCATGTCTCCAAGCCAATAATAACTTGCACATTCTTCCTTTTGATCAGCTTTTCAGCTGTTGAAAGAGAAAAAAACAGGGGAATTCAATGTACTAATTCAATGTGCTACACATGCAGTCGAGAAAAAAGTAACAACAGGTACATATCTCAAATTAAGCAGACATGGGGTGGGTTTTTTATTACTGTTCGTGGCGATTGACATGTTTGTAACAAACAAAGCAGAAATTATTGCAGGCTGCAGGTACCAAACTGACGAAGGACAATGATTGACTAACCGGACGAAATTGCTCGAAGGGACTTCGCGTGGGAGTTTATGTAACGTGGCTTTATGTAATGACTTCTTGATGATGAGATGTTGTTTGCGTCTTGGCACGCTATTTCGATTGCGATACGCATTTGGTCACCGAGACGTGAGTCCAAATCAAGAATCACGCCCACTTTCAACACATTCCCGGTATCCGTGGTTCTGGTGGCTGCACCAGAGTAGCTCGGGAGGAGGAGCGGCGAGAGCAAGAGAAACAGCTTCGAGATGGACAAAATGTGTCTCGCACTTCTGTCACATGAGCTTCGAAGAAAACCCATCGCAAAAACCTGAATAACTCCTCCCCACAAAGCTCAAACAAGTGTTGAACTATATTGCTTTGCAGATAATGGTCGTGTGTCTGTCGTGGATGGGACGATCCATTTGACAATTCCTACGTACTTATTAGGGGTGAGCACGGTTCCAGGGTAGAACCGAGAACCGAAGAACCGGACCCGGCGGGTCCGGTTCGGTTCCCGGTTCCTAGGTGATAGGTTCCGGTTCTCGGTTCCAAATTTTTAGGAACCGCCGGTTCCGGTTCCGGTTCCCGGTTCCGGTTCTTAGGAACCGGAACCGGGGAACCGGAACCGAGAACCGGAACCGGTTTACTTTACCCTCTAAAAGGTTTTAGGTGTTGTCGCTGTCGTCCTGAGGTTGATGACCCTGTGCAGGGTGCGCGCGAGTCTGCTCTTGCTGTGACTGCTCTGTGCTGGTCTGTGCTTCACCGCTTCTTCTTCTTCCATCTAAATGGGAAGAAGAAGATGGACTTCAGAGGCTGCAAAGGAGTCTGAAGTCGATCTGGGTCATGGAGGATGGTGGGCTTTCTGGGGAGGATGGAAAGTGCAAGAAAACGAGAGATGATTTTGCCGAGAAACTGGGGATTGTCAAGAAAGTGTCAAGAAAGTGAGGATTGCAAGGGGGAAAAGGAAAGCAGAAAACTTTGACTAAATGTATTATCAGATAAATAGTCGGAGATGGAGTTAGTAATGACAGAGGGAAAAGTTGGATTAAAGCGCGGGAAGAGGAAAAAGACGAAGTGTCTCCGAGTTACAGAGGATGGGAAAGTCAAGGAATAGGAGCAAGAATTCTATCTAGTGCAGTGCAGACAGCAATCAGCTAAGGATATTCGTGTTGATTATTCGTACTATCAAAACATATTTCCATTTAAATAAAGAGCGAAAACGGATTAACTTATGTCGCGTAAGTGTGAATTTCTTTCGGTAAATTCGAGTCGTGTTCAAGAATAATGGCCTCCTAAAACAGAGTGGAGCGTGGGAGTTCTTTTGTAGACTTTGGAAAGAACGGTTTTAGGTGCTGCCTGCAGTACAAAAGATTTTTGCGATTATTTTCGTTTTGTTTAATTCAAAGCGAAATTAAAAAAAGAACCTGTTGGAACCTGGAACCGACCCTGGAACCTATGACAGGGTAGGTTCCAGGTTCCACGTTTCGACGGGTAGGTTCCAGGTTCCTCATTTTGAGGAACCTGTACCCGAGGGTAGGTTCCAGGTTTCAGGCGGAACCTACCCGGAACCTGGAACCGCTCACCCCTAGTACTTATGGTGAAGGGACAGAGAGGGGCATACGTAAGTGCGAAGGAAGTGACTTTCCAAGAAAACGGAGCAAGGAAAATGATTGCATGCAAAATTTTTGTCAGTACGTGGTGCTGTCCCAAAAAGTCAGTGTTGATTTGGTCTTTCAAGTACTAATTTTTTTAAAAAAAATTTCCCGGAAAGTCTTTCTTGGACTGCAGCGAAGAGTCCATGGTCAGTATTCATTCGGGGAACACGCCCCGATCCTTCCAAGATTCGAACTGTCGTGGACTTTGAGAATATAGACCAAGTCATCGCATGATTTATGGCATTAGGATTCCAATGTACCAGTATTTTCAAAGGGTGAATTCACTAAAAAAAAAATCTCAACTTTAGGCCAAGTCTCAAATTTATTCCGAACTTTTTTTTATCGCAGAAAAAATCCCAAACTTTAGGTCAAGTTCTAAATCTGCCCGGAACTTTTTTTTGTCTAAGAAAAAATCCAAAACTTTAAGTTCAGTCCCAAATCTGTCCCGAATTTTGTTTTATGTAAAAAAAACAGCAAATTTCAATTTATTTTCAAACATATACTCTCATGATCCAGTCCTTATTTAATTTGACGTGACATTTTCACATTGATTACAAATTCACATTAGCAAAGTAATGTGACGATTGGTATAGACCAACGTCGCATTTTCACTTCGATAACAAATCCAACTCAATACAAATTATTGAAATTCTCCAAAATAAAACCATTCTAGGATATGAAAGCTAATGACGATAATAAATCCACCCCCCAAAACTTTTTTAATTAAAAAAAAACCTAATTTTTAGGTTGAGTTCAAATTTTCTTCGAACTTTTCTTTGTCTAGAAAAAAGCCCAATTACTTTGTTGATGTGGATTCGCTATTAACGTGGAAGTGCCACGTCCAGTTAGGACTAGATCGCGAGAGTATATTTTTAAAAATAAATTGAATTTTGCTGATTTGTTTTTTACATAAAATAAAATTCGTGACAGATTTGTGACTGAACATAAAGTTTGGGGTCTATTTTAAAATGAAAAAATTTCGGGACAAATTTGAGGCTGAATCTAAAATTTAGAATTTTTTTAGGGAGTTAGGCATATTTTAGAGGGATAGAGAGTCTTCTCTTCCTTAGAGCCTTCATTCACGTTCAGAATGCTGTGGAATGAGTCCAGCTTGTCGGCGATATGGTAGATTCCTTCTACACTAGAAGATAAAACGGCCCTTTTCAGTGCCCTCTAGATTCACCTCAGTCCTGTCAATTCAAATTGGTAGAATCTTGAATCGGGCACGTAGGGGTGTCCCATCAAGCATCCGATTCAAAGAATCCCCCTCTTCTCTCCTCCCTTCTATCTCTATCCTCTACCCCGGCCAGATGGTCCAACGGCGACCTCGAGATACACAGGGAGAGCTCCGGCCACCATTGTCGCACAGCAGCCATAATAGCCTCGAGCTCAAGTCGTCATAGCTCGTGGCCATGGTGTCCACGAGTACGAACTCGAGTGGGGTCTTGGGCGCCGCGAGCATAGAGTTAGAGCTCATGACTATAGTAGTCGTTCTGGACCTCTCTCTCACACACACGTATCATAATTTTGCTTCGTGGAATGACACGTCAGATTTTTAACAATACCATTGGACGAAATCTTAAAAAGGACTAAATTTGGGTACCACTCATATTTTTTTGTGAGACAAAAATTGTTCAGGCCCAATTGGGTCCTTATCTAAAAGTGTTGCTTTTTAAGGGAATTATGATATCTTTGATTAAAAAAAAAAACTTTTCTTATCATTCACTAAATATTTACCTTTTTTTGAAGTGGCTTAAATTTAACAACTACTGTATGAAATTATTAACCTTTAGTTGTGTGAATTATGAACTTTTCTCTGATTAAAGTACAATCTAATTGTTGGTTAACAACTCTCACTAACTTTAAACTTTTATTTAAAATTATTAATTATTCTGCTGAATTATCACTTTTATTTGTCTAACTTACCAATTTTTTAAATCCACCATCTCTTTTTATAAATAACCAAACTCAATTAGAGTGATTACCAACTTTTTTTCAATTAATTTACCAACTAGTTTTGTGTCTTGAAATTATTTGGCCTTTTGCTTTAAACTTCTCTTATCTCAGAAAAAAAATAAAAAATTCCCATATCTTTCGCCAGCTTTTACTTACCTTTCTTAGCTAAGTTTTAAAAGATGATGATCAGATTTAACTCTTGGAAGTACTAGAACTGTCAGATGAGCAAATCACAAACGCCAAGAAAGATTACATAATGTTCTGTTAAGGCACTTGAATACCCTATTATATTCATTCCACTTGGGCCCACGCCATCTAAATTTCATTCCCACCCAGCCAAGATCAATTAGACGAGATCTGTCAATCTACTCTCTAAATCTTGTACATTTTGCAACATTTACTAGTGCACCTCTTTCTTTTCATCCAAGAACGCGACGTCATCAAAACCACAAAGTAACCATTCAAGGTTTTGTCATTGTAGCAGCTATCTGTCCATGATGATTCCTTAATTGTGCTTTAGCTAATTCATCTGGTTTAGCATAGATAGCACTTAACCAGTAGCTTCTATTACCCTGATCTCTAACTTAAACGTGAATAAATTGATCGTCAACTTGGACTGCATCCATGGTAAAGGAAGCATCACGTCATAATAACTAGATTCCCCCCAAAAAGCCTTGTGCCTCAGAATGAGTATGATTAGGAAATTGAAGTTTTTTTATTATTTCAAACGCTTGATCTCCACTCACTCACAGTTCAACAATTATAAGAAATTGAATTCTATGCAAACAAATCAAGTCCTTAGCCGTTACTAAAAACTTTTCACTCCCCGAACCTCTGCAATTCCACACTAACAACCACATTAAAAAGAAGTTTGGAAGAGAGAAGGGTGCCACAGCTAAACGGAGCCATCTAGCATCACAGGATTCACCATATCAATATCCTCATTAGGCATCGGATGAATTGTCTCCTCAAGAGAATTTGGAATCTCCGACATAGTTGAATTGACGTTCCCAATCCACCATTATCATTAGGTGGTTTTGGTTGTGCTTGTAGGATATCCTTTGAAACCTGCGGCACATTTTCATTTGAAGAGAGCTCTTTACTAAAGAGATGCATAAGGGGAAGCGCAGTTTTGTCAAAGTGCGAATTTAAAGAATTAAGTTGCAATGTGTGTAAGTTATCTTGAGTGGAAGAACTTTGTTGAAAGACCCTGTTTATGTCTTTAATAGGGAAGAACTTTGTTGCAAAACCCTGGTTATTTGCTTGCGAGGTTGAGACAGTCCCAAACTTTTGTTTTTTGGGAACAAGCCCTTATAATCAAAATCAACAACTTCACCTTTCTTTTTGTCTTCGGTTCTAATGGTGTTTTCCTCCTTCGAAATATGTATCTCTTACTAAGAAGGACCATTCAAATCTTCAAGGAAGTTTTCTTTTCGACTATTAGCTAGCGCTTTTTCACTTGTTGTCTTCGGCCTCTTCGGGTTTTGTGCACAACCATCCACAGGCCAAATTTATCTTGGGGCTCCCTTTGAACTTCTTGTTGTTTTACTATGTTTATAGTAGGAGAATCAGGCATAGAGTTACCATTCCCAATTTCTTCTGCCACTTTACCCCTTTTCGACCCACATTTATCTGATCCGTGGACATGATGATCGCATTTAAAACTATTAGATTATTTTACACAGTCTAATTTCTCAAAAAATTGGCTTACCTCTTGTAGAACAACAAAAGGATTGCTCAGGGACATAGGTTGAATCATCAACACTTAAGGGACGAATTTACGACTCCACAATGGTTTGAATATGATCACTGGGAAAATATTCTTGTTTCATAATGCAAATGCCAATTATCTTCTCAAAGCAACAATGGAAGCCTTCATACAATGAATACTGTATTCAACATATTTTTACAAAGGTGAACATATGCCCCTTGTAGATAGCAGATGATATGAAGTTACAAATGAGATGGTGGGAAGTTACGAATGAGATGGTGGGAAGTTAGAAAAAAAACTACTCCCACCTCTCCCCCATCATGGGTGAAAACTGCTCCCGCCTCTGCCCATCATGGGCAAAGATTGCTCAAATATAACAGAAACAAATCAAATGTATACCTCCATACTCCACACGTCTAAGTATTCCTTCAAGAAATATCACAGGCGTTAAAGGGCGTGTTATATCAACTTCAACACAAAGACGATCATACCTCCCTCTAGTAGCTATCACTGTAGTGGAATCTGTGCTCAATGGTCTTCCAATCAACAAACCAATTTGCATCAGAAAATCCTCATCAAAATAATCAATAGAGATATTGGGAAACTTGACCCAAGCCGTAACCTATCAATTGTTGCCTCGTCTGGATCGGAATTGGAATGCCATCTCTTGATGGCCAAATAATGATCAAAGATCATTCAAGGTCCTTCCCTAAGCACAAACTGATAGTCCTCTGGCAGGGAAAATTTTGCAATGAGGAAATCATTGCCCAAATCAATCAAAACAATTCTCCTTTTGGGGACCAAATATGCAAAAGTTTCTTATAAAGCAAATTGTATCCAACAGTTCGACCTAGCAATTTGATAATTAGAGATTGATGCAAAGGTCGACGCAATCTTTCCTCTTCCTCCTTGCTTGCCTTCACAATCAGGACATCCTCGAAACCCATCGGTGGCTCACCCATGGCTTTGTCATCTGAGACTTCGAAATATGAATCCTCTAACACTGCTTTGGATTGAGTTTGTGAAGCGCTGCACCCAAAAGGGATTCTTGGTAAGAGGATTTGTGAGTTGAATCCACAATCGACGGTCGAGAACATTTGATACCTTGCTGAAGAGGCGGATAATCCCTTCCATCATGATCGTAGTGTGAAGGAGGAAGACCAGGGAGGCTAGCCTCAGGATTCATTAGCAGAGAAACCCTAGCAGAGAAAAAACCCAAGCAACTAGTAGGTAGAAAGGTGAACAAAAGTTCGTGAAAAGAAAGAAAAGTTGGTAATTAGAAGAAAAACAAATTCAATAAGTAAGTCAAATGAGAGTTGATAATCAAAAATTAGATGGTGATTAATCATAGAAAAGTTTGTATGTCACTCTAATTAAATGTTAGTAAATAAATTGGTAAATTTAAAGTTTGCTAAAAAATGCAAATAGAAATTTACGGACAATAAGTAAATTTGGTAAAATAAAGAAAAAAATGTCAATAACTAACTCAAATGAGAGTTAATAATCTAATACTATGTGGTAATTTAATGAGGGAAAATTAGTGAGTCATGCTAATTTGATTGGTAATTTCTTGAAAGGGTTAGAAAATGTAAGAGATTTTTAACAAATGCAAATAAAAATTGGTATATTAGTAAAATCAAATGTAACAGCCCGAATTTCGACTAATTTTTGGGATTTATAAAACGCGTGATTTGTCAGTGTGCTTATAGTAAAATCTCGCCCGAGAACTGATCACTCTCGGTTACTATTTTAAACTAGAGATTTCGCTAGAATCGCACTCGATCGAATTTTGTCGTTATTTAGACCCTGAACTTGGCAGTCGATTTTTGGGAGTTTCAGAAAGAAATAAATTGGACGGTGTCGATATTATTGTGGCCAATGTCGAGATTATCAGGAATAGTGGAAATGTGTATTTTCGAACCGAGTACGAATTTGGACTGGTAGACCTTCCTCGTAGGGTGGTCTGGGTTATTTTATTTTGGCCGAATGCCCTAGATTATTGTTGGGATTTATCGTGCATTATTAGGCCTTTTTTTCCGAATTTAAAACGGGACCGATAGGTCGATTTTTAATCTGAACCCTGTCCTTTGGTTTGCACTTGAAGTTTAAAAATTTAAACTTCTTCTCTCTTTCTTTCTTCTCTCTCTCTCTCTGCCGTGTTGTCCCCTCCGCGCGTCTTTTCCTCTCTCTTCCTTTTCTCTCTCTCTCTCTCTCTCTCTCTCTCTCCCTCTTCCCCTTTTCCCTCTGCCGGGCGCGCGTTCCCCATGCGCGTCACGTCTCCTCCCCGTTCTGCCATGTAGACACCAACTCCCCCCTGATATCTCTCTTCTCTCTCCTCTCTTCCTCTTTCCCTCTTCTCTTTCTTCTTCGCTTCTTCTTCGTTTTTTTTCCCTTTGTTTCTTCCTCTTCGGGCCCTGCTTCGCTCTGCTCAATCGACCGCCGCTCGAGCCCGCCACGGTGTCGTGTCGCCCCACCACCGTGGCCAGCGAGCTTCGGCGCCATCGTGCCTCCGCCAGCCACCCCGACCGCCCCTCGCCGGCCTGCCCGCGAGGCGCGCGCAGCAGTACAGCGAGCTCGCCACCGCTGCTAGTCGTTCCCGGAGCCGGCCTAGTCCGCCGGTGCATTGTCTGGTCGCCGCCTCCGCCCCGTCGCCGTCGCCGTCGCCCTCTGCAGCCGCCACCCCTTCCCCCTTGTCTCTTCCTTCCCCGGTCTCCTCCTGGTTCGGCCCCGACGAGCCCGAGCCAGCTCGCCTTGCCGCCGCGCTGTACCGCCCTGTCGCCGCGCCGTGCCGCCTTGTAACAGCCCGAATTTTGATGTAATTTCCGGGATCAAAAAAATTTATATTAATTCGCATTTCATTTTAGCCAGTCTCGCCCAGAGCTGATCACTCTCGGGATACTAACCAATGGGGCATGGCTAACTAGAAAACGGTACGTGGACCGGGGACCCTATCGTGAAACGGACACCGATCACGAGAGACGCTGAGGGAATATTCTGGGCCAACGTGGGCCGATCGTAGAAAAGGATAATGGATTGAGTTTGGCCAAGGCCAACGATGTATAATAGGGATGCAGGTGATTCTGCAAGACCGAAAGTACACGTGGCCAACCAGTCCTAAACCTGAACTGAATGATCGTGATCCTGGAACTAATAATAATTTCTCACTCTCTCAATGATCGAGACCGTTACGACACGAATAGCCTAGGTCGATACGCGTAACTTCTAAACAGCCGCCCGTTAGTGAGAGACCCTGAAACTGAAAGTTTTGCGAGTTTTATTCACAAAATTGGATCCGGATTTCGATGTCGATTTTCGAAGGCTTAAGAGACTATTTTTGGAAATCTGACGTCATATTACGCTGGCCACAGACATTTGGGGTTAGTACAAGTAAAAATTGGAATTTCGGTCCGGGGGTGAAAAATTACGATTTTGCCCCTGTGGGTGTCGGTATTTAATTCTGAGGCCGTTTGAGGTTATTTTTCGAGGCCGACACCATTTTTGAGTGGCCACGCATACCGGGAGTCGTTTTGGACAAAAAGTGGAATTTCGACAAAAATTGAAAAAATAATATTATTTTATTCCCGGAACTTCATAGTCGATTTTCGAGGGCTTAGAAATTGAATTTTTCGATTCCGACGCCATATTATGTTGGCCACGCATATATGGAACGCGTATGTGCAAAAATTAGAATTTCGGTTCGGGATCGAAAAATTACGAAAATACCCCTAGGCCATTTTTAATTAATTCCGAAATTTGGATTTAATTTTGGGATTAACCAAGGTGAGTTAGCTTAACTCAGGTCTGGTCAGCCCTTGGTTAGGGGCAAATGACCAAAATACCCTTGAATTATTGGATTAGATCAATTTTGGGCCATTGGATTAGGGGTAAAAATGTCAATTGGTCTAGATTTTTGACACTTGGACCCCACTAGGATTAATTTTGACCAAGATAAACTCTCTCTCTCTCTCCTCTCTCACTCTCACGCAGCAGACCAGCTCCTCAGAATTTTCTCTCCATTTTTTCTCTTCCGTTTCTGCTGGTTTTGGGCGTTTTCTGTCAAATTCGGTACTGTTCACGCCGGAACAGTACCGGCCGGAGCCTCCCCCGCCGAGACAGCATCACCAGCAACTGTTTCCCCCTTCGCGCAGCCTCAACAGCCCAGGTTTTGGTCCAAAACAGCACTGTGTTTCCTCTGTTTTTACTGTTTTTCACATTTTCCAGTTTTTACAAACAGTGTCGCCGGAGCTTCGCCGGAGCTCCGATCGCCGAACCGTCGACACCCGGGCCACCAGCATCCTCATACGTCGCCGGCGCACCCTGTCCGTACAGTGTCCGTACGGAAGTTACTGTTCACTCCGTACGGAAAAACTGTTCACGCCGCGCGGACGTCTCGGCCGAGACTGGCACCTCGCCGGCGTCAGTTTTCCGGTCTGTACGTACAGTCCGTACAGAAAAGTACTATTCATCCGTACGGAAGTACTGTTCACCGCCGTACGCGTCACCGCTCCGGGAATTCCGCCGCCGGTTGCACTGTTCATTAGTGATTGGCCGCCATTCCCCGTCGTCGTGACCCTTGATTAGGTGAGTAAAATTCCTAAACTTGGATTAGGACTGATAATGCGTTTTTCTGGACTGGCTGGGATAGTATCAGTGTGAATTTTAGATTGGGTTGAGGATTGACCGATAGAAATTATTGTCGGGAAAATTGTGCTAAATCATTGAGGAATTATTGGGTTGAGAAATTGAATTAATTGATCAATTTAGGAGCCCGTTAGAAAATTACGGGGTGAGTCCGGGTTGATTGGTTGTACGTACATTGTGCTTGATTGTGATTGAATCTCATTGGTGCTCATGGTACATTACATTACATAACATGGACAAGCATTACGTATGCCTAGAGTGTGGCATGTGACGAAATTGTGCGAGAATGCGTGTCTGCCATGAGTGTGTGATCACCTAAATTACCCCGAAGCGTTATACGCTGGGTCCAGATAATAATGAATTGTGTGATCACCTGAGGACCTACGGGTCGTGACCTTCGGGTCTATACCGTCCTCATGCACTTTGAAGCAGGACGATGCCCAGTACGTCCGGAAGGCAACCATCCTCATGCACTTTGAAGCAGGCTCTGGTTCGCAAGGAGAACAGTGTTGCGCCTCATGCACTTTGAAGCATGCTAGAGACACTGGGCCAGATCGGTTGCTGCGCCTCATGCACTTTGTAGCAGGCTAGACGCACCGGCCCGTGAAAAATTGATGACTCGAGTCGTGATATTAATAAATTGGGCAGTGTGCCAGTGTGGGCCAGTGGGCCGGGATTTGCACGTGTCAAGTTCATGACATTTGCATACATGAATATGTATAGACTGGCATGCGAGAATGTGAGAATCAGTGCATAAGCATGTGATTGGCATATATGTGAATATGAGTGCCACGTATGTACTGTGAATATATGTATATTGATCTGTCTAACCTGCAGGGTCTAAGAATGATTTGTTATTGTCGATTGGTGATGTAAATATCTATTTTCCGGTCAGGAGATTGCATGTTAGCCTAGCCTAGGTTTAGGAGTTGAACTCAATGAGTTTATCTCACGGTTGTGTAAACCGAAACATTTTCAGACCCCCAGCAGTAGGATGCCGAGGTCACCACCCCTTTTTGGAATACTGCATTTTATCCAACCGTCGTTGAGCTTGCACCCCCGTGGAGACGGAGCAAAATGGAGAAGTGGCTGTTTGGTTTTTGTCAGCTGTTGGTGTTTCCTTTTGGTTGTAATGAATATATTGTGAAAAGGTTTTTATGTTAATAATATAAAGTCTTGAGTGTTTAGTTGTGCTATCCTTGGCCTCATGTGTTTTATTGTCCGGGTGTATATATTTATTTATATACGTGCTTCCGCATGTGTTTGATCTCTGATTGGGCGTTGGGTCGGCAATGCTTCCTGGGAGCGTTGCACCATAATCGACCGTGACGGGATGTTGCGTTCCAGTGGGGTACAGGGCGTGACACGCCTCGCCGCCGGTCTTCTGCCTCCCCTTCAGCCTCCCCGTCTCTCTCTCTCCCTCTCTCCCTCGTGTCTCTCTCTCTCACCCCCGACTGTCTCTCTCTCTCTCGTTCCAGCTCGCCCCGTGGCCCACCGGTCGGCCGTCCAGCCTCGCCGTCGCTCGTCGCCGCCTCGCCGCCGTCGCCACTGGTCGCCGCCCCAGTCAACCGGCCAGCAAGTCCAGCCTGGCCGGCCAGTCAACCGGTCGGCCAAGCCGGTGCCGTGCCGCCATCCTTCGCTCGCGCGCCGCCCTCGTCGACAGCCTCGCCCTCGCCGTTCCCCTCTCCACCGCCCACAGCCCTTCCGCAACAGCCCCTCCGTTTTGGCCGAGAGAAACGTGAGCCCATCGGCGCCGTCGTGACCGCTGGCTTGCCCCCGGAGCGCCGCCGTCGATCCTCACCGCTTGCCGGTGATCGACCGTCCGCTCCCGTCGTCTCGAGACGTTATAGGCGAGTGAAAATCCCTAAACCCCTAATTAGCCTAATAGTGGATTTTAGGGGTAAATGCTAGGTTAATTGAGTTAATTTGTGGTCTAATTGTGTGAGAATGTATATGGGCTGATTAGAGGACTTAATGGGGACTTAATAAGATTGATTAGGTGTAATTGGGTGGCCATTTGAGGGCTGTTTAGACACTGTTCACATTAGAACCGAAAATGGATCATTTGTCCAAGTTGTGAATTAATCGGTTCAATAGGTGGTGGGTTGATTTTGGACAATGTATCGATTAATTAGGACTCGTTGAGACCCTAAGAAGTGATACTATATTCGGGGGTTCAATGGTTAAGTTTGATTGGCTACATCGAGTCCTAAACGGATTGGGATTGTGTAATACTAAGTCGTGCCTTGAATGCCGGGTGTAAATGGACTAAAATGAAACGTGCTAGGCATGCCGACAATGAGCTGAATGAGTGAAGTTGTGATTTATGGTACTTGGCACATCGTGGCACGATAGTTAGATCGAGTCCCACGACAGGTGAAATTACATGTTAAGCCTCGATACGGTTGGAATTAAATATGTCGATGCACGTGTCTGTTGGAACAACTTGTGGCCTTCGGGTCGGGCCTACGGGTTGGGCCTTCGGGTCGGAACAACTTGTGGCCTTCGGGTCGGGCCTACGGGTCGGGATAATTTGTGACCTCCGGATCGGGCTTTCGGGTCGGAACAACTTGTGGCCTTTGGGTCGGGCCTACGGGTCGGGACAACTTGTGACCTCCAGGTCGGGCCTACGGGTCGAAATGGTTGTGGCCTTCGGTCCGGGCCTTCAGGTCGAAACAGTTGTGGCCTTCGGGTTGGGCCTTCGGGTCGGAACAAGTGGTGACCTCCGGGTCGAGGCCTATGGGCCGGTTCAATTGTTGTGGCCTTAGGGTCGTGGCCTTCGGGTCGATTTAACTGCACATTCTTTTTATATATTGATATTGAAAGTTTAGTCTGCAGGGCAGTGTAATGAGTTGGGCTATGGGCACGGGTGTATTTATATTGATAGATATACTGGTTTATTGAATTACGTATTTTATTTACCCTCTGGAGGTACACTTAGTCTAGTTTGGGATTAGCGATTTATTACTTGCTGAGTTTTCTCACGGTTGTGGTAAAACCGAATTTTCAGACTCCCGTCCGTAGGATGCCGAGGGATGGCCCTCTTTTTGGATTCCTGCAGCGAATTCAGCGAACATCTAGTGTGCACCCTTGCGGGGATGGAACGGCGTATGTTAGATTCCGTTCAGTTTTATTTGTAAACGTGGGGGAGGACTACAGCCACACCCAAGAATATGTAGCATGGTGTTATAGGGGAGCAAATGGCGTGATAGGACCTCCGATCAGGACCTTCGATATTCCAGTGGATGTAAACGGCGTTATAATTCCTCAGATGGTGAGTGGTGAAGTATCGGACCCTCCGTCTTCCCTTAGTGTGAGTTTTGAGGGTGAGACAGTGGATGGACCGGCGATCATGGTCGAGGAGGAGCAAGAGCAGCAAGTCATAGCCGAAGATATAAACCCGGTGGACGACGAAGAGGTTGGTCTTGAAGCAATGGACTTGAATGTCGATGTGGCCAGAGACATTGCTGAGGTGGGATCGGATGAGGAGATAGGAATCGAGGAGGATTCCTCTGAGGAGTCTTCAGTGCCATCCGACCCAGACTGGGAGCCGTAGTTTAGGTCTCAGTAGTAGCAGTAGAGGCTAACACCCTTCTTCTAACTGTAGCCCCTCCCGGTAGATAGTTTAACACCCCTAGGCCGCCGATCCTTTTTGTGCCTCGTGGCCCTCTTGATGTATCTTTTTGGTGAAGTGAAAAGGGGTAATGAATGTAAGTTTGTAAAGATTGTTCTTTAAGGTTTAATCTATCGTCTATTGTTATCACCAACTATTCATGGTTGCTTTATGGAATGTCTGGGTGTATATACGTCGCTTCCGCTTGCGATGCGTTTTTCTCACGTCGGGTTGAGTCGAGTCGGTGACGCATTCCTGGGAGCGTCGCACCGAATTTCGACCATACATGGATGTTCATGCCTTGTGGGGCACGGGGCGTGACATCAAATATTAGGAAGTAATTCACATGAGAGTTGGTAACCCAAAATAATTTTATTTGCCAAAAGTTGGTAAATAACTAAGCATTGGTAAATTATGTAGATAAAAATTGAGAATTAGTACAAAAGTTGCTAATTGCTGATCATAATAGAAAGCTGGTAATTCCATAAAAGTATTGAAAGTTATAAACAAAAAATCTAAAAAAGAGTCTCTGGTCATTTTTTACCAATTGCTTTCTGACACTTACTAACGCATATTAAAATTGGCCGCACAAAAAAAAAATCCTTGGCACATACCATTAGAATTATGCTATTTTAAACCCTCTAATTGTACCAAATACTATGAGTTCCCTACTTACGTCGAATCGATATTAGCTTACATGCTATGAATTTATTATTGATTTTCTGGTGTAAATTTTCTAAGTCTGTCTTCAATAGTTAATGCAAGAGCCTAATGCCTCAAAAGCCTAATATGAACATCATTTTCGTTCCATCTTCAATAACCTAAGCCTTAAAGCAATGATCGATAGTGCTTGAATGCATCAATTGTCCCCATAGCTGCTGTAATCGATTCTACGTTTCCCACACAACGTATAATTTTCGAACGAGAAGGAACAAAGTCCAAAGCCGAACCCATCAAGGGTCCCGAAACATGAATCGTCTATGGATCTCAACCATTATAGCGTTGTTTCCGTGGAAAAATCAGCACACATATCTAGCAATTGGAAAATTACTGAGCTAACTACAAAATCCTTTTCTTCTTCGAAGATGTGTTTGCTAGTTTTCATTTGCAAGAAGATCCAGCTTCAAAACCGATCAAGATTCAAGAATACTGTTCCCCCTTTGTTGTCGAGCAAAAGAACTATGCCACTGTACATGGAGTTGCACTACAAGATACTCATCTCTGTCGCGCTCATGTTGTCGCCATTGCTTCCTTCTTCATGATCCCGACAATTCCTTCTCGTGCAGAGACACGCCAAGAGCAAACAACCTGTGGAAGCGGCAATGTTGAAAGCGTAGATCGCCCAGAAGCTGTTGAGTCCCAACCTCGGTTTCTCGTTGGTGACGTTCCTCATCGTGCACTCAGGAGAGAACCACTTGTTCTCTAATCTTTTCATCTCACCGCTCTGGGAAAGTTCCATAATGGCCTCAGAGAAATTTTCAGCCAGTGGAGAGCCTTTTTGGAACACCTGCATATGGGCAGTGAAGGAGAGATAAGTAAAAAGGAAAAGCATTTGCATGGCCACTATTAGCTTATTACAATGTCTTTCTTTTTTCTCTTTCTCGCTATAGTAACCCAAAGTGAGTTTGGTGGTCGAACATTAAGCCTTGTGCTCTCACCAGGGGAATTGGATACGTGCTGCTTCTCTAGCGGCTAGTAATTTTGTGCCACTGCATCAATACCCGGTTCACGAGCTAATAGACTTAGTAAGTGTAATGTGGATAAATACTAAGGGGTTCATCCTCGATTGTCGTTATTCCCTCTATACCATTTTTATGAACTCAGACTGAAATACATGCATCAAATCATTTCCTAAAAGGATTATTCAAAGTGCTAACTGCGATTCTGTTTATATATCAGTCCTCAACTTATGTCATACTCTGTTGTGGTATTTTAGTACTCAAGCCCCTTTTTCTTTTCGACCCAGCCTATAGAGATGCAACACACAAATTTATGATGCTATTAACACTCCGAAAAATCAAGTCTACTCAGAATAACTGAACCATACTTACAAAGCCAAAACCGCCAAATCTGTAGTTTTCATGAGTGGCAACATATCCATAGCAATACTCAGTGAAGAAAGCTCTCTCATATGGGTACTCCAGAAAAAGAGCAGCGATTTTGCCTCCTCTGAATTCATCTTCATAGCTCGAAGTGTTCCTTATGTGGACGATGAGTTCCTTTGAGAACTCCAGCATGTTAGTCAGATAGTCACAGACGAAAGTATCTGGGTCACAACCCACTCTTTCTTTAGAACTTCTCAGCCATTCTATGGTGGTCACAGTTGGTTTGAGCTCCTGGAGAGTGAGTAATGAGGTGAGGCCGGCAGTATAACTCTGTGTCAAGATCAATGCTACAAAGAACTAAATCACCAGCACGATTCGAGTGAAGTTGCGATAGACTCTCTCTTCTGCAAAGGTCTCCAATGCATTAGTCTTTTATCGAAAGTTTGGGCCGAAAGGAGTGTACATGAACTATAATCAAGGAGGGAAGTTACTTACTATGAGCAAAGAAGAGAGAGGAGAAAGTGAACCAAAGAGCAGTCGAGAGCTGATTTGTCCAAGGGCCTCTGAATTCCGGATTGATCTGATGCTCCAAGAACCAAACTACCAACATGGTGTATATAAGGATGCCCCCAGAAGCAACCCACATTGTGGGAGTGAAAGGCTCGATAAAGATCAATGCCCTGTCCGTTTCTGGTTTTGCTTGGACTATCATGGAAAGCTCTGATCCTATAAACGGTTGTGTGAACTCAACAAACCGTGAGCGATTGGCCAGAATAGTTATGTCACCGACTGCAGCATCGTAGGTCTTCCATCAAGGTCATAATATGGAACAACATCAAAGCAATCCAATTTAGAAATAGGCACCGAAATTGCACCGTCGAAGCAAAACAATAGTATCAACAGGATGTGAGACTTTGACGGTCTATTAATGCAAAGTGATACAATCTTGTGAGTGAGAAAACTGATATCTGTGTGAAATGAACTTGTTGCTTCGTTTACTTTATTCAGGCTCTGATGGTGTATGTATCAGAGAAAGTAAGATTTGATACTACATAATGCAATGATGCAATAATCATGCAAGCACAGAGATGATGTGGTACTGTACCTTGTCATGAACTTTGTTAACCAATTCATCATATGTTCCGTCATGACGAAAAAACTCATACTTCAAACCATCAGGAAAATGAGAAACAGCCTTCTCGAAAACATCTATGCAAAAGCCAATGTACTTTGCATTCCCCGTTGTGTCGTCCATTTCCTCCTTCACAAACTTATCAAAAGGAGTTTTACCGGGAACTCCGATAACCAACGTCTCCTTCTCACTTGGAGTTTGTCGTTCTTGGGTCTTCAGTATGTCTGAAATTGTGTATGCGTTTCTTCTTGAAATTTGCTTTGGTACAAAACTCGTTGAGAAACTGGAATTGGGAGACCAAAGCTTAACCTCTCTGTATTCATTTCCATCAACACTTACAAGTTGGAAATTGGGTTGATGTGCCAACTGACCTTTCTCAAATTGTATTGCCCCGCTCAAACCCATGAGCCTAGTGCGCGATATTCTATTAAGCAAAAACTCAGGCATAATATCATCAGTCGGCACTGCATCTATTGCATTTTTGATGGTCATAATGCAATCGTATGCTCGAACAGCATCGATTCCAGGCTCAAAATTGAAGTTCTTTCCATACTTGTGATGGAACATATTCAAGAATTTGGCTTTGAATTCTCTATATTCCTGGTTTTTGGGACGGTAGGTGATTATTCCTATCGCACCTTTGATGGTGGAGGAGATTGCTGAATGTTCTACTGAAGTTAGAAGATTGGTGAATGGTTTTTCAGCAAATATCCAAACTGAATTTCCATAGAAGAGTCCCATCTTCTTTGCTTCTTTAAGAAAATGAGCACTTCCCTGCGCTGATAATCCTAGAACAATAAAGATGGGAGATGCCTTTCCCTTCAACGTCATTAATTTCTCTTCCAAAGACACTTCTGCTGTAGTCAGAGATGAGAATGCTTGAAGAATCAGCTGGTCCTCTACTGTCGAGCCGATTTTTCCAAGCGCTTCAGACAAAGAATTTAACAGCTTGGAGTACATAGTATCGTATGCCCCAGCCTCATATATTATTGATACTTTTTGCCTGTTATAAGAACTAACTATATCTACAATGCATCTAATATGGTCAGATTCATTGGTACTCATTCGAAACAGTGAAGGCCATAGAGTTTGCACCGTCAATGTCGGTGTTACGTGGTCTCTGGCAAAGGATATGACTGGTACCTGAGATTGATTAGCGATTTCAGCTACTAAAGTTGCTCCCTCCCACGTCTCCAAGCCAACAATAACTTGCACATTCTTCCTTTTGATCAGCTTTTCAGCTGTTAAAACAGAATAAAGGAATTGACTAAACTTCAGGATTCAAGGCAATTTTCTTTACGAATGTCTTCTACTAATAGCACTTATTTACCCCTATTAATTGGGTTTTTGGAAGAGATTATTGCAGTTATACGTTCATTATGTGAGATACATGTTTAGATCGAAGAACGTCAATTTACTGTTGTTATAACAACCGTTTGTGCAAAAGCTTAAGCTCTCGGTCATGGATCCACAATGCATACCAAGTATTATTTGGTCAATATGGATACTCTGCTTATTATTCGCAAAAAGCCCATTTTCTGCATGGAATATCGAATGAAATGATCCCGTAGTTCGAATAAATATTTACTAGTTTTTCTGCGTGAAATTGCAAATGAATTAAGAAGTTCCATAACTTTTTTACTGGATGATTTCACATAATCATTGGGTCTCTTAAATACTGAAAAGGTTTCTGTAAGGGTTTCATTGTGTATTTGAAATATTACTGAATGTAGAACTTCTAGTAAACATTCAGCACATGCAGAAAAATTGAGAAGAAAACAATAACAGATGTACATGATCGGAAGCACACTGGGGCCGATTATTTTTTACTTCTTGTGGCAACTAACACGTTTCCAACAAACAAAGCAGAAATTATTGCAGACTGCAGCTACCAAATTGAGGAAGGGCAACGAAAGACTAACCGGCTGAAATTGCTCGAAGGGGCTTCGCATGGGAGTTTATGTAATATGGCTTTATGTAATAACTTCCTGATGATGAGATGCTGTTCACGTCTTGGCATGCTATTTCGATTGCCATACGCATTTGGTCGCCGAGAAGCGAGTCCAAATCGAGAATCACGCCCACTTCGAATGTGTTCCTCTCATCTATGGCTTTGGCTGCTGCACCGGCGTAGCTTGGGACGAGGAGTGGCGAGAGCAAGACAAACAGCTTTAAAATGGACAAAATGTGTCTTGCACTCCTGCTCAATGATCTTTGAACTAAACCCATCTCGAAGACCTTAATAACTCCTCAAAAGCTAAACTGAGTGTTGAACTATATTGCTTTGCAAATGGTTGTTTTGTACTTGTCATAAAAGGGACCCATTTCACAAATCCTACATATTTATAGAGGAGAGAGAGAGAGGGAGAGAGGGATACGTTAGTGCAGTGCAAGTGATTTTCCAAGAAAATAGGGATAGGATGATTGCGCAGAGAGAGGGGCATACGTAAAGTATACGGGGTGCGTGTACCAAAAAGTCAGTGTTGATTTGGTCCGTTATCGCGAAGTCTCTCTTGGACTGAGGCGGAGAATCAATGGACAGTATTTGCGGACTTCTAAGATTTGAATGTACCTCAACTTTGAGAATAGACCAAGTCACTGCTTTGTTTTGATGGCATTAAGAATCCACTGGACCGGAATTTTCAAACCAGAATCTTCTCATCCTAGAGCCTTCAATTAGCGTTTAAGAATGCTGCTACTGGTTCCAACTTTCGAGCGATGTGTGGTATATTCCTTCAATACTAGATGATAGCGAGAAAATATTAGGTGGTCCGGGACAGCCAAGTCAGCGTGGTCCCGGACCACTCATGAAGCGCCACGTGGTCCACGTGGCGCTTGTGGGGCCGGCTCGCCCGGATGGAAATTTTGCACAAAAAAATAATATTCATTATTTCTCCTTAGCCATGCACGCTAGCCCCTCTCTCTCTCTCTCTCTCTCTCCTCTGCGCGCATTTATTTCTTCTCTCTCTTCTTCTCCTTCGTTTTCGCATCGAAGAGAAAAAACCACCGCTCTTTACTCTCTGGCTTTCAAATTTATTTTGAATCTCTGCGATTTTGCTCGGCTTTCTCGTTGCTCCGGCGCTCCCTCTGTGGCGTTGTTGCTGCTCCGGCGATCTTTCGCTCTCTGCTCAGTGCCATACCATCGAGAAAGGCGCCAGCCGCAAGCAAGGTTCCCTCCTTCTCCTCTTCCCCCGCACCTGGATTCGTCGTCGATCCATTTTTTTGTGTGCCCGCGTTGAGCAGTTTTGGATTGGTCTTTTTCTTTTACTTTTCTCTTTGGTGGTGGTGGGTTCGGTACAAAATGGGGGGGGAGAGGGATTGCCCTTCTGGTTTTTTGCCACCATTGTTACTGCAAGTGAAAACAAACCCAAGCATGATGCTCTGTTCTAAAGGGGCTGCTACTTAATTTGCTTCGTGCTCTAGTTTGAAGGTATGAAGGGATGATAGCTCCGAGCCAAGGGCAAGCGGCATTTCTGACATTCTGCTCCTGCATTAGCCTCACTAGCGTTGGCCTTGTTCGTACAAACTATTCTGGACATTGGTAACAACTGGTTTTGGATCATTGCATTGAGCCCCTTAGCGTAAGTGAAGGTTTGTTTTTCGTTGAAGAGTCCGATTTCTAGTGTTCCTCATTTCTGAAGAACAAAAATCATCTGTGAATATGCTGAACCCTTGATATGATATTTTGCAGTGGAGCACACTATTGGATGCGGGCATTGTGGAAGGAGCAAATTAAGGTAAAGATGATGGTGGCAGAAGACGGATGCTATCGGAGATCGTTGAGCAGATGAGGAAGGAGCTTTAGCTCAGTGAGAAGGGAATGGTTTATGTAAAGGGCATATTCGAGAGATGACCAACACCCCAACACATCTGATGGGGTGTTGGTCATCCAATGCTCGAAGCAATACTTACTGCAGGGGCACGCTATTACTAGGAAGATTAATTTTGATGGTAAGGTGGATATAATGCAGACTCTGCACAACCTAAATGAAGGTATGGGATTTTCTTGTTTGTTAAATGCTGGATTCCCAAAAATGGTTCACTCATATAGCTCATGACTATCTAGATGAGCTGCCTCAATTTGAACAAGCCTGGAAGAAAAATGCTAGAAAGCATTTGCCTGGTTGGAGCAAGCATTTTGATGGCCATGTTGGACGGGGTGAGTATTACTGCGAGATTTTTTTTTTCCAGCTGCATCTTTTGTGTTAATGACAAGCAAAGCATGAATGTTTCAATTTCTTACTACTATTAGAGACAGGTTGAATTCTGTGGTGAATTTGTTTTGCCGTTAAAGGCCTTAGCGTAACAATCTCAACATTTTGGTTGAATGTTTCGTCACTTGTCTTGTGAGGGTGGTGTTCTTGTTTCTAATATTCGCCTTTTGTTGGTGCCAGCCACAGTCAAGCATTGCCTTTGTCGGACAAGGATCATGAAGAGAGGGCAAAAAGATGTGAATTTGTGTCTGAGCTATTATGATCCATCGTCATCGATGATAATTTATGAGTAGGTGCAGAATGGCGAGTGATCTGGAGCTTACATGACCGAGAATTCGGCCCTACAATCTTTATGGTTGGCCTGGGGTGAATGTGTTGTTTGCTAATGTATTAAAATAGGAAGCAAGGGAACAGGGTGTATAAGCTAAAATGTAATTCTTTGCTTGTCAACTTCGGTTTTGACCCGAGGAAACAATGCCGTGCATAGCTCCTGTGTGATGCTTGGACCTCTCAAAAGTAACGATATTGAAGAACTTTTCTTTACGTCTATGTACCATGTATTATTCATAAACATATTAAAGCACTATCGAAAAAGCAAGGAATATTGAGTGAGAATCACTAAATTTTGTTGTAGTTAGGACTTGGAAGTAATAGGAATGGAGTGGGGGTAGGATTTTCATGGCACTAAGCATCGCATTCAGGCATTGTTATATTCATTCAAGTGGAAAGATACCATCAGTCAATGCTAGTCTCGCTTTATGATATCTTCCTCTGTTTCCAATGACCAAAATAAGACCAAATCATAATGCATAGGAACGAGAACATTCCATGCCACATTTAAACTTTTGTCTAGGTTCGAATCCGAATTTACTCTATGAGAAGTGAGTTAGCCACTCCTGTGCAATTGAATTAGATGGGCAAGAGAGAGGAGAACCGCCTAGGAAGAAAAAGAAAGTACTATTGAGATTGATTAACCCACGTCTTCCAAAAATAGGACCCCTCCAATCAAAAAATAAATATCATCAATGTAGTCACAGAAAAATGGATCCTCTTGGGACCACGAACAATTATCAGTATGAACAAAACCTCCCTACGTCTCATCTAAATCCCCCCAAAATTAAGGATGGACGTGCAAAAAATGGCAGCCCATGTTTATCAATTTGTAGAGACCTAAACTTAACCAACGCAGTGGTAGTCTTGTGTACATAATGTTTTGGGTTACATCTCTGACGAAAACATCAAAATATGTTGAGCAAACTTCTCTCATCAGACTTGTTTGTCCAATTGCCATTTTGTCTATGTGGGAATATAAGGATGGCAGAGGGATCGTGTAGACCTCGCTCCTCCTGTGCTCAAGGCCACAAGCAACCAATACAGTAAGAGTGGAACACCTCGCTATTGCCTTAAACTCACCATAACTTGCATCAACGATTATATCGATTATGGGTGTCAAAACCAAATAAAATACCCAAACTGGAACACAAACCGACCTGAACCGATTCGAAGTTTTGGGTATTTTCGGGCTAGGTCAACTTCATGTTCGGTTATTAGCTAAGCAAATGGGTATCTCAATGATTTCGGTTTGGTTCGTGTTTAGAACACGAACCGAACCAAAACACATTTTTATTTTTAGAACCGAAACACATTTCTCTTTGTAGCACTGTCGTTCAACTTCGTCATCCTCCAAAATGTGAAATCACCCGCCGTCGTCAACTTCGCTCTCCTTGGTGACTTTGCCTCCGTCCTCCTCATCTACTCTGCCGCCGTCATCCGGTCCAAGGAGCTCACGAGTCACCATAGTCCATCTTAAAGTGGTGTCACTAGATCAACGATTAAACCGGCAAAATTTCAAGTCTTCATTTGCATTTGTGTCTTTGGTAGATAACTTGATAAGTACATCAAGCAAAGATGCATACTTGCATCAAATCCAATAACTTTCAAGCAAATGACGGGATAGCATGATGTAATTCCCGGGCAAATCCATGACAAAATCGGTAAAAAGCATGGTTTCAAAGCATCCTGACCCGTAATAAGCAGAAATCGAAACAAGAGAACGGAGACAAGAGACAATCAGAATCCCCGAATCCAGATACAATTGAGGACGATGAAAACCAGGGATACATGGGAAGCATCACTTTAGATAAAACAAACAATAAGCACCAACCTTCGAATCAATTGTAACATCATCAAATATTAGTTTGAACCCAAAAAGACCCGAAACCCAACCTGGTTTTTGCGTTTCGGGTCATGTTCGGTTCGGGTCAAGAGTCCACATATCTTTTTTGATTCGGGTCGAGTCGGGTAGTGTGGAGACTAGACCCAACCCGACCTATTGACACCCATAGGTGTAACTTAACCTTAATTTATAATAAAAATCTAAAACCCGAACCCGAACCAACTCGACCCGATCATGTGGTTATGTCATGTTCGGGCTTTGTTTCGGGTCGGACCAAGTACACATATTCATTATTTTGGGTCGGGTCGGGTATCATGAAGATCCGACCCGACCCATTGACACCCCTAATATCGATAAGTTCACAGGCAAGGCACCTTGCGCACCAAGGAAAAAACAAATGCAATAAGCACATGAAAGAAAGCATTATAAAGAGAACAAGCACGGGATTCTAGAGCATAAAATGTATAATAATAGAACCAAAAATCTAGTAGAACATATATAACTCGCATACCTAAATCAATTTCTCTCAAAAGGCTTTTGACCATTGATTGCAATTCCTCTTTTGCTCTACGAAAATGGCTATCTTCACATCCTGCATAAGGAGATGCAGCCCCATCAGAACCGAGGCTAGATCGGCTGCTGGACTGATGATGCTGGTCAGGAACTATAGTTGAGCTCATCCCTACAAGTTCGTCCAGAAGTGCTCGGCCAGAACTACTGGGAGTTCTTCTGGACCACCATCTCAATCGCTACGCAAAATTTCACCACTGTCTACCGCCCGCATCCACCCTCGATTATGACTCCAGAATGATGCGTAACATACAAAATGGAATACCAGTAAAGTGCAGTCAAGTATCGTAAAAAAATCAGTATTCAAGAGTCCCCGGTTCATGAGGAGGCACCGGACACGACTCTAAAAGGATAAAAAAAAAAAAGCATATTGAACCACGATGACCAAAAACGTTAGCGAAAGATCATTAAGCGAACCTGATCACCACGCATTCGAAGCGACTCAAAATCGGACCTTGGTTCAAACATTCTGTCAAACACATGGTGCGCAGTGGACGTTCGAGCAATCAAAAACTTCAAACGCGCACCAAGACTTGAAAGAGACCATCAAAACACACTTGTCCAGCAACATACAGCCGTAACAAGTTCAAATTCAATCAACTCAGGATTAAATATTTCCATCTTTAAAAGGATCGGAAAAAGGGTAAAAAGAAATCAATGCTTCCAACGTATCTCAGTGTTCGATTGGCCGCATTGGCAGAGATGTAGAACCAAGCAAACCATTAAGGCAATGCAAGTTTCATCATCCGTACCTGAGTGAAGTGAAAATGGGATCCCCAGATCTGGGTCCCGGATCACCTAATATTTTCCTCGTTGATAGCGTCTCTTGTTAATGTATTCTAGATTCGTCAGTCCTGTCAATTAAGGTTTGGTAGGATTTCGATTGAAGCGGTCATGTAGGGATGTGGGGGTACTGTTCGTGCGCCCCGTGACCCCTAACTCTGATGAACAGTGGGTTTACACCTGATGTCCATCAAACACTCAACCCAGAGAAACCCCTTCTCTCCTCTACCCAACCAGATGCTCCAAACCCGACCTCAAGATGCACAGGGAGCTCCGGCTGCCATTGCCGCGCTTGTGCAGTCACCTCGGGTCCTCGCACCACTGCTCCTCCGACCATCAGGCAGGGATAGGGCACAGAATATCAGCCAAAGGGATAGAGGGGAGAGAGGGGGAAAGTGGCAGATAGCATGGACGGATGGGATTTCCTCTATGCACGCTAGCACTTCTTTCGCAGTGTAGACATGGAATACATGCAGGAGATGCAGTAGCAAGGTTCAAAAAATGAAAATTGTAGCTGTTCTAACAATTTTAGAAACGCAAAATAAAGAATTTGAACCAGAACTCTTTGTTACATCAGTCTCGGAGTGACAATTATGCAATGTTTCCGGCAAATATTGATAGGAATTTAGAGAAATTAAACTATTTCAAATTGTCAACTAAAATCATGTGTTGTCTACTATGTGTCATTTATAAAACGTTTTGAGGTGCCGCGCAACAAAACAAGCGGTGAATTAGGGGGTTGAATGCTTGTCATGTATACAGAAGACTAGACTGAATATAAAATAGGGATATGTGCACTACAACTCCTAAAACTTATCACAAAAGTGAAATCGAGTCCTAAAACTTTTAAAAAGTGCAAACAAGTCCTAAAACTTGTCACGAAAGTGCACTTGCGTTCTAAAACTTTTAAAAAGTACAAATAAGTCCTAAAACTTGTCACAAAAGTGCAAATAATTCCTAAAACTTTCAAAAGTACAATCAATGGAAGGGCTTGATTGAATCAATTTAACAAGTTTTAGGATTTGTTTACACTTTCCTGACAAGTTTTAGGACTCGTTTATACTTTTTTAAAGTTTTAGGATTCAAGTGTACTTTCGTGACAAGTTTAGGACTTTTTTGCACTTTTTAAAAGTTTTAGTACTCAATTATACTTTCGTGACAGGTTTTAGGACTTTGAATGTATTTATCCCTATAAAATACTAAGAACAAATTTGTAAGTTTTTATATTAAAGAAATCGCCACTTGGAGGCGTTGAATAGTAACCATGTCCATGGGCAACCACCTCACAACTACACATTACACAAGCGCGGAGAGGGATAGAAGGATGATTGCTGTCGACTTGGCGACCGCAACCATCATGGTACCACTTGGAAACATAGCCTTGATGGCTTAATTATTGTTCACGTTGGCTGCCGTCGTTCTCTCTCCCAAGTTAAACCTAAAATTTGACCGTAGTGGTCTCGAGTCACGAGTTTGATGCGGAATAATCTCTACGAAGTTCCGTTAGGTAGGAGAATCCTAATATAAATTTATTGAAACTACGAAAAAAATGGTGGTCTCCACCTTCCTTAGCCTAAAGCAGAATTCCAGTATTCTCTGTGCATGGTAATTTTCTAATATGATCAGTAAATTTCAAATCTTGTTGGTAAAATTGTGTAGCTACATAGTGATTTGTTGGTCAAATACTCTGATAGTGTAATTATCAACTACATAAGCGATTTATCAAATTTGAATGCGATAGTAAGTTATCGTTCTTTTTAGAAAGTCATCGCTCTAGCAAAAATGTAGAGGTGAAAATTAGTAAGTTATAGTGGAAATAACTAATTCTGCTTATAAGGTAGTAGGTTACTTACAAAATAAGAATTACCAACTTCAAGTGGAACGTAAGTTATCCACTTAAATTTTTTTACTTAAAATGATATGTGGCAGTGAAATTGATCACTCACCGACATAAGTCTGCTTGCAAGTTAACTTACCAACAAAGTAGGAAACTTACTATAGGAAATAAAATAGAAGTCGGCAACTTACAATTGAAATAAGTAAATGACCAACATACACTCGCTCTTATTAGCAAGTTACCCACAATTTGAGGAATTTACCAACGCCAAATTAAATATATTAAGTTGTAAAATCTTTGCCATGGAAGTTATTAAGTTCAGGTGAAACTCGTAGCTGGTCAAAATGTGCTCCTTATGTGATCTATCCCTTCGGTCACCGCACCGGAGATGCTAGGGATAAGGAGCAACAAGAGAAAGTGTGTCTTGTCCTTCTTCTGCTAAATGAGCTTTGAGATTCCATATTGCTTTGTTTGTCAGAGAGAGAGAGAGAGAGAGAGAGAGAGAGAGAGAGAGAGAGAGAGAGAGAGAGAGAGAGAGAGAGAGAGAGAGAGAGAGAGAGAGAGAGAGAGAGAGAGAGAGAAGTTGGTGGGTCAAGATTTTCCAAGAAAATAGGATGTGAAAATTGCTGCAGGCTGTTACGCCCCGAACTCTACAGCGCGCGAGCATCCCAATCGAGGTTGATCCAGTGTAACGTTCAAGGACGCGTCGCCAAATCCAAAACAGAGAACAAGGCACATGCGGAAGCAATACGACCTTCGAACAATTTTAAAACCGCATAACCAAGGATAGCCACACAAAAACCAGCATGAACAAATATACACTTGCATTGGCAGGGAGAACATATACAATATTCATGTACAACATGAACATCAAAAATCAAAAGCGGGTCAACATCCCCTGACTAGCTATACGGGACCTCAAAAGATCGAAGGGGTCCGTAAGTCCCTGATACTCCACTCTATGCACATGTGGGCCTGGTCCAGCTGCTCTCCCGCATCAATCCAAACTGCAGTCAAGTATCTAACATATGTATCTAACATATGTATCCCCGTTCCCTGCGAGGTATTCTGTCTCCTCCCAGTTTATCCGGTAAGGGATCCCAAAACGAATAGGCACTGTGGACATCTCAAGGTCGGGGGTCTGAAAAGTTTAGTTTATAGAACAGTGAGAATAAATCTCAGCGAGTAGGCCTCCTAAACCTAAACTAGGCTAACATGCACCTCCTGATTAGCACTAAATAATACACAATCCAGAATATAAATGACTTGGGCTCTTAGGCCCAAATCTAATACTTACTTGGCCCTGTAGGTTAGACGATTACAAATCACAATAATAACACAGAATTCGATCGTGGCACATGCACAACATCACTTGGTCACAACGCATGTCATGTATATGCTTATGCTCATACTCGTGCTCATGTCTCATCAATGCACTTTCGCACACTTGCATTCTTGCACACTTGCAATTTATCAATTCTCTTTCGATCCATGTATAACGCATCAAGTTCGACCCGCGTAAAACGCATCAGGTCTATCACTTCGAGATCGATCTCTAGCCCGCGTAAAACGCATGGGGCTCATGACACAAAACCCGTGTAAAACGCATCAGGTTGGCCATCTTCCGGTTGTTCGGGCATTATCCCGCGTAACACGCCTCAAGACGGGTTCAATACCCCGCGTAAAACACATCAGGGTTTTATGTGTTTACACGTACACAATCACCAGTTATTATCTGAACCCCGCATAAAATGCATCAGGGCATTTTAGGTGATCATATGCTCATGTCATTCGTGCATACTCGCATATGTACATGTTATATCAATGTTCGAGATGCACACTCATGGCCATAACGTTCACACTTGGGCATATAAGAAATTCACAATGAGCATTCAATTGCACAACACCACTTGTTCAATTCACAACGCAATATGCTCAATTTACACCATACATATTCAATTTAATGAATCAATATGCCAAATCAATTAATTAATTCAAATCAGCCATGGTACATCATCGGCACACGAAAATTACGCAATTAAGCCATTAAGCTTGCACAAGTCTAAGGTCCACCAAGCCTATCCTTTCTCGGCCACATAAGTACTCAATCCTAGCAGCACATAACCACTACCAAGCCATAAACAATCAGCCACTTAATGGATAAATCAAGCACACATGGCCATTCACAATTAATCCTCAATTTCGCTGAACAAAGCTGGATAAATTCCACTATGGCTAGCCACAATCAGTCCCCGCTAGGTTTCCAATCCACCTCCAAATCATCATATTAGGCTCCCAAATCCACCATATAAACAGCCACTATACGGCTAGATTGTTGCACCCATTAAAATCCGCATTTAGACCATGATTAATCAACATAATAATCCAATCAAGCCTACACTAGTTGATCACCAACCAGATCACCTTAGGCCACTAAATCACCACCAAATCACCACATTAGGCCACAAGAATCACCATGAAAACAGCCACCACTCGGTCCAAAAATTACACCCGCCTAATTCACATTTTTGCCTGAATCACGGCTTCCATGACCAGCCACCACGCAGCACCTCATAGACTACTAAACCTCATTTAAATTATCACACTAAGTCACTAAATCAGCCACAAGATCAGCCCTAAACATTCTTCACAAATTAACCCCTAAAACTTATCTAGAAATGTACATTAGCCTAGCTAGGGTTTAGGGTTATACTCACTTGGATTCCTAAGCTCCTAACAAAGCTGAGCAAGTGGGGAAAATGGGTGGGCTGAGCTGAGGTACGGCAGCGCACGGCAGCTCCTTGGCGACGCAAGCGATGGTGGCTCCTTGGAGACGCAAGCGATGGCGGCTCCTCGGCGGCGGTTCAAATGGTGGAGGGGAGGCGATGGTGCTGGACAGAGGCGCAACGAGAGAGAGAGAGAGAGAGAGAGAGAGAGAGAGAGAGAGAGAGAGAGAGAGAGAGAGAGAGAGAGAGAGAGAGAACGGAGGCCCTGGCAGGCGGAGGCGGCGGCACTCCGGCTGCCGAGAGGGAAAGAAAACGAGAGAGAGTGATGAGTGGGAGGAGGGGGCTGCCGGTTGAGGTGAGGGTGAATTGAGGGAGAGAGAAAGACAATGGGAGTGTATAGGCACAAATGGGTTTAGTGGGTTAGGTGACCAACCTTCCTTAATGTCCATCTTGTCCCTAATCCAAAGGCTATGATCAATATTTGCTAAATATCTTGGGGGCACATTTGTCCATCATTTCCAGCATTATTGGGCTGAAACAAGCTAATATAAAACCCTAAAATATTTCCAATTAACTCCAAAATTCGGAACACTATAATTAGGCCTAGGAGCAAAACAGTAATTTTATAGTCCCGGGTCAAATTTTCAATTTTCGACTCTACTGATTCCAAATATGAGTGGCCACACTTGTACGGCATTGTCCTTGCAAAATAGTCGCGTATGTCCACAAAATTCGACACTGAAGTCCGTACTCAATTCCACAGTCGATTTCACCCAATTTGCGATTTTAGCGTCTCTCACTAACGGACGACTATTTAGGGGTTACGTGTATCGACCTAGGGTTACTCGAGTCGTGAAGGTCTCGATTCCCAAGAGAACGCGATGATTTATCTCTAGTCCCGAGGGTCGTGATCGTTCGGAATAAGTTTGGGATCGTTTGCCACACGCACTCTCTGTTGTGCGAAATCACTCGCGATCCGATCGTACGTCGTTGGCTAAACTGAATCCGTCACTCTTCTTAAATCTGCTCACATTGGCACAAAATATGCTCTTGTCGTTTCTCGGAATCGGATTCAATTCACGGTCGAGTTCTTGGATCCACGTACCATTTTTCCTAGTTAGCCATTTTCTATTGGTCAGTATCCCGAGAATGATCAGTTTCAGGCGAGACTTACTAAAATGAATTCAGGACGTTACACAAGCAATGTACACGTAACAAAAAGTCAAGTCGATTTGGTCTTTTTTGGACTGAGATGAAGACTAAATGAAAGTACTCCAACGGCAAGGGAGGGCAGAGTAGCTGTTACATGCTTGATGATGCCAAGAATTACGCATGTCCCGTAATGAGGTATTGTCCGCTTTGATTCGTAGATCTCGAGTTTTGTTCTTATTAAAATGACTTGTTAGGTGAGGGGGTGAGTCCATGCTTAAAATTCATAATCATCCTTTTGATTACGGGATTGTGATAAGGAACGATAAATTCCACATTGATTGAGAGTAGGGGCTCACTAGTTCCGTCATGAGGGTCCTTTTGATAAGGACAAAATCGTGAGACCCATGGGCTAAAGCGAACAATATATCGCATGATAAGAGGTACACTCAAACTTTGATATTATCAATGCGAAATTGAATCTGGACCGTCATATCTAGTGGGACATATGTGAAATCAACACGAGACTTACTAATATCTAATGGTTCATAATTTAATTTAGTACATATACTAAATTCATGCAATAATTTCTCGACACAAAAAGGGGATGGGGCTAAAGTGTGCCCTCGGCCTACACATTTTACTCTTTTTACAAATTATAAGAACCTTAATAATCACATTTAGACTCTCACGAAAAATGAATGATTTGAAAAATATTTTCATAAAATGATCACTTGTATTGTTTGAAATAATTAGTCAATGAAATTTTTTTTCATTAAAAATTTTTGTGGATGATGAAAATATTTTTTGTTTATTTATTTTTGTAAACTATACAACATCATTTCTAAAAAATATTTTTTTAAATCATTCATTTTTTGCAAAACAAGCGTATTTGTACGCTTTAGAAATGAATCTTTTCGTAGCCTCTCTAACAATCTTGGTATAGGTACACACTTTCATCTATACTAAGTAATATCAATGAATCTTTGGGCCAAACTCAATCATTCTTGGTACAGATACACCTTTTCATTTATACCGAGTAATCTCTCTCTCTCTCTCTGCGCGCTTGCGTCTTCTGTTTTCTTTTCCATTTACAGCTTATTATCTAAATTAGTTGGCATGTTGTTATATTTTGTAGATTATGACATTCGATGATTCTAATAATAATTCCACTTTTGTATCTTTAATTAATTTATCAAGTGTGGAGTTACTTAATTCTCTGATTGTTTTATTCTTGATATGATATTAATGCAATCTGTAAGCTACTCTCTTTGTGTTTTAAAGAAAGAAAAGGAAAAATGTTCAAAAATCTCTTTATCGGTTCAAATTTTAATTTCATATCACGCTTATCATCAATACTCGCTGATATGAATTTTTATTGATCCTGTAACATTGTTTTGGTGGCATTATAGGCTTTGCACTTCACTATTTTTCCAAAAATACATCACTGGCGGAGCAAATTTTTTTCTTTTTGAATGGAGAGCAGCCTAAGCCATTGAAAAACCCAGCTAACGTTAGATTAAACTTGGTGAAATAAATTTTAAACTCATATTATGTACAAGAAAGTATTATTGTATGGGTAAATGTATAACGGAAATTGTATGGCAATTTATTATTATACGAAACTTCTAAAATTCTTGTGGACTTTGAGGATAGACCAAGAAATTGTTTGCTTCTATGACCCCTAGGATTCCATTGCACTCAAAACTTTCAAAGTACGCGGAGTCTCCCCATCCTGGAGCTTCGTTCACGTTAAAAATATTTGGTTGCAAGTTTCCAAAGATTTTATTCCTCGGACACTAGAAGATAGTGACTTGACTTTAGCCAAAAAAAGAACATAGCGGCTTGATACTATTTTTAAATTCATCGGTCAGTCGTGTCACTTCACGCCTCTAGAATATCGAAGTAGGTTGATTGAGTCACCATTGACTCCACTAAAAAAATCTTTGAAATGTCTTCTCAAAAGGAGACTTTCATTTTCCTTTTCTTTTCAAGCTTTTCAAATTTTTTTAACAGGTGCACTTGTTAAACACATAGAGAAAATTTGTCAATATTAATGCACTATCTTTTTCTCATATTATGTATAACAATGAATTGAAAATGAAAATATTTCTTTATTAAGTTGGTTAACTAGTGTCTCGAGCACACTTGTCTTCAAGACCATTTTCATTTTTAATTTACTTAAAACGATATAACTTGACAATTTTGGGATATAAATAAGGGGCAGTAACACCAATGGTTTCTATAAATAAGGAATTGTGAATTATATGGACTGAGCATGTGAGGAGTAGGAAAATTCAACAAAGCATGGGGAACAGTGGCCGAAAATCACATAGGAAAATAGAGATTCTGAGCTTTAATTGAGATGGGCTAAACCCATATAATTTGGGCTGTAATTTATTAAAAGTTTAGCGCTTAATTGAGCCCACAAGTGAAATTAAACTTGGCCAATCCCACGGGGAGTTAAGGCTGCGCATGACAACTTGCCAAATAGTATTTGATTCTGTTTTTTTGTTTTCAGAATCAGTTTGGGAACAGAAATGCATTTGTTTAATTTTTTGATGCTGAACACAATTTTGTCAAAAATTGTTCCTAGAATCAGTTTTCAAGAATAAAAAGAAAGTAGCTTCTTGATTCTGGGTACAATTTTGAGAATCAATTTTTTTTTCTTCTTTCTTTTCTTGGTTTTTAATGTAGCTTCTTATGTCTGGCCCGAGAACCGCCCTCGCTGGATCTGACAAGAATAAAATATTTTAATAAAAAATATCATTATTAATAAATATTATTAAAATAAAAAAAATTTTAACGGCCATGGCTGGTGACCAGGCCATGGCCAAAAAAAAGAAAAATATATTTTTTTAATAAAAATATTTTAATGAAAAATATTTTTAACAAAAAAATATTTTATCTACCATGGTCGGTGACCAGGCCATGGCAAAGCAAGAAAAAAATATATTTTTAATAAAAATTTTTTAAGAAAAAATATAATTAATAATAAAAAATATTTTACTGGCCATGACCAGCGACCAGGCCATGGCAAAAAAAAATAAAAATGTATATTTTTAATAAAAATATTTTAATAAAAAATAATATTATTAAAAAATATATTTACAGGCCATGGCCGGCGATCAGGCCAAGGCCAAAAAAAGAAAAATATATATTTTTAATAAAAATATTTTAATAAAAAAATATTTTACTAGCCATGGCTGGCGACCAAGCCATGGCAAAAAAAAGAAAAATATATATTTTTAATAAAAAATATTGTTAATAAAAAAATTATTTTATCGGCCATGGTTGGCGACTAGGCCATGGCCCAAAAAAATAAAAATGTATATTTTTAATAAAAATGTTATTAATAAAAAATATTATTAATAAAAAAAATATTTTACCGGCCGTGGCCGGCAACCAAGCCATGGAAAAAAATAAAAATATATATTTTTAATAAAAATATTTTAATAAAAAATATTATTAATAAAAAAATTATTTTATCGGTCATGGCCAGCGACTAGGCCATGGCCAAAAAAAAGAAAAAAAATACTTTTAATAAAAATATTATTAATAAAAAAATATTTTGCCGGTCGTGGCCGGTGAGTAGACCATCGCCATGAAGGAGGAAAAGAAAGAAAGAAAAGAAAAAAAGAAAGAAATATTAAAATATTTAAAAATATTATTAATAAAAAGAAATTTTGTGACGTTACCAAACGCATTTCTGTTCTTTTTCTATTCCGGGGATGGAATTTTGGGCCGTTAACAAACGCCTTAAAATGCCTAGAATTAATTTCGAGTACAGAATAAAAAAAAATCATTTTTGAGCAGAATCTGTTTCCGAACACAAAATCGTTGTCATGCGCAGCTTAAGTGGCCAAAAATTACAAGGAATAAGAGGAGGAATTGAGCTTTAATTAAGATGGGTTATGCCCATGTGAGCTGGAATTAATGAGAAGGCTTTAGTTTTAATGAAATACGGCCCGCTAATCCTTTAATAAAGCTGGAATTAGGCCCATTCAAGATAGTTAAACCTAACGCATAGCATTGTAAATAGATGCTTATGCCTTACAAGAGGTCGGCAATTGAAAATTGAGAGCGCATACAAAGAAAAACACATAGAGAAAAGAGGGAGAGAGAAATAAGGTTGTGCATGGTCTAGGTGGGTGGTTCCCACCTTGAAACCATGAACTGTCCGCTAAGGATCAGTTCTAACAAATTGGAACCGAGATCTGCCCGTTGGTTTCATAGATCCATCCAGAAATCGGACCACCAATCTAGTTTGATTTCTAGGTGAGTCCAAAGAACCGACGGGGAGGCAGAGAAGGGGTAGAGAGGGGGCGGAGGAGGATGATGCAATCGACATTAAAGAAGAGATTTTTTCCCTTTTGCCTCGTGCAACCTCAACACTTCCGATTCCCTTCCTCGCTTTTCAATCAAAATAAAGAAGGGATTTTTCTCCAAATTTTCCACTTTGTCTCTTCTTCCTCCTCCTCTTGTTCTCGCTCTGTTCTACTTGATTTGCTTGCGATTTCACTCCATTTCAGTACGTCTCTTGCAGCCTTTGACTTTCTCTCAACAAACGACCCTCACCTTAAACTAACACCCCCGCTGTCCACTCCTATGTTTTTCCTCCTTGTTGGCTTCCTCTCTCTTTATTTAAAACCTTCCATTCTCCTCCGCTCCTGCATCCTCACTGCATGTGACGCCATGAACAAGCGAGAGAGACCGCTCCAAGAAGCCACCGCTCAACCCATTGTCCTGTAGAGGAGAAAGAACCCCGTCTTTCTCTTCCTCTCTCCTCGAGTTCTTCTACCGCTCCATCGACGAGTCCAACGGCCAGGAGCACGCCAATCCTCCGTTCCCAGAGCCGACCTGATTAAGAAATAGGGCACCCACAAGACCTACATCTCTCTGGAGAGAGAGAGCATACCTTGGGGAATGTGAGGATTTGTGAGGACGTGAAAAGAAGTGACGGGAAAAGATTGGCATGGGAAAGATGAGAGAGAGTTTTTAGGGTTTTTGAAATTTTTAACATTAAAATCATAAAATATATAAATATATATGTACCGGTCCGGTTCGGGTGAGCAGATCGGTAGTCACCAGTTCTAGTAAATCAGAACTAGGAACTAGATCATTCCTCATGAGAATTGTCAGTTCTGGGCCGGTCTAATCCGGTTTTGAGCAGTTCTCGGTTCTTTTGCAGAGAGAGAGAGAGTCTCGGCCACGATCTCTGGTGGCCCGAGCCATCAGCTGCCACCGATCGCTGCCACTCCTACCTTGCCATCCCGTGCTGCTATCTTGATTGACCCATTTGCATCGAGCTGTGATAGGTTGCTACTCTTCCTACCGACCGACGCAACAAAGCCCTCCCTCCAACGACATTGCTACTTCTTGTCCAGCTGCGACCTCAACTAGCTGAGGAGCTTCTTCCTGACATCTTCTCTGCTCCAGCTCACTATGCTTCTAGCCTGCAATCGACGGCCTGTTGTTTCCTTCTCCACCCAGCTACGCTGCTATTTTCTTGATTCGAGCTGCAACGACCTCTTGACGTGAAGCTGCCGTCTGCAATAACAACAAGGCCTGCACCAGCATGTCTTCCACCCTCACCGACGCTCCTGTCTGCGACTCGACCTTACCACTTCTGCTTCCCTGCACCGTGACGATGAGTTGTTGTCCTTACGTAATGGGTTCCTTACCAAGCCAAGTGGTCTAATTCTCTATTTGTGTAGGTTTCCTGGTAAGACATCACTATTTGCAGCCTTCCCGACGATCCCCGCCTAGCCATAGTGGGCCATACCGTCAATCACCGAGACGACGAGCAACCTGAGCTTCACAGCGATGATTTCTCCTTGATTGAGTGCCACCAAGAGCCCCTCACCAGTTGCACCACCACCGGCCACCACCATGAGCCATCCGTCGGTCTCAAATTTGGAAATCAAATCCTCCAAAATAGGTGATAATCCTCATTTTATTTGAATTACACATTTTAGTGCCTATTTTAATTGGATTGTTATCTAACTTGAATTTTCAAGATTGTAGGCATTATCCAATTACAATTATTTCCTAATTTGACAATGTGCTCATGGTCGGTAGTTCAATCTATAACAATGAGATAGGATTATTGACTGCATAGAAAATTGGAAACTTAATCCTTAAGCCCTAGGACAAGAGTGACGGTTTTATTTGTCACCAAATTTGAGTTGATCAGAATCCCTAATGCTTATCTTTTGCGATTTGGAGCTAATCTTTTGCCATGAATGTTTATAATGTTTGATATGTATCCTATCCAAAACATACCAAAAAGATTAGATAAGATTAGAATAGATCTTTAGAATAGATTCTAGACAAGACTCCGTGATAGATGAGGCTATTTTTCTAGATAAATTGCATGCTAGGATAGGGTTTATCTAGTCAAGATAGGTTTCCATTCGAAATAGGATTTAACCTAGTTTATTTTCTAGTTTGAATTGAATAATATCGCACTCTAGATATTTTTTTTTATTGATTATTAATTATGAATTTTAATTAAAAAAACACAAAAATAACATGTGCATGTCATATAAATTTAGTTGCATCATCCGTGCAACATTATTTGCTGTGCCATCTATATCATGTCATCTTGCTATGTCATGCCACATCACATGCCATGTCATATGCCCGTCATCAATGCTTGCCATGTCACATGCCATGTCATATGCATGTCATCAATGCTTGCCACGTCGTCATGCCACCACATCATCAATGCTTGTTATGTCATTATGCCAAGTCACATGCCACGTCATCTATGCCACGTCATTGTCATATCATGTGCCATATCATTTAGTGATGTCATTTATGCCATGCATTTAGTGATTGCATGTTTAGGGTCATTTAATGCATGTCATTTTAGAATAGTTTCGTGTTAATTCTTGCCCGCCATGAGAGTTAGGTCATGTCACGTGTCATCATGCATGTTTAACCTAGATTAGAATTTCATATAGTTAGTTTTCGTAAATAAAAGAAAAACCCCATAAAAGTTAATCAAGATAGCATGGTTATTTAGAAAATCATGGTTAGGCTAGGTTTAGTATATTTAGAACCTTAGTTTAATTCTTGGTGTTTAATTCTTGCTTTTTTTAGCAATTTGTTTATTTGCTTTGATTATTGAGTACTACTTTTATTGACTGCGCACCTCCATGATCACTCATTGCATTACACTTACGTATATTAACATTAGCAACCAATACGTTCAAAGAAAAGTTGCAAATTCATGCCGCGTTTGGCTAACTGGACACGGATTGGGATATGATATGAAAATGTTGAATTAGAAATCATTCAAATCATGGACAATCTCATCCTTTATTTGGTGCGTGTAAGATAAGATTGAAAATCGCATCAAAATGGAAAGGGAATTGGTTGGGAAGCTTAGCGATGAAGGTGTTCATGTCAAGGACGAGTCAATCTACTAAACTAAATGTAAGACTCAGTTTGTTTTGCAGAAAATGAATGATTTGGCAAATATTTTCCTAAAAATGATTGTTAGTATTGCTTAAAATAATTAGTCAATGAAAAATGTTTTCATTGTTGACAACAATTTATTTCTAAATTTTTTCGTGGATGATAAAAATATTTTTCGTTCCTTCATTTTTTTAAGCCATGTAAATGATTATTTTTAGGAAAATGTTTTTCAAATTATTCATTTTTCGCGAAACAGATGAAGCCTAAGTCATAGTGCACACCTGCATATTCCTTTCAACTACCAATTGTTTTTCCAAAAATTCGTGTCTTCATCGTGAGATACCAATGAATATTATCTTTTGTTTATAAACTTAATTTGAAAATTGTTCATAATTAAATGTTCATTTTCTTTTTTGGTGACTTACAAGTCTGTAGTACCTTGAAGTTGAAGTCTGTCCAGTAGCATGCTCTCGCTTACAACCGTGTTAGAGTGCTTGTGTATAGAGATACCACGCATGTTGGCATGTTACTATGATATCTCTAATCAATGGAATGATCTCATTTAGGAGGATAAATTAGTTCGATAGTACTTGCGATTTGTCATATATACACACGCATTGCACATGAGAGATTTTGTCGGGTGTGCTTCAACACTGATTATAACCAACATGTGTCCCGATCTCGCAATGTACACGATCTTAACACAACCATAGTAGAGGATCCTACTCTTTTGTTACATTCATTGTCTTGTTTTCTCATGAATCATTACAGCAAGAGAGTTGAAGGTATACTTTTCGGAGGTGATATCTGATGACTATTCACAATCATAGAGACATATCTAGAAGAGAATCTAGAACACCAGCATCCAGTCACATGGCGTAAACGATCCATTTACGTGTAATTTGTCATTTTGGACAACACAAAAACCTAGAAACTTTAAAATGCTTGTTTGGCCATTTCGCGTGCCTCCTTTGCGCTTTGTTTATCAACGGAAAAATGGATTTTGTACGTCTCTTGAAGACGCAGCTAAAGAAAGTCAAAGGTGATGGGTCGTCGATTCAAAATGATAATTATTTTTTGTTTTGATCTTTTACACCCAAGGAAGAACAAAGTACAGCAGAACCAAATCCCACTTATCTTATGTAACCATAACAAAGACAAGGGGGTAAGAACAGCATTGGTGCCAAAACTTGTGTACGGAGTAGAGATGGCCACGGTTCGGAACCGACCGGTTTCGGTTCGTGGTCAAGAATGAACCGGAACCGTCCGGTTCAGAACCGGTTCGAAAACGGTTCGGAACCGGCTGGCCCTCGCCAGACGAGCGCGAGCCTCGCCGGCGTCGGGCGAGGCTCGCCTGAGGGTGGGCGAGCGAGGCGAGCCTCGCCAGTTGCAGGCGAGGTCGACCCTCGCCGGCATCGGGCGAGGCCGGACTCGACCTCGCCGGCGTCGGGCGAGGCCAGCCTCGCCGGTTGCAGGCGAGGTCGACCCTCGCCGGCGTCGGGCGAGGCCGGCCTCGCCCGACGCCGGCGACGCCTCTGGCGCTCCGAGCCTCCGCCTGCAGTTTTTTTTTTGTTGGAACCGGGACCGGAATCGGCGGTTCCGGGCCGGTTCCCGTTCAGAACCGCGGGCCCGGTCAACGGGCCGGTCCCGGGTTTGACCGGGCCAAAACCGGCCCGTGGCCATGTCTAGTACGGAGGCCACTTTGGTGTCAAAACTTTCATTTGGATCACTTTAGTGCCAAATCGGAGGAAAAATGATCATTTTGGTGCCAACGGCTAGAGATTCCGGCCAAAAAAATACGTGGCATTTATATTAAAGAAAAATAAGTTGACGTGGCAAATATTTTAAATCGTAGTCCACGTGGAATGGCATAAACGACATCGTTTTCCATCCTCCACAAGAAACGACGTCGCTTTATTATGCTACGTAGACTACGATTAAAAACGACGTCGCTGAAGAAGAGGACTAAAATTAGGGCTCAGATCTTGAGTTCTCACTCACTCGACGTAGCTCCCTCGATTGCCTTCCGTCGCTCGCTCACCATCGCTCACCCGCTGTCGCTTGGCCGTCGTCCACCGCCGTCGGTCTGCCGTCGTTGTAGCTGCGCCATTGTTTGCTGGTCCACCGTCGCTCAGCCGCTTTACTCAGGTTTGTCATGTTCTCACCGTGGGTCAATTGAGTGGAGAATTTAGGAGTCTGACAGGCAAATTGGGGCACGGAGGGCAAAATGAGGGCTCGGCTTGGACTGCTTTTATGGGGAGGGAAAAATGGCGGGGACCTCACTTTTGTTTAATCACTTTTGTAGGGAGGGAAAAATTGTGGGGACCGAATGTGATTGAATTGAAAAATAGGGCGTGGAGGGGAAAATGAGGGCTCGGCGTAGAGGGAAACTGGTTGGAGTGCTGGGGATAGTGGTCGAGACCCGACTTTACTTAGTTAGTTAGTGTTTTTGTGGGGACCGAATGGGTCGAATTGAAAAATGGGTGTTGGGGACATTACATTGTTTAATCAATTGAATAAATCGGCTTCCTTTGTTTCTTTCGATAATTGTTTAATCAATTAAATGTAAAGTTGTTGATGATTCTGCTATGTGGTCCCAATGAATGACTTTTTATTTTTATTCTTTGGGTGTAGTATTGAAATGGAGGGGAATCATGTAGGCGTCATTGTTTGCTATGGTGGAGAGTTTGTTATTGGCCCTGACGACTGGGAATATTGCGATGAGAACGAAGGTACTATTTACGTCAATGTTGGGAAGCCATCATATATTGATTTTGTGAAGGATTTGTTGTATTTTTTTTTTGATGCAAAGTGCAACAATTGCATTATTGTGTTCCTGGGAAGGAATTGAAGGATGGTTTGAGACTTTTTAGTGACAATAATGGTATTAAGGATATCATTTACCATTATCTTCACGGTGATGAAGCTAATGTCTACGTTGAATATTATAGTGATGATGAGGTTGATGAGGATGATGGAAATGATAGTAATCAGGTTAGGGATGAGTCTACGTTAGATGGAGGGCAACATGAGAGTCAAGTGAGGGAGGAGAGGGAGACAGATTTTGATAGAAATGTGGGTAAAGTCTCAGTTGAAGCTGTCACTGATGAAGACTTAGTTGGATTAGAATGGGAAGTTGCTCAATATAGTGTGTTAGAAGATGAAGCTTGGCCAATTGTCAATTTCCTAAGTGACGAAGACGATGATGAACTCCAACAATCAAGACAAAAACAAAGGGAATTTTTCAGAAAAAAACTCCCAGCTTTAGGAGAAAGGCTTGAGTCGGATGGAATTCCAGCTGGAGGTAATGGAAGTGAAGATACAGCAAGTTGTGGCAATGAAACTATTGGTTCAGAGAATGATGATGAAGAATCTGTTCGTCGAAGGAAAAGTAAGTACCCTTGCTATGATCCAAATGTTGATAAACCTGTTTTGTGTGTCGGCATGAAATTTGATAATGTAAAATAATTAAAAGAAGCTATTGTGGAGAGTTCTATTGTTGAACAGAGGAGCGTAAAATTCATTAGAAATATGAAGGAATTTGTGCGAGCTAAGTGCTCACAACCCAATTATCATTGGAAGATGTACGACGCTATGAGTAGGAAGAAGTCATTTCAGATTAGGTCCTTCTAAGAGGAACATACTTGTTCAAATCATTTTGATAACAAAAGGGTAACAAGTGTGTGGTTGGCAAAACACTTTTTTAATACAATCAAAGCAATGCTCGAGATCAAATGCCCTCAGTTGAAGCAGTTAGTGAAGGAGGAGGTAGGAGTTAATGTGTCGAGGAATCAGTGCAAGAGAGCTAAGTAAAGGGTGATGCAAATTTTGATGGTTGATACAAGGAAGAATATGTGCAGGTATGGGATTATGTACACGAATGCGTTGTTCAAAACCCATCTAGTAGGGTATATGCTGAGATTGTAGAGAGGCCACTGCCTGATTGTGGGCCTAGGTTTGATAAATTTTATGTTTGTTTTGATGCATGCAAACGGGACTGTTTGGCTGGTTGCAGAAGAGTAGTAGGATTGGATGGATGTTTTCTTAAGGGTATATGCAAAGGGGAGTTGTTGGCTGTTGTGGGGAGAGATGCCAACAATCAAATGTTTCCGATAGCTTGGGCAGTTGTCAAGATTGAGAACAATGATACTTGGTCCCGGTTTCTCAAGAATTTAATGGTTGACCTTGACATAAATGATGGGGGAGGATGAGCATTCATGAGCGACCAACAGAAGGTAATACCATTGTCAATTAATTCCTTTTTAGTATTAATTACTTGAGTATTTTCTGACTTGTATTTATTGATTTGAATTTTTGTAGGGACTTGTTCCTGCATTGGCTGAGTTGATGCCATATGCTGAGCATAGAATGTGCGCGAGGCACATATATGCAAATTGGGCAAAGATCTACAAAGGAGATATGCTGCAAAAGCAGTTTTGGCAGATAGCAAATAGTAGCAACATGGCTGACTTCAGATTAGCCAAATACGGATTGTTGCAGCTGACAAAAGAAGGCTTTGATGCACTATTCCAGACAGAAGTTAAGCACTGGTGTCGGGCCTTCTTCAGCGAAGAATTTAAATGTAATATAATTGACAACAACCTCAGTGAAGCTTTCAATGGCAGAATTTTAGAGGCTAGGTGCAAGCCAATCATCAGCATGCTTGATGATATTCGTGTTATGGTCATGATCAGACTGCACATGCAAAGAGATGAGGCTACCAAGTGGAGCAGAGAATGCGGTCCTAGAATTGTGAAGAAATTGGATGCGAACGTTGCTGCTAGTAGGTTTTGCCATCCGCTTTGGAATGGAGAAAATGGATAAGAGATCATTCACAATAATGATAAGTATGTGATCAACCTAGATAGAAGAAAATGTTCATGCCGAGCTTGGAAATTAAGTGAAATTCCTTGTCCCCATGCTATTTGTGCCATTTTGATGAAGCAAGAAAGGTCAAAGGATTACCTACATGATTGGTACAAAAAAAGCTCATGCCTTAGTTCGTACCAATTCATGATGCAGCCTATTCGAAGTAGCAAATTTTGGGAGCCAACAAATCATGAAGGCCCTCTACCTTTGCCACTAAAAAAGCAAATAGGAAGGCCAAAGAAAAAACGAAGAATACAGGAGGGAGAGGCATCGAGTCAGAGGATGAGTAAGACTGAGGTGAAGATGAAATGCTCCTATTGGCACAAGGAAGGGCACAATAAGAAAGGTTGTCAGTTGAAAGGCAACGTGAGCAAGAAGTTATTGCAAAAGCTAATCGTGGGTCAAGAACAACACCTACTGAAGAGGTTGCTCTTGGGCCTACTGAAGGGCCAACAAAAGGCCCTGTTGTAGGCCCAAGTGCAGGGACAAGTACAGGCAGGACGGCAACAACAACAATTGAGTCCACTGTCGAACAAATGAGGAAAAAATATCCAGTAAGCTATATATTGTTGTTTTTGTCTTTTATGGGCTGAGTTTAATTTTGTTATGTGTTTCTCAGGTGAGAAGACGACTAACTGCACAAGTTGCACAAGGACAGGGAGCCCCACAGGTTGCTCCCCCACAAGTTGCTCAAAGTGATGCACCACAGCAAACAAGAGGGGTTCTTGGAAAAAAAAATAAGGCAAAATGGTTATGGGATTTACACAGATGAACGTACTGGAATGACTATTTTTAATGTAAGATTTGTAGGACTCATGTATTTAATTTATGGTATTTCAATTTATTTGGTTGATAATATAATTATGTTCTTGTAGCTTGGAAGAAATTCGGAGGTGCTTATTTCTAAAGGTGGGCCAACTCAAGAGTCAATGGCGCAGCCAAAGAAGAGCGCAAAGAAGAAGAAGAAGACAGCGAGGACAGCTTCAAAACAGCCACCAACAAATGAAGTTGCACCAGTTCAATCTCAACCAACAGAACCAGTACTAGTTCCTTTTCAACCGACGGATCATGGGACCAATGTTCCTACGGAGAGGTCCCGACACATGACACGTGCTACAAAAAAAATTGTTGATGCTAAGAAGAATGTGACAGAAATGCCAGTCAATGAACCTACTCGTCCAGCTCAAAAGAGTGCCCGAATTATGAATCAATTCAAAAGTGCAAAAGGAAAAGGAGCCGGGGTTGTTATGCATATTGACTAATGGGAGGGTGCTGGACATGGTATCTTCATTGATGGGGATTGCTACCATTGTTGTTATGTGTTCGCTTTGACATATTAGGTGGGAGGGGATCGTTGACTGATTGGGGGCTGATGTTTTTTATGGACATGTTTATTTTTGTAAAGAACTAAGCAATGTCAATGTCAATGTCAACAATTTTTTTGTTATTTTCTTGTCTTGCACCTTGTTATGAGGCTGATGTTGTTTTTGGAAGTTGTTGGTTGATTATTGTTGCTAGTTGAAGTTGTGGGTGCTGGATGTACGTGCTGGTTGAAGTTGTGGGTGCTGCATCTTCTTGCACTAGCAAATATAAGTACTGGTGTAAGAACAAGATGCATTAGCACAGCACTAGTGCAATTGTGGCTGTTGGTGCATCCTGTTGCACCAACACAGCTCTCGATGCAACTGTAGGTGCTGGTGTGTCTTCTTCGACCAACACTTGTATAAGCTGGTGCAAGAACAAGATGCACCAGCAACTCAACTGGTGCAAAAACATGCACCACGACTGGTGCAAGCCAATGGAAACATAGTTGAAACTAACTTGTTCTTTTTTTTAAACTCCCGCAACATGAGTGATCACTTTTTCATCGCAATTAACACTAAAATGATCACTTTCAGAAAAACTTGGACTGAAATGATCACTATTTACAACTTATGGCACTGAAATAGTTACTCGTGAATTGTCACCACCCTTTAATTTCTTCATGGTTTGTAGATGTAATGGTTGCAGCAAACCATTACATCTGATGCAAAAACCAAGCAAACCAATATATACAATACAAAACCAAGCAAAAAAAATTTGAAGTGCTCACAACCAATGAATTCTAACTCCAACCTTTCATTTCCACCATAGATTGGAACAAAACCTTTTGTTTCATGCAATTTGCAGCAAACTAGTAACACAGTTTACTTGAAAATGACCCAATACAAGTAAATATTCCACATCTTTAATTATGGTAGATATACAAACTTCTTCTCATTACTCACTTCAAATTTGAATATATTACACAAGAGAACAACAACACAATCAATGCTCGATAAAAGTTTCTTTCAATTTTCAGCCCTGAAACTTCCCTCTTCAAATGGTTGATTAAAGATGTTAAACCCTTCATTTGAGCTTGCATTGAGTCGACATCATCTAACTCGTCCATTAATGCAGGTGCAGGTTGATGTCGTCCTTCAAGTAGTTGCAAGATCACTTTTGTGGCTCGCCCGGAGAATTTGGCATCAACCCATTTGAAATATTTGCACTTTCGGCCTTCTTTATACCTGCCGCATTCATGGAATCTTCTCCCGGGATTTAACTGAGTTCAAGATGTTCTTCTCGGACTCGGTAACCCACAAAAACAGTAACACTCACCATCTAATTCGCTTTTTTTAATCAATGTGAGCCGCTGTTGAAGCTTCCGCCCTCCATCTGCAAGTGCGAGCTGCTGCCGCCCTCCATTTGCAAGCGCGAGCTGATAATTGGGGATTTAAGGTTCTGCTTTTCCCAGGTTAGGTATCCTGAATGTGAGCCGCTGCTGAGCTTCCGCCCTCTATCTTTCAATTTGGGGATTAGGGTTCTTATTTTGGGGAGAAGAAGCTCAAACGGCGCCTTCTAGGTATGGTGAATAAAACGACGCCATTTTATTCTTTGCATGTTGACTGTGCTCTCCGGCAAGTCACGTCGGCTTCAAATACTAATAAAAAATTGCCACGTCAGATTTCCGACCAATCAAATCGGAGTTGGCACTTAAAATATCGTTTTTCAAATTGTTCGGCACTAAAGTAATCCAAATGGAAGTTTTGGCACTAAAGTGACATCCGTACACAAGTTTTGGCACCAATGCTGTTCTTACCCCCAAAGACAAGTGTATGTCCGTACCAGAGAGAAGCTTTAAACTGACTTTGATTTGTTTCTCATTAGCACCAATTTTGCACAAAAGCCAACGATCGTTGAAAATGAGCCCGTTCATGTGACTCGTTAAAAGCCTCGTGGCGAAGAAGGTCGATTCCTAAATCAAAAGTTGGTAAGTTACCAACATATTACCTAGAAAAAAGTCTCTAATCATTCTTTTATCAATAGTTTTTTGACACTCACCGAGGCAAATTAAAATTGACCAGCACGAGAAAAAAAAGTCCGCATCCGTGGGCACAAAACATAATAATCATGCTATTTTAACTCTCTCTAATTGTACCAAGTACTATGAGTACCTTGCTTATTTCGAATCGCTATCAGCTCACATGCTATGAAGCCGTTGTTGATGTTCTGGCGTGTATTTTTTGAGTCTATCTTCGATAGCTTATGCAATAGCCTAAAGTCTCAAAAGCTAATTTGAACATGATTTTTTGTTGTATGTTCAATAACTTAAGCCTCAAAGGGAGGACCAACAGGCTCGTTTGCGTCAGTTTCCCCCTTTGCTGCTGTAACCGATCCTACATTCCCACACAGAGTATAATTTTTGGAAGAGAACGAACAGAGGTCAAAGCCGAATCCGTGAAGAGTGAGCGATTGGCAACTTAGTGAGCTAACTGCAGAAACCTTTTCTTCTTCGAACATGTGTTTGCTAGTTTTTATGTGCAAGAAGATTCAGCTTTTGAATTGATCAAGATACATGAATAATGTTCCCCCCTTCATCATCGAGCCTAAAACTATGCCACTGTACATTCATTTACACTAAAGAATACTCATCTCTGTCACGCTCATGTTGTCGCCGTTGCTTCCTTGTTCATGATCCTGGCGATTCCTTCTTGTGCAGAGGCACGCAAAGAGGAAACAGCCCGTGGAAGTGGTGATGGTGAGAGCATAGAGCGCCGAGAAGCTGTTGAGGCCCAACTGCGGTTCCTTCCTTGTTCTTTCCATACTTGTGATGGTTCAAATTCTTGCATATATATGCAAGAGAAAGAATTTGAACCAGAACTCTTTGTTATATCAGTCTCCAAATGATTATTATGAAATGTTCTGGCAAGCATTGGTAGTGATTATGAACCAGAACCCTTTCTTGTCTACTGTACGTTATCAATAAAACGTTTTAAGGTCCCGCGCTACAAAACAAGCAGTAAAATAGGGGTTTGAAAGTAGAGTAGAAAGAGGAGAGAGAGAGAGAGAGCAGGATGGTTGGCGGCTGCCACCATCATGGTACCACTTGGAAAAGTGGCCTCGATGGCTTAATTATTATTCCCAATGGCTACTGTCGTTCTCTCTCGAGTTAGATCTCAAATTTAACCATATTGATCTCGAGTCACAAGTTTGGAATGGAATAATATCCATAAAATTCTGTCAGGCAAGAGAATCCCGATAAGGTTATTGAAATTACAGAAAAATATGGGTCTCCACCTTTTTCATGCTCTATTCCTTAGCCTAAAGCAGAATAGTATTCTCTGTGCATGGTAATTTCTAATATGATCAGTAGGATTTAAATCTTGTTCATAAAATTGTGTAGCTGCATAGTGATTTATTGGTCAAATACTCTGATAGTGTAATTATCTACAGCATTAGTTATTTATCAAAGTTGAATGCAATAGTAAGTTATAGAGTAAATAAATAATTCTGCATATAAGGTAGTAAATTACTCACATCAACCAAAAAAAACAGGTTACTCACAAATTAAGAATTACCAACTTCGAGTGGAATGTAAGTTATCTACCTAAATTTTGTTACTTAAAATTAAATGTAGCAGTGAAATTAGTTGCTCACCAACATAAGTCTGCTTGCAAGTTCATAACTTACCAACAAAGTAGGAAGCTATTGGAAATAAAGTAGAAGTTGGCAACTTACAATTGTAATAAGTAAATCCTGCTTTTTTTATTATTATTATTATAGCAAGTTAGGACCTGAGTATGTCCTAAAATCGCTTTGTTTGAACTTTGGGATGTTAAAAAATTCGGGAGTATTCTCTGGGGAGAGGAAATAAAAGTATCTCTCCAATTATGGGGCTAGACATGTGGGCACTGATACATTAAAATAAGAAATGCAGTCATTTCAGCTCGTTAGATGTTTACACTTAGATAGGCGGCGTTGGCCCAATTGGAAGCGCAAGCTTCCCCTACTTTGGTGAGGTAACCTTGGTAACCACACCAAGAATCCAAGGTAGGCTTCCAGTTTACGGAGGTAAATCCTCGATAAATCCCGCTTTTATTATAGCAAGTTACCCATAATTTGAGGAATTTACCAATGCCAAATGCAATGTTAAGCTGTAAAAACTTTGCCATGGAAGTTAGAAACTAATAGCTGATCAAAATGTACTTATGCGATCTATGCCTTCGGTCACTACAACGGAGATGCTAGGTATGACGAGCGACGAGCAAGAGAAAGAGCTCCGAGATGGCCGAAATGTGTCTTGTACTTCTTCCGCTAAATGAGCTTTGAAGAGAACCCATATTGCTTCGTGTTGGTCTATGAAGTGATTTTCCAGGAAAATAGGATGCGAAAATGGCTGCAAGCCATGTACGTGTAACGAAAAGTCAAGTCGACCTGGTCTTTTCCGCTTTGAGGGCAAGGGAGGGTAGAGTAGTTATTACACGCTTGATGATGTCAGGAATTACGCATGTCCCGTAACGAGGTATTTTCCGCTTTGATTTGTAGGTCTTGAGTTTTGTTCTTATCAAAATGACTCGTGAGGTGAGGGGGTGAGTCCTTGCCATAATCATCCTTTGGATTACGGGATTGTGAGAAGGAACGATAAGTTCCACATTGATTGAGAGTAGGCTCATCACTTTCCTCTCGAGGGAGGGCCCTTTTGATAAGGACAACATCGTGAGACTCGCGGGCTGAAGCGAACAATATTGCATGATAAGGCACATGCAAACTCTAATATTATTAAATACAGAATTGAATTTGAACCGTCGTATCTGTTGAATATATGTCTCGAGTTTAAGCCCGAAGCGAAAATCTAAATATTTTGAATTGGATATTTTGCGGACGTCCGAAATCGAGCAAAAGAAATATTGGAAATTTGCTTTCATAATATGCAAGAGTTCGCAGCAAAACAAGAAGAAATTAAAAACTCACATATTCACTTTCTTGATTCACGTTGATGTCATTGGTCAAGAAAAGGAAAGTGAAGGTGGACTTCTTTTGTTGACCAACATGGGACTTCCTGATATATATATATATATGTTCAGGGTCAGGGGATGCTTTTAGCGAAGAAGTCTTGAAGCGCCGAAATAGAGTGCTTGGCAGAGAGTTTCGTGGGTCTTTCTTCGGCAAATTACGTTCAAGAGCTCAAGTGTTCGTAGCGATTAAATCTTGTGTTAAGATTTGTGTATAATTCTTTTGCGAGATTGAGAGATTATTTCGTGATGAATTGTGGGGCTAAACACTGTGTGAGTTATTGGGTGTAATTGGGGCTTGGGAAATACTGAGAGTGTTTGAGTGACTCGAGTGTGGTTGTAATATCCGTTGTATCGCTTGATCTATAGTAGAATTCCGTGCTGCTCTCCCCGTGGACGTAGGTCACTACGACCGAACCACGTAAATCTGGTGTCTGATTTATTTTCTTATTCTATCAATTTTATTATTCGATCGCTTGGCTTCCGCAACAATTGGTATCAGAGCTTGGCTTGGCTGAGTTGAAGCGAATCAATGGCAATAGAAGAAGGAAAAGTGAAAATCGACAGATTTGATGGGAAAGATTTTGGTTTTTGGAAGATGCAAATTGAGAATCAACTATATCAGATGAAACTGCACGTGCCCCTGTCTGGGGAGAAACCAGAGACGATGAAGCAAGCTGATTGGGAATTGCTGGATAGACGAGCTTTGGGTGTTATTCGGCTGACGTTGGCTCGTAATGTCGCGTTTAATATCGTGAATGAGAAGATCACTGCGAGTTTGATGAAAGCCCTGTCGGACATGTATGAGAAGCCCTCTGCGATCAACAAAGTCTACTTGATGCGACGTCTGTTTAATTTGAAGATGAGCAAATGTGCATCAGTTGCTGATCATATTAATGAATTTAATGTGATCGTTAGTCAATTGAGTTCAGTTGATATTGACTTTGAAGATGAGGTACGTGCTTTGATTCTATTATCCTCATTGCCTGATAATTGGAATACTACTGTTACTGCTGTTAGTAATTCCTCTGGGTCAACAAGTTTGACTTTTGATGGTGTTCAAGATTTAATTCTGAGCGAAGACATCCGTAGAAGAGAATTTGGCGAACATGTATCTGCTGCTTTAATAGGTGAAAATAGAGAAAGAACTGGTACATGTGTTAGCAGGAGTAGTATGAACTCGAATAGACGAAGTCAGTCTAGGACTGGTGGTATTGTCTGTTGAAACTGTGGCAAGAGGGGGCATCTTAGAAGGGATTGCCTTAAGCTGAAGAACGACAAAGGTAAGGGAATTAGAGCTGATCCTACAGAGGATGTTGCAGCTATAGCTGATGGTAATTTGGATGATGCTAATTATGTCTTGTCTGTCACTAATAATTCGTCGTTTGGCGGATGGATTATGGATTCTAGTTACTCTTTTCACGCTACACCAAATAGGAACTGGTTTACTACTTATCAGTGCACGGATAATAGTAAAGTGCAGTTGGAGAACAATTATGAATGCGATGTTATTGGTGTTGGTGATGTCAGAATCATAATGCATGATGGTATCGTGTGGACATTGACTGGACTGAAGCATGTTCCTGAGTTGAAGAAAAATCTGATTTCCTTGAGTGCCCTAGATTCAGCTAGGTGTCGGTATTCTTCAGAATGTGGAGTTCTGAAAGTTGTTCGAGGTGCTTTGGTGATAATGAAAGGAATCAAGCATAATGGCCTGTATGAGCTTCAAGGAGAGACAGTGACAGAATTCGCTGCAGAGACGTCGAATGCATTGGTTCGAGAGTCTGAATTGTGGCATATGCGTTTGGGGCACATTAGCGAGAAAAGCCTGAAGGTTCTAAGTGAAAGAAATTTGCTATGTGGTTATGTGGCTAACGAACTAAATGTATGCAGGTGCTGTGATTTAGATCAACGGCGGAAAGTGCAGTTTAGTACGGTTGTTAGAGAAACCACGGATATTGCAGAATTAATTCACTTGGATGTTCGCAGGTTGTCGCGATTTCCTTCAAGGAAGAGTGCCAGATTTATGCTAACAGTTGTTGATGACTACTCGAGGAAGATGTGGGTGTTTGTGCTTAGGCACAAGTTTGATGCCGTTGTCAGGATCAGGCAGTTAAAAGCTTTGATCAAAAAGGAGACTGGTAAAATGATCAAGCAGGTGCGGACTGACAATAGTATGGATTTTTGCTCGGAGCTGTTAAACAAATTCTGCATGAAGGAAGGCATAGTGAGACACCGCACTAGTGTCAATGAACCACAGCAGGTTGCAGAGTTGATGAGCAAAATATTACTAGAGATGGCCCATAAAATGCTCTCTAGTGCTGGTATGGCTAGAAGATTTCTAGCGGATCCGCTTAGTACGGCGAGCTATCTGAAGAATAGATCCCCATCGACTGCGATTGAATGTCGGACTCCCGAAGAAGTGTGGTCAGGTAACGTTGCTGATTATTCTATTCTTAGAATATTTGGTTGTCCATGTTATGTTCGAGTTAGTGATGGTAAGCTCGATGGAAGGACAAGAAAGTGCATGTTCCTAGGTTATGCATAAGGTGAACGCGGCTATAAGTTGTGGTGCCCGGAATTAAATTCACTTGTTATTAGCAGAGAAGTTATATTTGACGAGTCTCCAGTACTTCTAGCTAGGAGTGTTAATAGCAGTGTTCATACGGATCTGAACGGTGTTCAGCTTGAGGTGGAGTTGCAACCAGAAACTCCTGAGGTAGCGGGTGCTAACGAAATAATCGACACGGATGGTGCTTGTAGCGAGGTGGAGCCTATTGAGCCAACAGTTACTGTAACTGCTGAACTTGACAAGGTGCGTATTCGATCTCCGAATAGATATGGATGCAATGATGGTTTTGTTTTATCTGCGATTGAGGAGATTGTGTCGGAAAATCCTTATGGAGCGGTTAAAGGTGCATGTGGAGTTGGTGTTATGATGAGGTCCACGGCTATGGCAAAGTTCAAGCGAGGCTTGGACTTGAAAGACGTCTGTGGCGGTTGAGCCCATCGGGGGCTGTGGGAGAGTAGTAGCGAAATTCGGATTTCTATCAAAGTGATTGTGACTTGGCTCAAACGTCGAGCCAAGGTGGAGATTGTTGAATATATGTCTCGAGTTTAAGCCCGAAGCGAAAATCTAAATATTTTGAATTGGATATTTTGCGGACGTCCGAAATCGAGCAAAAGAAATATTGGAAATTTGCCTTCCTAATATGCAAGAGTTCGCAGCAAAACAAGAAGAAATTTAAAACTCACATATTCACTTTCTTGATTCACGTTGATGTCATTGGTCAAGAAAAGGAAAGTGAAGGTGGACTTCTTTTGTTGACCAACATGGGACTTCCTGATATATATATATATATATATATATATATATATATATATATGTTCAGGGTCAGGGGATGCTTTTAGCGAAGAAGTCTTGAAGCGCCGAAATAGAGTGCTTGGCAGAGAGTTTCGTGGGTCTTTCTTCGGCAAATTACGTTCAAGAGCTCAAGTGTTCGTAGCGATTAAATCTTGTGTTAAGATTTGTGTATAATTCTTTTGCGAGATTGAGAGATTATTTCGTGAGGAATTGTGGGGCTAAACACTGTGTGAGTTATTGGGTGTAATTGGGGCTTGGGAAATACTGAGAGTGTTTGAGTGATTCGAGTGTGGTTGTAATCTCCGTTGTATCGCTTGATCTATAGTGGAATTCCGTGCTGCTCTCCCCGTGGACGTAGGTCACTACGACCGAACCACGTAAATCTGGTGTCTGATTTATTTTCTTATTCTATCAATTTTATTATTCGATCGCTTGGCTTCTGCAACAGTATCTAGTGAGACATATGTGAAACAAACATGAGACTAACTAATATTTAATAGGTCATAATTCTCACTCAATAATTTCTTGACTCGAAAAGGGGATGGGGCCAAAGGGCGCCCGCACCCTACCCATTTTATTCTCTTTTTGTATTATAAGAATGTCAATAATCACATTTAGTGTTCGCTTGAGAAATTAATCTTTTGTCAGCCCCTCAATCAAATCTTGGTACAGACACACTTTCATCTATACTAGGTAATCTCAATGAATCTTTTGCCCCCAATCATTCTTATAATACGAAAAGAATAAAATAATTAGCATGTTGTTATATTTTGTAGATTATGACATTTGATGATTCTAATAATAATTCCATTTATCTATCTTCAATCAACTTATCAAGTGTAGAGTTTTCTGATAATTTATTCTTGATATGATGTTAATGCAATCTGTAAGCTATTCTCATTGTGTCTTGAAGAAAGGAAAGGAAAAATTTTTTAAAAAAAGTCTCTTTATCGGTTCAAATTAGAATTTCACCTCCCCCTTTATTGTCAATACTCGCTAATATATATTTTTATTGTTCCTGAATCGTTTTTTTCATGGAGTGAAGCCTAAGCCAATGAAAAACGCAGCTAAATTTCATATTAAACTCGGTGAAATAAATTTTAAACTCATATTATGTACGAGAAAGCATTATTGCATGGGTAAATGTATAACGAAACAAATTTAATTTTCCATTCTATATATTTTGAACGATTGATTGATATTGTATTGTGGCTTCCTTAAGATTTGACTTTTAAATCCATCCCTGCTGAGGGTAAAATGATTATGTGAGAGTGATCTACGTCAAAACACATTCAATTTATCAGATATCTAATACATTTCACTTGACACTCATAATATCGGACAGTCCAAATGCATTTTAACGCATATATTTCACTCATATGGTAATTTATTATTATACGAAGCTTCCAAAATTCTCGTGGACTTTGAGAATAGACCAAGCAATTGTTTGCTTCTATGACCCCAAGATTCCATTGCCCTCAAATGTTCAAAGTACGCGGAGTCTCCCCATCCTAGAGCTTCGTACACGTTAAAAAGATTTGATTGCAAGTTTTCAAAGATTTTATTCAAGATAGTGACTTGACTTTAGCAAAAAAAAAATAAAATGAACATAGCGGCTTGATACGATATTTTAAAATTCATTGGTCAATCGTGTCACTTCAAGTCTCTTGAATATAGAAGTAGGTAGATTGACTCACCATTGACTCCACTAAAAAAGGGTATTTCTCTTTGAATTGTCTTCTCAAAAGGAGACTTTTGTTTTCCTTTTCTTTCCAAGTTTTTCAAATTTTGTTAACTGGTGCACTTGTTAAACACATAGAGAAAATTTGTCAATAGTAATGCACAATCTTTTTCTCATATTATGTATAATAATGAATTGAAAATGAAAATACTTCTTTATTAAGTATGATTAACTAGTGTCTTGAGCATACTTATTGATAAGACCATTTTCATTTTTAATGTACTTAAAAAGATATGACTTGACAATTTTGGGATATAAATAAGGGGTAGTGACACCAATGGTCTCTATATGTAATGACTCGGCCCGACGAAGGGCAGGGAGTGATAGCCGAAGCCAGAGAGGGCTCGAACAAGGAGCGGCTCCTGGTAGATTTCGCGGATGGTGAGGGGATTGCATTACTCTTGTCCCACATTGCTTAGGGAGTGAGATCTTGGTGAGTTTATAAGGCTTAACACCTAACCCTTGTGTAACGCGTTTTAAAAACGTGAGGACTTAGTGTTCAAAGTGGACAATATTACACAATGAGTGGCACAGCGGAAGCGTGGTGGGGCTGAGATCCTTACATTACAAGACGTCTTGGTACGTTATTCTGTAAATAGCACCAATAGACCTAAAGATTAGCTGTTGATGATATTTATATTAATACTGAGACATCATGTCATTGGTGATGTTTAAATATCGAGCATGTGGGGATGTTCGAGATTATAGCCGTTGAAGGGTGAAAATGTGCAATGGAAAGATAAGGAAGTCTATCAAAGAACAAGAGCAAGCGTCTGTCAAAAATGTTAGAGTAGTCAGCGTCGGGATAGTAGCTGCAGGACCTATTTCTGAGTAGCCTGCAAATGTTCAAGATAAAGTACTTTATGTGCAATATCATCTTTGGACAGCAGCATCAACTGAGTAGCCTGCAAATGTTCAAGATAAAGTACTTTATGTGCAATGTCATCTTTGGACAGCAGCATCAACCGATTTCTAATGGCTAGTTGATCTTTTAAGCATCTCCAATAGGAGTATTGAAGATGGCTATTTAAGAGAAGAGTTTCTAGGGCAAAATGTTGGAAGCACAATGTAGAATCCAAATATTTGCTCTAAGCTGCTTTCTCTATTGATATTGTTTCATTCTCTTAAAAGATCTTCACAGCGATAATCTTGCCGTATAGTAATAGTGTGAAAGATTAAGTGTACAAGAGTAAATGCACTAGCTGAGTCCTGATAGTATGATCTATCATTTGTAAAAGATCATCACTTGTCAATTGTAACTTGTTGAGCAGATTACTAGTGCAATCCAGCCCGTATTGTGGCTGGTAGTATGAAGAGTGGATGTAGGCTTGGGGATAAAGCCAAACCACTATATATTTGCTTGCAAATCTTTTATTTCTTTACTATTAGTATTACTTGATCTTTATCATCACGATTTGTCAAACAGCAGCACTTACCTGATTTCTATAAACTATTTATGCCAATGTGTAAAGTTGAATTTTATATTTCGTAAATGTTTTTTATAGTTCTCAAACAACCTATTCACGCTCTATAGGTTCTATTGTTAGCTCCAACAATTGGTATCAGAGCCTCATTGCTTGTTATTTGAAGCATTATGTTTCAGAGCATAAAGATCTTTTGTTTTGGCAAACTCTACAAGAGGCAGATTTTCAAATTTATGTTTGTTAATGATCTATTCTTTTAACTCAAGATTTCTGAAATTACTTCATTAATTTTAAGGATTTCTTTATTTTTGAATTGAAGTCTTCCATATTTGTATTTTACCAAAGGATCTTCAATATATTCAAAATTTCACGAACTCTCTTTTTTGGCTTTGAAAATTTTTTGTGATTACTTTGATTAAGTTTTTTGGACAGAAGATTATCCCATTCCAAATAAGTAGTTTCGCTTTCTAGTATTGCTGCTTATATGGATTCTTCTAAATGATTGATTCGTTCAATCTTGAAATCTAAAGACCGTCTTATTTGTTTCTCAACTGGCATGATCTTTACAAGCGAGAGGAAAGACAACACGATTTCTAACTCATCAATGTGTTCATCCACGATAATATGTATGGAATGAAGGTGTAGCAAAAGCAAGGGTCGTGATGAATAAACAAATGGTTAAGGTGATTGAACATAAAACAACAACTCAAATATCAACAAGACCTCCTGTTCGAGCAACTAAACAAGAACAACCACCGGCTCCACTTGCTCCTGCTCTTGATGATATCCAGAGAAGATTTGCTCTAATTGCGTAAAGATATTTACTTCGTACATTGTGCATTATCTTATTTGATATTTAAGAGTATTTCTTCTTGTGTGACAGTTAAAATTTTTTTGGATCAACTCTAAGTCACATTTGTAGAAATTGATAGAGTGAAAAAGATGAAGAGGAACATCTTACTTAAAGATTGTGAGACTTCCAAGATGGAGCCACATGAAGATATAAAAGAAATGCTCATGCGTTACACTGACATCATGAGTCAAATTGCTAATCATGGTAAGATCTATAAAAATGATGAACATGGCAAGATTCCTTGAGCACCACTACTAGAATGAGTTTATAGGAAAATGGTCAATTCATGAAGCTCAAAGATCTTGACACTTGACCTGGATAAGCTTATTGGAATTCTCATGCCTTATAGGATCATATCCAAGATTGAGTTGAGTAAATCCAAAGGTAAAAAAATCTATTGCTTATAAGCTAACACTTTTTGTGTAGACTTTGAAATATCAGCTCCAAAGATAACAACAATGATGATAATGATAATGATGATACGACCTCGTTGATTCAAGAGCTCTTAATGTCACACCCCGTACCCCACAAAGCGTCAACATCCCGCGTACAGGTCAAGGTTGTGGTGCGACGCTCCCAGGTTACGTCACCGACCCAGCATCCAATGCACATAGACCAATGCACATGCGGAAGCAACGTGTATATATATATATATATATATATATATATATATATATATATACCCGTACAATATACAAGACAACCAAGGATAGCACAGCACTGGAATTTAGTAGGAATAAAAACATTTTACATCACTGCAGAAATTTATACAATATCCATTACAAGAAAAGCAACTAGAAGACAAACTGAGCAACGGCCATTGAACAAAATGGATGGTGGCCCGGGGATACTAGACTAAGGCAAAGCTTGGTAAAAAAGGTACGACATGCATGAACATAGTCTTCTCGATGAACTGGGGAATCCCAAAATGGATTGGCACCTCTACCATCCTCACTGTCGGGGATCTGAAAAGTCGATTTCCAATAATTGTGAGATGAATCTCAGCAAGTAAATAACCCCTAAACCTAAACTAGGCTAACATGCACCTCCTGACAAGCAAATTAAACACACCAAGCAGTGTACCATTAAATCACTATAAATTCATAGGCTCACGGCCCAAATCATTTATAGCACCGCCCTGCAGGTTAGGCATTTATCAGTAATAATCATGTGCAAATTGTTGAATATGCACACAAATAACGTTCTCGGCACACGATTGCCATTTTCATGAATAACACGATTATTCCGACTCAAAGGCCAATAGATATCCCGACCCGAAGGCCACGACCCGAAGGCTAGCCACATTTAAACCAACCCGAAGGCCACGACCCGAAGGCCACTTTCATCAATAAATCGACCCGTAGGCCCAACCCGAAGGCCACAGTTTATTCCGACCCAAAGGCCCGACCCGAAGGCCATTTTCAGTAATAAATCAACTCGTAGGCCCATGATTCTATACATCAGGCATGTAGATTAATGCACTCAAATCCAGTTATTTTACAACATGATATGCGAATAACATGCCCAGGAATCCAAGGTTAACTACCAATGCCAACATGCCAAGCACCATCATGCACAATGTAGGCAAAATGCAACACATTACTGGCATATTCAATTAATCCCATTCTAGCCCAATTAGTCTAGCTCTTGTACTGCGCATTCATATCAATCCAATTCAACGCGCCTAAGGCCCGCCATGACTAATCAAACTCAACCAATCGATCCTCGAACTTGGCGACACCCCATAAAATTTAAACAAGCTCTAAATAATCCCTAAATTGCCAAACTTCAATTCATTAATCAATGAACCAACTAAGTCCCAACTTAGGCAATTTGCACAAATTCGGTTCTGTGTGAACAGTACCAGGGCAGAGCACTATTTAGGTATTAAACCACCTCTAAATCATTCCATTAGGTCCTAATCACATGCCCTAATTATCCCACAAACAAATACACCTAATTAAGCCCAATTAACCCCTAAATTACCCTTAGAATGCACAATTAAACTAATTAAGGGTTTAGGAATTATATACTCGACTAAACTTGACTCGGGTCGACGAGAACGGGCGGCCAATTATCGACATGTGGTAAGAATCGGCGGCGGCATTCCGAGGTAAGTTGGCGATCCACGGTGGCGTCGGTGAGGCTCTTGGCCACCCAAGGCCAAAACAGGGGAGGGTGTTGTGGGGTGGCTAAGGACGGCGGAGAGAGAGAGATGGTGAGGGTGAGGTGGTCGGCGTGGGCAGTGCACAGGCGGTGGACAGTGGCGCGGCACCGGCAATGGGCGGCGTCGTTCACGGTGCTTGTTCCCGCAGTCGAGAGAGAGAAACGAGTGAGAGAGAGAGTGAGACGGGGTATGAGAGGATGGGGTCGCGAGGTGGCACGGGACTGCGGCTGGTCCGGTGGTGGCGGGCTCCGGTACGGCGGTCCGACGTGGGCACAAGCGGCAAGGGCACCGGCGGTGGAGGAGGACGGTCGTGGAGGAAATGGATGGAGAGAGAGAGAGAGAGAGAGAGAGAGAGAGAGAGAGAGAGAGAGAGAGAGAGAGAGAGAGAGAGAGAGAGAGTTCAGCTAGTCAAAGCTGGTCCAAACTTGGTTAGTGGAAGCCAAGTGTTAAAATCTAAGGCCTTTGGGCAATTTTGCCCTTGATCCAATGGTCACCATTTTCTCTTATCCAATAATGCAAGGGTTCAATGGTCATTTGCCCCTAACCAGTGGCTGACCAGACCTTAGTTAATCCAATTAACCTTGGTTAAGTTCCGAAATTTGGTCAAAATTCGGAATTAGTCAAAATGGGCCTAGGGGCATTTTCGCAATTTTCTGATCCCCGGTCGAAATTCCAAATTTTGTCCATACCGGTCTTATATATGCGTGGCCAGCCTAATATGGTGTCGGATCTATAAAAATCTTCCTTTAAGCCCTCGAAAATCAGTCCGAAAGTTTAGAGGGGTAAAACCGTAAATTTTCGTCCCGGGGTCGAAATTCCAATTTTCGACCGTACGCACTCCAGACATGCGTGGCCACTCCAAAATGGCTTCGATTTCAAAAAATACCCTCGTTTGGCCTTGGAAATGGACATGGAGGTCCCCAGGGGCAAGATTGTAATTTTTCTCAATTTCTGTCGAAACTCCAGTTTTCAACCGTACTAGTCCCAAACATGTGTGGCCACAATAAAATGACGTTGGTCTTCAAAATATTCATAATCACCCTTGAAATTTTAACGTCGAAGTTCGGTCTCAATTTTGCGATCAATTTTACTCGTTTTGAAGTGTTTGGGCTTCTTACTAACGGACGGCTGTTTAGGGGTTATGCGTATCGACCTAAGGTTGTCCGAGTTGTGATGGCCTTGAATTTCGGGAGAACGTGAGGAATTATCACTAGTACTGGAAGTCGTGATCATTCGGACTAAATTCGGGATTCATTTGTCAAGCGTACTTTCGATCGTGCTGAATCACCCGTGATCCTATCGTACGTTACTGACTATATCAAATCCGTTATTTTTCTAAGATCGACCCATATTGGCCAAAATATTCCCTCGACGTTTCTCGAAATCGATGCTCAATCACAATCGGGTCCTCGGTCCACGTACCGGTTCCTATTTAACCTTTCTCATTTGGTTAGTATCACGTGATTGATCAAGTTCGGACGAGACTTACTAAAATCAAACGAGAATTAATGTACACTTTATTGGTCCCGGTAACGGGTCAAAATTCAGGATGTTACACCTAATGTTTTAGGAGAAAAACAAGGAATCCAAAGACAATCATATCATCTATCCAAAGTTCATAAAGAGGAAATTTGGAAAGAAAATGCGTTTAATAAATCGGAATGGAAATTAGCTGATGTCAGCAATCAACTTAAATATCACCAGAAGCAAATATCAGAACCTGCTGTTTTTCTATAGAAGATCATTGAATTTGATCCTGTCCAAATCTTGTTGCTATCAACGAAAGATTTCAAGTAAGGATTAGTAAAAATTAGATTGAAAGATACTGTATTTGCTAAATTTTTACCTTGAGTAAGAGTATCAAAGTTTCATGTATATCCTCTAACTTGCCTTGCAAATCTTTTGATAGATTTATCATGATTCTTGATGATACTTGCTGAATTATTTATGATTATACATTATTCATAATTATATTATTTCTTGTAAATAAAAGGAATTACATGCACTTATTGCAAGACATGGCATGTGTAATTCTTTTATATGATAGAATTATCAACATTTCCTTTTACAAATGATGCTAGTACTATATGGTATATTCTCATTGCATTTGAGATTCTTTTTGCTTGAGGAAAACCTCCCGATGTTGAAAGCAGCCATTGCATGCTTTTGTGTATTTGGTTGCAAGTGTTATATTGTCAAAAATATTGATGACAATGTTGGGAGTGGAAGAACCGACAAACATAAAGTTCGAAGGTAAGTTGACAGGTGCACAAGCTGATGTTAATAAAGAACGAGTGTTATTGCCTGTACCAACTGATGATATCTATCAAGATCAGCAACCTGAAGCATCAAGTTTGAAATCTGCACATTACCAAAGGATTGAAGATACAACTCAAGTCAACCTAAAGATCAAATCCTTAGTGATATTGGCAAATGAGTACAGATCAGATCATGATTCAAAAATCAAATGTTTGTAGAGCAACGATGCAAAGATCCAAACAGGATCAACAATGTGTACCAGCTCAAGAAAGCACTTTACACATAATGTGTAAGAAGATTCAGCTTTTGAATTGATCAAGATTCACAAAGAATGTGTTCACCTTTCTCATCGAGCCTAAAACTATGCCACTGCACATTGATTTACACTACAACATAGTGATCTCCGTGACACTCATGCTGTCGCCAGTGCTTTGCTGTTCATGATCCTGACGATTCCTTCTTGTGCAAACACAGGCAAAGAGCAAACAACCCGTGGAAGTGGTGATGGTGGAAGCATAGAGTGCCCAGAAGCTGTTGAGGCCCAACTTCCGTGTCTCGTTGGTGAAGTTCCTCATCGTACACTCAAGAGGGAACCACTTGTCCTCTAATCTTTTCATCTCACGTCTCTCTGAAAGCTCCAAAATGGCCCTAGAGAAATTTGCAGCCAGTGGAGAGTCTTTTGGGAACACCTGCACATGGGCAGGAAAGGAGAGTTTAGTGACAAGGAAGAGCAATTGCATAACCACTAGTAGCTAACTAAAGTTCGTCCAATTCCTTTCTTTTTTGTCTTTTTGGCTATAGTAACCCAAGGGAATTTTGGTGGTCAAATATCATTCCTGGTGCTCTCACTTGCGGATTTGGATGCGTCCTGCTTCTGCAGCGGCAAGTAATTTGGTGCCACTTTATCAATACCTGATTCGCAAGCTAATACTCAAGTAAGTGTAATTTGGATAAAAACCGAGGGGTTCATCCTCGAGTTTCGATTCCCTCTACACCATTTTTGTGAATTCAACTCGAAACACGTGGATCGAATCATTCCCTAAAAGGAATATTCAAGTGCTAAGTGGGATTCTGTTTATATATCAGTCCACACCCTATGTCATACTCTGTTGGGATTTAGTGTGATATTTTAGTTCTCAAGCCCCCTTTTCTTTTAAACCTAGCCTAAAGAGATGCAAAACACAAACTCGGGATGCTATTAACACTCTAAACAATAAAGCTCAGATAGATTAACTGGATTATACTCACAAAGGCTAAACCGCCAAATCCGTAGCCATCACCAATGGTCAAATATCCATCGCAATACTGAGCGAAGAAGGGTCTCACGTATGGGTACTCCAGAAAAAGAGCGGCGATGTTGCCTTTTCTGAATTCTTCTCCATATTTCCAAGCGTCTCTTATGGGGACGATGACATCATTCGAGAAGTCCAACGTGTTATTCAAATAGCCACAAACGAAACCATCGGCGTCACAACCCACTCTTGCTTTAGAAATTCTCAGCCATTCCATGGTGGTCACAGTCGATTTGAACTCCGGGATAGTGAGCATCGAGGTGAGGCCGGCTGTGTAACTCTGTGTCAAGATCAATGCTACAAAGAACCAAATCACCAGCACGATTCGGGTGAAGTTGCGATGGACTCTCTCCTCTGCAAAAGTCAGCAATACATGCGTTTTTTGTCAAAAGTTTGGGCCAAATAGAGTGCATGGACTATAATCACCAGAGGGATGTTACTTACTATGAGCAAAGAAGAGAGAGGAGAAAGTGAACCAAAGAGAAGTTGAGAGCTGATTCATCCAAGGGCCTCCGAATTCTGGATTGATCGGATGCTCCAAGAACCAAACTACCAACATTGTGTATATGAGGATGCCTCCAGAGGCAACCCACATTGTTGGAGTGAAAGGCTCCATGAAGATCAATGCCCTGTCTCTGTCCGGTTTCGCTGGGACTATCACTGAAAGGCCTGATGCCATGAACGGTTGTGTGAACTCAACATACTGTGAGCGATTGGCCCGAATAGTTATGTCACCGACTGCAGCGTTGTAGGTCTTCCATCGATGTCATAATACGGAACAACATCAAAGCAATCCACTTTAGAAATTGGTACCAAAATTGCACCGTCGAAGCAGAACATTAGTATCAACAGGATGTGAGACTTTGACGGTCTATTAATGCAAAGTGATACAATCTTGTGGGTGTAAATTGATATCTATGTAAAATGAACTTGTTGCTTGGTTTAGTTTATTCAGGCTCTGATGGTTTATGTATCAGAGAAAGTAATAGTTGATATTCTATAATGCAATAATGCAATAATCATGGACGAACAGAGATGATGTGGTACCGTACCTTATCATGAACTTTCTTCACCAACTCGTCATATGTTCCGTCGTGACTGACAAAAACATAATTAAAATCAGCAGGAACAGCCTTCTCGAAAACATCTATGCAAAAGCCGATGTACTTTTCTTTATTGGCTGTGCTGTTCACCTCCTTCTTCACAAACTTATCGAAGGGAGTTTTACGGGGAACTCCGATAACGAATTGCGTCTCATTAGAAGTCTGTCCTTCTTGGGTCTTCAATACGTCTGAAATTGCGACCGCGTTTCTTCTTGAACCTTGTTTCGGTACAAAGCTTCTCGAGATGCCAAAATCGGGAGACCAAAGCTTAAGCTCTCTATATTCATTTCCATTAACGCTCACAAGTTGGAATCTGGGTCGATGTGCCAACTGGCCTTTCTCAAATTGTATTGCCCCGCTCAAACCCACGAGTCTAGTGCTCGATATTCTATCAAGCAAAAACTCAGGCATAATATCATGGCTCGGCACTGCATCTATGGCATTTTTAATGGTCTTAATGCAATCGTATGCTCGAACAGCATCGATTCCTGGCTCGAAATTGAAGTTCTCTCCATACTTGTGATGGAACGTATTCAAGAATTTGGATCTGAATTCTCTATATGCCTGGTTTTGGGGACGGTAGGTGATTACTCCTATCACGCCTTCAACGGTCGAGAAGTTTCCTGAATGTTCTACTGACGTTAAGAGATTGGTGAATGGTTTTTCAGCGAAGATCCAAATTGAATCTTCGCAGAAGAGTCCCATGATCTTTGCTTCTTTGAGAAAATATGCGCTTCCCTGCGATGACATTCCTAAAACAATAAAGATCGGAGATACCTTTCCCTTCAGCTTCATTAATTTCTCTTCCAAAGACACTTCTGCTCTGGTCGGAGATGAAAATGCTTGAAGAATCAGCTGGTCCTCTATTGTCGAGCCGATTTTTCCAAGCTCCTCCAACAAAGAATTTAACAGCATGGAGTACGTAGTATCGTATGCCTCCGCCTCATATATTATTGATACTCTTTGTCTGTTATAAAAACTAACTATATCTACAATGCATTTAATTTGGTCGGATTCATCGGTACTCATCCGAAACAGTGAAGGCCATAGAGTTTCCGGCATCAATGGCGGGGTTACGTGGTCTCTCGCAAAGGATATGACTGGCACCTGAGATTGATTAGCAATTTCGGCTACTAAAGTTGCACCCTCCCATGTTTCCAAGCCGATAATAACTTGCACATTCTTCCTTCTGATCAGCTTTCCAGCTGTTAAAAGAATAAGAAGGGAAATTAATCCATTGTAACTTCAGTATTCAAGGCAATCTTCTTTGCCAATTTCTTCAATTGATATCGCTTATTTACCCCAATTAATTGGGAAGAGACTTGTTGCAGCTATCCGTTCATTATGGGAGACACATGTTTACAAGGAAGAACATCAATATGCTGGTGTTATCACAACCGTGCGCGCAAAAGCTGAAGCTCTCGGTTATGGATCCACAACATATATCGACTACTATTCGTTCTATATGGATTATTAGCGAAAACCCATTTTCTGCATGGAATATCGATCGAGATAATCATGTAATTGGAACTAAGATTCGACCAAGAAAAAAATTGGAATTAAGAAATAGTTACTAGTTTTTCTGCAAGAAATTGTAAATGAATCGAACAGTTTATGTTGAAATAGTTTGTTATTATAAAAGAAGTGACTCTTAATTAAGAGAAGATGTGACTATTAGTTATGAAAAGAGGTGACTTTTCATTCAAAAAAGAGGTTATTGGTGGTTAGAAAAGAAAGTTATTCTTAACATGAAGAGTGGTCATGGTTAAGGATAATGTACAGTGTTCCCAAGAATTGTGTTGATTGGTTGTCTATGACTAGAGTTCAAATCACACATTATTTATTATAACCACAACAGTTCATAATTACAATTTCTTCAGAACCTCTCTTCTTCTCTTTTTATACACAGGTGAAATCCATTTGGACGAATAAAAAATCATGACCTATGAAATAGGACTGTTGCATGCAATTTCGGATTGATTTCTGTGCAGCTTTGGTGTATATCTTGGAGGTATATTTGTTCTAAACCCGGCAGCAACAATAGTGAGGGCAAATAATACCTTAAGAATAGTGATCGTCATCATGCATCAAAGTATCGAGGATCTATTACTACTTATCTATCTTCATCAACAATCAAATTTCCCCAACAGTTCATCCATAACGTTTTTAGTGAATGATTTAACATAATCATTTAGTATCTTAAATACACAACTGCATTCTGTGGGGGTCTCATTGCGTAGCAATATTACTAATTGTACAACGTTTAGTAAACATTCAGCACATGGAGAAAATTTGAGAAAAAGAATACCAATAGGTATTTAATCTCAAAGCAAACTTGGGGTGGTTTTTCATTACTGCATGCGGCAACAAAAATGTTTCCAACAAACAAAGCAGAAATTATTGCAGGCTGCAGCTACCAAATTGAGGAAGGGCAATGAATGACTAACCAGCCGAAATTGCTCGAAGGGCCTTTGCGTGTGAGTTTACGTAATGTGGCTTTATGTAATGACTTCCCGATGATGAGATGCTGTTCACGTCTTGGCATGCTATTTCAATTGCCATACGCATTTGGTCGCCGAGACGGGAGTCCAAATCAAGAATCACGCCCACTTCGAAAGCTTTCCTCTCATCTATGGCTTTGGTGGCTGCACTGGAGTAGTTCGGGACTAGGAGCGGCGAGAGCAAGAGAAGCAGCATCAAAATGGACAAAATGTGTCTTGTACTTCTGCTAAACGAGCTTCGGTGAAACCCCATCTCGAAAACCTTAAAAACGCCTCAGAAACCGAAACAAGTGTTGAAATATATTGCTTTGGCAAATAATTGCTTTGTTTGTCATATACGGGACACAATTCCACCAAGTTTATAGTGGAAAGAGAGAGAAGAGAAAGAGAGGTACGCGCAAGTGTGAAGAGAGAAACAAGTGTTGAACTATATTGCTTTGGCAAATAATTCCTTTGTTTGTCATATACGGGACACAATTCCACCAAATTTATAGTGGAAAGAGAGAGAAGAGAAAGAGAGGTACGCGCAAGTGTGAAGGAAGTGATTTTCCAAGAAAATAAGGATAGGAAAATGGTTGCATGCAAATTTTTTGGAAAAAGTGTTCAAAAAGTCGTAAACCTCATTTATGCCAATTTAGTCATAAACTTTTTGATTTAGTGTTAATGCAGTTCTTCCAGCTAATTTCGGCCAAGTAATTATTGATGTGGACACCGATCAGTCTACATGACAACGCCAGCGTTGACATGGAGAATTTTTAATACTAATCTTAATATTGTTTTTGAATTTTTCTGATTTTATTTATTTATTTTATTTTTTCCTTCCTTCTTTGTTTTGCTGGTGACTGGCTACCAGCCATGGCTAGGTGCGCTAGCCTCGCGTGGGCCAGGGTCATCGTCGCCCATCAAAGGCGAGGCCCAGCCAAGCAAGGGCAAGCCTTGCCTAGGTGAGGGCTCCCTCACCCAAGCTAGGGTAGCCTTGCCAGATTTGGCGAGGGGAGCCCTTGCCCAACCAAGGCCTGACGAGGGGAGCCCACACTAGGACTCGCCCTCGCCCGGCCAGGCCTCACCTATGGTAGGTGATGGCAACCCTCATCCAGGCGAGGCCACCGGCCAGTCACCAGCAAAAGGAAGAAGAAGAAAAAGAGAAAAAAAATCAGAAAAAATTCAAAAAAATATTAAATTAATATTAAAAAAATTTCTACATTAGCCTTGGCGGGCCTACATTGACTAGCGTCTACGTTAATAAAATCTAGCTAAAATGAGCTAGAAAGACTAAATTGGCATTAAGTTAAAAGGTTTAGAATTAAATTGACATAATTAAAAAATTTAATACTAAATTGAAATAAATACAATAAGTTTACGAATTTTCAAACACTTTTCCCCTATTTTTTGTCAAGGTCTATGTGGTGCGTAAAAATCGCTGTTGATTTGGTCTTTCGATAGCTAGTCGTTTTCTTCGAGACGTCTTTCCTGAACGGAGGCGAAGAATCAATGGACACAACTCTTGTCGGCGAAACAAATTCTTCTGTAGACCAATTCATCGCTTGTCTTGATGGCATTGGGCTCCATTGGACTCAAATTTTCAAAGGACAGACTCTTCTCATTCCCTAGGATGCTGTGAATGGTTCCAACTTTTCAGCGATACGGTATATTCCTCCTGTACTATACGAGAAGATAGCGACTCTTGATACTGGGATTCCAGATTCATCGCTCTTGTCTATTCAAATCAGTAAATTTCTGATGTGGGCACGGGGTATTGTGCGTGAACCTTCTTGCAAGGGGGAGAGAGAACGTGCTCTGTGAACCTTCTTGCGTTCTCAACCCCACACCCCCCCCCCCTCTCTCTCTCCTCCCTTCCATCTCTCTCGTGGTGCAATTAAGAACATGAACTTGTAAATTACCAATGGAGTAAGGAATTTACCAACTTCAAGTGGAATAGTAATTGAGTTATCAACTCTTTTAGAAATTTACCACGTAGCAAATGAATCGATCGCAAACTTTTTAAAGCACTTAATGATCTACTATTGGATATGAGGTGGTAACACCATTATTTCATTGTAAGTTACGAATTATTCAAAGAGCGCAGTTGTAAAATGTCAAAGCACCTCGTAATTTACTACTGGAGACGAGATTTGAGGACGGTGAAACTATTATTTCGTTTATAAGATACTGAACGTGGGATTGATAGAATCATTCTTTAATCAGTAACTTATGAATTACTTACTAGACCCACTTATAAAAGATCAAAACACTGGATAATCTGCTATCGAATACTAGGTTCCATGATGGTAAGGCCATTATTTTGTTGATCAGTTTTTAATTAATTGACGGGGCCCACAGGTAAAACTTTAAAGGACTTGGTAATCTAATGCTGGATAGGGCGTGAAGAAATCGTTGTTTCATTTTTGTAAAACTATTTCATGGGGTAAATGGTAAAACTTTATAGCACCCGGTAATCTACAACTAGATGTTATATTCAACGATGATAAAATTGCTGAAGTCCATATTTACTCGGTAACTTTTATCTGTGGATCCATTGTATTTGTACCGACGGTCGCTGAAACCATTTCTACGGTCCGCACAAACTAAGAGAACGGTTTAAAAGTCAAACCAACGAAGCATCCTGCTCATCTCGCCATTGGGATAACAACATCAGGGTAGGAATGAAGGACGATATGGCAAAAAAGTCCGCGTGTGAACAGACGCATCGTGTTCTTGAAATCTTTCACTGTTGGATTGGAATATAGTATATCTTTGCCGTTCTACAAAGCTCAATATGGACGGTTGTGATTTTCTTGCTTTTCCTCACCATGATGTAAGGCTCACGCGGCATGGTGACTCCTACGGACCATACATGGAAGGAAATTTAAAAACGAACCAAAAAATATACGTACCTTCAGCATCATGCCCTAGTCTATATTGCGTTACACTAATTTTTCGTTATGAAATGCTCATATCCTGACTCATGCCGTCACCATTGCTTCCTTCTTCATGAACCCGACGACGACTCCGCGTGCGGAGACATGCCACTTGCAAACAAGCTGTGGAAGTGGCGATGGTGAAAGGATAGAGTGCCCCGAAGCTGTCGAGGCCCAGCCTCGGTGTCTTGCCGGTGTTGTCCCCCATCGTACACTCCCGAGGAAACCACTCGTCCTCTTACCTTATAATCTCGCCGCTCTCCGAAAGCTTCATAATTGCCTCGGAGAATGTCGCAGCCCGCGGAGAGCCTTTCGGGAACACCTGCATGCACAGAGAACAAGGCCATTTGTAACTACATGCCGGCACAGATTCTTTCCTTTTCGCGAACAATAACCCAAAATAGACCAACCGACCTAGGTCAACGAGCCCGACCCAAAGGCATTGACCCGGGTCCTAGATCGGATTGGATCCGGTTAGGGCCCGGTCTGATGGAAGAAGACAAAATAGGGCCAGTTAGATTGGGTCGAACCGGCCCTGAATGCCTGCAGACCCGGTCCAGACTGGATTTGGGCCTATTCTCGCGTGCCTGTGCACACGAGAATGCCGATCGGGAGAGATTCGGCGATTGGCCGGTCGTCTAGCCAGACACCGGCCTCGGTTGCCTCAACACTTGAGGCCGAGGCAGCTCTCTGGTGCCCAGCCAAGGTGAGCGGCCATGGCGGCCGCCAGCCTAGCTCCGACTGGGGCTCTTCAAGCCCAAACGACGATTGGAGCTTGGCCGGTAGACCCAGGCCAATTTTTGGCCGTTTTCAGCCTCACCCCAGCCACCACTCAGACAGGAATGGTCTCACGACTCCCCGGACGGGCTGGAGATCGCCGGCCGAGACTTAACGAAACTCGGCTTCACTCAGGCATTTCGTCGAACAGCTAGAGTGCACGGCTGGAACAGGGTGTCTCCAACCTATTCCGAGGTCAAGGTCTACTCCGGTGGCTACAGCTCGCCTCTGACGGCGAATATAGGTTGGGATTAAGGACGGTATGGGCTGGGATTCGCGCCAAACGGCCGGCAGGAGCCCCGGCCCACCTGCATAAAAAAACAGGGGATAACAAAGGAGCCGGGAGGACTTACCCGTCGAGGTTGATTCTGGGGGGTCGCCGATTGGTCTCCGAGCGACGGCGGGCCGACTGGCTTCCTCTTCAATTCCTTCAAGCGCTCAGTCTCACATTTGCTCTTACTCTCGTTCCAAATCTCTGCAAATCTCTCTTTCTCTCTCTGGATGCTCTGCTCTCTGAACCGACCCTTCTCTCTCCCTTCTCCACCACTTATATAGCGGCCGCCGGCCACTTACCCTATTCCATTGAATTCCTTGCACGGGCCTACCACCCCTAGTCGAGACTTTTGCGGCCATATCGCGCGGTGGAACGGGTTATCCGCGCCTGTCCCAGGCGGTGGTCGGGACAGGGGAAGACAGGGGAAGGAGGAGAGAGGGAGAGAGGCCGGGCTAGGGGGAAAAGAGGGAGCGGGCTGGGCCGGGCCCAGCTTGCACGAAAGGAAAAGAAGAAAAGGGTAGCGGGCTGGGCCCCTGGAGGGGAAGGGGGAAAGAAGAGGGCCGGCTCGACCCGGTCTCAACCCGAATTTTTAAAATTTTTTTGAATTTTTAATAATAATTATTTTTTAAATCTTTTTGATTAATTAAGAAAAAATGCTCTAATAGGGCCTATTAATGCAAATATATATGCCTAATTAATTTTAATTAGGAATTAAGATTAAAAACATTTTTTTGTTTTCGGAATTAAAATTTTAATTCCCAGATTTTTGCATAATTAATTTTGGGAAAATCAGAAAATAGGTGTCAACAAATTTGTAATACTTTTATTAAAGAAATCGCGACTTGTAGGCGTTGCACGTTAACCATGTTCATTGTTCATGGGCAATCGCCTCACAACTACACATTACGCAACTACCTAGAGCGTGTGCGGGCGACGAAGTTCATCCCATGGTCAATGATGAGAGAGAGAGATTACGAAGATTGTTGTCGAATTGGCAGCTACCACCATCATAGTAACTCATCTATGAAATAAATAACTCCGTTTATAAGATAATAAGTTAAATACAGAGTAAGAATTACCAACTTCAAGTGGAATTTAAGTTATTTACTCAATTATAAATTTATTACTTAAAATTAAAACGTAGCAATGAAATTAGTAACTCACCAACATAAGTCCGCTTACAAGTAAGTAACACTACAAAAAAGCTTGTTTTTTGCGACGAAATTTGCGACGGAAATTTCGGAAAAATCCGTCGCAAATCGAATTTGCAACGGAAAACATTCCATCGCTAATCGGGCGTCGCAAATTTTTGCGCCGGAAAATTCAAAAATTCGTCGCAAGTTTGCGACGGAGCAAAATTCGTCGCAAATTTCGTCGTAAATTTGCGACGAATACAATCCGTCGCAAAATTCGTCGCAAATATTCCGTCGCAAAATTCGTCGCAAAATTCCGTCGCAAATTTGCGACGGACAAGATCCGTTGCAAAATTCGTCGCAAAATTCCATCGCAAAATTCGTCGTAAATTCGTCGCAAAATTCGTCGCAAAATTCCGTCGCAAATTCGGTCGGAAATTTGCGACGGACATGATCCGTCGCAAAATTCGTTGCAAAATTCTATCGCAAATTCGTCGCAAATTCCGTCGCAAAATTCATCACAAATTTCTTCGCAAATTTCGTTGCAAAATTCGTCGCAAAATTATCAAAAAATTCGTCACGAATTTAGTCGGAAAATTCGTCACGAATTTGATTGCAACTTAGCGACAAACTTTAATAATAGCAAAATTCGATTTAAAATATTTGTCGTTATTTTTACATTATTTCGACCATAAATTATTGTCCATATCAATCTAAGGAGACAATGACATATAATTGAAACAAAAAAACGAACAAACCATAAATTCTGACAAATTAGCCACAATGACATATAATTGAAATAAATAACAGAAGGAAAGTTATAGAGTCTGACATGATACTATTTGATATCCAATCTTACAATACATTCAAAACATGAACTAAGATACGGGACAACCATAGAAGATGCAAAAAAACCATACAAAAGAAGAGGCGGCTTTGGTACGATGGCAGGATACCAAAAGTAGTCACCTTTGTCAAGACCTGAGGAAATATCGATACATAAATCAGTCCAAAATATAAAAACAGCGTTTAAGCATGGATGTGGAACTAGGTGTAAAATAACAAAAATACATTTCAGGACGAACATAAATGTTCTTACATATGAATATGAGTGAAATTATGAAAAACTCGCATTACGAAGCAAGCTTACTCAAAATTTTATTTAGGAAGACTGGAGAAAATCATCATCATCATCAGCATCGGCATTCTCGGCATCAATGTGTTGGTCATCACCTATTGGATTGGCTGGAGGTACAGGAGGCCCGGCATTGCGTTGGAGGTTAAGGTGTTGCATAACTATTCTCATTTGTTCTTGCAAGTCATATATTTGTTCATCATTCTTAACAAGTAAAGTATTCGGACGATCCACTTCATGGGTCAAATGCTCCTCTGTTCGTGCCTTCCTTTGACCAGTCCCAGCGGCTGATGAACTTCCAGCTCCAGGACTATTCCACATGTACATCTTTGACAACGATCCCAGCCCAAATATTTTTCCTTTTTTCGCCCCACCCGTTGCCTCCATCCATAATGCCATATTATCAACTGGTGGCCGGGACTCAGGACAATCATCACTACCACTAGCACTGCTTATTAAAAGATCATCATATTTTTCCTACATTAACAATATAGATGAAAATAAAATCAATATATATATACCATAAATATTGAAAGCATTCACGGTTTTGCATTATAGTTTATATATAAGCCAAAGTATAACCTTACATACCTTAACAGCTTTTGCTCGATCGCCAGTCCATGTCTTGTCTTTCTTTTGAAATGTACGTTCAAATGTAGCTGCAAATATCGGTTCCGTCCCCAATTCATGTGCCTACAAAATGTAAACTTGAGTAATTGAATTAAATTAACTTATAACTCATTTAACAGACTTACCAGTCGTTTGCGATGCTCCGCAATGTTGATAGAGCCCCCAGCATATGTGGCTGATCTATCACTAGAACTAGAAGATCGATTCTTCTTATTCTGCTCACAGAGTTGCCGACTCTGTTCAGATGCCAAAAATGTGTTAATTGCCATCCAATTGTCAGCTGTAAAGAAAGACGGCTTCGCTTGCTTGCTCTTTGCTCTATTCATAACATTTCGCATAAAATCACTGATTTTCTTATCGAAAATTCTTCTCACTTCACTTTCTTCCGCTTCGTCCCACGTGAACTTCCGCTGCAATGAATGAAAACACAAATTGAAAATTATTATGATGATCACATATCCATAACCATGCACCAGACACATATAGACAGATTTTGTAAAGTTCATGTTAGGGAAAATATCTTGTCCTTTAGGTATCGAAAACTACAGAGTTGTTCTTGTCCCTTTACATCATTCTTGACCATCAATATACTAAACCAAACTTAATTGGTGAGAAAATAAAATATGTAAAACTTACCTTGAACTCATTCCACCACATTTCTTTCACTTCTTGTGGAACAATTCTGTAATTAATATACTCTCCCATCAAGAAGTTTCTTACTATTTTGTTCAATTCCCTCACAACAGACGTAGCATCCGTGAATCTGCATTCATACGAATATTGTGCAACATGGATAATTCAGTTAACATCAATATCTAAAATCCTAAATATGACATATACTAAAATAAAAATGAAGCACTTACGAATCTCCAAATGGGCATATGAAGAATCGATTATCTTCTTGACCTCTGTTTCCGTCAATATTCGATTGTTCCGCCGAATAATGGGGTGGAACGGAAGGAGGGGGAGCTACAAGAGATTGAACTGGAGAACGTTCAGTTGGCATGTAGTGAAGTCCCGTAACATGTTGAGCATGGGAGGAAGGGCCAACATGGCCATATTGTGACGGACCATATTGTGGTTAAGGGTTAGATGCCGGGACAGGAGTAGAGGAAAGTGACAGGGACGAGGATGAAGAAGAGCCTTGTCTTCTAGACATGTGACCTCCACGTTTAAACTGATATGTAGGAAGGTTATACGAATATGTAAAGAACTATTGACACGTATTACGAATACATAATAATGTACATGACGAAGCTTACCATTTTTATGGAAAGACTGAGAAAAAGTTTCCTTGAAATGAGCCAATGTCGAGTGCTTATGACGTGCAATTTCCTACAAACAAATATACCATGAATCCCATTCATTTTCATATGAAACATCAATGTATGAGCACGATCTGGGTGGCCACAGGTATCAAACATCACTACATGAATCGCATGCATTTTCATTAAATTTTTTTTTACCACGTACAAAAATTTAAATTTCACTGAAAGTGAGTGGCCACAAATATTCTAAGTCATTCTATAAAGTTTTGTAAGAAAGAAATTATTATTATTATTGTTAAATTTTTTTTGGAAACTAAAAAAAAATTTCACTAACAGTTGATAGCCACCGATATTCTAAGACATTTTGTAAAGTTGTGCAAATTTTAGAATTTTAAGAATTTATAAATTATTAATTTTAATATAAAATTTTTTCCGTGACAAATAAAATTCCATACTAAAATTGGGTGGCCACAGTCAGTCTAAACTATTAGGTAAAGATTCCCAAATTTTAGTCCTTCTTTATTTTAACAATTTTTAGGGCACGTTAAAAAAATTAAATATAACTAAAAGTGGGTGACCACAGGTATTATAAGTCATTCCGTGAAATTTTTTGAAATTTTTAAATTCTAATTTTTTTTGCCATCTAAAGAAATTGAAATTTCACTGTAAGTTGATGGCCACATGTTTTCTAGGCAATTCTGTGCATTTTTAAATTTTAAATTTTTGTAATTTTTCTTCACAAAAATTAAATTTCCCTCACAATGGGTTACCACATTTATGTTAAGCCATTTTATTAGGTTATAGAAATTTTAAATTCTTGAATAATTTTTTCCCCGGAACGTTAAAAAATCTCAATTTCACTGAAAATGGGTGGGCACTATTAATTTATGCTATTTTGTGATATTATGAAATTTAAGTTTGTTAAAAATTTTAAAAAACTTTTACGGTCAAATTTCATATTTGTTGTCAGCATATACCGTTTTTTAAATTTTCCATAATTTTTCATGATTTTTTATAGAATTATTTAATTTTCAAGCATTTTCTATGAAAACACTTAATCAATCATCCTATCGTCATTTAACGCTTAATCATCCATATAATAAACAAATTAACCAGTCGACTATCGATCAAAGCCACATGCAATCGTGAAATCGACCCGTAATTTAGCAAACGAAAAGTAATCATAAATAATCCCTAACCAAATCTGACTAATTACTTAATTATACTAACTAGGAATTAGAGAGCTGACTTACTTGGTTCAAGGACAATAAACTGATGGTGGATTACTCCAGTCTCGCCAGTTCTCTTTCACCTGTAACTAAAAGAAAATGCAGAAAGTAATCAGGCGTTAAAGTTCGTCCAACCCGTAATATGGCTTAAAAGAAAAGGTCGAATGACAGACATGTCCTACGACTGTATGAGAATGCAAGTCGTCCACCATGTGCTCAACCCAGATTATCCATGCAATGCACTTCAGTAAACAACAGTCAGTTTACCAAATTCCAACCCTACTTCATCCTCGAACTGGACTAGCCGTGGCAATCCCGGCACGGGCGTGGGTGACGGCGAGGGCGGCGGCGACGATGGTGACAACGGCGGCGGCGGTGGCTGGCCGGCGGCGATGGTCACGACGGTGGCGGCGGCGGCTGGCCGGCAGGGCGGCGGTGGCGGCTGGCCGGCGGCGAGGGCGACGGGGGCGGGGGCGGGGGCGAGGGAGGGGGCGGGGCGGAGCGGGGGTGAGGCGAGGGGAGACGGCGAGGGCGGGGGGGGGGGGGGCGGGGGCCGGCGGCGGCGGGCCGGCGGCCAGGGCGACGGAGGCGGGGCGGGGGCGAGGGCGGGGGCGGGGCGGGGCAGAGCGGGGGCGAGGGGAGACGGCGGGGGTGGGGGTTGGGGCGGGGGCGAGGGCGAGGGCGACGAGGGCGACGGGAGACGGCGGAGGCAGGGCCGGGGGCGGGGGCGACGGTGCGACCGGCGACGGGCGGGCGACAGGCGGGGGGTGCGGGGCGGGCGCGAGGGAGACCGGCGATGGGCGGCGCGGGGGCGCGGGGCTGGGCGGGGCGGGCGCGAGGGAGACCGGCGACGGGCGGGGGGCCTTGCGGGGCTGGGCGGGGCTGGGCGGCGGAGCCGCGAGGGCGGCGGCGACGGGGGACGGCTGGGCGGCGCCGGGGGACGGCTGGGCGGCGACGGATCTCTGCAATTTGTCGCGAGATCTAAGTCGGGGAAGGGGGGTCGGGGAAGGAAGAAGGAACGAAGTCGGGCAGAATTATTGAGAATTTGCGACGGACTTATCGTGTCCGTCGCAAATTTGCGACGGACTTATCGTGTCCGTCGCAAATTTTGCGACGGACATGGCAAGTCCGTCGCAAATTTGCGACGGACACGATAAGTCCGTCGCAAATATTTCACCGACAAAAATTTGCGACGGACGTAGAATGTCCGTCGCAAATTTTCGATAAAAAAATTTCCGCCGGAAATTAAAAATCCAGCAAAAAATTCGAGCGGGAAAATATCCCTCATCACATTTGCGACGGACATGGTGTGTCCGGCGCAAATTTGCAATGGACGTGTGGAGTCCGTCGTAAATTTGCGACAAACACACCCTGTCCGTCGCAAATTTGCGACGGAAATGCTCGTCCGTCACAAATTTGCGACGGAAATGCTCGTCTGTCGCAAATATTTCACCGACGAAAATTTGCGACGGACCTAACATGTCCGTCACAAATTTTTGATAAAAAAATTTCCAAGGGAAGCTAAAAATCCATCCGAAAATTCAGGCGGAAAACTTCCCTCGTCACATTTGCGATGGACGGGGTATGTCCGTCGCAAATTTGCGACGGACGGGGTGCGTCCGTCGCAAATTTGCGACGGATATGGTCAGTTCGTCGCAAATATTTCAATTACGCACGATGTGAAATTCACTCTCGAATTTGCGACGGACGAGTTGTGTCCATCGCTAATTAATTTGCGACGGACGAGTTGTGTCCATCGCTAATTAATTTGCGACGGACACCACCCGTCCGTCGCAAATTTGCGACGGACACCACCCGTCCGTCGCAAATTTCAAACGGTAGAAAATCCATAACAACATTTGCGATGAACCAGTATATTCCGTTGAAAATTTGCGATAGACAGGTTTTGAGTCCGTCGCAATTTTGGGCATACAAAATAATCATTGTAAATTTGTGACGTTTTTTTTTCTGTCAAAAATTTAGCGTCTCATTGATTAGGGTCCTAAATTTGCTATGTCTTTTTTTTCAGTCCAAAATTTTGGAATCTCAAATTTTGCAATGGAAATTAGAATATCGGAAATGTTACGGTACGTTAATAATATTTAACTTGTTGGCATTTAGGGACAAAATTTCAGACGATAAATTAAAATAGCTAGAATAATAGACAATAACAATAATAAAAAGCACAATAACAATAATAACAAGAACAATAATGATAATAACCAAAATAGCACTTGTAGCATTAATAATTACACATCTATAGTGTTTTGTGACAAAAATTTTATTCTTCGTCTTCGTCCTCGTCCTCGTCTTCGTCATCTGTCTGAAAATCAGATTCATAACATTCTTGTACATTTAATTCGCAAATTTCAGTTGGATCCACATCTATCATTGCTCCACACGGATCTCGTAAAGTTGGTATGTTATATTCCTCAATTTCAACCGTGTTACACACTTCCTCTTGTTGGTAGGCTCTATCCTTCCAGTGTTCCTTGATTTTCCTCCGTGCTTTGATTTTACATATAGCCCACCAATCAGCTTTGTCACGTTTCAAACTAGGATATGATGCATAACATACTTGAATTGCTTGTTGTGCCAACACAAATGGTTCATACTTCATATACATTTTCTTGTGATTTATTTCAATCAAATTAAACTTCGTATGCACCTTCATTCCTTTGACGGGGTCAAACCACGTGCACTTAAATAACACAACACGCATAATTAATGGTCCAGGATACTCTATCTCTATGATTTCATCCAACAAGCCATAAAAATTATCTTTCCAACTGTCACTATTGGATGACCGCACAGACACACCACTATTCATTGTGGATTTTCCCATGCCGTATTCTTGAGTATGAAAATTATATCCATTTATGAAATATGCTGGCCAACTTCGAACTTTTAACTGTGGACCCCATGACAGATAATATAGCAATCCTTGCCCTCCAAATTCATCATAATTACTGTGAACCTAAAGTTACACATGCAAAATCAATAATATATATTTTACTAAATGATGTATATAATTTTAATAACTTGGTTTTGATCCATAGGCAACTTACATATGTCTTGAACCATGCTGCAAATTGTTCATCGCGCAAACGGTCAAACTTATTTGGTTGTAGTCCAGACATTGAAGTTTGGAAAATCCTAATATTAAAAACCATATCATTATTAGCAAATATTTGACACGCAAAACATATATTTGCAAATTTACACTTACTTGAAGTATGGCTCGATTTCTGGGCAGTTCAGTAAAATATAAGTATGGGCTGCATGAAATTCTTCGCCTGACAAGTAACGAAACCGACATGCGCCGCTTGGTCGACCCAGATAATTGAAAATAGAGAATGCCGTGCAATTAGGATCAATGGGGCCCTCATCATTTCTGCCTGCTCTCCGACTCTTACATTGAACGTGTGGCTCAAAATAATATGATGCAAATGTTGTCACTTCTTCAACAATATATGCATTACAAATTGAAGCTTCAACACGTGCCTTGTTCTTTACTTTTTTCTTCAAATGATATAAGAATCTAGTTGAAATAGAAAGAAGCTTATCGGAACATATTATATGATAAACTAATTTGAACTGTATTTAAAAAAAAACATTACCTCTCAAATGGATACATCCATCGAAATTGAATGGGACTTGCAACTTTGGCCTCATAAGGCAAGTGAAATAACAGATGCTCCATCGAATCAAAAAACACTGGAGGAAATATCCTTTCTAAGTTGCAAAGAATAATTGGAATATCTCTCTCTAGTTGTTCCATGTGCGATGTTTTTAACACTGTCAAGCAAATATCATGGAGGAAATTGCTTAATTCTGTAATGGCGCCCCATACAAAATTCGGTAGAACTTCCTTCAAAGCTATTGGAATTAGTCTTTCCATCAGAATGTGACAATCATGACTCTTCAAACCTGTCAACTTGCATTCATTCAAATCAACACATCTCCCGAGGTTCGAAGCATATCCATCAGGAAACCGCACAGATTTCAACCATTGACAAACAACTCGCCTTTGCTCCTTATCTAATGTATAAACTGCTTTCGGTTTTGGTCCCCTGCTGCTTGCATCCACAGCTAGTATTGGCCAATCGCAAATATCTCCCATATCTTTCCTTGCGTTCAAGTTGTCTTTTGTTTTTCCGGCGACATCCATCACAGTATTTATGACATTATCGAAAACATTCTTTTCTATGTGCATGACGTCAAGATTATGATGAATAAGATGCGTCTTCCAATATGGTAGATCCCAAAATATATTGCGTTTTGTCCACTTATGCGAACTTCCGTACGCAAAAGTCGTGCCGTGCGGGTTCTCAACAACGGTTGCAAAGTCCTGCACACGCTCCCAAATTTGATCGCCGGTCAACCTCAACGGTGGATGCGTTCTTTCAGTTCTATTCTTGATGAACTCTTTCTTATTCCTTCTGAAAGGATGACTTGCCGGCAAAAATTGTCTGTGACAGTCAAAATAGCAAGGCTTCTTTCCATGTTTTAATCCAAATGACTTTGACCTCTCCAAACATATCGGACATCCTAAGATCCCAGCTGTACTCCATCCAGATAACATTCCGTAAGCTGGAAAGTCATTTATCGTCCAAAAAAGGGCAGCCTTCATTACAAATGTTTGATCAGTAGAAACGTCATACGTCGGGACACCTTCAACCCATAGCCGTTGTAACTCCTCAATCAATGGTTGCATATAAATATCTATCAACTTTTTCGAATTTTGCGGCCCTGTCACGATCAATGTCAAAAACATATAATGTGTCTTCATGCACATACCAGGTGAAAGATTGTACGGCGTTAAGATAACTGGCCAGCATGAATAATTTTTTCCTGTTTTCCCAAATGGAGCAAATCCATCGGCACATAGACCTAACCTGATATTCCGAGGCTCCATTGCAAACTCTGGGTATGTTCTATCAAAATGTTGCCATGCCTTCGCATCTGAAGGATGACACATTAGACCCTCTTCTGTTGCATGATTTGCATGCCAAGTCATGTGTTCAGCAGTGGCTTTAGACGCATAAAGCCTTTGTAATCTGGGGATTAATGGCAAATAAAACATTTGCTTGCATGGTCTACGCTTCTGATTACGACCCGGCCTCTTGTTAATCTTGTACCTAGGTTGGCTACAGAATTTGCAAGATTCTGCATTTACATCATCTCTCCAATATATCATACAACCCCTACTACATACATCAATTCTTACAACCGGAAGACCTAAGTTATCCACCAGTTTTTTCATATCATAAAAATCACTTGGCATGTTGTTATCACGAGGCAATGATTCACGCATTACTTCAACAAAAGAGTTGAAGCAATCTGCAGACACATTTGTGCTCTGCCTTGATATTTAATAGTCGGGCTGTCACCGATAACTTAGTGTGGTCCTTACAACCTGCCCATAAAGGTTCATCTGCTGCTTTCAACACATCCCAGAACTGATTAGATTGAAAAGTTTCATTATACACATTCTCCTCAAAACCCGTTACTCCTATATCTTCCAATTGTGAAGCATGACTAGTACCCACTTATTCACGTGTAGGAGTAAAATTAGTACTTGCATGATTTGATTCTGGGACAAAATTATAACTAGCTGCATCAATCACCATCCTCTCGTATGGGTTCAATTGCTCATAATAGCCACATTCTTCCCTAATTGAAAATTGATCACTTCTTCCATATCCTTCGTCAGATATAAATGGTTCACCATGGGAAGTCCAATTATAATAGTTTGGAGTAAACCCAAATCTAGTAAGGTGTTCTCTAACTTGATCACACACAAGAAATTTACCATTACCGCACTTTTTACACGGACACCTTAACTTATTTCCATTCATAAACTCATATTTACTACTAGCAAATTCTAAAAATAGTTCCAACCCAGTACGAAACTCATCTGTCAATCCTTGACGTCTAGGTAAGTTCTTATTATACATCTAAGCCCTTTCTCTTTGCATTGTGTCTGTATTAAAATATAAAATTCTGGTAAAATATTCAAAATATCATATCTATTGTTCTGAATTAAAACTATAGAATTTTGAAAATTATAATTTTTGTTATTCAAGCAACAATTAATATGAAATTGCAAAAATAGAAAAAATTACAATGTAAAGAAGACTTACCTAAATATTTGACTGAAAAATTGGTAGGACAAAGTGATAAATTTGACACGTATTCCAAAGTCTACTTGGATTGCGAGACCTTCAATTAGGCATAAACCGAAACAAGATTAATCACATAATAATCAATATTTTTTAATAATGTTTTATGTACGATGGAAACGGAAGTCGTCCCTCGCAAATTTGTTACGAATAAATGAAAATTCCGTTGTAAATTTGCGACGGATACTAGAATGCGTCGCAAATTGGCGACGGAAACAGCTGTCCGTCGCAAATTTGCGACGGATAGCGATTTTCATCGCAAAATTTGCGACGGACAGCCGTTTCCGTCGCAAATTTGCAACGGAAAAGATCTCCGTCGCAAAATTTGCGACGGATACAATCATCCGTCGCAAATTTGCAATGGAACCGTTTTATTGTGTCCGTCGCAAATTTGCGACGGAACCGTTTTATTGTGTCCGTCGCAAATTTGCGACGGCGATCTTTTCCGTCGCAAAATTTGCGACGGAACCGCTTTCCGTCACAAATTTGCGACGGAAAAGATCGCCATCACAAAATTTGCGACGGAAATACGGTCCTCCGTCGCAAAATTTGCGACGGAACCGCTCTCCGTCACAAATTTGCGACGGAAGAGGTTATCCGTCGCAAATTTGCGACGGAACCGTTTTATTGTATCCGTCACAAATTTGCGACGGAGAAACTCTTCCGTCGCAAATTTGCAACGGAACCGTTTTATCTCCGTCGCAAATTTGCGACGGAAAAATGGTTCCGTCGTAAAACGGCGTGGCCATTCTGCACATCCGAAGGCCGGTGAAGTCTCGCCGGTCGCCGGTCGCCGGTCATTACACCGGTGATGCAGATACGGAAAAAAAATAAACGTAAACATATATTAAAAAAAATTACAATGCAACAACGAATAGTCATGAAGCTAGCAATTTTGCACTTACCGGTACAAAATCTTCGCCGAGATTAATACGTGCATGCACGGATTTTTCTGATTTCGGATATATGAAAGAGGGAGAAAAGTGACTGAGACCGAGAGAGAGCGAGAGACAGCAAAAGAGAGCAAGAGAGAGAATGTCACGGGTTAATAAAGTGCGAATTTGTGACGGACGGGTGTTTTCGTCGCAAATTTGCGACAGACAGACATTGCCGTCGTAAAATTGCGACGGACTGACATTGCCGTCGCAAATTTGCGACGGATTTTGCGACGGTACTATTATTTGTCGGAAATTTGCGACAAAATTTTTTCCGTCGCAAATTTGCGACGAAATGTATTATCCGTCGCAAATTTGCGATGGAAATTTTTCGTCGCAAATTTGCGACGGAAAATTTAATACGTCGCAATTTGCGACGGAAAAAATTTCGTCGCAAATTTCCGTCGCAAATTTCGTGTTTTGTTGTAGTGTAAGTTATCAACAAAGTAAGAAACTTGCTATTGGAAGTAAAATAGAAGTTAGTAACTTAGAGTAGAGTAAACTCACCAACATTCGCTCGCTTTTCGTAGCAAGTGACCCGATTTGAGGAACTTACTAATGTCAAATCAGTTTGAAGTTATAAAAGTTCTGCAATTGAAGTTAGGATGTACAAGTGAAAATAGTAGCTAACCAATTTATGCTCGCTTTTAGGGTGTCAACGATTCGGTTCGATTCAAAATTTCAGGAAACCCAAACTAAACCAAACCAAACCGTTTGGTGTGCATTAGCTTTGAATTGAATCACGACTTGAACAGAAAATAACCCGAACTGAAGACCCGGTTCGGTTCGGTTTTGTTATTCAGTTTTCTTTTTTTGTAATATTAGGAAGAGATTTAGTGAAAAAAAGGAGAGAGATTGTGTAAATTATAATATTAAGAAGATAAATGATTTTTTGTTTGAATCGATTAACAGAATTGAATCAAAACTATCCAAAGCGGAATAAAAAACACATTTTTCATTATTTGAACCGAATTGAAAATGCACAAAATTTTGGTTCAGTTTGATTCGGTTTCAATTTTGATTTGATTGTCTAGTTTGGATATGACATCCTAGTAAATACTCCAAGAAGTATGAAAATTTTTAAGTTAATCAAGGTGTTGAGGAAGTTGCCAATTAAAATGAAATCTTTTAGCGATCTTAGTAACTTTTCAACGTAAATTTGCTTTTAGCTCAACAAGTTACCAATGGAATAAAGAATTCACCAACTTGAAGTGGAATATAGAAATTTACCATTGAGCAGATGGGCCAAACATAAAATTTTAAAGCACTTAACAATCAACTATTGGATATGCATGAAGGAGTGATCGGTTTCTAGATGGATCGGTTCTCGACGTAGAATTGATAATTGACCCTGCAGCACATGGTTCCAAAAGATTGATACCAAAAATTGAATCGGTTGGTTCTTGAACCATCGATTCTTGAACCAGGCCATTTTTCTTGTGTAAAAAATCAAATTTAGAAGTTACACCATTTTATTGAAAAAAAATTCGTTAGTCAAGTGGTCACATTGTTGTTTCTTCATGTTGAACACAATGTTTTGATCCTCGATAGGTGTAAAAGTATTTGCTCTTAAAAGAGGCTTCAAACCAATTCTATTTGAGAATCCAATCAGTTGAACTAGTTTGGAATCAATTCCTTAGTAGAACAAAAGATTCCGAACTTGGAATTGGAACCAAAACGGTTTTAGGCTGATTCTAGGTTCACAAAACTAGGGATCGAAAACCAAATCGATTCTCTTTAGAATTGACCTTGAACTGCTCAGTTTTGGCCATTTAGGTCCGGCTTTGGGATTGAACTGGACCTGGTGCACACCCGTATTGGTGTGGTAACACCATTATTTTATTGGTAAGTTACTAACTGTTTCACTAGCCCGCTTTTAGAATTTTAAAGCCCTTGTAATCTACTATTGGGTACCAGACATGAGTTGTAAAAACATTATTTTGTTTACAAGATACTAATTAATTGGATGACCCACTTGTAAGATTTTAAATCACTTGATAAATCAATATCAACAGTAGAATCATCCTTTCATCAGTAAGCTATGAACTACCCGCCGGACCCCTTAATAAAATATAAAAAAAATTGATAATCTGCTATTGGATACTAGTTAAATCAAAATATCATTATTTTGTTGATAAGATACTAATTAATTAACAAGACTCGCTTATAAAATTTTAAAGTAATTGGTAATCTACTACCGGTTATTAATTAATTAAATTTTATTGGTAAGTTATTAACTACTTTACAAGCTAATTGTAAAACTTTATAGCACTTGGTAATCTACTACTGGGGAAAATTTTCCAAAAAGTCCTAAATCCATTGTATTTTTGCCAATTTAGTCTTAAACCTTTCAATTTTGCCAATTTAGTCCTAAGCTTTTTCACTTTCTTCCAATTGAGTCCATCCGATCGATTTTGATCAGAAATTGCCGACGTGAAAGCCAACTAGCCGACATGGCGCTAACATGGACAATTTTAATAATATTTTAATACTTTTCGATTTTTTAATTTTCTTTTCCATTCTTTTTCCTTTCTTTTTCTCTCCTTCTTCCTCCTCCAGTTGGTCGTCGGGCCTCACAAACTGGCCAAAGGTGAGGGCCAGCGAAGTTGACCTCACCAGCCTCGAGCGAACCTCAACTCGACTAGCCATTGGTGAGGCTCGATCTCATCGGATATGGCAAGGTTGACCTTGCCTAAGGTCAACGGGGCTCGCCTTTGCCGATGGCCAGCGAGGGGGAGGCTTGCCCAAGGCTGGCAAGGCCTAGCCTCTTGTCGGTTGCCGAGGCTCGGTGACCAGCTGGAGGAGGAAGAATGGGAGGAAAATTTTTTTAAAAAAAGAATAGAAAAGAAAAATAAAAAATTCAAAAAATATTAAAATATTGCTTAAAATTGTCCATGTCAGCACCACATAGCCCGGCCGATGTCTATGTCGGCGATTTTTGGCCAAAATTAGTCGGATGGATTCAATTGGTAAGAATTGAAAAGATTTAGGACTCAATTGGTAAGAAGTAAAAATGTTAATTGGAAAAATTGAATGATTTAAAACTGAATTGGCAAAAGTGCAATAGATTTAAGACTTTTTGGACAATTTTCCCTCTATTGCTAGATATCATATTTGAGGATGATAAAATTGCTATTTTGTTAATAAATTATTAATTAATTGATGGGGCTCATTCGTAAAATTTTGAAACAATTGGTAATGTACTAGTGGACGCGAGTTTGTCAAAATTATTATATTGTTTGTAAGTTACTAATCAATTCACGAGCCACATTGGTCAAATCTAAAAGCACTTGACACTTTACCTGCAGATATCAATTTTGAGAATGCTAAAATCTTTATATCGTTGGTAATGATGCACCGGCGGGACCCGTTATGCGACTAGACGAACCGGCGGGCTTGAAGTCAACTATGTCCGATTGAGCTCAAATTTGGTCGGCTGAAGCGAAACGGCGTACTGATCAATACTCACGGCCTTTGGCCGTGATTAACGATGGATTTTAGCAATTCGAGATCGTTTAGATGGATTTTTCTATTTTTTTAGTATTTTTTTGGGTTAATTTAATAATTGGCAGTTTCCTAATTTATGTTTTGATGATTACGTTTCCTAATAGGATTAGGTTTGGGTCTATATAAACTTGTTTTAGGGTTTCCTTTTAGCAGACTTTGAATATTTTTTATTTGATAATCATATTTAGAGGATGAATTGTTCTTCTATCGAACTTTCTTGTTCAGTCAAATTTCTATCGCGTTTCGGCGTCAATTGGTATCAGAGCCCAGGTTGCTTGATTCAATGGCTGAACAAAATCGCGGTCGTGGACGGCAGGCTCGTGGTGGCCAGGGGCGTGGAGGCGTTCCTGAAGCAGACGACCAACCGCGTCTAAGAGATCTGCGAGACGTAGAAATTGAAGAACAAAGAAGACGAATCCAGGATTTGGAGCGACAACTTGCGGAGGCGAGATTGGGCGTTCAATCCGAAGAAGGAGCGGATTTTGATGATTCATTCGATAATGAAGAAGAAGACGTAAACCCTTTTGGGGTTCTGAACCAAGGACGGAATCGAGGAGTACGACCTGGAAATCAGCATTCTTCTCAAAATTTCGGAATGAAGATCGAAATTCCCGAATTTAATGGTAAGGCTCATCCTGATGAGTTTATTGATTGGTTGCATACGGTAGAACGGATTTTTGATCTTAAAGATCTAACTGAGGGGCAAAAAGTGAAGTTAGTGGCTATTAGACTGCGAAAACATGCTTCGATTTGGTGGGAACACGTGAAAAAGCAACGCGCTAGAGAGGGCAAGCCGAAAGTAGATCGCTGGGAGAAGATGAAAAAGTTGTTGCAAAAAATTTTTTTGCCTACCCATTATAGGCAAGAGGCGTTCATCGAATATCATAACGTTAAGCAAGGCGATAAAACAGTTGAAGAATTTACTGAAGAATTTGATCGTTTGCGGATGCGTTGTGATGTGGCGGAGGAAGACGAGCAGACGATTGCACGATATCTGGCAGGGCTGCGATATGAGATTTCTGATATTGTCCAATTACAACAGTATTTGACGTATGAGGATGTGTGCCGACTAGCTCTAAAGGTGGAGGGGCAGATTAAAAGAAAGAGCAGTAAGTCCAAGTGGTCTAACAGTGGATCTAAGTGGACAAGCAATAGTTCCAAGTGGACTGATAAAGAGTCCCGGGTGAAAGCAGGGAGTTCTTCGGCCCCGGCAGCAATTAAGGGCGCTGGTTCAAAATCTGCAACAAAAGGTGAGCAAGGTAGTGCAGAATCTAGCAGGGGAGCAGCTGCAGGCAAGCGGTGTTTCAAGTGTCAAGGATTCGGGCATTTTGCTGCTGATTGTCCGAACCGACAGATTGTGACGCTTGTTGATAATCCAGTTTTTGATGAAGGTCCAATTTACGATGAATCTGAAGGTGAAGAAGAGGATGCGGAACAGGAAGAAATTATCTATGCTGATTCTGGTGAGTCCCTAGTCGTTAGAAGAATATTAAATATTGCTGAGGTAGATGATGAATCGTGGCTCAAGCATAATATATTTCATACTAAGTGCACTAGTGGAGGAAAGGTGTGTAGTATGATAATTGACGGGGGAAGTTGCGAGAATGTAATATCTACCACTATGGTAGAAAAGTTGGCGTTGAAAACTGTCGAACATCCTCAACCATATAAGCTGTCATGGCTTAAGAAGGGGAATGAGGTAAAAGTAAGCAAGAGATGTTTAGTGCAATTCTCAATTGGGAAGAAATATGTTGATGAAGTGTGGGGTGATGTAGTTCCAATGGATGCTTGTCATATCTTGTTAGGAAGACCTTGGCAGTTTGACAGGAAAACACAGCATGATGGATTCAAAAATACATACTCCTTCAAGAAGGATGGCCGGACTATTACCCTGGGTCCTTCAGATTTGAGAAAAGAAGGGAAAAGTAATTTGCTGTCCAAATCGGAATTCCAGGAGGAGGGGGAGAATGTTCCAAAGCTTTTTGCTGTCATAGTTATGGAGCAGAATATTGATAGTCCAGAAATTCCAACTCAAGTTCAGCCTATACTTGAGGAGTTTGTTGATGTCGTGCCAGAGGAATTGCCACATGGATTGCCACCCATGAGGGACATACAGCATTGTATAGATCTTGTTCCAGGAGCTGTTATTCCTAATAAGGCAGCTTACAGAATGAATCCTAAAGAGCATGAGGAGATGCAGAGGCAAGTGTAGGAATTATTAGAAAAATGTGCAATTCAAGAGAGCGTGAGTCCTTGTGCAGTGCCAGCTTTATTGGTTCCTAAGAAAGACGGTTCGTGGAGAATGTGCGTGGATAGCAGAGCTGTTAACAAGATCAGGTATCGTTTTCCTATTCCGAGGTTTGATGATTTAATTGATCAACTACATGGAGCGACTATCTTTTCGAAGATAGACTTGAGGAGTGGGTATCATCAAATCAGGGTGCGTCCCGGAGATGAGTGGAAAACCGCTTTTAAAACCCGAGATGGTCTGTATGAGTGGATGGTGATGCCTTTCGGGTTATCTAATGCACCGAGCACCTTTATGAGATTGATGAATCAGGTGTTTCATCATTTTATTGGCCAGTTTGTCGTCGTATATTTCGATGATATATTGGTTTATAGTGCATCAACTGATCAACACTTGCAGCATTTAAGAAGGGTGTTTGAGGCATTAAGGGAGCAGAAATTATATGCTAATACCAAGAAGTGTCACTTCTTGACTGATCGTGTGACCTTTTTGGGATATATAGTAACTAAGGAAGGCATTCATATGGACCCAGCTAAGGTTGAGGCTATTACAAACTGGGAGTTTCCGAAAAATATTCATGAGGTACGTAGCTTTCATGAGCTTGCGTCTTTTTATCGGAGATTTATTCGGGATTTCAGTACTATTATTGCACCTCTGACGGATTGTCTGAAAGGAAGTAAATTTGTGTGGACTAAGGAGGCAGAAGCTGCCTTCCAATTATTAAAGAAGAAGGTAACTAAAGCACCTATTCTCGTGCTTCCTGATTTTAATGAAATTTTTTAGGTGCATTGTGATGCTTCAGGTGTTGGTATTGGAGGTGTTCTAAGTCAAAAGAGTAAACCTGTGGCATTCTTTAGTGAGAAGTTGAATGAGGCGAAAAGGAAATATTCAACTTATGATAAAGAATTTTATGCTATTGTGAGGAGTTTGGAGCATTGGAGGCATTATCTTATTTCGAAAGGATTTATCTTATTTTCTGATTATGAAGCCTTGAAATACATCAATGGGCAGCACAAATTGAATGCACGGCACGCAAAGTGGGTGGAGTTCCTTCAAGCTTTCAATTTTTCCATCAAGCATAAGGCGGGAGTGCTAAATAATGTGGCGGATGCATTGAGCAGAAAATACTCTTTGCTGTCTACGATGCAGGTAAAGGTTCTAGGCTTTGACACTTTTAAAGAATTATATGTTGATGATCCTTATTTTGGGGATATCTGGAGGAAGTGCAAAACGGAGCCTTTTCAGCAATACCAAATTGTGAAAGATTACCTATATAAAGGTAACAGATTGTGCATTCCTCAATGTTCTTTGAGGGAATCTATTATTATTGAGGGGCATGCAGGCGGTCTAGCTGGGCACTTTGGCGTGGATAAGACGAAGGCCTTATTGAGTGAACATTTTTATTGGCCTCGGATGGAGCATGACGTGACACGTTTTATAGAAAGGTGCAGGGTATGTCATATGGCAAAGACCAAGAGTACTAATGCAGGATTGTATATGCCTCTACCTGTTCCAGTTGCACCGTGAGAGGATGTCAGTCTTGACTTTGTCTTGGGTTTACCAAGAACACAACGGAGTAAATATTCAATAATGGTGGTTGTCGACAGGTTCTCGAAGATGGCCCACTTCGTCCCATGTAGCAAGTCATGTGATGCTTCACAGGTTGCTCGATTGTTTCTGCAGGAAATTGTTAAGCTGCATGGAATTCCTAAGTCTATAACCTCAGATCGTGATGTGAAGTTTGTGAGCCACTTCTGGCGTACTCTTTGGAGGTACATGGGTACAAGTTTGAAGTTTAGTTCATCTCATCATCCTCAGACTGATGGTCAAACTGAAGTTGTCAATCGAAGCTTAGGGAATTTGCTGCGAAGTTTGATTGGAGATAATCCTCGACAATGGGACTTGGCATTGCCTCAGGCAGAATTTGCATATAACAGATAAGAAAACCGAACTACTGGCAAAACTCCTTTTGAAGTGGTTTATGGGCGTAATCCAATTACTCCATTAGATCTCACACCGATACCAGTTCTCAAGCAATTTAGTTCGGAAGCTGAAGAACATGCAAAACATATCAAAGAGCTGCATTCCCAGGTCCATAATCAGATCAACAAGCAGAATATGAAGTATAAGCAACGCGTGGATTTGCGCAAGAAAAGGGTCGTCTTCAAGGAAGGTGATCTAGTTTGGATTCACCTTAGGAAGGAACGATTTCTAGCGGGTAGGTTTGGCAAGCTTCAACCTAGAGCTGATGGACCCTTTAGAGTTTTGGAGCGAATTAGTGACAATGCTTACAAGATCGAATTACCGGGTAAGTATAATGTATCCGGAACTTTTAATGTTGCGGATTTGTCACCTTACTACCCTGAAGAAGAAGAAGGTCTTGAGGAGATTGATGACGATAACGAAGGAGAAGCAGATTCGAGGACGAATCTTTCTCTAGCAGGGGAGGATGATGCACCGGCGGGACCCGTTCTGCGACTAGACGAACCGGCGGGCTTGAAGTCAACTATGTCCGATTGAGCTCAAATTTGGTCGGCTGAAGCGAAACGGCGTACTGATCAATATTCACGGCCTTTGGCCGTGATTAACGATGGATTTTAGCGATTCGAGATCGTTTATATGGATTTTTCTATTTTTTTAGTATTTTTTTTGGGTTAATTTAATAATTGGCAGTTTCCTAATTTATGTTTTGATGATTACGTTTCCTAATAGGATTAGGTTTGGGTCTATATAAGCTTGTTTTAGGGTTTTTTTCAGCAGACTTTGAATATTTTTGATTTGATAATCATATTTGGAGGACGAATTGTTCTTCTATCAAACTTTCTTGTTCAGTCAAATTTTCTATCGCGTTTCGGCATCAGGTAAGTTATTGATAGTTGACCAGACAAAAAAAATTACCAATCGTTTTTACTTACTAATGATATTGGAGATTTACTAGCGCTTTGTTAATTACGCCAGAACTATTAACTCAGCCTAGCCTAGAACTATATTCAATAATGAAGGAACTGAATATAATTATTTCATTGTCCGTTATAGTAATAAATGATATCAGGGGATGTATAAAGTAGGGCAATGTGGCTGAGAAAGTGCACGTATATATAGGGGTAACGTGTCCTTATAATCTTTCATCGTTTGATTGAAATGTAACAAATCTCGGTGGATTTTTACTTTTCAATTTGACGGTGAAAAGCTTACGTGGCAAGGTGCCTCCTAAGGACCTTAACTATACGTATATAGTAACTGGAAAATTACCTTTATTTCTATTAAATTTTAGAGAGTGTGCAAAAGTATGGCTTTGGTATGGATGATAGTTTGTGTTTTTGTGATGTGTGCAAGTGTATATGTGTATGGTATAGTTTGTATTTAGTAGAGGATGGACAATGGTACAAGGGGATGTAGGCTATGGAAGATAGTTTCATTTGCTGGACATAATGGTTTTACAAATATAATTGATGAAGGAGTATGGGTGGAGGAGCTAAGGATGTGAATTTATAAGCTCACTCCCCACATATTACATGAATGATACTAAGCTCTATTTATGGAGCAACTCCACCGACTCTCTCCCACAATTGCTGACCTATTTTACAAGATTTTTCTAGTCTATGTTGCTGACATCTTCGAGCCTCTATCTTTGACTAAAGCTTTCCTTCTTCTCCACGCATAGCATAACCTCCTAGAGACTTCAACACTTTGCTTGTGCTTTCTAGACTCTTCTGCGCAAATTCATTGACGCCTAAGACTAGATTTCGTTTTTTTTTTTGTAGGATTTTTCTAAACTTCTCTAGCAAATGCCCATCCTAGAAGTCTCTAGAAATCGGATCACAAATTCCAACAATTTGATCACATTAAGTGTGCCATAATTTTGTGGAAAGCAGGGAGAGAAGAATTAGTTTTCGAACCGAAGAATATACACCCCTTCATCATCGCGCCCTAAACTATGTTACAGCACTCTAAGTTTTCGTCATGAAATACTCAAATCCTGACTCATGCCATCACCATTGCTAACTTCTTCATGCACCTGACGGCTCCTCCGCGTGAAGAGACATGCCACTAGTAAACAAGCTGTGGAAGTGGCGATGGTGAAAGCGTAGAGTGCCCAGAAGCTGTCGAGGCCCAGCCTCGGTGTCTTGCCGGTGTTGTTCCTCATCGTACACTCCCGGGGAAACCACTTGTCCTCCAACTGTTTAATCTCGCCGCTCTCCGAAAGCTTCAAGATGGCCTGGGAGAATTTCGCTGCCAGCGGAGAGCCTTTCGGGAACACCTGCATGCACAGAGAACAAGGCCATTTGTAACTATACGGCGGCACAGATTCTTTCCTTTTCGCAAACAATAACCCAAAATGGACTATATCATCTGAACCTGTATTCATTTTTTGGGTTCCTCCATGGTTTACATTGGCCATGGACAATGTAATATTTAGTCGTGAACTTTAGAGGTCAAATGGATCGCACTTGCTGCTAACCGGTGATTTGGACAGGTACTACGCTTCTGCGACTTGGTGGGTTTGATAATATTGCACTATGTCCCACTAGTAAGCCTGTCCCTATTCTTTCGTACCATTTTCATGGGTCCAAACTCGAAACACATGGATCAGGTCAAGTCCCCAGGAAGACCCCCAAGCTCTAGCATCACAATCTATATCTTACTCTACTGGGAGTTGGTTGGATACTCATGCCCCTTATTCTTTGTGGGCTAGCTTAAGGAGATGCTGCTATGCACAAACATAGGATGCTATAAAATACTCTGAAAATTCGAGTTTATGTAGAATAACGGCAGATACTTACAAAGCCAAAACCGCCAAATCTGTAGTTCTCACGAGTGACAGCATATCCATAGCAATACTTGGCGAGGAAAGCTCTCTCATACGGGTATTCCAGAAAAATAGCAGCAATGTTACCGCTTGTGAGTTGATCTCCGTAGCTTGAGCTGTTCCGTAGACCGATGATAATGTCCTTTGAGAAATCAAGTTTTTTATTTAGATAGTCACAGACGAAAGATACAGCGTCACAACCCACTCTTGCTTTGGAAATTCTAAGCCTTTCCATGGTGGTCACAGTCGGTTTAAGTTCTTGAAGAGTGAGCATTGAAGTGAGGCTGGCTGTGTAACTCTGTATTGAGATCAATGCGACGAAGAACCAAATCACCAATACGATCCGCGTGAAGTTGTGGTTGATTCTCTCCCCTGCAAAGGTAATAACTTACTTGCTTCCTTTTTTTCTTTTCGTTTGAAAGTTCGGACTTAAAAGAGTGTACATGGACTATAATCAACAGTGGGAAGTTACTTACTGTGAGCAAAGAAGAGAGATGAGCAAGTGAACCAAAGAGCAGTCGAGAGCTGATTAGTCCGAGAGCCTCTGAACGCTGGATTGGTCGGATGTTCCAGGAACCAAACTACTAACATTGTGTATATAAGGATGCCTCCAGAAGCAACCCACATGGTTGGAGTGAAAGGCTTCATGAATATTAATGCCCTGACTGAATCTGGTTTTGCTGGAACTATCATTGAAAGCTCTGACTCTATAAATGGTTGTGTGAACTCGACATACCGTGAGCGATTAGCTAGAATAGTTATATCACCAACTGCAGCGTCGTAGGTCTTCCATCAATGTCACGCCATGAGCAACATTAAAATGATGCATTTTAGTAATTAACACCAAAATTACACCATCATCCAAGCAAAACATTACTACTAAAATGTTGAGACCTTGACGGTCTATGGATGCAAAGTGATACAATCTTGTGAGTTCTGAGTCCCCTAGTGATCAATGTAGCGAACTAGGATCTGCGTGAAATAAACCTGTCGGCTGTTGTAATGTGCACATGCTTTGCTGGTACGTGTATCAGAGAAAGCACTAGTGGATATTCTAAAATGCAGTGAATAATCATTGAGGAACAGAGATGATGATGTGGTACCTTGTCATAAACTTTGTTAACCAAGTCCTCGTATGTTCCTTCATGAGGTAAAAATGTATAATTCAAACCATGAGGACTTGCCTTCTTGAAAATATCTATGCAAAACCCAACGTACGTTGCCTTGCCAGTTATGTTATCTGTTTCCTCCTTCACAAATTTACCAAAGGGAGTTGTACGAGGAATTCCAATCACCATTTGCGGGCTGTATCTTCTGTTGGTCTTCGATGTGTCTGAATTTGCATAAGCACTTGTTCTTTGACTTTGTTTCTGTAGAAAGCTCCTCGAAAAACCGAAGTTGGGAGACCAAAGCTGAAGCTCTCTACTTTCATTTCCATTGACACTTACAATTTGGAATTTGGTTTGACCTGTCAACTGACCTTTCTCAAATTGTATTACCCCGCTCAAACCAACAAGTCGAACCCTCGATATTCTGGCAAGCAATAACTCAGGGGTAATGTCGTTAGTTGGCAACGCATCTATGGCCTTTTTTACTGTCATGAGGCAATCATATGCTCGACTAACATCTATGCTTTTCTCAAAATTGAAGGTCTCTCCTTGCTTTTGATGGAACTTATTCGTGAATTTGATCTTGAAATCTCCATACGCACGGTTTTCAGGACGGTAGGTGACTAATCCTATTGTGCCTTCCATGGTGGTTGACATTATTGAATGTTCTACTGAAGCTAAGAGATTGTTGAATGGTTTTTCAGCAAATATCCATATTGAATTTCCATTGAAGAGTCCTATCTTCTTTGCATCTTTGAGAAAATGGCCACTTGCGCGAGATGATAACCCTAGGACAATAAATATTGGGGATGCCTTGCCCTTCAGTTTCGCTAATTTCTCTTCAAAAGACTTTCGCACCCTTGCCGAAGATGAAAATGCTCGAAGAATCACCTGGTCCTCTATCTTGGAGCCAATCTTGTCAAGTTCTTCCGATAAAGAATTTAACAGTTCAGAGTAGCTAGTATCATCTGTCTCAGCTTCATATATTATTGAGACTCTTCGTCTGTTATGAGAACTAACTATATCTGTGATGCATCTAATTTGGTCGGATACGTCGGTACTCATGCGAAGCAGTGAGGGCCATGTAGTTTGCGCCAATAATGTTGGCGGTATGTGGTTTGGCGCAAAGGATATCACTGGTACCTGAGATTGATTAGCGATCATGGCAACTAAAGTTGCTTCCTGCCATGTCTCTAAGCCAATAATAACTCGCACCTTCTTCCTTATCAGCTTTTCAGCTGTTAGAAAGAGTAAGAAGTAAAATAAAAGTTTAAGGATTCAAGGTAATGTTCATCACCAGTTTCTTCTATTTATATCACTTATTAAGCCCTATTCTTGGAAGATATCATTGCAGCGATATGATCATTAAGAGATCTATGTATACAAGGAATAACGTCAAGTCATCCCGTTAAACAATTGCTCACAGATGCTTAAGCTCTCAATTAAGACAGATCTGCGTTGCTCTAAATGTGGCCTTTATGTTGAACCTTTTAAGATCATTGCTGCTTGACATATTTTTTATGAACATGCATAATAAAACTTGAAACGCTTCAAAGGCACCAATACCATATGAACCAGTTTCCAAGTTTTATAATGAGATTATTTCCTTATGCTAATCTCTCAAAGGTGTGGAGTGACTTTTAACTTGTAAATTTTTACTTTTATTAGAAAATTCAACGCAAAAAATTAAACTAGTATGTGGAGGAAGGCTACAAATATATAAGGTCTATATAAAAATCAAAGCAATGTGTGATTTTTAACACCTCTTCTCAAGTACGTGCAAACTGAACTATAAGGACGGCACATGGAATTGCAGAACAAGGAACCTCACACCCACAATAATCTTTGGAGAAATCTCGCTCCGATACCATATTAGAAAGTCAGGAAAATTGTCCTAAAAGTCATAAACTTATTACGCTTTTGCCAATTTAATCCTAAACCTTTTAATTATGACAGTTAAGTCCTAAACATTTTCACATTTTGCCAATTGAGTCCATCCGTCCAATTTTAATTGAAAATTGCTGATTTGGATGCGGGCCAGCCTACATGACACGGCTGGCATTGATATTTCGAATTTTTTTTTATTTTTTCTTTTCTTTTTCCTTTTTTTATTTATATTTTATGCTCTTTTCTTTTCTTTGTTTATCTTTAAACCTTTGGCCAGCGACCTACCAGCTGACCATCATTGGATGAGGGCGCAGAGGCCCTTGCCTGGATCTAAGCAAGGGTGTCGAGCCCTTGCTTTATGGATTGCAAGTGCACGATGCCCTTGCCCAACCCAAGCAAGGATCGCTAGCCCTCACTAGTGGTCGGTGAAGTCATCGGCCAAAGGTTTAGAAAACGAAAAAGGAAAAGAAAAAGAAAAAATTTTAAAACTAAAAAAGATGTTAGAATATTTTTAAAAATTGCCTACGTCAACACTAGCCATGCCAATCCACCCATTGGTGGCCGTGATGGTTTGCGCTCAATTCCTTTCATGAGAGGTCTTGGGTTTAAAACTCGTAAGTGCTAGTGATTTAAGTGGAGGGTCGTGGCGGTGGGATGCTGCGCTAGCTTCCCCGAGGACTAGTCGGGCTTCATCGCTGGTTTGAGCGCAAGCTTGCCGGCCGAGCGGGCACCACGGTCATAAAAAAAAAAAAACACTAGCCATACCACGTAAGACGACCGGCATCCACGTTAGGGATTTCTAGCCAAATTTAGCCAAATGGACTTAATTGGCAAAACATGAAAAGATTTAGGACTCAATTTTTTTTTACAAAGGTTTAGGACTCAATTAGCACTATTAAAAGTTTTAGAACAGAATTAGCAAAAATGCAATAGGTTTATGACTTTTTAAATAACTTTCCCTTGGAAAGTCCAATCCAAAAAATTAAACTATGGCCTATATAAGACTCGTAAACAATTGATGAAGACATTTAACAAATTTTCTAGTCTTGCGGTGCACGCACTAGACTTTCTTTCAATCTTAATCACTTGAAAATTTTGCACTATTTAAACGTTGACACATAAATTAACATAAAATATGTTCGCAATGTTTTAACATTTGAATAATTTGAAGTCTTGACCGGATAGTCAAAAATACTTTTGGCTCTTTAGAAGTCAATACAAACAAACTAGGGCTTTCTCTATGGTCTTCATATGTAAGTCCTCTGCTTATCAGCAGCGAAAAGCTCATTTTTCTGCACGGAATATGGACAAGAAGAATATGCCTTGTGAATTTAAGGAAAATATTACTAGTTAATCGAAGTTTTTGTAGAATGACCTAACAAGATATTGGATGTCTTATACACTCACCTGGATAAACTAAGGGTGTCATTTTGTATAGCCATGGTCCATGGCTTTTAGTTTTGACTTTTTTTTCCAATTTTACGGTACGCACACTTCGAAATTTTTTATGCAACATACGTTGAGACTTTTAGAAACTATTTTATATTGACACGTAGATTTACCTATAATTTTTTCAGGGTTGTTTTTTTTTTTAAATTTCAACAATACTTTGAATATTGACGGGAAAGTAATTAGTACTGGGCAAACAGAAACTTTGTGTGAATGACTAACCTGCCGAAATTGCTCGAAGAGGGTTTGCGTGAGAGTTCACATAATGTGGCTTTATGTAATAACTTCCTGATGAGATGTTGTTGACGTCTTGGCATGCTATTTCTATTGCCATGCGCATTTGGTCACCGAGACTCGAGTCCAGATCGAGAATCACGCCGACTTTGAATGTTTTCCTGCGACCTATACCTTCTGTTGCTACCCCGGAGATGCTAGGGAGGAGAAGCAACGAGAGCAAGAGAAAGGGCTTCGAGATGGCCAAAATGGGTCTTGTACTGCTTCTGCTAAATGAGCTTCGGAGAGGTCCCATATTGCTTTGCGTTTGTCGTATACAGGAGCCAATTCGCAGTTCCTACGTATTTATAGTCGAGAGAGAGAGGGAGAAGAGAGAGAGAGAGAGTACAATAAGTAGGTGCTGCGAAGTGATTTTCCAAGAAAAGAATGCGAAAGTGGCTGCGTGCAACGTACGGGAAACAAAGGTCAAGTCGATTTGGTCTTTCTTGGACTGATGAGAAGACTGGGACTAAATGACAGTACTCCGAGGGCAGGGGAGGGAAGAGTAGTTTTACATGCTTGACGATGTCAGGATTTGAGCGTGTCCCGTTACGAGGTATTATCCGCTTTGACTTTGACTTCTAAGCCTCAAAGTGCTGTCGTGAGGTGAGGGATGAGTCTGCATAGAAGTTATAACCATCCTTTTGATAAGAGGATTGCGCTCAGGGACAGTTAAGTTTCCCGTTGATGGAGAGTAAAGGCTCGCCGCTTCTCTCGCGAGGGCCCTTCGAGGCCCACTGACCAAAGCAAATAATCCCTTATATCAATGATTCTGATTTGAATCTAAACTGTCATGTATCGTGAGATCGTCTTGAAGATCAACAGAAGAACCACGCGAAAATTATCTTAATAATTCAAATTTAGTTTAGTATAAATGATAATTTCGTGCTGTAATTTCGTGTAACGGAAAGGCTACTGGCCAGAGGTGGCCCTCCACCTACTCATTTTATTCTTTTTCTACATTGTAGGAAATTTTGATAACCATATTTTCTGTAAGCTTGAAAAGTGAAATTTTGTGGCATTGTAGGCTTTGTATGTCACTATCTTTCCAAATATCGAACCAGAGGCTTCCTTTGGATTATTAGTGTTCAGTTAAGAGTTAACATCACTAAAGGAAGAAAGCCAAAGCTCTTACAAGGGCCTCCGTTGCCTATCCCCATCTTGTGGAACGGGCTCCACGAATGCGTTCTTTATTTAACGTATTGGTGTCCGCGTACCTTGCACCCCAAATTCCCCTTATCTTTATTTTCCCGAGGAGAAGGGAATATCATCTAAAGTTTTATATCCCGATAATCCCGAGATCCAAACGAGGACCGAGATAAAGCCTTTTAAGGACATGCTTAGGTCCATCTTTCCAAATATAGATGGCCGGAGGAACAATTTTATTTTATGAAGGAAAACCCATGCCTATGAAAAACCTAGTTAATTCAAATTAAACTTGGTGAAATAAATTTTAACCTCATATTGAGATTGAGAAAGCATTATAATACAGATAAATGTATAATGGAACAAATTTTAATTTTCCATTGTATGTATTTTTAACGATTGATCGATATTGTAACGTGGGTCCTTCAAGATTTGACTTCTAAATTCATCCTTGTAGAGGGGAAAACGCGAGTACACCCCGAGTGTTAACATACATTTAAATGATCAAATGCCCAATGCATTTTACTTAGATCGTCACGATATTTGTGAAATTTTGTGGGACTACAGCCAACTGTTCTAAAAACTTAAGTTGTTAGATGAAGGCGTTGTTTAATATTTAATTACTCTAATATTTCCCCTCGTGCTTAGTTTGGTATTTTTGCCTAGTACTAAGCGTGACCATATTTAATTGGGGAGGCAATTGGGGTCTGAAAATATTTGAACTCAGGACTTCCAGCTCTGATATCATGTGAGATTTTATGGGACCGCAGCCAACTGTTCTAATAGCTGTGATCCCACTAAAATCTCACAATATCTGACTGTCAAAATGCATTTGAACGCATATATTCCGCTCACTTGGTAATTTACAATTACATGAAGCTTCCAAAATTGGCCATATTTAATTGGGGAGGCAATTGGGGTCTGAAAATATTTGAACTCAGGACTTCCAGCTCTGATATCATGTGAGATTTTATGGGACCGCAGCCAACTGTTCTAATAGCTGTGATCCCACTAAAATCTCACAATATCTGACTGTCAAAATGCATTTGAACGCATATATTCCGCTCACTTGGTAATTTACAATTACATGAAGCTTCCAAAATTCTAGTGGACTTTGAGGATAGACCAAGTAGTTGTTTGATTTTCTAACCCTAAGATCCCATTGCCCTCAAATTTTCAAAGTACACGGAGTCTCCCCATCCTAGAGCTTCGTTCACGCTATCCCTATTATACCAGAGGATAGCGGGTTGATGCTATATTTTCAAATTCAATCGTCAGTCGTGTCAATTCAAATCTCTTGTATATTAAAGTAGATAGATTGACTCACCATTGTCTCCACTAAAAATAGAGCGTTTCTCTTTGAAATGTGTTCTCAAATGTAGACCTTTGTTTTCCTTTCTTTTTTTCAAGCCTTTTGAATTCGGTTAACAGGAGCACTTGTTAAAACACCTCGGCAAAGAAAATTTGCCATTTCTAATCCACTTTCTTTCTCATATTATTTATAGCAGTGAATTGATAATGAAAATATTTCTTGATTAAGCATGGTCAATTAGTGCCTCGAGCACACTTGTTATCAAGAACATTTTCATTTTTTATGTAAACATCTTTAAAAATATGATTGACAATTGTGGGATACAAATAAGGGGTGGTGACACCAGAATTCTTCGTAAATTTCCTCAATGTTCAATTGCATCCCTAAACCTTTTTTTTTATTCAATGTCATTCCTTATTTTTTTTAAATTTCGCTTGAAGTGGTCCTTCCATTAAATATTTAATGTAATTTGCTGGCGTAGCCTTTGTACTAATTGACGTATCACTTTCGTCCATGAACTTTATTTGTTTGTTCGATTTCGTTTTTTTATTATTATATTTTGGTTCTTTCTATCTAACAGTGTCCGCTTAAGCATGATAGGGGTCATCAAATATTTTTAAGATAAACATCGTTGACCCTTACCTAGAACTAGTAATATTTGACACAAACCCTTTACAAGACATGCACACTAGACGAGTTAATGTGTTCGTATATAAGTTTCACTGTGATGCATAAAAGAACATGTCGGGTTTGATATGACCCTTTTACCCATTTATAGCACACTCGGATTTATTTGGTTAAGCAATCTAATTTATTCCTTGTGTTAACACGGGATAGCCTTATCGTTCGTATACGCGTAGGGTTGCGTAACGTTAATGATTGGTTCCTCACCCTCAGACAACGGTAGGTCAATCACCAATTCATCTTCGTTCGATCCAAGGTTGGCATCCTCCAACGGTGGACAATCGATAATTAGAGGGCGTACCTCATCAGTTTTGACGTCTAGAGAAGTGAATTCGTCAGCCAACAAATCAATAACAACCGGGGTGAACCTCGAGACTGTGCCAATGTGGTCTGCGTAGACAATACTTTCAGTATCGGCCATTGCTTTAACTCTTTCTGGTCTCTGTGACGCAGTCGGCCTCTTGGCTTTCCGAGTAATATCCAACTTTGACTGACCCTTGATGGACATCATCTGCATACACACTTAGGCTCTCTTTCTTACTAGCATTGAAGCTAAAGATAGCACTTACCTCTTCCGGATGATCAAGCAATGGGTTTTTCTGGACGTTCGGTTGAGCATTACGAAAAGAGAACATCTTGGCATCTAGGAAGTTCTGGATCTTGTGCTTCGATGTAAGACAAACATTTGTTGCATGTCCTAGGTCTGCCAAGTGATAATGGCGGGACTTGGAAGGGTCATAACTAGGGAAGTGCTAAGGATTGGGATGAGCCCGTTGGATGTACGCCGCATTGACTTCAGCAGCGGGTTCTTTGTCCTTCTCAGCAGTAAATCTCCTAGCAGCACCAGTTTGTTTCGTTGCCCAGCCATCGCGTACGATGACCTCGATACGTTCACCTACAGGACCAACTAGGTGAATGAATTGACAACTCGATGACAACTGTTGGATGTACTGGCAATTCAATAACCAATCTAAAAAAAATGTGCAGCGTATCAGAGGAAGTATTCCTTTTTATGGTCGGCTACCTATCGCTCTAATTGGGTGTATATTGTCCGCGGAAATTCTTGCAAAGAAGCCATATGATTTCCATGTGGAGACAGCATGCGCCACATCCAATTTGGATTTCCTGGCAACCTCTTCCTCCTTACGAAAGTGTTCTTACTCTTTATGCCACGTTAGGTCGTCCGGATTCAAATTGGAATATATAATATAATAAGATAGGATTAGAAATCCTTCGAATATCTTCTGGATTGTAAAAAATCTCATCATAGAATTGGTGTAATCTTAGATAAGATCGAAGATCTTTAAAAATCCTCCTTCATCTCCAACTACTTTAGCCTCCACCCGCCACTTTCGACACTCCCAGCAATGCCTCGATTTTGTTGTCCCATCCATCGCCCTATCAATTGGCTTTCTCGTGGTCTTCGTTGTCTATTGAACCTTGCGCAAGGATCATGACCCCCTGCCTCTTGGAAAAACAAAGAACGTACGTATTAGAGGAAAATATGTAACACTATCTGTTATAACCAAAATAATACTAACTGAGAAAGCAATAACAACTATTGTAATGACCAAGTCAATGAGTAAATTTGTTGAAAAAAAATTCTCAACATGTGAAGAGTTCACCAATGTTACAAAAAAATATAGAATAGCAAAATTGCTATAAAAAAATGCAACAAAATAAAACAAGAGGTAACCGAATCTCCTTAAGGCAATTACGGTGCTAAGCAACTTCACAAATTATGCTTCTCAAGATGCAACACCTCGAACTCGTTTGAATAAGTACTAAGCAAATAGGACATTGTCAAATACTTCTCGAAACCAGCAGACTTAGAGAAAAAATTGAAATGAAAAGATGCAAGGTTTTCTCTTATTACTGTTCCTCCAAATGAAGAATAGTTCATATAAATTTATAGAGTTTGAGAAGTCATGTACCGAAGACTTCATAGATACATGAATTCGAGAAATACATGAACTTGAGAGATACATAAATTCAAGATATACATGAGCTAAAGAGATACATGAACTCAAGAGATATATGAACAAAAGAGATACATGAATTCAAGAGATACATAAATCGATGAGATACATAGATTGAAGATACGTATCTCGTTTTGCTCATTTTTGTTGATCCATTAACCCACCATATTTACAAGGGAAAATGCTATCAAAAATCCAAAATTATGTCATTTATGACACATTTACCCTGAACTTTTTTTAGTGACACGAAAAATCCTAAATTATGTCACTTGTAACAAATTTACTCCGAACTTTTTTTTTATTAACCCACAATACTTTGACCTATAGGCATTTTCTTCTTTTTTTTTTTTTTCCTTTTTTCTCCGGCAGAGGGAAGCTGGCGAGGGCGGTCCTCACCGGTGATGGGTGGGGCGAGGGCCCTCGCCCTATGCCGGTGAGGGTCGCCCTCGCCTTGGCTGGCAAGGGCAGCCTCCTCCGACACCAATGAGGGTTGCCCTCGTCAAATCCGGCGAGGGTAGCCTCGCCTGAGTTTAGTGAGGGTTGGCCTCGCCGGATCGGGCGAGGGCTGCCCTCGCCGGCGTTGGGTGAGGGTTGTCCTTGCTAGATTCGGCGAGAGCAGCCCTCGCCCCCTCACTAGCCTCGGGCGAGGGGTGCCCTCGCCAGATCCAGCCAGGGCGGCCCTCGCCCAACCCACCGCCAGAGAGGACTGCCCTCGCCGGCTTCCCTCCGCCAAAGAAGAAAGAAAAAAAATGAAAAAAGAAAAAAAATGAAAATATCCATTGGTCAAAGTATTATGAGGTGAATATGTCACAAGTGGCATAGTTTTGGATTTTGTTGGCATTTTCCCTAATTACAACATTGTCTACATCACAGAGATAGAGAGGTAGAATTCAAAAAGATCGATCTGTGACATTCCGAAATTTCCGCCAATTGGAAATTATGAAATAATCGAGTTTTATGAAATGTGCTCGCAGTAAATTTCTCGCTCGAAACTGATCATTCTTGGGAATGCTAACCATTAGGAAAAGGCTAATAGGGGAATTAAATTCGCGCGACTAAAGGAAATTCGATCGTGAATGGATTTCGACCATTAAATCGCGTAAGTGATATTTTGAGCTACTATTGACCGATCCAAGGATAGTTAGGGGTCAGTTCATCACTGTCCTAGTAGTGGATCGCGGGTGATTCCGTTAGACCACGAAACGACTTGACGAATGATTCTGAAATTATACCGAACGATCGTACCTCTCGGATCAAATGATTGATCTTCGCGATTTTAATGACAACCGAGGTCATTACACACCGAACGGACTTGCACGTGACTTGATTCAGTATCAGTTAAGAGTCAATTCTGCGAATTTCCCCAGCAAACTGCCCGTTAGCTCGAGAAACGCTCGAGTTGCGTTTAATAGAATTTAATTATGGAATTTTTGCCCAAATTGGACACCGAAAAATTAGGAAGTCACATCAGAAACGTTAGGACGACGTTGCACGTGACACGTGTCAATTTTTTGTGTGCTTAATTCCTTTAGAAAAATTTGATTTCGACTAGAAATGAAGAAAGTGACGATTTTGCCCTTAAGGATTTATAAAGGATTAGTTTTAGGGGCAATGGGCATTTTGGTCATTTGTGCCTTAGATATTTTTTGTCAAAGGCACTATTCATGTTTAGACCTCTTCTCTCTCTCCTCTCTCTCTCATTTCCCCCATTCAGTTCTCTCTCTCCCTTTTCTTTCGTGAATTCTCCCCCCCCCTTTCTTTTTTTGCCATGAACCCTTCCCCCTCCTTGCCGTGAGCTTTCCTTGTGCGTTTCTTCCCCACGCCGGTGCCACCGCCTCGCCGCCACACGCCGGACCGCCACCAAGCCGCCGCCTAGCCACCGTACCAGCCCCAAGCCGCCACCACCAGCCACCGTTTCTCTCTCTTTCCCTCTCTCTCCCAAGTGGCCGTGAGCCCCATCAGCCACCACCCAAGCCGTGTCGTCGCTACCCAAGCCGATCGTCGCCACCCGAGAGCCGTACACCGTCGCCACCGTTCCTGATTAAGTGCCGCCGCTTCCCGTTCTAGCCACGAAAGTCTAAAACGTGGGTAAGTCACACTCTAAACCCAATTTAGGATTTCGAGTATCGACAGGTGATTTTGGGCGAAACCGGGAATAGATCAGGTGTGGAATGGCATGATTTAGAAGTGGGATTAGGTAACGGGCCTTAGAATTGAAACTAGAAAATTTTTATTAGAAAATTCAGAATAATAGTGGCTGCGAATTACTATTCACGAGCTGTGATTTACTGTTCACGGGGCTGTGATGATTTGTTCGGGACGCAACTTGAATTTTTAGAACCAGTATTTTATGGTGAGAAAGTTCCGTGAAGGATTGGAATTAATCCCGTTTGGTGGGAAAAAAATGAGAATTTACGTGTTAGATATATATTTAAATTATAAATAAATTGTGGTGATTAAATTGAGTATGTTGTTGTGCAATTGGGTGACAGTATATGCTTATTGGGTGCACACGTGAGTTAGATTAAATTAATTATTGGTATTGCCATGTCCTATGCTGAATGTGCATGATCTATGTGTAAAATAATGCGTGTGTGGGCCACATGTAAAGGGCCAATTGCGTGTGATAAATGTGTGTGGAGCGTGGGCATGGGTGAGAAGGAAATTGTAGTGTGGCAAGTGATGGTGGGAAAATGTGTGAAAATGCGAAAGTGCGAGTTTGGGATCAGGCTGAGTATCATAAACTCGAGTCGCGATCACGTAGGTCTGTTATATTTGGCACAGGCTGAGGCTTGAAAAAGCAAGAATGAGAATCGGTCCGAGGCACGATCAGCTCGGGTGAAACCGGGATTGGATCGAGGCATCATAAGCTCGGGTTCCAATCATGTAGGCCTGTTGCATTTGGCGCGGGCTGAGTTGGGATCGGGCCTGAGGCGTGTGATGCTCAGGTTGCGATTGGGGCCTGAGGCGTGAACGAGTACGCGGGCCGGATGTGGTGAATGATCGCAGTGCGCCTGAGGCGTATACTTCAACGCGGGTCATTGGCGATGAATGAGAAAGAGGAAATGAGAATGGAAAGAATAGTGGGATGAGAATTGGTATATGCGCGTGTTGCATACGACATGATTGTGATTGAGTACGGGTGTACGCATGTTTGAGTCTGACTATATTATTTGAGGTGCCTGCGATGTGAAGACTTGATGTGTACGAATGCACGTGTGTCTGTGTGATTGTCTGGAGGTACGTGATAGCCTAGGTTGGGCTTAGGGGTGAGCTTACTGAGAAGTGTTCTCACGGTTGTTTCAACCAACAATTTCAGAACCCCGACAGGACTCATGAACCCTCCACCACAGCCACCAGTATATTTTGGAGTACCAGTGCATACAGAGTATGAGGTAGCTGAGTTTCCGATGGGTGACGGGACGACCTGGATAAATCACACGACGACTATGTTTGTAGAAATGGGAAAGCTTGCCTTGTATGAGAACCATTTTTGAGGTTGAATGTTAGGTCATCGACTCCCTTTTTATTTTGGTAGTTTCGGTAAAGTGTGCACTAGTAGTCAGAGGTTTGTTTTATTGTATATATGATGGAACAAGTTGAACAAGAAATGGAAATGTATATTTTCCCAATTCTCCCTAGTTTAATTTGTCAGGGTGTTTATGGTTTCCGTTTGCGCGATTAAATCTCTGATGTTTAGTTAAGGTTAGCAATAACCTGCGACGTCACAACCGTTCAACTAGAGCGGGATGTCGCGGGTTTCGGGACGTGACACGATCCGAGTTGTGTTTTGGTTAGCAACCTAGCCTTCCACTTGGGTCATCCTGCATTGCTCGCTCGAGGACCTGCAAAAGAACATCTTTCACTCATCCGATGTAGATTGACGTCAAAATAAGAGTGCCTAGAAAGAAATACAAAAGATAAACGAAACTATGGTACCATTTTGTTTGTGGGATCCAGGTGTAGAGATCTCTCTCAATATCTCCTCATCTACTCGAAAGTGGTCTCTGCTTTGGGAAGCCTTTAGTAGAATTCCATGCAATGAAGTTAGTCCCATCCAAACGTCTCATGAAAGCAACGGCAGTGTTGACAAACAATTTGCAAAAACCAAACTGGACCACCCAAGAGAGGAACACGACCTCAACGACGAAACTTCCCCTCCCTTCGGTAAATAGCAATTTCAGCAAGAAGCTCATTGGTGAGCAACCAGAATAAGGCCATTATTCAAGAACTTCGAATCTACTAGCTTGCAAATCGGTCCTATGGTTGGAGGCAACGAAGATCGTCTTCAGATTTCTTTTCACCCTCGGTCGTTGGAACACGGTCGACTGACCGATGATGATGATAGACGACGGTTGTAGGTGACGACCACGTGATGGTAAAATATGAAGTCGATCAACTGTTATGGAGGTGGTCCTCGCGCGGTGGCTAGCGAAGTAATATTCGGATGTGTCAGTCCATCACTCCATTGTTGGGAGATGATAAGTTTTGTTAAGTTTTTTATTTTTATTTTTTCATCCAATTCAAGTTTGACTCACCCCTATTTTAGACTTTTTATTTGGCACTTTATTCGAATATATATGGATATCCCGATCCAGAAGACATTATCAAACAATGGATATGATAATTTGGACTCAAATCCGGATTACCAAATGCAGCAAAAAAGTCTAATATGGAGGACAAAAACATTCACTATAATGACACACTTCGAGTCTCACTTAAGCACAAACCTGTATCACCTTGTAAAAAGATAAGGTCCAATTGAACTAAAATTTCATCACATCCTGTCAAACGTGGCAGCGAATCATTTCAGCAATAATCCCTCGCTAACGTATACCAAAGCTTTTCCTTCATCCGAAACTCCGAAGCAGTGTCCTCCATTCAATCAGGACATTCTCAGCTAGCGGTGGAACTTGGCAAAGATTAATCCAGCATTGAAATAGACTGTAATGAGTCTGTCTCAATTTCTAAACAGTTATAGAACACTCTTAACACATCTCTAATTCCATCTCGCAGTGCATAGGTTTTGGCTACTAACGCGGGATCTTTTCCAATGTTACCAAAGAATCCCTTCGCCGAGTTTCCGCCACAGTCCTGAATTCCTCCCCCTGTTCCAGCACTTTCTTGCTCCTCAATTCACAGCTCCATCTATATTTAACTTGTGCTATCGATCTTCGCATTTTTTTTTCCCAAGAGATGTTATAACAAGCGCCCTTCCTTCTATGTTCATTCCCTGCGCAAACAGCTGCAGAATTCTGCAACTTTTGACAAGCCAATTGTCAGTAAGATTTATCTTCAGGATCAGAAACGGCTCATCACGTTGAATCTAAAGGCCCCCAAAGAGCCATGAGGAGCAGCAGAGCATTTCAGAGAACATTTCCACTCTTTTGCACTCCCTCAAAACTGGTATTGCGGCGCACCGGACTTTCCAGATCATTGAAAGAATTTTACGCAAAGTCCCGGAGGAATCGGAAGGCTACTCCATAACCATTTGTACTCATTACAGTCTCTCGAGATATGCAAAACGTCTTCCTCAGCAATTTTTGGTTTTTCTTTTTTCCAATTTTTGTGCATCTTTCCTCATTGATGTGAGCTCAGTGCGTGAGCTTATCTCACCGTGAAGACAGGGAAAGAAATTTGTTAGAGGAGAGAGCGAGAGGCGAGGCGAGGCTGGCTTCGCCGGTGGCCCCCGGGCCTCGCCCAGTGGCCTACAAGCCCCACCAACCACTGTGGGCAAAAAAAAGAAAAGAAAAGAAGAAAGAAAGGAAAAGAAAAAAGAAAAGGAAAAAGAAAAAGAAAAAGAAAAAAATTAATAAAAAAATACGAAAAAAATAAAATTAAAAATTATTCACGTCAGCGCCGGACGGCCAAAATTGGCCGAATGAATTGAATTGACAAAAAAAATGTTTAGAATTGAATTTCTACAAATACAATAGGTTAAGGGCCACTCTAATGGACTCCTGAGCTAGGCTTGGCTTAAGAGTCTATTGCAGATCTCCAGTGATGGGCTAGTGGGCCGTATTTCTGGATCTGTTGTTTTTTTTTTTTGGTCAAATATGGATCTGATGTTTGACGAGCTAATTAGTGTGGCCGATCTAGGTGCTTTATTATTTTCATATTTGTTGTATATTTTTTTTTATATTCTCTTCTATTCATATTCATATTCATATTTATTTTTTATTTTTATTTTTCTCTTGTACAAATATGCGCTTTCGATTTCTCGGTCAAAAGTTCAGGTGTCAACAAAATTTAGTAAATTCGAAGCATTAGTAAGTTATGCAAATAAAAATTGATTGTTTGTATAAAAGTTGCTAATTTGCACGCCTTGTTATTTCGTCGTATCTAGAAAAAATGATCTCGTCATTTTTTTACCAAATGTTTTGTGACACTTACTAACTCATAACAAAATTGACCGGCATGGGAAAAAATTCCATATTTTTTGGCACTAAACATTAGAATTATGCTACTTTAATACTCTTTATTTGTACAAAGCACCATCTGTCCCTTATGTTGAATCAATATAAGCTTACATGCTATGAATTTGTTATTGATGTTTCTGGTGCATAATTTCTCGGTCTGTCTTCAATAATTTATGCGAGAGCCTAAATCCTCGAAAGCCAAATTTGAACATGATATTTGTTCCATCCTCAACAACCTAAGCCTCAAAGCGATGACCAATTGTTAAATTATGTTTCGAGATTGAATCGTTTACGAAACTCGACCCGGTTGAATAAATATTTAAAATAATTAAAATAAAAGAAATTCATGCGCTAAAAGGGTAAAAGATGGGCTCGCATACTTTATTATCATGTTTTCTTGTGTGTCCAAGGAGGAACAAAAGAGAAAGGGGAAAAAAAAAAACAAATAGGCGTGGGGTTTCTTTTCCTCGGTCTTTTTTGACCTACGATAGCCTTAGCCCTAGGTTGTCCTCTCTGTAACATGAAGGAGGTCTTCTGCCTTCTCTCTCTTCTGCTAACCATTCTCTCTTCCTCTCCCCGAGCTCACCCGAAGCCCTCCCCCTCCTCCTCCTTCTTCGCCTTCGGCCTCGCCTTTCCGACTCCGGCTCCAGAAACCGCCCGGCTCGGGTTCCGATTTCGGGCTCGGACGGTTTTGATGGGGGAAGTGATTTCCTTTTGGCTGGCGGCTAAAAATTGGATCTTGACTTCTCAAGCCCACTGGAATCCCGGTGCAGACGCTCCTTCTCATCGGCTTTCGTAGCTCCATATGCTAAACCCATCTTCTCTCTCGCTCGCTTGCTCGCACCTTCTGAGTTGGGCATGGCTGACCCGATCTCGAGTCAGCTGGACATTATAGGCGAACTCAAGTGTTCTATCTGATGAATCCGCCATACCCAGATGAAAAAGAAGAGAGCTTCTCTCCGTTTTTCTCAATAGCAGCTTCAGCTTCTGATAGTTCTTTCTGCTTTCTGTCAGATGTTCTGTTCGTATGATTTGAAATCCATGGGATTAATCGACTCGAGACGGATTGATTTCTTTATTTTTGTTGGGATTCGTTCATATTTGTTTAGCGAGGTTGTCGCATTTTAGTTTGAATCAATGCTGGATAAACTCGTTGACATATTTAAAAAAAAACTGGAGTGTGAACCCTTTACTTATTGCTGTTCGGTTATTGGGTTTGTCTATTAGAGAATTGATTGCAGTGTTGTTGATCTTTTGCAGCTTGCTTGAGATATTATTTTATTGAAGTAGTTCGTATTAGTTGATTTGGAAAAGGAGATGATGCTCAGCTATTAAGTCCTCTTTTTCGTGTGGTGCATATCCTCGTCCTCACGGATCTATGTTCTATGCTGGTGCGTTGGGATTGGTCTTTCTTTTTACGGTATTTCGTGCTTATTGGTTGGAGACGTGCTACATTACGCCTTGATTACACCTCTAGAAAAACATGAGAAACATTTACGAGAGAGGGGAGGGGGGTTGCCAATGGCACCTCAAACTAGCATGACGATGAATTGCGATATGAATCATAAAAAGCGATCCATTTTTTGGATATCCAAATCTCGCTCTGTAAACCCATCTATCGCAAGTCGCAACTATGAGGGGACTCTAGCTACGCTATCAACAACAATCCTAAGCTATGCTATTGAACAACTATGAGAGGACTCAATTTTCTATTGAAGCTCCCTTCATGATGGGTGCTTATTGAAATTCCAGGACAAGAAGGGAAGCCATTGCATTAGGACATAAATCATGTATGTTGAACTACTTTCACAGCCACGACAATGAAAAAGAATATTTTTTCAAGTGAAATTAATGGATAGACCCGCTCCGTATACATAGAAATAAAACATAATATACATGCTGATACAACAGTTTGATCATTAATCTTAGCTTTCAAGAAATGAGTAGAAATCTCACAAGCTTCTAACAAAAGCAAAGTTTAGTAACTCAAGCTATTTCAGAATGGAAGTGGCTAAGGTAAAAGAACTTAATTTCAAATAAATCTGCCACGCAGTATCTTTTTACATGTAAAGAATAAATAGAATGTTGTGAGAGACTTAATCCATTCCTTTCCATGTTCCCTGCAAAGCCTATAATCAGATGTACGAGCCTCTTCAGTGCCGGCTCTACAAACAACAACTTGACAATCTCTAGCATTAGACACGAAGTGGTTGCCCCTTCTAATCAACCCAGTTACACAACATGAGCTGCCTCGTTATTCCTCATTCAAAAAATCCAAATCGGTCTTCAGGTAACCGTCTCTGTTTCATCCTGGTCTCTTCTCACCACTTCATCTATGATTTACTTACTCAAGTTGGCCAACTCAGTTAGCGATTGCACCTCTATGCCCATCAAATATGCCAAACAACGCCTGCATATTGAAAGTAGCAGAATCAGGTTATTGTCCTTGCACGTTGAAGAGGGCTATAATGAACTGAACTCGCTATAATTCCTTTCAGAGCAAAACTTTTCTCATGTTCATCACCGTTTCTTCGATTCTAGCTTTGACGATTTAAGTCAGTATCCTAAGTTTCCAACCAAATTCTTTCTGGTGATCACAAATACAAATGACATCTCATCTGAATCGTTCTAAGACAGTCGCATAAATTGTTAAGCTATTTGCAAACCATCCCGTCATCCTGATTAAGAAGAAGCTCTGCCTAAAAAACAGAAAAATTTACCTTCTTGCTATTCCATGGATACCAAGGGAAGCAGAATACCGATCCTCCATAGCCGCCGTTGCCGGAATCCCAAAGCTACGAGCGAGAGAGAGAGAAAATGGGTTTAAACAAAGTGCCCATACTCCTCTCTCTCTCCTCCATTACAACATCCCCACGGCCGTTGATGGCGTCGCCGGATCCCATAGCTACGGGCAAGAGAGCAAGCGAGCGAGAGAGAAGATGGGTTTAGCAGATCAAGCTACCAAAGCCGATGAGAATGAGCGTCTGCACTGGAATTTCAGTGTGTTTGGGAAGTCAAGATTCAATTTTTAGCCGCCAAAAGGAAATCACTTCCCCATCAAAATCGTCCGAGCCCGAAATCGGAACCCGAGCCAGGTGGTTTCTCCAGGCTGTTTCTGGAGCCGGAGTTGGAAAGGCAAGGCCGAAGGCAAAGAAGAAGAAGGAGGGGAGGGCTTCGGGTGAGCTCGGGAGAGGAAGAACGAATGGGTTGCAGAAGAGAGAGAAGGAAAAAAGACCTCCTTCACGTTACAGAAAGGAGGGAGGAGAGAGAGCGAGAGCGCAGAGGCGATAGAACAGCGAAGGTTTTGAGGGCTTCTCTACCTAGGAGAAAAGTGTCCTGAAGAACAATCGAACCAAACGTTTTTGAGGGCTCCTTCAGCTAGAGAACTGTAGCTGCACAGCAGTGGGTGTTCTTGAAAAGTGAAGCAGCCTCACAGCGGGTGGAGAGAAGGGAGACGTGCGCTCCTTTCGAGAAGTAGAGCCATGCAATTTGCGTAGTAAGTGTTTATATCCATTTGAGATATTTATTTATAAATATTTGAGATTTAGATATAATCTAAGTATGAAAACACTCGAACGTACCCACCTATGTATGATCGAGTTGGTGGGCGCTTTCCTTCCCTCTCTAGAGGTTCTGGGTTCGAATCTCCGCTCAGTCCCGTAATTTAAGTGGGGGCCCTGGCGGTGGATTGCTGGGTTAATCTCCCCCGAAATATAGGCACCCCGATTACTCATGCAAGCTCGTCCCCAGGGAATGGTGGCAGATCCTCAGTTACAAAAAAAAAAAAAAACACTCGAATGTGTGAATAAACGATTGTAAGAATGTGTGAATAAACGATTGTAAACTTTGATTCTTCATTATTAGTGAATTATGTACTACTGGCTCTCCCCGTGAATGTAGGTACTGATACATCGGAGCAAACCACGTAAATCTTAGGTGTCCTTTATTATTCCCAGTTTATTTCTCTAACGATTTTCGCATTGACTTAATTTGCAAGATTCAAATTAGCTTCCGCATTTGTTTATGATTTCAACACCAATAGTGCTTGTATGCATCGATTGTCCCCAAAACTGCCGTGATCAATTCTACATTTCCCACATACATTGTAATTTTTGAAAGAGTAGCCAAACTCGTGACGGATCCCGAATCATGAATCGTCCGGAGATCTCAACCATTATCCCTTTGTTTTGAAAAATGAGTACACATACATAGCAATAGGCAAATGACTAAAACCCTTTTCATCTTTCAAACTGTGCAAGAAAATTCAGCTTTCAAATTGATCAAGATTCAAGAACAATGTGTTCCCCCTTCATCATTGAGCGTAAAAATATGTGTTGGAATTTATGATCCAATTTCTAGAAATTTCTAGCATTTAGATATTGATACATTTTGTAAAAAGCCTAGACTCCTGTAGAAATGCCAACAAAACTCTAGTCTACTAATTGCAGTTGGAGCCTGGGCCTAGAATGAAAGCAAAAGAGAAAATCTAACAAATCAGAGATATTATGCGTGACAAAGTCGGCCATCGAGCCAATATAAAGGCACTAATCATGCATTCGGGTCTGGGGCTAGAACTGATATAGCCTACATCAATTGTACTCCACCATCACTCCTCCAAGTTTCCAACTACTTATGTAATACCATTTTCCATAAACTAATGAAACTAGGGAAAATTGCCCAAAAAATTCTAAATTTATTATACTTTTGCCAATTTAGTCTTAATCCATTTAAGTTTGTAAATTGAGTCTTAAACATTTTCACTTCTTGCCAATTGAGTCCATCTGGCCAATTTTGGCCGCCCGGAACCGACATGGACGTCAGCCAGCGCTGGACATCCGACTAACGTTGACGTGGCAATTTTTTAATATTTTAATATTTTTTTCGAGTTTTTTTTTCCTTTTTTTGGTCTTTTTCCTTGATATCCTGAAAATTCAACCTAATTTGGTGATTTATGAAATAATGATTTGGTTGACACTTAATTAGTTAATTCTCGTCCTGATTTGATTACTCAGGAAATACTAACCAAAAGGGAAAGGCTAATAAGGAATTTACTTCTAATAACCACCTGTTAGTTCGAGATGAACTATAATTGCGATTGATTTATTTCAGCCACGAATTATGATCCAATTTGGAGTGTCTAATGCTTAAGGATTTCACACCCGAACCATAGGACGTCACCTCATAATTTTTTTACGAAGTACCCATCGAAAATTTCAATTTTGAAAAAAGAATCGAAGAATAAAAAATTTGACGCAAGAAAGGGAAATGAGCCGAGCAAAGCCCATTGGGTCTCGTGCCCAAGAAAGACCGGTCATCAAGGCCCGATAAGGTTAAGTCGGCCCGTAATTGGTACACAAGCCGAGGATAAAGTGGCTATTTGGGGGATACAATTTAAAAAAATTTTAAAAAAAAATTTAGAAGATATTTTTTGGGGTAACGATGGAACCCACCATCTCCCCTCTTTCTCTCTTCCCTCTTCCCCGCTGACTTCCCCCCACGCCTCTGACACTCCCCATCCACTGGCTCTTCTTCTTCGTTTCTTCTTTCCTTCTTTCCTTCTTGGCCGCTGCTGCTTTTGCGTGCTTCTGCTTCCTTCGGCCTCTTCTTACTGCCACCACAGACCAGCCCCTCCTCGCCGTACCAGCCACCCCCGAGAGCCGCTCAACCCCACCGACGAACCATCGCCACCCCAGCTCTCCCCTGGCCGTGCAGCACCACCCTCAGCCGTCCGGAACCTCCTGTCGCCGGCCTGTTATCCAGCCAAGGCGAGTTGTGCCTCTCACCGATTCAGCCACCGTCCGCCTTCGCCGCTTGCCGACGCTGTCCGGCACCCCAAACCACCACCACCACCAGCTACCATTACGTCCTTAGATCAGCCCCGAGTCGACCCGAACAGCTACCTACAGCTGCTCCTCCGTCGTGCCATCCACCGCCGTTCTTGCTCGCTGTTCGTCCCCGTCGCTGCAGCTGCTGGTCCGCTGCTGTCCAGGCCACCTAGCCGCCGCCGCCAGCTTCCGTTCACGCCTAGATCAGCCCCCAAACAGCCCCACAGCAGCCGCTCGCTTTGCTGCGCTCTTTTGCCGCCGTTTGCCGTCCGCCGAGCCCGAACCAGAAACCACTGTGCACAGCCGCATCGCCGTCGTCGTCCTCGCGTTAACGCCATATTTAGACGAGTAAGTTAACCCCTAATCTCTCATTTAAGACGTTAAACTTCCTTAGGATAGTTTAAATTAAATTTAAGTTAAATTTATGATTAGTTTAGTGTGATTAGGGAATAAGTTATCGATTAATTATTGGATAACCTTTGGTGATAGGTTATCGTCAGGTGATAAGTTACCGTTAGAGATCGGTGATAGGTTATCGGTGAAATTGGCAATAAGTTATCGGGAATTGATTGATAGGTTATTATCGATAATTGTTCGATAAGTTAGGATTATTTGTGTGATAGGTTATTGTTGTGTTCGCAATAAGTTATCGCTATTTTGACGATAAGTTATCTATTATTTTGTCATTACTATTTATTTTATTAAATAAATTAATTTTCGAAATTAAATAATAATATTTTATTATTTAAAAAATAAGAATAATTAAATAATAATTTCTTAAAATTAAATATTAGTATTTTCAAATGATTCTAATGCCGAATTGTGATCGTATATGTTTGGATGGTGAGTCTATAGTTGGATTTTACTGTATAAATTAGCGTATTTGGCTAAATGATTTGGATGATTATTTTCGGAATTAAGTATATTTTATTATTAAATAAATAAATTTCGGATATAAATAAATATATTTTAGTATTAAATAATTAATTTCCGAAATTAAATATGGATATTCTCGAACAAATTCTAATGTTACATTATGGTTTATATGCTTGAGTTATGATGCTTATTCTACGAATGGCCGTGTTGATTAGTTAGAGTAGCTAAATGAATTTAATGCCTTAAGGATGAAAATTATGTTTTGAAATGAGGTTCACAAAGTCGATTGACCATTTGCATATGTGACCACTTGGCATTGTTCTGTGGCATTGATGTGAGCATGACTCATGCATGCATTGGCTAAATGAAAAAATAAGAATTGGCTTGAATGTTCGAGTACTTGTGTGATCACATGTTAGAGCCGTCTTGTTGGATATCGCTTGATGATGCTTGACTTATTCGGGACTGTTGTATATCGCGCCTGATTTGTCGGATACCTGACTTATTGGGGACTGCTGTAGATTGCACCTGATTTGTCGGATGCCTGATTATCGGGGACTGCTGTAGATCGCGCCTGATTTATCGGATGCCTGGTTTACCAGGGTCTGTTGTAGATCGCACCCACTTCATTAGATGCCTGATTTGTTGAGGTCTGCTGTAGATCGCGCTCGATTTATCGGATGCCTAATTTGTCAAGGCTGCTGTAGATCGCGCTCGATTCATCGAATGCCCAGTCATCCCGGAAGACTGTCATCTTGCTGTGTATCGCTTAATGTTGCAGTGGACCAGAAAGGTCATGAGAAATTAAGAAATGGAACACTCATGTTGCATAGTGTTCAATTGTGGGGTGAATATTGCTAGGCATGGTATGGGACATGCCCAAGTGGTTTTACCTTATAATCGAGACACGCGCGAGTATGGACGCATGATGCATGGAAAATCTCTTTATGTGTTCCGAGTACGTGTTGTGCTGTGTGCATTGTTGTGACATAGTTGACTGATGTTATGCATGACACGTGTGCCAAAACGAGGTAAGGATGCCTATGGTTGATTAATGAATTGTGTCCAGTGCGTGGTCACGCGATTAGGGACCTTTGAGGTGAGTTGGCCTTCTAAATGGGGCTTAGGCCGTTAACTTATCGAGACTTTCGTCTCATTTATTGTTGTTAACATTTTTCAGGCCTTTAGCATGTTGATGCACCCAATATGGTTCAGGGTGTTTGGAAGCTGACTTTTTGGGATTGACTTGTTGGTGAAGTAGATTGGCCCCAACCTGGTATCTTTTTGGCTTTTGTGGTAATGCCTGAAGTGAGCTTGTAAAAATGTTCCCAGGGATTAGTCAAGTGAATATTAAAAATGGTGTTGTTGTTTAACTGTTACGAATCGTTTTCTTGTCTATCCCTATTTATTTTAGTTGTTCGGGTGATTATGTTATCGCTTCCGCATACGTAATTAAAAGATAAAATGAAGGGTCGACGACGAGTTTTGGGACGTCACATCGTGACGACCATAGTGGGATGTTGCGTGTCGTAGGGTTTGAGGCGTGACATTTTCCCTCTGGACGGCGAGATCGACCTCACCGGCCGGCCTTTGGCGAAGCTTATCCCCGCTGACCACTAGCGAGGGCGAGCCTCACCGGCCATTAGCTAAGCAAGGTCCAGATCGGCGAGGTCGGCCTCGCCGTCGCCTGAGTCTCCCTTGTCGGCCTTTAGCCTCGCCCAGTAACGGTGAGGTTGACCTCATCGCCATCGCTTGGGTCTCCCTCGCCCATCGACGGTGAGGTTGAGCCAAGGCAAGGTCGACCTCGCCGTCGTTGGGCAAGGGCATAAGCCAGCGAGGCTCAACCTTGCCCAGATCTGGCGAGGCCAACCTTGCCCAGTGACGGCAAGGTTGACCTCGCCTAGCCAAGGGCCGGCGAGGCTCACACTCGCCAGTGGTCGGTAGGGGCAAGCTTTGCGAGAGGCTGGCGAGATTCTTGCCTCTAGCCGATCCGGCGACTGGCCAGAGGAAAGAAGACAAAAAATAAATACAAAAAATTTAAAATTTTAAAAAATATATTAAAATATTAAAAAATTGCCACGTCACCATTTGCAGAACGGCCAGCGTCTATATTAGCTCCGAAAGAAAAAATTGACCGGATGAACTCAATTGACAAGAAGTGAAAAGGTTTAGGACTTAATTAATAAATTTAAAAGGTTTAGGACTGAATTGATAAAAGTACAATAGGATTTATGACTTTTTGGACAATTTTCCCAACGAAACTATCTCCCATTGTCTCCATCCCCTTGTCTCCTTGTCCATCATCTACCAAATATTCTTGCACACATTCAAACTACAAACTATCATACCAATATCATGTTTCCGCACAACCTAAATTTTTAACATGGTATCAAAACTCCAAATGCTACATTACGCCACTGTACATTGATTTACACTACAGCATACTCATCTCCGTCACGCTCATGTTGTCGCCATTGCTTCCTTCTTCATGATCCTGACGATTCCTTCTCGTGCCGAGACACGCAAAGAGCAAACAAACAGTGGAAATGGCGATGGTGAACCCGTAGAGCGCCCAGAAGCTGTCGAGGCCTAACTTCGGTCTCTCGTTGGTGATGTTCCTCATCGTGCACTCGGGAGAGAACCACTTTTCCTCTAATCTTTCCATCTCACCGCTCTGCGAAAGCTCCAAAATGGCTTCAGAGAAATTTGCAGCCAGCGAAATCTCACCGCCCTTTGGGAACACCTGCATATGGGCAGTGAAGAAGGAGAGAGATAAGTAACATGGAGGATTTGCATAGCCACTATTAGAAAATTAACGTTCGTACGATTCCTTTCTTGTTTCTCTATTTGGCTATAGTAACCCCAACTGTTTTTGCTGGTCGAATATCAAGCCTGGTGCTCTCACTTGGACGTAGCGACAAGTAATTTGGTGCCACTGTATCAATACCCGTTTCGCGAGCTAATTGAGTTAGTAAGTGTAATGTGGACAGATACTTCTCAAGTTTCGATTCCCTTTATACCATTTCTATGAACTAAACTTGAAGCTCATAGATCTAATCGTTCCCTAAAAGGAATATTCAAGTGCTAACTGTGTTTCAATTCATGTATCAATCCACATTTTATGTCATACTCTGTTGGGACTTGGTGTGGTATTTTAGTACTCAAGCTCTTTTTTCTTTTTGACCGAGCCTAACGGGATGCAACACACAAACTCACGATGCTATTAACACTCCAAAAATCAAGTTTACGCAGAATAAGTAAATCATACTTACAAAGCCAAAACCGCCTACTCTGTCGCCATCACCAATGGTCAAATATCCATCGCAGTACTGAGAGAAGAAAGCTCTCATATATGGGTACTCCAGAAAAACAGCGGAGATGTTGCCTCTGCTGAGTTCAACTTCATAGTTCCAAGCGTCTCTTATGGGGACTATGACATCATTCGAGAAATTCAACCTGTTATTCAAATAGCCACAAACGAAACCATCGGCGTAACAACCCACTCTTGCTTTAGAAGTTCTCAGCCTTTCAATGGTGGTCACAGTTGGTTTGAGCTCCCGGATAGTGAGCATCGAGGTGAGGCCAGCCGTGTAACTCTGTGTCAAGATCAACGCTACAAAGAACCAAATCACCAGCACGATTCGAGTGAATTTGCTACGGACACTCTCCCCTGCAAAACTCAGCAATACATGTGTTTTTTTTCAAATGTTTGGGCCGAAAAGAGTGTGCAAGGACTATAATCAACAGAGGAATGTTACTTACTATGAGCAAAGAAGAGAGAGGAGAAAGTGAAATAAAAAGCAGTCGAGAGCTGATTTGTCCAAGGGCCTCCGAATTCCGGATTGATCTGATGCTCCAAGAACCAAACTACCAACATTGTGTATATAAGGATGCCACCAGAGGCAACCCACATTGTTGGAGTGAAAGGCTTCATGAAGATCAGTGCCCTGTCTGTGTCTGGTTTTGCTTGGACTATCACTGAAAGGTATGATCCCATAAACGGTTGTGTGAACTCGACAAACTTTGAGCGATTGGCAAGAATAGTTATGTCACCGACTGCAGCATCGTAGGTCTTCCATCAATGTCATACCATGGAACAACATCAAAGCGATCCACTTTAGAAATTGACGCCGAAATTTCACCGTCAAAGCAGAGCAGTACTGTCAACAAGATGTGAGACTTTGACGGTCTATTAATGCAAAGTGATACAATCTAGTGAGCGAAAATTGATGTGTGAAATGACCTTGTTGCTTGGTTTAATTTATCCAGGCTCTGATGGTTTATTTCTCAGAGAAAGTATTTGTTGATATTCTATAATGCAATGATGCAATAATGATGCAAGAACAGAGATGATGCGGTACCATACCTTATCACGAACTTTTTGAACCAAGTCTTCATATGTTCCGTGGTGACTATGAAAATCATACATCAAACCATCAGGAACGGCCTTCTCGAAAACATCTATGCAAAAGCCAATGTGCTTTGGTTTCCCGGTTAAGCCGTCCACTTCCTCCTTCACAAACTTATCAAAAGGAGTTCTACTGGGAACTCCGATCACCAATCGCTTATTCTCACTAGAAGTCTGTGCTTCTTGGGTCTTCAACATGTCTGAAATTGCGTATGGCTTTCTTCTTGAACTTTGTTTCACCACAATGCCCCCCGAGATACCGAAATTGGGAGACCAAAGCTTAAGCTCTCTATATTCATTTCCATTAACACTTACAAGTTGGAATTTCGGTCGATGTGCCAACTGGCCTTTCTCAAATTGTATTTCCCCGCTCAAACCCATAAGTCTAGTGTGTGGTATTCTATCAAGCAAAAACTCAGGCATAATATCATGGCTTGGCACTGCATCAATGGCATTTTTAATGGTCTTAATGCAATCGTATGCTCGAACAACATTGATTCCTGGCTCAAAATTGAAGTTCTCTCCATACTTGTGATGGAACATATTCAAGAATTTGGATCTGAATTCTCTATATGCCTGGTTTTTGGGACGGTAGGTGATTACGCCTATCGCACCTTCAAGAGTCGAGGAGATTCCTGGATGTTCTACTGAACTTAAGAGATTGGCAAATGGTTCTTCAGCGAATATCCAAGTAGAATCTCCATAGAAGAGTCCCATCGTCTTTGCTTCTTTGAGAAAATGAGCGCTTCCCTGCGACGACAATCCTAGAACAATAAAGATTGGAGATGCCTTTCCCTTCAGCTTCATTAATTTCTCTTCCAAAGACACTTCTGCTCCGGTTGGAGATGAGAATGCTTGAAGAATCAGCTGGTCTTCTATTGTTGAGCCGGTTTTTCCAAGCTCCTCCAACAAAGAATTTAACAGCTTGGAGTACGTAGTATCGTATGCCTCCGCCTCATATATTATTGATACTCTTTGCCTGTTATAAGAACTAACTATATCTACAATGCATTTAATTTGGTCGGATTCATCGGTACTCATTCGAAACAGTGAAGGCCATAGAGTTTCTGCCATCAATGACGGTGTTTTGTGGTCTCTCACAAAGGATATGACTGGTACCTGGGATTGATTAGCAATTTCGGCCACTAAAGTTGCTCCCTCCCATGTCTCCAAGCCGATAATAACTTTCACATTCTTCCTTTTGATCAGCATTTCAGCTGTTGAAAGAGAAAAAAAAGGAAAATGAATATACTGTGACTTCAGGATTCAAAGCAATCTTCTTTACCAATTTCTTCTATTAATATCGCTTATTTACCCCTGTCATTAGGTTCATGGAAGAGACCATCGCAGCTATTGATTCGTTATGGGAGATACATGTTTACAAGGAAGAACATCAATTTGCTGGTGTTATCGCAACCGTTCGTGCAAAAGCTTAAGCTCTAGGCTATGGATCCACAGTGCATATCGACTACTGTTTGGTATGTATGGATTATTAGCGATAACCCAATTTCTGCGTGGAATATTGAATGAGATGATCATTTAATTCCAATTCAACGAGATAGTTATGAGTTTTTTGGGAAGAAATTGTAATTGAATATGGCAGTTCATTAATAACTTTTAGAATGAATGAATTGACATAATCATTGGGTGTCTTAAATGCACAACGGCATTCTATGGGGTTATCATTGCGAAGCAATATTGCTAATCGTAGAAGTTTTAGTAAACATTCAGCACATGCAGAAAAATTGAGAAAATAAATAACAACAGGTACTTGATCTCATAGCAGACTTTGGGTGGTTTTTTATTATCGTACGCGGCAACAAAAATGTTTCTAACAAACAAAGCAGAAATTATTGCAGGCTGCAGCTACCAAATTGAGGAAGGGCAGCGAATGACTAACCGGCCGAAATTGCTTGAAGGGCCTTCGAGTGGGAGTTTATGTAATATGGCTTTATGTAATGACTTCCTGATGATGAGATGCTGTTCACGTCTTGGCATGCTATTTCGATTGCCATACGCATTTGGTCGCCGAGACGCGAGTCCAAATCAAGAATCACGCCCACTTTGAACGCGCTCCTCTCATCTATGGCTTTGGTGGCTGCACCGGAGTAGCTCGGGATGAGGAGCGGCGAGAGCAGGAGAAACAGCTTCGAAATGGACAAAATGTGTCTCGTACTTCTGCTCAACGAGGTTTGATGAAAACCCATCTCGAAAACCTGAATTACTCCTCAGAAGCTAAAACAAGTGTTTCATATTGCTTTGCAAATAATTGGTTTGTGTTTGTCATAAAACCCATTTCACATTTCTTAGCTATTTATAGTGGAGAGAGAGAGAGAAACAGAGAGAGAGAGAGACAGAGAGAGAGAGAGAGAGAGGTATACGTAAGTGCAGAGGAAGTAATTTTCCAAGAAAATAGGGACAGGAAGACGGGTGAGAGAGAGAGAGAGGTATACGTAAGTGCAGAGGAAGTAATTTTCCAAGAAAATAGGGACAGGAAGACGGGCGCATGCAAATTTACGTCGGGGTGTATGTGGCGCGCTTACCAAAAAGTTACTGTTGATTTGGTCTTTCCAGCAATAGATTTTTTTTTAAAAGTCTTTCTTGGACCGAAGCGAAGAATCAATGGCGAGTATCCTTGTGAGGAATATACTCTGATTCATGTAAGACTTGTATTTTCGGGAACTTTGACAATAGACCAAGTCAAGTCACTGCTTTGTTGGGATGGCAGTAGGATTACATTGGACCCAAATTTTCGAAGGACAGACTCTTCTCATTCCCTAGAATGCTGTGAATGGTTCCAACTTCTGAGCGATATGGTAATATTCCTACTATACAAGGAGATTACGGCTCTTGTTGCTGTATTCTAGATTCATCAGTCCTGTCTATTCAAATTAGTAGGATTTTGAAGCGGACTTGCAGGGTTGTGGGGTACTGTTCTCACGCCCTGTAACCCGTATTGTTCTCATCTGATGGACCACTGGACATGTGCCAGGTATCCATCAAACCCCCAACCCAAAGAGACCTCTCGCTCTCCTCCCTTCTATCCTCTCTCCTCTAGCCAACCAGATGGTCCAAACCTGACCCTAAGATGCACAGGGAGCTCTGGCCGCCATTCTTGCGCTCGTGCCGCCACCTCCAATCCTCACACCACCGCTCCTCCATCCATCAGGGCAGGGCACGGTATATCTGTTAGTGGTCTGCCCTAGGAATCAATCGATGTTGATACTCTAATATTAGTTGTGGATTAGGTTGTGTCGGAAAAATCGACTTTTACTATACTTAGGTAGTCATAATGTCTTGCTAGAGGCCGCTTATGACTTGTGGGCTAAAAGGGTTTTGAGCACACTGCTAATATTTAGTGAACCTACAGGGTCGCACACAATACCGAACGGATTTAATATTTTCTATGCGCATCGATCTGCTTAAGAAGTAGATTTTAATTTATTTTCTTATTTAAATTATCTATGCGGTCGTGCGGGTTATGAGATAACGATTAAACGTGGGCCCAAATTGCCTGGCCCACTTTTTTAAATTCCGCTGGATAATGAGGCTGTATAAATAGATAGAGAATCGTTCTCTGTCTAGGGTTTTTTTTCGATATAGTATCGAAAAGAAAACGGCGTTGAAAAAGAAAACTTCAAGATCTTTCGCTAGCACATGGATCGTTGGAGAATTTCATTCGTGTGTGTGGATACCGGTAGAGGCGCAACACTTGGGGTGCTAATCCAGACACAATCGGTTGTCGATTTATCTTCGATCTGCAAAAGGTACGTTTCGAAATTCCTTTTCGATTTCAATATACACGTGGATCCTGTCTAGGATTCTATATTCCGCTGCGTTGTTTTTCGTTGATGAACCCTATAGTGGTATCAGAGCAACTTGTGATATATTGAAGTTAAATCGGAAACCCTAATTGTTGATACATATGATGTATGCCTGAAGTGAGTCTAAATTAGGGTTAGATGAATTTGAAATACGAATTGAGATGATCAATTGAGAAGGAACGAAGCAGGGACGGGTCGATCCTATTTCGCTCGCGCCGAGGCGGCCGAGGCAGGGCCGGCGTCGCGCTTGGGCGCGTTGCCCGAGATGGAGGCGGCGTCGCGCTTGGGCCCGTTGCCCGAGGCGGAGGCGGCGTCGCGCCTGGGCTCGTTGCCCGAGGCGGAGACGGCGGCGCGTCTGGGCCTATTGCCCGAGGCGGAGACGTCGGGCGGAGACGGCGACGCGTCTGGGTTTGTTGCCCAAGGCTGAGACGGCAGCACACCTAGTCATCCGGCGCAGCAAGGACTCGAGGCATCCGGCCAGATGCGTACGGTGAAGGCGTGGGAGGCGGCAGCAATGGATAGTCTCTCGAAAACACAGAATTGAGAATTTTGTCTAGTTTTCGGGGGCTCTCCTCAGAAAACAGAATTAAGAATTCTGTCTAGCTTTCGAGGGCACTACCCCTTCGAACCCCACTTGCAAGGGACTCTGCCCCTTGACCCCACGAGGGGCACTGCCCTTCGACCCCGCAAGGGGGCGCAACCCCTTTGACCCCTGTATGGAATTGGTCGTTCCCGTATGATTGATGTATCTTTATTATTATAAGTGATGTTTTGCTTATATTTATCACATGCATACATTTATTGCTAAATAAACATTAAGAGTCCCTAATAAAATTAAGTAATAATATGATACCTTTCCAATCATACACCTATTAAGACTTGAATCGTCAATAGATGGGCCTGCCAAAGCAGGGTGTCTTTAACTATTTGAGTAAAATAGGATGGATAATAGTTATCCATAAGTCAAGATTGGTTTACTTAACGAGGCTATTAAAACAGTTTTGGGCCTTAAGGCATAGTGTTTGGGGATAAGATATGAGATATCAACCCCAATAACCAAGAGTTGTATTCGATACAATTGACAAAAAGTTGTCTACCTAAATAACTTAGTCTTGAGCGATAAGCCAAAGTTTACTCGAGTCTTGGTAAAATATGGATCTTGGTCCACTATACTTATTGGGACACATGTTATAAAAGTATAGTGGGAGTTTATTATTTATAATATTAATGAACAATTCACTTTGCATATTTGTTGTAGATAATGGCAAATAGCTCTGCATCACACTTTTCACTACGATCTGTCCTTGAGAAGGACAAATTGAATGGTTCAAACTTTTTGGATTGGTATAGAAGCTTGAGAATTGTTCTCAAGCAGGAGAAAAAGGATTATGTCCTGGAGAAACCACTCTCTTAGAAGGCACCTCCTTCCAACGCTCCCCATGCTGAAAGGAATGCTTATCAGAAGTATAAAGATGATGCATTGGATGCATCATGTCTAATGTTAGCTACCATGAACTCAGATCTTCAGAAGCAATTTGAGAACGTGGATGCCTATGATATGATTATGAACCTGAAAAATTTGTTTCAGGAGCAGGCAAGTACTGAAAGGTACCAAATGGTAAAAACCTTAATTGAGTGTAAGCTAGCAAGTGGGAGCTTAGTTAGTCCACATGTCATAAAGATGATAGGTTATATTGAAAACCTGAAATGACTGGGCTCTCCTATTAGCCAAGAGTTGGCTACTGACATTATTCTTTAGTCATTGCCTCAAGATTATGACAAGTTTGTTATGAACTATAACATGCATAATCTGAATAAGTCTTTGACTGAATTGCATGGGATGCTCAAAACTGCTGAGCAGAATATCAAGAAGGACTCTACCCCTAATGTTCTCATGGTTCAAAAGGGGAAAGGCTTTAAGAAGCCAGGAAAGGTTAAGGGTAAGGGCAAGGGTATTAAGCCCAAACCCAAATCTAAGACCAAACTGGGTCCGATTGCTGATGATGTATACTTCCATTGTGGTGAGAATGGACATTGGAAGAGGAATTGCAAAAAATATTTGGAGGATCTGAAGAAAAAGGGAAGTGAGACTTCCGATTCAGGTATTTATGTTATAGAAGTAAATGTTACTACTAGTTCTACTTCATGGGTATTGGATATCAGTTGTGGTACTCACATTTATATGGATGTGCAGGGACTAAAACGAAGTAGAACACTTGCAAAAGGTGAAGTGGAACTACGAGTTGGAAATGGAGCAAGAGTTGCTGCATTAGCCGTAGGAACATATGATGTAGCTTTACCTTCTGGCATGATTTTAGAATTGAATAATTGCTACTATGTACCTGCTATACACAGGAATATTATTTCTGTTTCTTGTTTGGACAAGGAAGGTTTCTATTTTGATATAAAGAACAATAGTTGTTCGTTTTATCTCAATGGATTATTTTATGGTAGCGCCCATATTGTGGATGGGATATATGTTCTAAATCTTGATGTGCCAATCTATAATATAAATACAAAAAGGTTTAAATCTAATGATTTGAATCCAACCTACCTATGGCATTGTCGATTAAGCCACATAAACGAGAAACGAATTCACAAGCTTCATAGCGATGGACTATTAAATTCATTTGATTTTGAATTATTTGATAAATGTGAATCTTGTTTAGTTGGAAAAATGACAAAAGCTCCTTTTACTAATTAAAGTGAGAGGACAAAAGAATTATTAGCCCTTATACATACTGATGTGTGTGGACCACTAAGTTCTACGGCCAGAGGAGGTTATCAGTACTTCATTACATTTACTGATGATTTCAGTAGATATGGATATGTTTACTTGATGAAACACAAGTCCGACTCCTTTGAAAAGTTCAAGGAATTTCAGAATGAAGTACAGAATCAACTTGGCAAAAATAGCAAAGCTTTTTGATCTGATCGAGGAGGAGAATATTTAAGCCAAGAGTTCAATGATCATCTCAAAGAGTGTAGAATTGTTTCACAGCTCTCTCCTCCTGGAACACCACAATGGAATGGTGTCTCTGAGAGGAGAAATTGAACTTTGTTAGACATGGTTCGATCAATGATAAGTCATTCAGATCTTCCATTATCTTTATGGGGATATTCACTCGAGACAGCTGCGTTTACACTAAATAGAAGTCCATCAAAAGCTGTAGAGAAGACACCATATGAGATGTGGACAGGAAAAGTTTCTAGTATGTCTTTTCTAAAGATTTGGGGTTGTGATGCTTATGTAAAACGTTTACTTTCTGATAAGCTTGGACCCAAATCTGATAAATGCTTCTTTGTGGGATATCCTAAATAAACGAAAGGATATTACTTTTACAATCCATCAGAGAACAAAGTGTTTGTTGCTCGAAATGGTGTCTTTTTAGAGAAAGAGTTTTTTACTAAAGGAACCAGTGGAAGTAAGGTAAACCCCGAAGAAGTTATAGTGCCACAAGAAGGTGTTCCAATTCATAAGGAACCTTAATTAGATCTACAAAGAGTTGTAGAGTCTACTCCAGTGGCACCTATAATTTGTAGGTTTGAAAGAACACATCGTGAGCTTATGAGATATGGTTTTCACGTGACAGAATATCGTCATCTATTGTTAATAGAAAATGACGAACCTACGACCTATACAGAAGTTATGATGGGCCCAGACTCCGATAAATGGCTTCAGGCCATGAAATCCGAAATGAACTCAATGTATCAAAACAAAGTTTAGATTTTGATTGATCCACCCAAAGGTGTAAAACCTATAGCGTGTAAGTGGGTTTTCAAGAAGAAAACTGATATGGATGGAAATGTTCACATCTATAAAGCACGGCTAGTAGCTAAAAGTTTTAAACAAACTCACGGTATTGACGATGACCAGACCTTTTCGCCAATGGCCATGCTTAAGTTCATTCGAATTATTCTAGCGTTTGCTGCATATTATGACTATGAAATATAGCAAATGAATGTAAAGACAGCTTTTCTTAACGGAAATCTAGAGAAGGATGTGTACATGACACAACCTGAAGGCTTTACATCACTAGATAATACTGGGAAGATATGCAAGCTTCAACGTTCTATTTATGGGTTGAAGCAAGCATCATGGAGCTGGAATATTCGTTTCGATGAAACTGTCAAAGAGTTTGGCTTCATCAGAAACAAAGAAGAAGCTTGTGTATACAACAAGTCTAGTGAGAGTGCAATTGTATTTCTAGTATTGTATGTGGATGACATACTACTCATTGGAAACGACATTCCTATACTTCAGTCAGTTAAGACATCGCTAGGAAATTTTTTCTACATGAAGGACATGGGAGAGACAAACTATATCCTGGGAATCAGGATCTATAGAGATAAATCTAAGAGACTTATTGGACTGAGTCAAAGTACATATGTTGACAAAGTCATCAATAGGTTTAATATGCAAGACTCTAAGAAAGGTTTTCTCCAGATGACACATGGCATAAGTCTTAGTAAGACTCAGTGTCCTTCAACACAAGATGAGCGAGACCGCATGAGTAGGATTCCTTATGCATTAGCTGTGGGATCCATCATGTATGCTATGTTGTGCACTCGTCCCGATGTTGCTTATGCATTGAGCATGACAAGTAGATACTAGTCAGATCCAGGGGAACCTCATTGGATTGCTGTCAAAAATATCCTTAAGTACTTGAGAAGAACTAAGGATTTATTCTTAGTCTATGGAGATAAGGAACAGATCACTGTAAGTGGTTACACTGATGCTAGTTTCCAAACCGACAAAGACGACATTCGATCGCAGTCAGGTTTTGTCTTTTGCGTGAATAGTAGAGCGGTGTGCTGGAAGAGTTCCAAGCAGGACACTATTGCAGATTCTACGACAGAAGCTGAGTATATTGCTGCTTCAGAAGCATCAAAGAAAGCTGTTTGGATTCGAAAGTTCATAGAAGAACTAAGAATCGGTCCCACAAGTTCAAATCCAACGGTCCTCTATTGCGACAGCAATAGGGCCATAGCTTTGGCTAAAGAGCCTAGGTCTCACCAGAAGACCAAACACATACTCAGGAAGTATTATCTCATTCGAGAATTCATTGAAAGAGCTGATGTCAAGATGTGCAAAGTTGCAATGGAGTTGAATACAGCTGATCCGTTGACGAAGACTCTTCCACAATCTAAGCATGAGCGTTATTGTAACGCTTTAGGCCTTAGACACATTAGTGATTGGTTTTGATGTAAGTGTGAGTATATGTGATATACATTTTCATTGTTCATTGATAAAATATATATTATATTTGATTTCGATTTAATTTTAGTATACAATTGAATGCGAAATCTTTATCCCTTGAATATTGAATATCCTTAATAGATAATCAAATACGTGATTTGATCATGAAACTCTATTAATAGAGTGAATATTAACATTCTAAATGTCCCTAGTCAATTACCATTGTGCATTGGGAAGTAAATGGTGTTTGAGACTAGCATGTGAGTCAACTGATGACCAAGTTTCACGGGTTATGAATATAGAGATATAAAGTTGATCACATGGAATACATATTAGAGAGCATTGTATTTGACAGACCCACTATGAGAAGACTGTAGGATTGTTATATAATGTCATCAATATTTCTCATCACAACTATATAGTATAGTCCTTTGACCTGAGTCTGCCATGGTTTCCTAGACGTGGATTGGCATGCTTTAACATTGCCAAACGTTAGCCGTAACAGGTGATTATAAAGGTAATGGTTGGGCATGTCATGAATCGTGCTGAGTGATGTGAGTAGACAAGATGGGATTTGTCCCTCTCATATAACGAAGGTATGATTTCCTGGCCTCCCGTAGAGTTGAGACTGTGAAATGCATGGCCATGCTCAAGTGAGTTGAAGAGTCAACTACTTGTTTTGACAGTCTAATTGCGGTATCGAGAAAATGAGTTTAAGCTATATAAGGATGACACTTGTTCTGCCTTATGCTTAACTCGGAAATCAAGTGACAAAGGGACTTAGTTTATATAATTGGTTCTAGTGCAAGTGGGAGATTGTTAGTGGTCTGCCATAGGAATCAATCAATGTTGATACTCTAATATTAGTTGTGGATTAGGTTGTGTCGGAAAAATCGACCTTCACTATACTTAGGTAGTTATAATGTCTTACTAGAGACCGCTTATGACTTATGGGCTAAAAGGATTTTGAGCACACTGCTAATGTTTAGTGAACTTACAGGGTCGCACACAATACCAAACGGATTTAATATTTTCTATGCGCATCGATCTGCTTAAGAAGTAGATTTTAATTTATTTTCTTATTTAAATTATCTATGCGGTCGTACGCGTTACGAGATAACGATTAAACGTGGGCCCAAATTGCCCGGCCCACTTCTTTAAATTCCGCTGGATAATGAGGCTGTATAAATAGATAGAGAATCGTTCTCTGTCTAGGGTTTTTTTTCGATACAATATCGAAAAGAAAACGACGTTGAAAAAGAAAACTTCAAGATCTTTCGCTAGCACGCGGATCATTGGAGAATTCAATTCGTGTGTGTAGATATCGGTAGAGGCGCAACACTTGGGGCGCTAATTCAGACACAATCGATTGTCGATTTATCTTCGATCTGCAAAAGGTACGTTTCGAAATTCCTTTTCGATTTCAATATACACATGGATCCTGTCTAGGGTTCTATATTCCGCTGCGTTGTTTTTCGTTGACGAACCCTACAATATCAGCCAAAGGGAGAGAGAGGAGAGAGAAGAGGAAAGCAGGAGATGGAATGCATGGGTGGGATTTCTCTGTGCTCACTAGCACTTCTTCCGGTAGTGTAGACATGGAATACTACGTGTAGGGGAGAGAGGCAAGGTGAAAAAGATTTTGTAGCTATTCTAGCAATTTTACAAAAGTAAATATGAAGATAAAGAATTTGAACTAGAACTGTTTGTCATATCAGTCTCAAAATGATAATTATGAAATGTTATCTGGCAAGGATTGGTAATAATCTATTGAATTCGAGCTATTTCAAATTAGGGATAAATATATTGGAAGTCCTACAACTTATCATGAAAGTGCAATTGAGTTCTAAAATTTTCAAAAATTGTAATCAAATCCTAAAAATTGTTAAATTAGTTTAATCAAGTCCTTCTATTAATTGCATTTTTTGAAAGTTTTAGAACTCGATTGCACTTTCGTAATAAATTTTAGGACTTGATTGTACTTTTTGAAAGTTATAGAACTTGAATCCACTTTTGTGACAAGTTTTAAGATTTGTTTGCACTTTTTGAAAACTTTAGAACTCCATTACACTTTCGTGATAAATTTTAATATTTCCAGTGCACTTATCTTTTCAAATTGTTAGCTGAAATGATGCGTCATATATGTTATTAAAAAATGCTTTAAGGTCCCGGGCAACAAAACAAAGCAGCGAATTAAGAGGTTGAATGCTTATATTTCATCCATAATACTAGATAAAATACAAAATACTAATAACCGATTTGTAGTACTTTTATTAAAAAAAAATTGCAACTTGAAGGCGTTGCGCTTTAATCACGTTCATAGGCGACCAGCTCACATTTACACATTACACAACTACCTAGAGCGTAGGCGACCAGCTCACATTTACACATTACACAACTACCTAGAACGTAGGCGGGCGACGACGATCATCCCAGGGTTGATGATGAGAGAGAGAGAGAGAGAGAGAGAGAGAGAGAGAGATTAGGAAGATTGCTGTCGAATTGGCGGCCACCACCATCATAGTAAATCATCTATGATATAAATAACTCCGTTTATAAGATAAATAAGTTAATTACAGAGTAAGAATTACCAACTTCAAGTGGAATGTAATTTATTTACTTAATTATAAATTCATACTTAAAATAAAAATGTAACAGTGAAATTAATAACTCACCAACATAATTCTGCTTATAAATTAGTTAGTTACCAATAAAGTAAGAAACTTGCTATTGGAAGTAAAGTAGAAGTTAGTAATTTATATCGTTGGGTAAGTTACTGATATATAGTTGACCGGACAAAAAAGTTACCAATCAATTTTACTTACTAATGATATTGGAGATTTACTAGCACTTTTTTAATTTCGCCAGAACTATTGAACCAGCCGAGCCTAGAAGCCATACGTGCTCATCACACCAATAGTTGCTGCAATCAATTCTACAGTTTACACAAAATTGGAGAACGGTTCAAAGTCAAACCAATGAAGGGATTTCAAACCTTGAATAATCCTAACCAATAATCTTGCTCATTACACCGTTGGTATGAAAACTGAATATAGTTACTTCATTGTCCGTAATAGTGATAAATGGTATCAGGGTATGAATAAATTAGGGCAATGTGGCAAAAAAGGGCATGTATATGTAGAGGCACCGTGTCCTCATAATTTTTCACCGTTTGATTGAAATTTAACAGATCTTAGCTGTTCGAAAGATCTCAACTTGAACGGTGTTGGCTTTTAGCTTTTCGATTCAACAGTGAAAAGCTCACGCGGCAAGGTGCTTCCTAAGGACCATATCTGTATATATATTGTAGCTGGCAAATTCCCTTTATTTGCCCACAATATGTGTGCTAATTTTGTGGTGCAGCAGGGAGGAGAATTAGTTTTTGAACCGAAGAATATACACTCCTTCATCATCGTGCCCTAAACTATGTTACGGCACTCTAATTTATCGTCATGAAATACTCAAATCCTGACTTATTCTGTCACCATTGGTAACTTCTTCATGAACCTGACGGCTCCTCCGCGTGCAGAGACATGCCACTAGTAAACAAGCTGTGGAAGTGGCGATGGTGAAAGCGTAGAGTGCCCAGAAGCTGTCGAGGCCCAGCCTCGTTGTCTTGCGGGTGTTGTTCGTCATCGTACACTCCCGAGGAAACCACTTGTCCTCCAACCTTTTAATCTCACCGCTCTCCGAAAGCTTCAAGATGGCCTGGGAGAATTTCGCTGCCAGAGGAGAGCCTTTCGGGAACACCTGCATGCACAGAGAACAAGGCCATTTGTAACTATATGTCGGCACAGATTCTTTCCTTTTCGCAAACAATAACCCAAAATGGACTATATCATCTGAACCTGTATTCATTTTTTGGGTTCCTCCATGGTTTACATCGGCCATGGACCATGTAATATTTAGTCGTGAGCTTTAGAGGTCAAATGCATCGCACTTGCTGCTAACCGGTGATTTGGACAGGTACTATGCTTCTGCGACTTGGTGGGTTTGATGATATTGCACTAAGTCCCACTAGTAAGCTCGTTCCTATTCTTTCGTACCATTTTCTTGGGTCCAAACTCGAAACACATGGATCAAGTCAAGTCCCTAAGAAGACACCTAAGTTGTGGCTCCCCAATCTATATCTTGCTCTACTGGGAGTTGGTTAAAAACTCATGCCACTTATTCTTGGTGGGCTAGCTTAAGGAGATGCTTTGCACAAACATAGGATGCTATAAAATACTCTGAAAATTGGAGTTTATGTATAATAATGGCGGATACTTACAAAGCCAAGACCTCCAAATCTGTAGTTCTCATGAGTGACAGCATATCCATAGCAACACTTGGAGAGGAAGGCTCTCTCATACGGGTATTCCAGAAAAAGAGCAGCAATGTTACCGCTTGTGAGTTGATCTCCGTAGCCTGAGCTGTTCCTTAGACCGATGATAATGTCCTCTGAGAAATTAAGTTTTTTGTTCAGATAGTCACAGATGAAAGATACAGCGTCACAACCCACTCTTGCTTTGGAAATTCTAAGCCTTTCCATGGTGGTCACAGTCGGTTTAAGTTCTTGGAGAGTGAGCATTGAAGTGAGGCTGGCTGTGTAACTCTGTGTTGAGATCAACGTGACGAAGAACCAAATCACCAATACTATCCGCGTGAAGTTGTGGTTGATTCTCTCCCCTGCAAAGGTAATAACTTACTTGCTTCCTTTTTTCTTTTCGTTTGAAAGTTTGGGCTTAAAAGAGTGTACGTGGACTACAATCAACAGTGGGAAGTTACTTACTGTGAGCAAAGAAGAGAGATGAGCAAGTGAACCAATGAGCAGTCGAGAGCTGATTAGTCCGAGAGCCTCTGAACGCTGGATTGGTCGGATGTTCCAGGAACCAAACTACTAACATTGTGTATATAAGGATGCCTCCAGAAGCAACCCACATGGTTGGAGTGAAAAGGCTTCATGAATATTAATGCCCTGTCTGAGTCTGGTTTTGCTGGAACTATCATTGAAAGCTCTGACTCTATAAATGGTTGTGTGAACTCGACATACCGTGAGCGATTAGCTAGAATAGTTATATCACCAACTGCAGCGTCGTAGGTCTTCCATCAATGTCACACCATGAGCAACATTAAAATGATGCATTTTAGTAATTAACACCAAAATTACACCGTCATCCAAGCAAAATATTACTACTAAAATGTTGAGACCTTGACGGTCTATGGATGCAAAGTGATACAATCTTGTGAGTTTTGAGTCCACTAGTGATCAATGTAGCGAACAAGGATCTGCGTGAAATAAACCTGTTGGTTGTTGTAATGTGCACATGCTTTGCTGGTACGTGTATCGGAGAAAGTACTAGTGGATATTCTAAAATGCAGTGAATAATCATTGAGGAACAGAGATGATGATGTGGTACCTTGTCATAAACTTTGTTAACCAAGTCCTCGTATGTTCCTTCATGAGGTAGAAACGTATAATTCAAACCCCGAGGACACGCCATCTCGAAAATATCTATGCAAAACCCAGAGTACGTTGCGTTCCCAGTTACGCCGTCTATTTCCTCCTTCATAAATTTACCAAAGGGAGTTGGACGAGGAATTCCAATCACCATTTGCGGGATATATCTTCTATGGGTGTTTGATGCGTCTGAATTTGCATAGGCACTTGTCCTTTGACTTTGTTTCTGTACAAAGCTCCTGGAAAAACCGAAGTTGGGAGACCAAAGCTGAAGCTCTCTAATTTCATTTCCATTGACACTTACAATTTGGAATTTGGCTTGACCTGTCAACTGACCTTTCTCAAATTGTATTACCCGGCTCAAACCAACAAGTCGAACCCTCGATATCCTGTCAAGCAAAAACTCAGGGGTAATGTCATTAGTTGGCAACGCATCTATGGCCTTTTTAATCGTCATGAGGCAATCGTATGCTCTACTAACATCTATGCTTTGCTCAAAATTGAAGGCCTCTCCATGCTTTTGATGGAACTTATTCAAGAATTTGATCTTGAAATCTCTGGACGCATGGTTTTCAGCACTGTAGGTGACTAATCCTATTGCGCCTTCCATGGTGGTTGAGATTATTGAGTGTTCTACTGAAGCTAAGAGATTGTTGAATGGTTTTTCAGCAAATATCCATATTGAATTTTCATTGAAGAGTCCTATCTTCTTTGCTTCTTTGAGAAAATGGCCACTTGCGCGAGATGATAACCCTAGGACAATAAATATTGGGGATGCCTTGCCCTTCAGTTTCAGTAATTTCTCTCCAAAAGACTTTCCCACGCTTACCGAAGAGGAAAATGTTCGAAGAATTACCCGGTCCTCTATCTTGGAGCCAATCTTGTCGAGCTCTTCCGATAAAGAATTTAACAGCTCAGAGTAGCTAGTATCATATGCCTCCACCTCATATAATATTGCGACTCTTCGTCTGTTGCCAGAACTAACTATATCTGCGATGCATCTAATTTGGTCGAATACGTCGGTACTCATGCGAAACAGTGAAGGCCATATAGTTTGTGCCAGTAATGTTGGCGGTGCGTGGTTTGCCGCAAAGGATATCACTGGTACCCGAGATTGATTAGCGATCTTGGCAACTAAAGTTGCTTCCTGCCACGTCTCTAAGCCAATGATAACTCGCACCTTCTTCCTTATCAGCTTTTTAGCTGTCGGAAAGAGTAAGAAGTAAAATGAAACTAATAAATTTCAGGATTCATGGTAATGTTCATCATCAATTTCTTCTATTTATATTTCTTATTAACCCCTATTAGTTGGATTCTTGGAAGATACTAGTGCAGCCATATGATCATTAAGAGATATATGCATACAAGGAACAACATCAAGTCATCCTGTTAAATAATTGTTTAACAGAAGCTTAAGCTGTCAATTAAGACAGATCTGCAGTGTTTGCTCAAAAAGTGGCCTTTATGTTGAACTTTTTAAGATCTATACTGCTTGACTGTACTTATTTTTTATGAACATGCATAATAAAACTTGAAACACGTCAAAGGCACTAATACTATATGAATCAGTTTCCAAGTTTTATTATGAGATTATTTCGTTTTGCTAATCTCTCAAAGGTGTGGAGACTTTTAACTTGTATTTTTTTTTACTTTTATTAGAAAATTCAACTATAAAAAATTAAACTATTATGTGGAGGAAGACTACAAATACATAAGGTCTATGTAAAACTTGTAGAGATGTGTGATTTTTTAACACCCCGTCTCACTTGTGTGCAAACCAAACTATAAGAATGGCACATGGAATTGATGAACATGAAACCTCACACGCATAATAAACTTAGGAGAAATCTTGCTCCAATACCATATTAGAAAGTCCAGTTCAAAAAATTTAAATATTAAGTAGAGGAAAATTACATTTATTTAAGGCATATATAAAACTCATAAGCAAGCGATGAAGACATTTAACAACTATTTTTAATCTTGTGATGCATGCACTCTGACTTTCTTTCAATCTTAAGCACTTGAAATTTCGCAATGTATTGGCGTTGACACATAGATTGACATATAATATGTTCGTAATGTTTTAACACTTGAATAATTTTAAGTTTTGATGGGATAGTAAAAAATGCTTTTGACTTTTTAGAAGTCAAACAAACAAAGTCTTTCTATTTTGTCTTCATATGTAAGTCCTCCGCTTATCAGCAGCAAAAGGCTCTTTTTTCTGCATGGAATATGGACAAGAAGCATATGCCTTTCGAAAGGCATATTCAAAGGAAATATTACTAGTATAACCAGGAGTAATTGGAGATGTATTGAGAATTTCTACAAAAGCTTCTTTTAGTAAATGATATAACAAGATACTGGCGTCTTATTGTAACAGTTTGAATTTTCGATCCTTTTCCCGGGATTTAAGAAATGAAATTGATTAATGTACTATAGTGAGATCCCACCCGGGATCCGCGCATTCTCGGAATGCTAACCTTAGGGGTAAGGCCAGTACGGGATTGAGTTCGCACGATCAAAGAACTTGACCTAGGTTTGATCTTCGACCATATGGATTGACGAGGGAATGTTTTGAGCCAACCGAGACCGATCTATTTGGTTGATCGTGTCCGAAGGGCACTATTGACAAACCCTCGCAATTATATGACAACCGAGGTCGTCCCGGGTAGAGTAAACTTAAACGTGATTTGACTTAGTGTCGGTTACGGGTTGAGAGCGTGTAATCCCAATGAGCCACCCATTAGCCAGAGATAAGCTAAAGTCGCGGTTGTTCGATTTCAATCATTTCTTGAAATTCGGGCCTGGGAATCGAGAATTTTGAAAGTGACAATTTTGGGCAGCCGATGGCGTTTTTGGCTTGGCCAACCTTGGGGCCACCCATTTCTGCAAAAAGATGGATTTCGGTCCGAGGCCGGAAAAATTACGGTTTTGCCCCTATGGGTACCGGGGCTGGATTCGGAGGCCGTTTGAGGTTATTTTTCGCGGCCAAGGTCATTTTGGGGTGGCCACGCACATTTAGAGTGGTTTTACACAAAAACGGGAATTTCGACAAAAATTGGAAAAATAATATTATTTTATTCCCGGAACTTCGCAGTCGATTTTCGAGGACTTAGAAAGTGAATTTCGCGATTCCGACACCATATTATGTTGGCCACGCATACATGGAACGCGTATGTGCGAAAATTGGAATTTCACTCCGGGACCGGAAAATTACCATTTTGCCCCTAGGCCATTTTTAATTAATTCCGAAAATTAGATTTTTTTTTGGGATTAACCAAGGTTAGTTAAGGCTAAACCAGGTCTGGTCAACCATGGTTAAGGGCAAATGACCATTCTACCCTTGTTTATTTGGATTAGAACAAGTTTGGGCCATTAGATTAGGGGTAAAATTGTCCAATAGCCCAAGATTTTGACACTTGGCACCCTAGTCTATATTGTTTGACCCTTTGACCAGACATATCTGTCTCTCTCTCCCACGCACAGCAGCATTCAGCAAAATTTTTCTCAGAATTCCCCCTTTTCTCTTCCATTTTCTGGTTCTGCAGTCCCGGTTCTGCAATTTTCGGTACTGTTCACGCCTGAACAGTACCGGCCGGAGCTGTCCCTGCCAAGCCAGCACCACCAGCAACCATCCCACCTCTGTCCAGCCACCACAAAACCAAAACAGAACCAAAACCAGCATTTTCTCTCATTTTTCTCTTTCCCGGTCCGCAAATAGTGACGCCGGAGCTTCGCCGGAGCTCCGATCGCCGCGCCGTCACCACCCGGACGTCCGGCACCTTCATACGTCGCCGTCCAGCCCAGTCCGTACAGTGTCCGTACGGATTTTACTCTTCACGTCCGTACGGATTACTGTTCATCCGTCGAAAAAACGTCTCGGCCGTCGTCGGCACGTCACCGACCACCATTTCCCAGACGTCCGTACAAGAGTTACTGTTCATCCGGTACTGTTCATCGCCGGTCCGTACGTCGCCGCGACGCCGCTGCCACTGTTTCGGCCCGTTCCAGCCCCGTTCTGTCTTGCTTTTCAGGGTAAGTGTTTTCCCCAAATTTCATTTAGGACCTCGGGTATTTCTAGGCTTGTTTAGGACCCGGTTTAGACGAATTTGTGAATATTTTGTGACTGATTTTGTGGCTGTTAAGACTGAATTAGGGACTGGATAATTAATGGTTATGAACTAATTGGCGAGGGAAATTTGAGGTTTAGGAGGTTCGGTTAGGACTATGATATTGAGGATCGATCGGGGTTGAATGGTGTGATTAGTTGGAATTGTATTAGCTTGATCGGGTTTGTTGAATTAATTGTTTTGTGTGCTGTGGTTGGTTGGTTCTGAATTGTGCATTGGACTGAACGGAATGCGTGGTGTGCCGTGTGTGTGGCCGTGAGGAGTGGTGGTGTGTAAATGTGAATGTGCATTGAATTCGTGTGATAAGCGTATGTGGGTCGTGGAAGTTGTTCGTGTGATGAGAATATGGGCATTTGTGATGTGTATGGGAGGTGTGAGATTGTGTGTGATAGCATGTTTGAGTGGTCGTGTGGTACGTGTGGAATGAGTGGAACGAAGGTACGGATGTGTAGGATTGATTGGCAAAGTGGATCCATCTTGAGGCATGTACGTTTACGCGGGACGATGCCGTCCCTGACGAGGTGACGATGCCCGGCCTGACGAGGTGTCGATGCCTGACGTGGTCAGAAGACCGTTGGCCTGATGCGTTTTACGCGGGCGCGGTGGAAGGAAAGTGTGTGTAGGATTCCGTCCTGAGGCGTGTACGTATACGCGGGACGATGCCGTCCCTGACGAGGTGACGATGCCCGGCCCGACGGGGTGACGATGCGTGACGAGGTCAGAAAACCGTTGGCCTGATGCGTTTTATGCAGGCACGGTAGTGGTGGAAAGGTTGAGAATGAGCAAAAATTGACGGAACGAGTGAAATTAAGAAAGTGACGTGTAGTGTGAGTTCGGGTACGAGTGTGTTTGTATCGCGTGATATGATGCTTAATTATGGGGTAAAAACTGCTAGGCACGGTATGGGATGTGCCCAAGTGGGTTTTATTTTATAATTGAGACACGTGCGCGTCTGTGATTCATTGCTGCAATATATTGGCTGTATTATTGCCTAACGTGCAGGGGCGTGTATGTTGGATTCCAGGTAGGGTCGTGTGTGGTTGTTAGTTTGTTTGATGGTCGTATGTTACGCATGATTTCATCTGGTGGTACGTGAGTGCCTATGTGGGGTTTGGGGTTGTACACTTATTGAGATTTGTCTCGCGGTTGTATAACCGCCATTTTCAGACCCCCAGCCATAAACCCGGGAAGTGCGCCTTTTCTTTTTGGACATTCGAGGAACCGCTTTTGATGCCCGGTAGAACTGCAGGCGAGTGTCCGGAGACTCAAGCCCGAAGAATCAGGAGCAGAACGGAAGGCGATCCTTAGATTTTCTCTAGGGCATTTTAGGGGTTGTGTAAATCGGGTTGACCCATAGGGAAGTTAGGTTAACCAGACCCCTGATCTTTTGTTAAATCGGTGACTGTGGATGTTTAATTGTTAATTATGTCTGTAATATGATGTTTGTATATTTGGTACTGTTTAAATATGTTGCTGTTTGATTGCTGTGGTGTTCTACCCCGTTGTCGTCATCTTTTTGTCCGGGGTTTTTATATCTGCTTTTGCATGTGACTCTGATATTTGGGTTGGGTCGGCGACGTTCCTGGGACGTCGCATCATTTCGACCGGAGCAGGGGATGTCGCGAGCTCGATGGGGGTTCGGGGCGTGACACTTATGCACTCACCTGGATAAACTAAGGGTGTCATTTTGAATTTTCTCAATCTAACAATGTGCAAATTTCTAATTTTTTATGCAACATACTAAGAAAATTTTAGAAGCAGACTTATATCGATACGTAAATTTACGTATAATTTTTTCAGGGTTGTTTTCTAAATTTCGATAATACTATGAATATTGATGGGAAAGTAATTAGTACTGCACAAACGGTAACTTTGTGCCAATGACTAACCTGTCGAAATTGCTCGAAGGGGGTTTGCACGAGAGTTCACGTAATGTGGCTCTATGTAATAACTTCCTGATGAGATGTTGTTGGCGTCTTGGCATGCTATTTCTATCGCCATGTGCATTTGGTCGCTGAGACTTGAGTCCAGATTAAGGATCACGCCGCCTTTGAATGGTTTCCTGCTATCTGTGCCTTTGGTCGCTGCCCCGGAGACGCTAGGGAGGAGGAGCAACAAGAGCAAGAGAAAGAGCTTCGACATGGCCAAAATGGGTCTTGTACTGCTGCTGCTGAATGAGCTTCGAAGAGGTCCCAAATTGCTTTGTGTTTGTCATATAAAGGACTCAATTCGCGGTTCCTACTTATTTATAGCGCAGAGAGAGAGAGAGAGAGAGAGAGAGAGAGAGAGGGTATAATGAGTAGTTGCCATGAAGTGATTTTCCAAGAAAATCGAATGGGAAAATGGCTGCATGCAACGTCCGGGTGGGAAAAGGTCAAAGTCGATTTGGTCTTTCCTGGACTGACGAGAAGACTAAATGACAATTACTCCGAGGGGAGGGAAGGGTGGTCGCTACATGCTTGATGATGTCAGAGTTGGTGGTCGTCTCGTTACGGGATGTTGTCCGCTATGACTTGCAAGCCTCATAATGCTCTCGTGAGATGAGGAATGAGTCTTCTCAAAAGTTACAACCATTCTTTTGATTGAAGAATTGTATTCAAGGACTGATAATTTCCCCATTGATTGAGAGTAAAGGCTCGCCACTTCTCACGAGGCCCCTTCGAAGCCCCTGATCAAAGCGGACAATATCGTATAACAAGGCGCACACAAATCCTAATATTAATGTTTCTAAACTGAATCTGAACCATTATATTTGGTGAGAACGTATAAGAGATCAACAGAAGACGCAGAGGTGGCAATAGACCCGGAGGTGGCCCTTGACCTACTCAGTTTATTCTTTTTCTACATTGTAAGAAACTTGTATAACTACATTTTATGTACACTTGAAATATGAAATTTTTGTGGCATTGTAGGCTTTGCCCGTCATTATCTTTCTAAATATACATAACCGGCAGAACAGATTTTTTTTCTCTTTTTATGAAGAGAAGCCCAAGCCAACTAATCTCATATCAAACTTGATGAAATAAATTTTGAACTCATATTAAGTAAAAGAAAGCAATATTATACAGGTAAATGTATATTGGAACAGATTTTAATTTTCCATCCTATCCATTTTGAACAACTGATCGATATTGTAATGTGGCTCCCTTCAAGATTCGAATCCACCCTTCCGAGGGGAAAATGTGAGCGTGTCAAGTGTGTCAAAATACATTTAAATCATCAAATATCTGATGCATTTTACTAGACACTCATTATATCCAACGGTCCAAATGCATTTTAAGGCGTATATTCCACTCACCTGGTAATTTCTCATTAAATGAAGCTTCTAAAATTCTCGTGGATTTTGAAGATAGACCAAGTAGTAGTTTGCTTACTAAACGTTGCCCTCAAATTTTCAAAGTACACAGAGTCTCCCCATCCTAGAGCTTTGTTCACGTTAAAAAGCTTTGGTTAAGACTTTTCAAAGATGGTATTCCTACTATTCTAGAAGACAGCGGGTTGGTATTTTCTATTAAGTTTCATAGGTCACTCGTATCAATTCAAATCTCTTGAATATCAAAGTAGGCAGATTGACTTTCCATTGACTCCACTTAAAAAAAAACAAGAGTATTTCTCTTTGAAATCTGTTCTCAAAAGTAGACTTTTGTTTTTCTTTTCTTTGCAAGCTCTTGTTAACGTTATTTTCGTTTGAACTTTGTTAACAGGAGCACTTGTTTAACACCACAATAAAAAAATTGTCAATTCTAATACACTGTCTTTCTCGTATTATCTATAGTAGAGAATTGAAAATAAAAATAGTTCTTTATTAACTATAGTTAACAATATCTCGAGAGCGCTCGTTAACAAAATCCTTTTTATTTTTCTTGTAAACACTTCTAAAAAGATATGACTGGAAAAATTGTGGGATACAAACAAGGAGTAGTGACGCCAATAGTTCTTGAACTTTTCCCCATAATTCAATGTCAACCTTGAGTTTTTATTTTTGGTTTAAAGTCATCTCTTAACAGCTTATTCTGGTCCTTCTGTTAAGGATCTAACGAAATTTGCTAACATGGCCTTTAAAGTAAATGACATATAATTTCTTTGTTCAATTTCTTCCTTGAATATTATTTGCTTGTTTAATTTCATCCTTAAACTATTATATTTGGATTCTTTATCTCTAACAACATCCACTTAATCATGTGATGGTCATCAAAAATTTTTCAAGATAAACCTCAATGACCCTTTTTTTAGAAGTAGTAATTTTCGACACAACTCATTGACAAGACATGCACACTAGACATGTAAGTATGTATAGAAAATTATGATGAATAATAAAAAATGTCATGTATGATTTGACTTTTTACCCATTCAACACTTGAACTCGTTTAGTTAGGCAATTTAAATTGTTCCGTATGTTAACACAACATGTTTATTTACATTTATGGATACTTAATGTTGTAGAAATTGTTGCCAAAGATGAAAAAAAAGAACAACTGTATTAGGCGTGCAAGCACTATTGGATAATTCCGTACCTTAGAGTAAGAAATTCGTCGCAGGCTTTAGCGGCTATCCTCCAAGATACAACAAATATTCCTCTCTGCATTGAATTAATAGAGGCAAAATGAACAAAAATATTATACATATAAGAAGCTTAATCTTTATGCCTAAGCAAATAAACTTTAGTAAATCTAGAATAATCATCAATAAAAGTCACGTGATATTGTTTACCTTCTCTAGTCATAGTTTGTTTTAAATCACTTAAATCAGTATGAATTAAATTCTACAATTCGGCTACTCTATTTATAGAAATACAAGACTTTTTAATTAATTTTGTTTCAACACATATTATACATTTAATAAACATGTCTTTATATCCCTAGAAATTAAACCTTACTTTTGGATTTTCTTATTATAAGAAATAGTAACATGTCCTAATCTACTGTGCCGTAAATCAATAGATTCAACCAAGTAAGTAGACGAAGTAGTATTTTCATTGATAACATTGGAACATTAAGAACAAAAAAATCCTTGATTCCAATAAGCATTTCCCACAAAGACATTATTCTTTATCATTACAATCTTGTCAAATTCAAATGACACTTTCACCCCAACCTTTCCCAAAAGAGTTACAAAAATTAGGTTTTCCCTTGTATTAGGGACGTAAAGTACATCATTCAAAGCCAAAGTCTTGCCAAATGTGAGTTCGAGAAGAACTTTCCCTTTCACAAGAACACGAGCAATTCTCAAATCACTAAGATAGATAATCTATTCTCATTCTCCTACCGGAGCGCAGGAGGAAAATGCATTTTTGTTTGCACAAATATGCCTGGTAGAACCTGAGTTTACCACCCATTTTTTCACATTGGCCACAATATTGGCTTAGAAAATGGCCACATCATTTATGTCATTAGAGTCATCAGCTTCAATTAGGTTAACTTTTGATTTAGCATGATTGTCATTTTCCATTATTCTCTTTCTACATTGCGTTGCATGATGACATGGTTTACCATAAACAAAGCAAGAATCTTTCTTTTTTAAGGTGGGGTGAGCAATTTTGGGTTTGTAATCAGGTCTTTTGTTATTACACTTGTTTTAGTGATATTGATGTTTGCCTTACACCAAATTTGCCCTCATAGCAATCTCCTTAGCTTTGGCAACCTGGATCTCCTTATGGGTTGTGTCTCAATGAAGATAAGCACGACTAGATTGGCCATTAACAATTGCTTTTCTCTGTGCTTGAATTATTGCTTGTAGTCATTCCAAGACTCTGGTAGCTTTTCAATCAACAACCTCACAATAAATTCTTCTTGTAAATTGATGTTTTATGCCTTCAAGTCTTCTACAACTTGTGATATTCATTTATCTGTGTCTTGATCTCCTTATCATTAGACATTTCCCATCAATAATAATTCGATCACGAGCCTCTATCTATCCACATCTTCAACGGTGAACTTTGTAGTCAAGGAGTCCCAATTTGTTTTGCTTGTTTTGTACACATTGTAAATATCAAACAAGTCATTAGAAAGCGCACTAATGATAGTTATGTGCCTACATACCTATTAGCACGTATCCATTGTTCTTGCAGCTTATTATGAGTTAATTCAGCTTTCGTAGGTGCGAAAGCTACTCCATGTACATCTAGGATAGAGAAAAGTCTTTCTTGCCACCTTTTGAAGTTGTTGCCATTAAAAATTCCAATCTTTGATATGTCAGGAAATGGTTTAACATAGGACATATGTGGTAGTGGTGGCAACCCAATTGAAGGGGCGGAGATGGAGTCATCAATGGTGGCAATGGTGGAATCGACAATGGTAACGGCAACAGTTACAGCTTGGGAATCCATATGACTTATCCTTAAGACTGTTGTAAAAACTGTTGGAAAAGATAAAAAAAAAGGAACATATGTCTAAAGCGTGCAAGTATTGTCCTTAAAAAAAAATTCCCCTCAAGATTACGAAATTCATTGCAACAGGCTCTAATTGCTATCCTCCTAGGATACAATAGATCTTCATCTTTAGTCCACACTGAATAAATAGAAAGAATAGAAACAATAATGTTATATGTGCCCACGTGGCCACTGTTCCCATATGAAAATCGGGGAGGTGGGGTGTTCAAAACTCCCCTCCTCAAGATAGGAGGGTTTATGAGTTTATGGGGATTTCGCAGGTGGGCACACCAGAGGTCTACCAAGCTCCTCTACGAGGAGCTCCAAAAATCCAAGATTACACCTGGCAGACAAAAAAAAAAACTTAGCAAATAAATTGAAAGAAAAGAAAGAATTTCTTCTTTTTTTTGGTATTTTTATTGTGATTTGAAAATTCTCTTTATAGGAAAATGAAAGAGAGGTCTAATAAAAAAATAAATCAAATTGGATGTTACAAATTGATGGCGGTCATAATTTCTATTTGAGCCATTACAAAACAATGGCTTTGAATATTTGAAAACTATTGAAATATCCAACAGTTACAACATGTAAACACAAGTGAACATTTTCATATATATTATGAGTTTGCTTAATTTCCCTAAAAAGCATCAATCCGGTATAATTTTGGTCCAAACTTCTTAGTCTAATAAAAAAGCACTAACTATTAATCATTACCCAATTCTAGGGTACATTATCAATGTATTCCGTTCTGTCCAACAAAAAAATCAATGTATTCTGTGATGTTGAGGGATGCTATTTGAACCATCACCCCTTTTCTATTTGAACAGTCCATTTTCCAAAAGTTGACTAACTTCTTGACGTCACCAGTAGATGCAACTGCAGAATGTGACATAACATTATGGCTGCGTTTGGTCGATCAGATAAAAGTCAGGATAGGATATGTTTTATTCTATCATGTGTTTGGTAGTGGTTCAGGATAGGACAAGGTTGGATATAGACCGGATATAGCTCGGATAAAAAAATCCGGGGGGAGGGGATGGGATAGACCTAGATAGGATTTATAATACCTATTTTTCCAGAAATTATACACTCCACTCGCCGTCATCTTCATTCCCACACCTTGTGCGCTTTTACCAAAAAAATTTCTCGGCTTTTTTTCCTTCACAGACTCCTCCGAACCTGTGAATAGCAAAAAAATAAAATAAAATTATCATATCCGACTTTAAATCCGTAGTCCACCAAATAATTGACAGGATATGAAGAAATCCTAGGATTTCTTATCCTATCCTATCCTATCTAGTCCTATACTATTTAGAAATCTGGACGACTAAACGCAATCTATATGTATAATAGTGGTGGAGTATGGGGCAAAAAGTAAATCCACTTGGTTTTATATGTACGGCTCTAACTCGATTATTTCTTAATAATTGGTGTACCTCATAAGTCAAATTAAAAACTAACTCAATTGAGTCAATAATTTGAATATTTCAGTTCCAGTCAAGTATTCATCCAATGATGCTGTTAGAAGATCCGATGTGTCATTCCACGTATACATCTGTTTCTTTGTTTTTTCTTTTCCTTTTTCCCTTTCATCTTCTTCATCCCCAAGTCGACTCCCAAAAGTCCCCTAGTCACAAAGAAAAGCACTCATAATAGATCAAAGCATTGCATAATATAAAACCCAATAAGCAAAAACTCAAGTTCTCAACACACACAAAACTCATATATCAAGCTTTGAGCTTGCGGCTGTGATGGTTGCTCAAGCTTCATGGCTTGAAACTCAAGCAGCCATGGCTGCCACGAGCTGAAGCTCTAGCGGCCATGAGCTACCATGACCCGAAGCTCAAGCGGCCATGGTGGCCTTGAGCTTTGTGGTCATGGCCATGAGCTCAAGTGGCCGTAGTGCCCATGATTACACGCATGCCGCAATGAAGAAAAGTAAAGGAAAAAAGGGAAAGAAAAACATATAAGAAAATAAAGATGACATGCAATGACATGTAGAGAGAGAGAGAGAGAGAGAGAGAGAGAGAGAGAGAGAGAGAGAGAGAGAGAGAGAGAGAGAGAGAGAGAGAGAGAGAGAGAGAGGTACACATAAAATGACACATCAAATCTTAAACGACATCATTGGATGGAAACTTGAAGAGGGGCCAGATTTGGATACTAATCGAAACTTGATGCTTTTTTATGAAACAAAAATGAATTTTGGCCATAATTGATAGCCTACGCTTTTTAAGAAAATTGGGCCTTAAGAATTCATATCTTATATGTTTTGTGTTGAGTAATCCATTTATTTAATGTGTTGTGTTTGGGTCGCAATTTTGTGACATATTCAAGAAACATTTTGTGTTGAGATTAAATCTAAATTTAATGTAACACAATTGCAAGAGAGAATAAATAAACAGCTTAAGGACTAAATTGAATATATAAACAAAGTATGGGAACCAAATTGAACAAAAATAATGATAAGTCATCACTTAAATGTAATATTCCGTTGATGTCAGCAAATTCCATCAATGATTTTAATGGAAGCACCATATTAAACCACTTTTTAAAAGTTTAGAGACAAAATTTAACAAAGAAAAAAAAGAGGTTCAAGAATGACATTTAATAGTAAGCAAAAGTTGAAGACTACTGATTTTATTACCCCTACATACGTATACTACATGACGCAACACTACTCGGTATAAGAATAAGATATTTTATCGATTTGAAATTAGTGAACTTGTAATATTTGGGAAAGATTCTCTAATTTTCTGCACTTAAAACTTTCATAAATGAATAAGGGTGGTAATTTTTTACAAATGTATAACACAATTTGATCTAGTACTAGATTAGAGATTTTCCATATATTCATGTTAGAATTGTGTCCACTCGCTAAATAATTGATAAGCGGTTGGCGTTTTGAATAAATCTATAAAGTCCAGTGCATTTCTAAAATAAAATCATTATTAGATTAATTTTTCATATACACATGTATAACAAGATATTAATGCATTGTATATTCATATTAGTGCTCTATCTATCTATCCATCTTTACATAAATATATATTAATATTTACTAATTCCCTCTCTTTAAAATTAGCTATTAAGCCTGTTTTTTGGGCAGTTTGTGATTTATGCATAGTTAGCAGGTAAATTATAGTTAGTCAAATTTTGAAGCGGGAAAGGATGTAATATCTTCGCGGGGAAAGGTTCCAAATAGATTTGTTTTTCGGTCAGAAAAGGAAATGACTTTCATTACTGGAAATAAGTACGTGGATACACTTCGTTTGCTTCAGAACAAAAAAGCTCTAAGAGAGGTGAGGGGCGGTTCAAAAGTCAATTTTGTGGTAATATATTTTTACTTTGAGCTTTAACCACCCAATCAGCAACTCTATTGGACTCTCTATTAATATGGGCTAACTTTAAATCCTTGAAAGATTTAAGAAGCGAGTATGTTTTTTTGATAAGGCCTTGTACTTCCCAGCCGATTTGCGCTCCGTCAGTGAGTGCACTTATCAGATCAGAATAATTTGACTTCACTTTAAGTGAGACTTCAGTTCGCGTGGAGTAATACATAAGAGCTTCCACCATGACTTGCGCGTCCACTTGAGCTGCTAAAGATGCCATAATAGATCATGCGAAGCCATCAATTAGTTTCCCAGAGTTATCTTGGCAGACACCCGCCACTGCACCTTCATTTGTTCCAGGCAAGTAGGCACCGTCGATAGTAATTTTTAGTTCTTCCGATTTTGGTGGCCGCCTTTGATGGAGGCAGAAGCTTGCTGTTGTTGTAGTTTTCTTCTTTCTAGGGAGCCACCAATCATGATTTCGTTTCATTGTAGTCGCTTCAGCTATTACTTCCTCTGGGTTTGGCTTTTGCGCTTGAAAAACAGAGTGGTTTCGAGTTTTCCAAATTTACCAAAGAACAAACATTAGAAGCTCAAAAGTAACCGAGGTATGTTTAAATTTAGCTAACCACACTTCGAATCGTGTCAAACCTTGGTCGGAGACATTGATGTTTAGAGCTATATTTTTCCAGATTTTCCTCATCCATGGACAAAGAAGGAGAGCGTGTTCTACCGTTTCAAGGCTTTGATTACAGAGACTATAGAGGGGGTGAGGTAAGATTTTCCTTCTAAAAAGGTTATCCTTGGTGGCAAGGGCATTTTGGCAAGCGCTCCATAGAAAAAATTTTATTTTGAGGTATTTGTGGGATTGCCATATCTTCATCCACAATGATTTGGGGATTTGATAAGAGGAAGATGCCTTTTTTGAAGCTTGGTTGGTTGTTTCCTCTCTGCTACTATTATATGCACTCTTTACCGTAAAATTTTCTGATTTTGAAGGTGTCCACGCCATTCTATCTTCCATTTCTTAGCTCCCCAAGGCAGTAGCTAAGATTTCATTGCTGATATCTGGATCAAAAAGTTCCTATACTAGTTGCTCATTCTTTCATTCCTCTTCTTTTATAATTAGATCTAACACCATTCTAGGTTTGTTTATGTTCGAGGATCCCTCAATCAAACCCCGTTTAAGCCATCTATCTTCTCTAATATTAATCTTTTCCCCATTATCGACTACCCATCTAATCAATGGTTGTATGGCATCTCTTCCAATAACAAGGTTTTGCCATCCCCAAGAAGGTTTACTTCCTTTCCTAGCGAACCAAAAATTCTCTCTTGGAAAATATATTCCTTTTAGAAAACGACTCCACAAAGATGAAGGAGCTTATGATATCCTCCACGCTTGTTTTCCCAACATAGCCTTGTTGAAGTCAATAGATCTCGAAACCCAAGGCCTCCAGCATCCTTTCTATACTTCAAGGTTTCCCACCTCTTCCAATGTAAACCCATTTGCTTTATGTTGTTTTTCCACCAAAACACAGCTATCTTTTTCTCGATAGCTCAGCAAATGGAGACTGGAATTTTGAAAATCGATATCACATACTGAGATAGTGCTTGTACTACTGATTTAATGAGGACTTCCTTTCTCGCTTTTGATATCAAATTTTCCTTGCAACCTTCAAGCTTCTTGTTTACTCTCGCGGTAATCCAAGCAAACATTTGTTTTTTCGATTCCCCCCAATCAAATGGAATGCCTAAATATCTGCCCATTTTTTCTATCTCAAGGAGTCTCAGTTATTTTGCTATATTTCTTCTTAAATTCTGTAGGCACTCCTTACTGGAAAAAGATTCCCGACTTGTTTAAATTGATTGCTTGGCCTGAAACAAAGCAATATTGGTTTAGAACTAAAGCAATATTTTGGCATTTAGTGATTGTCCCATCTAGAAAGAATATTGAGTCATCTGCGAATAACAAGTGGGATAAAGTGGGGCAATAATTGTTGAAACGAATTCCTTTGATGTTTTCATCCTCCACGGCCTTTTTTATCAGCAAAGACAATACATTGGCAACCAATATAAATAGATTGGGGGATAACGAATCACCTTATCGGATACCCCTTGAAGGTTGAAAGTAGGGCAATGGCTTTCCATTTAATTTAACACTGAAAGTTACTGTGGAAACACATTGCATTATCCAGTTTACCCATTTTGTGCAAAAACCAAATTTCAACAAGCAAGCTTCTAGGAAATCCCACTCTATTCGATAGTATGCTTTTTTCATATCTAGTTTCAGCACAGCCTGGAACTCTCTCTCTTTCTCACCCTTAGTTAATGAAGCATCTCTTGGACAATTAGGATATTGTCTTGGATTTGTCGTCCACTAACAAAAGCACTATGCTCTTCACATATCAAATCTGGAAGCCAAGGCTTCAGTTTGTTGGCCAAGCCTTTTGAGATGATTTTATAAATAAAATTGCACAAACTTATAGGGTGATACTGTTCCAATGTCTACGGGTTAGGTACTTTGGGAATAAGGGAGATATGAGTCTTGTTTAAAATTGGATTTAACATTCCAGACGTAAAGAAATTTTGCACCTCCTTGAATACATCCTACTTAACCTCTTCCCAAAAGTGTTGATAGAATTGTCTATTTAGTCCATCCTACCCTAGTGCCTTAGTGGATCCCAACTGGAAAACTGCTGCCTTTACTTCCTCTAGTGTCACTTCAGTCGTTAGACAATAGTTTATTTCTTCTCCAACCAAGCTGTGACAATTTTCTAACACTAGTTGAAAGCTACGGGAGCCCTCTAAAGTATAAAGGTTCTGAAAGAAATTCTCCGTTGATTGCTTTAATTGATCAACATCTCGTATCCATTCCTCATTTTCAAATTTCAGCATTGTAATTTTGTTCCTCCACCATCTTTGTATGGTGATGGCATGAAAATACCTTGTATTTTTGTCTCTCTGCTTTAACCAATTTATTCTCAATCATAATCCCCAGTACATTTCTTCTTGCCTCCACAATTTTTCGATTTCTTCCTTCAGCAATTGAACTCTTTGTCGAGCTTGTCCTCCACTTGAATGGTTTGTAAGTTCCTGGATTTCCTTCTTTAAGCTCTCGATTCGTTTATGAGCATTTGTGAACTTGCTTTTACTCCAGACTTCTAGTTCACCTGAAACTCTTTGTAGCTTTGTCAACAAATTCTGGTTTGTATCTTTCTGCCTTCAGCCAAGCTTCTCTTACTATTTCCCCACATTCAATCTCTTCGAGCCAGAAAGCTTCAAACTTAAATTCCTTTCTCCTTTTTGCATGTCCTGGGGATAGAGAAATTAATAGCGAGCTATGGTCAGACCCAATAGCTGGTAATGCATAAACCTCTACTTCCGGAAAAGTGACTCTCCACTCCATAGAACATACCGCTCGATCTAGTCTTTCCTTCACATATGCATCGCCTTCCCTATTGTTAGCCCATGTATATCCACACCCTTTGCTCTCTAGGTCCATGAGGCAACAAGAATCTAAGAAATCCTGAAAAGCCTTCATTCTGTAGTTTTCCACCAAACGCTTTCCAACTTTTTCCCAAAGGTAAAGAACTTCATTGAAATCCCCAGCATAAACCCATGGGAGGCTTTTGGAGTAACTTATCTGGTACAATTCCCCCTAAAGGTGAAGTCTTGCTTGAAAGTCATTTGGCACATAAACAAAGATGATACGCATTCTTCACCTGCTTGCTATCTGCTCCTCCATCACATCCACAAAGTGTGGAGAGTGAGACTCCACTTTAACCGAGATTCTATCGTCCCAAATGAGTGCCAACCCCCCTACGATCCTTACTGGATTCACCACAAAAAAGTTCTGATACTGCAAACATTGCTTTAAGCGAAAAACCACTTCTTCTTGGTTTTTTGTTTCCATTAAAAATAGCAAACTGGGCCTCTCCTCAGCCACTAGGGTTTGGATGGCTTGAATTGTCAGGGGTGTGCCCAACCCCTGACAATTCCAACACAGAAATTTCATGTGTAACCTGGTGGCTTGTTCGAGCTAGCTACCAGAGCCCATTGTTCATTCCATGCTGCCAATTGGACAAGCATATCAAGTAACTGGGTTTCATCAAGTACTGACATGTTTGATTGTTGAGTATTGTAGGGGTTGTACCTCCTTGTTGTCTTGTCAGCTGGAATTTTCTTTTTGCAAAGCTTTTTCTTCTGATAAACTAGGACTATGATTTTAATTACCTCTATTTGTGCAAGATTCGTGATAGAAGGTGGGATTATTTCAGTCATTTGGCTGTCCTGCACTTCAAAATTGTGATCTCCAGTGTACCTCCTTTCCCTTCCTCACCTTGCTACTGTTTGGTTGCTTCAGTTGGCTGGAGTTCCCTGGTTCATATAGCACCATCTGTCTTGGGTTTGTCGAAGTACCTAGGACCTCTTCTTCTTCACTGCTAGTTTTTTCCTTTCTCCTATAAAAAATCTTCCAAAAAGGGCTATTTTCTTGATCCTCGGTCTTCAACCATGAGCCAAAATTACATACATTCTTTGAAGCGAAATTTTTTTTGTTGTATGGCACCTCCTCACAGTTAGTAGCATAGTGACCTATCTTGCCGCAAGAGTAACAATATTGTGAGAGTCTCTCATACTTAAAGTCAAGCCAGACTTTCTTCCCTTCGTTGCTAATAAAAAGGCCCAATTGTAGAGGCAACGATAGGTTAAGTTTCACTCTAGCTTTTCCTATTTTAACAAAGGCATTTCCTTTTGTTTTGATTTTAACGGCTGAGACCACTCCAATATCGTTTGCTATTCGGCGAACCGCATCTTCTGTAATTCATTCACATAGCAGGCCATGGATATGAACCTAAAAATCACACGAACTAAAATCATAGCATTGGGGAGCAATATTCGGCTCCCATAGTTTTAAGACAAGTAGATGGTTTGCAAAGGGCCAAGGACCAGAGTCCAGTACCTTTTTCTTGGCAATCTCAGTATCAAAAGTGAAACAGAATATACCAGGTCATAGCTGGGTGATTTCCATACTTTCTAACCTCTATGCTTTCCTCATTGTATTTTGAAATGCCTGGTAGTTAATCTTTGGGTTTGTATGTAGTTGTCCGAGAAGAGTGCGTTCACATTCCTTCAGTTTTTCCATAGGGGCCATATTCTCCATTGGCTTGATGATGTTGGCTGACCACATCCTCCCTAATCATTTGCAGAGGGATGCCAATTTTTGCTCTGAGTCTTTTGCTTCATCCATGGCGACCAAGCACAGAAAAAATTTACTCCTCAATCGCCAACATCGCCAAAGAAAATACCTCACTTCTCTGACAACTTTTTAGCAGACATTAAAACAAATACTTGATGTGCGCTCACTGATGCCTCAGCAATTGAAGTACAAATGGGGAGCCACTCGATCACCTGCATCACCAAGCACCACCAAATCACTACTGAAGGAGCTACTGCTTCACTGGCACACAACCAGCACAGAATATTATAGCATGGACGGAGCATATCATCCTCGTCTCGGTCGAGGGGAAGTCGGCAACCTTGGGTGAGAAGTGGATGAAGAAAGGAAAGTGAAGTTGATGTGATGAAGAAAGAGAGAACTCCAAACAAGTGGAGAGGAAGACTCCCGTTGAGGGAGAGGAAGACCCCCAAAGAGGGAGATGGAAGCTCTCAGGAGCAGGGAGAAGCTTATTTTTAGTTCAAAGCTATTCCAACTTTACACTCCAAACAGATTTAGAAAGTAAGAATGGACCAAATAAGAGTGTTACAGTGTCTTCTCACATAAATATGAATATTTTTGTACACGGCGGCAACACACTAATAATTTTCTGATGTATCAAGTTGAGTCAAGTGGAGATGGATTATCTCGATTAACCATTTCAAACATAGAAATACAATTGTCGATCGAGCAAGAGTCAGCATAGCGAGAGTCCACTCGACCTTGAATCTGATAATGTCTTGATGAACGTTTTTCCAAGGAGTAATTGAAGTGAATATTTTAAAAGTTATGATACTAGAATAAATCGCTTTTGAAAATTCATGGCATGAAAATGAGTATCATACAATAGTAATAACAAGTCATATTGACTACCTCATGTAAATCCGCTCCTCCAACTCACTTCGAAGAAACGTTGTTTCCGCATCTATGTGCTCTAGCTAGAGATCCTGTGTAACAAATAAAGCAAGTAACACTTTAGTAAAAGCATATCTTACCACAAAAGGAATATCTCATTGTAGTCAATGCCCACCTGTTACGTACACTCCTTCTTGACAAGTTTTGCATTATATCTTGATGTCTCAACATTAGGAATGCCTTCATTTCATTTATAGATCCATTTACACTAGAAAAATCTTCTAGCTTTTGGGTACTTTGACCAGCTTCCATGTCTTCTTTCTATAGAGAGATTCCATCTCTTCACTTATAGAAGCTAACTACCATGACAACTTAGCATTAGCCATCACATCGCCTACAATTAATGCATAAGCAATATAGGTGGTTTAATCTATCTTCTCTTTCTACCCACGACAATATTGTGATGAGGTTCTAAGTTTGATAGAAGATCGGATCAAAGAGATAACAGGAAAATAAAATGACGTAAATATGAGAAAAGTGGAAGGGTATTTTCAGTATTGATTATTTCTCGCCTTGCAGTGTTTTACAAAGTGAGTCTCTTTATATACACACTTCAAGAGAGATATTCATCTTGTGTAGAAAATAAAGAAAAGATCATATCTTATGCTGAAGATGAGGACAAGATCAAGATCATATCTTGTTAGGAAAAGATCATATCTTTGATGTGCTGAAGATGAGAAAAAAATCGTATCTTGTGCTGGAGATGAGGAAAAAATGAAGATCATATCTTGTTAGGAAAAGAGATCGTATCTTTGACTGGTTGAACACTTTACTAATTGTTTTTTTTTTTTGGTAAGGAACACTCTACTAATTGTTTTGTGTCATAAATTTCAAGAACCGCGGCTTCATTTACAGTATCAACCTTTGATACCTCAAGGTTGCTTTTTGTCATATAAACTTTTTTATGAGATAAGATAAGATTAGATAGAATATATATTGGATTGATGAAGATTGGATTTTTAATATCTTATACAGTAATTGATAAATAATCCGATCTGCAAGTTGGATTGAATATCGATTGCTCAAATGGATTGAATGTCGACATAATGGCTCTCGCTACCGGCAATCTCCACGACATAATGGCTTATCTCCGCCCATGTCGGATTGAATGTCAAGACCTTCAAGCCCTTATGGACATCCAACCTGCGTGGGCATCACTATCGTGCAAAATATTCAATGACACAAGTCCCTCCCCATCTTCACGGAAATGTCGCATCCAAGCTGATTTAATTTACAGCATGGTCTTCATGCCAAATCCACCCCCAAGCAAATTTTCCAACACAATCCCACAACACATTTGATTCAACCAATCATGAACTTAATTTCACATCATTTCAAACCCAATGAACTGACCTTGCTTTGCTACACACCCTCCTTTTTCAAGCTAGTTGTACTTCTACTCAGTCTTCTCCTCTTTTGCTAAAACTTGCTCTTGATTTTTTGTTATCATCTCGTCCACCATTTCAACTTGTCGGCCTGCATTTTTCAGATTCTAGGTTCATCCTCTTCATTCATCCTTGTCTTCTCTATGTAAAATCTCTGCGATTCTTGTCCCTGAAGTTTCTTCTTTGTCGTTGCAAGCAACATTTTGAGGATGAGGTCAATCTCCACAATGGTCGAGGTCTGGTCGAGCTCCAATCTGGCCATGGAGCTCGTCCGTGGACAATGACCGGTGCTTCAAGAGTGGCCATGGACTGTGGCCGAGGTCAAGTCGAGCTCCTTCTTAGCAAGGTTCGGTAGAGCTCTGTCGAGTTGAGCTCAGCCACGGAGGAGCCACAAATCTGACCAGGGAGCTCCTCTACGGCCAAGGTCGAGTTGAACTCGCACTACAAAAAAACTTGTTTTTTGCGACGAAATTTGCGACGGAAATTTCGGAAAAATCCGTCGCAAATCGAATTTGCGACGGATTTTGCGACGGAAAAAATTCCATCGCTACTCGGGCGTCGCAAATTTTTGCGACGGAAAATTCACAAATTTGTCGCAAAAATCCGTCGCAAATTCGTCGCAAATTTCGTCGCAAATTTGCGACGGACATGGTCCGTCGCAAAATTCGTCGCAAATTTGCGACGGACACCATCCGTCGCAAAATTCGTCGCAAAAATCCGTCGCAAAATTTGCGACGGATTTATTTTCCGTCGCAAAATCCGTCGCAAATTTTGCTACGGATTTATTTTCCGTCGCAAAATCCGTCACAAAATTTGCGACGGATTTATTTTCCGTCGCAAATTTTGCGACGGATTTATTTTCCGTCGCAAAATCCGTCGCAAAATTTGTGACGGATTTATTTTCCGTCGCAAATTTTGCGACGGATTGATTTTCCGTCGCAAAATCCGTCGCAAAATTTGCGACGGATTTATTTTCCGTCGCAAAATCCGTCGCAAAATTTGTGACGGATTTATTTTCCGTCGCAAATTTTGCGACGGATTGATTTTCCGTCGCAAAATCCGTCGCAAAATTTGCGACGGATTTATTTTCCGTCGCAAATTTTGCGACGGATTTATTTTCCGTCGCAAATTTTGCGACGGATTTATTTTCCGTCGCAAAATCCGTCGCAAAATTTGCGACGGATTTATTTTTCCGTCGCAAAATCCGTCTCTAATTTGGCACGAATTTTTTTTTTGTTGTAATTTGCGACGAATTTACACGTGACAAAATTCGTCACAAATTTGTCAAGAAAAATTTTGACTTTTGCCATGAACATTATTCATGAACAAATTTAGCAACGATTTTTTGTTAATTCTTTAGCGACAAACTCTACGACGAATATCTTTTAGGGACGAAATTAGCAACGAAATTTTATTTTTCTAACGAACTTTTATAATTTGTGATCATACAATAAAATCATTTATTTTATTTTTCGATTTTAAACTTAATTAATAGCAAAATTAATTCCTACAATTTATATTTAACATTGATTAAGCACTTAATAACATCAAAATATTATAATAATATGAAAATGAAATACATTCATCTGCATTTTCCACAAAAATGACATACATATTTTTCTTTATAGTACACATAATGAGAGAATAAATAATATTGAGCACTTTAAAGCACTTGCTTAAGCAACCTCAGGGTGGCAATTCTTTCCAGGGCAAGAACAGATGATGCTGAAGCAAAGCTTATCCTCGATATGTATGAAAAGATACTTCCAATCTTGCGCCCACTCTGCTTTCTCCTATAAGGTTTGCATGAAGTGCTTCATCACCTCCTCCAAAGAAATGACATTGCCGATAATTGCTTTTGCAATATTACATCGCCTATAATTTTGGAGGAAAGCTCGAAAATCAATGAACCGAAACTTAGAATGTACGACAGAATGAACTAAATTGACATCTATTTTGGTTGGAATTTAACATGAAAGTTGCCATCATAGCGACTCAGAAGAGTAGAAGGCATCATGACAAAGCTCCAAATTCAGAAGAACACACTTAGAGAATAAAATCAGATCATACAGTTTAAGTGCAAAGAACAACTAAAAGTGCTACAATTCTCATTCACCATTGGACAGAAAAATTAATAGTCACAAATGTGAAAAGAGTAATTAAAAAAATAGACAGAAAGATGCATGGATTGATGGACAACATATAGATTGGCCCAGCAATCCTTTTCCAAGCAGAAAGGAAACTCACATAGAAGGAAATCAATTAAACAAGATCAATGATAAATTTCCAAATCTACTAGGCTGAGTTCTAACTGGGTTAGGACAAGTATCCTAACATAACTAACAAAGTCAAAACAATTTAGTAACTCTGATTTGCATCATGAACAGATGCATTACTCCATCTGCACTAAGCTTAAGATATTCCATAGAGGGAGATCACACGTATATAAGTTCATTGTTGATATAGAGGCCCACTATACATATCAATCATATGGTAAACAATCGCCATTCAAAAGCTTAAGTTGTCAAAAAAGAGGCCCACAATACATATCAATCATGTTTCTTAACATCTCCAAGTACACAAATGTGCAGTGTCAAAGGCTGTTTAAAAAACATGCTTCATCAACCAAAGTACATGATTGCACACATAATAGCTAGCTGCACAGCTCCTTACCATACGCATTACATATATGGAATTAATGATTAGACAACTTACAGAAATGCTCCTTAGAAGAATTCCTGTCGTGCAGAAAAGAAGCTTTGTCTTTTCATTCCTGAAATATTCGTGAACAATAACCATCAATAACTGAAGTAGAATAAAACAAAAATGACCATAAGGAACCTATCCCGCAGCTTGACTCAGAAATAAACATGCCAAGAAATGCGGATTTGCCGGCACAACTTCTCCTTCTTCACCAATCAACTATCATTCCGAGCATTAGCTAATATGCATCCCCCCAACTTCTGCTTATGTCTATCAACAGAACTTCACTATACTTTCTTAAACTCTCAGCCAGGTTCAAAGAGGAATCGAATAATCAATAAAAGCATTGTAAGTTGAGCAGAAAGACATGGCCAATGAGCTTAGAGTTAAATCCAAAGAAAATAAATTCCATGAACCGACTTTAGCTGCTCAAAGTTACTCACAATGAAGATTCGCACATATTTTGTTCATTCCGAGCATTAGCCAATATGAATCTATATATGGCAAAGAGATTAAGAAGAGTGTATCTAGACCAGAGACAAAATTTACCACCAGGATTTGAACAATCATCAAGTAATCACAAATTTGTGGAGATTTTGGCCAAGCATGGATTAAGCTAGCAAACAGCTCAGACAATTAATAACTGGACAAATTCATCTAAATCGTGCAAGAGTATATTCGACTAAGGTAGAACTAAAATGAGGCTAAAATCTCAGAGGCAAATCTTCGAACAAGCAGGGGGCATTTCAAATATGCAGAAACTAGAGCCGTATCTGAGTCCCTCTCATCGCAATCAGCACTAACATGAACTTAAACCTTGCTCTCGGGCGAACAACAACCACTTTGGGATAAGTTTTCTTTTAATATTCATTGTTGTTTCATTTTCAGTTTCCTTTAAGTTCTTAATGCCCTACTGCTTCGTTTACCTATCCTCATGACTGCTCCCCCCTGATTTAATGCCAACCATTATGATTTCTCTTCATCAAATGGCCAAATGTTAGCGAAGCGGAAAACAAACGGGTTCGCCTAGACAAAGCAGAATGGGAGGAGCTTCTTACATCACGCCTCATCTTACCAGCAGCAAACATCAAATTAAGAACAACATGTCAAGTAGCAAAGAATTAATTGCGCGCGGGAGGTACGAATGCTAAAAGAGGATGAAGACCTGCTCGATGAGGTGATGCACAGGGCTTCCACTGGAGGTGAGATTGAAGGTCTCCCTGTAAGTGTTCCAAAACAGCAAGAGCAAATCGTCGGTGAATTTGCGGGGCATCTCGTAGACGTACACCCGCAGCGGCAAATCGAGCGAGTAGAGCGGATCTCCCCGCAACCTCTCGCTCTCCGACGCGAAAACCGAGTCGTCGAACTTCCCGCCGCCGCCGCCGTTCGCGGCCGGGCTAGCCGTATCGTCGGGATGGCGAGAGAGCGCGGAGGGAGAGCGGTGAGCGAGGAAGCGCTCCAGAGAGACCAGGAACGAGGTCTCGGGCTTCGCGGAGTGAGAAGCGGGGGGCGCCGGATCGCGGGAGGAAGCGGAGAGAGAGGAGAAGAAGAGATAGGCGAAGAGGAGGAGTAGGAGGGGGAAGAGGACCACGGGGGACCGGAATCGGCGGTGAAGGAACGGCGGCGGAAGATGTTTGCCCGCCATGGCCGGAGGAGGGAAGCTAAAATCTTCTTCAATCAGATCTCGACGAGGCGAGGAAGCGCGAGCGAGAAGCGGAAGCGGAAGCAGGGGGTGAGGGGATATGAGGAACAGCAGAGAGAGACAGAGAAAATGGGGGTGAGGGCGGGCAAAGCAAAATTTTGGTTTGCGACGGATTAAAAAAATCCGTCGCAAATTTTTGCGACGGATTTTGTTTCCGTCGCAAATTTGCGACGGATTTCGGTTCCGTCGCAAAAATTTGCGACGGAAATCCGTCGCAAATTTTTGCGACGGATTTCGGTTCTGTCGCAAATTTTTGCGATGGATTTTTTTTTCCATCGCAAATTTTTGCGACGGATTTCTTTTCCGTCGCAAAAATTTGCGACGGATTTTGTTTCTGTCGCAAAAATTTGCGACGGATTTTGTTTCCGTCGCAAATTTGCGACGGATTTTTTTTTCCGTCGCAAATTTTGCGACGGATTTTGTTTCCGTCGCAAATTTGCGACGGATTTTTTTTTTCCGTCGCAAAAATTTGCGACGGATTTATTTTCCGTCGCTAATTTGCGACGAATTTTGCGACGGATTTATTTTCCGTCGCAAATTTGCGATGAATTTTGCGACGGATTTATAATTCCGTCGCAAATTAGCGACGGAAAATAAATCCGTCGCAAAATTCGTCGCAAATTTGCGACGGAAATTTTTCGTCGCTAATTTGCGACGGAATTATAAATCCGTCGCAAAGTTCGTCGCAAATTTGCGACGGAAAATTTCCGTCGCAAAATTCATGTTTTTTTTTGTAGTGTCGTCATTGCGAAGAGTGTTGTCAGTGGCAACGAGACGGAGCTTGATGGAGGTTTTGGGGGGGGGGGAGTGGGTGTTGAAGCTGTGGGTGGCTGCCATGTGGGTGAAGGAGACTAAGAAGAAAGAAAGATGAGTGTGATATATATTCTATCCGGCTATATTCCACCCCCTAGGTGAGATAATATTATTCGAGGGTAGAATAAATTCTTTGTCCATTCGACTTTATATTTGGACAATATTATGACATATCCTGATTTTGGATTGCTTCAAACACTAGATAGATCAAAATTACTCTATCCTATATTATATTTGGCCAATTAAACGTAGCCTTAAAATCTTCGGAGCCTCCACTTGAACCTCCACCTAAATCTTCACCTCCCTATTGACACCATGATTTGTGTGCTTTGCTGGTTGTGACTCATCTGTCAAAGCATAGTAGTCTCATCAATGATCATGTCTTTACTGATTAGAATATTGGGTGATCCGCTATCAGTGCATCCCATGTGCATAACATAAAAATATGCACTTCTTCATCATTGGCTCAAATTTACTATTACTTGCATTAGCATATGCAAGACATTCAAACACTTGAAGTTTGGAGTAGTCCTCAAGTTTCCCTAACCATACTTCCTTATGATCTTCCACTCTATGGTAGATAATGTAGATCAATTAACTAGGTAATAAACCATATCTACTATTTAGCCTAAAATTCATTGCTAGCGCTGCACGCGAAAGTATGTAACGAGTTTTCTTAACTATTGTTTTGTTCTTCAATCTTGCGACACCGTTATGCTATGTTGTCCTAGGCACTATGATGTTTCTCACAATCCCTCCATTCTTGCATAATTCGGTAAAATTATTACCATAGAATTCCATGCCACTACCAATTCTTAAGCACTTGATTTGTTTACTTGATTACTATTCAACAAGCGCCTTAAACTTCTTGAACCAATTGAACACTTCTTATTTGTGTTTTAGGAAGTATACCCATACGTTCATTGAATAATCATCGATGAAAGGTAGTATAATCTGGGCACCTCCTTTTGAAGGAACAAAGACGAGCCTTGATCTTATTTGTACTCAATTGACTACTTGATAGAATGCACACTTGCATTGAATCTAACCTTGTGCTATTTCCCAAAGATGTAATGCACATAGATCCAGCTTTCTTGTCTTCTGACTCTTTAGCACCCCTCTCTTACTCGACGTCATCATACTAGTCTCACTCATATGCCCCAAGCATAAAGGCCACAATTGAGTTTTATTTGATTCCGACTCACTTGATGAAATTATAACACTTCCTATCATGGTCTCTTTCAGTTGATAATAGAGAGAATTCACCTTATCTTCCTTCACTATCATGGCATCCAAAAAGATTTTCAATACTTCACCTTCAATAGTGTACTTACCCCCAATATCATCAAGTGTCTCCATAGAAACTAGTTCCTATGAGGCTTATATGACAACAACATCCCAAAATCTAGCACTCAATTATTTCCTGATGAATCAAAAGTGACACCTTAAAGAGTCTACACATGAGTGGGGCTCTTTTCGGTAAAGTTCGCTACATTGCTTGCCGCATCTTGCTTACCACCTCTGTTCCTCAACTTTAGACAATCTCTCCCCATCTACCTGTTCTCTTGACACTCAAAGCATTTCACGTGACCATTGAACTTTCTATGTTACGACTTTGATTTGCTTCCACCTCAACCATCGAACCCATGATGTTTATCTCTACCCTGGATCACCAAATCCATGCTACATTCTGTGCCAGACTATTATCTCGCAACTTCCCATTCCATTCGTTGAAGAACAAGGCTAACTTTGCCTCTTTTAAAAGTAATAACAGTACATTTTTCTAACCGTGTATCAATAAAGTACTCTCACAACTCTGACCTAGATACCAACAACATCATGCTCTACCTTTCATTAGTTAGGCCTCATCGACATTCTTCAAATCGATCATAAATCTTTTTATATCACTATAAAATTACACAAAATAGTGCATTTGCAATATTAGAGTGATATGGATACGGGGACAATTTCCTTTTATTGAAATAAAAAATGCAAGGACTGACAATTTTCTTCTGGGTTAATACCATAAAAACCTCAAACTCATACTCTTGTGATAAATTTACCCAAAATAATTCTTTGACTACCAAAAAACCAAAACCAGTACTCTTGTGACAAATTTACTTTTCATTAGTTTCCGTTAAATTTTAGCGTCAAATTGCTAAATCAAATAACATGTTACGGTTAACCAGTGTACTAATGTAGGGTTTTATTCCTCTGTTTGTCATTGATTTATCAATTTATGATTTTTCGTGATATAAATTCAATTTAATGGATGGTAAATTTACCATAAGCGTACTAGTTTAGAGTTTTTGGTGATCAAAAAATTAATTTAGAATAAATTTGTCATATGTGTATAAGTTTGGAATCTTGACGGTCAAAAAATTAATTTTGAGTAAATTTAATATATATTATCAAGTTAAAGTTTTTGGTGGTATTAACCATTTTCTCTTACATTCATACGGGGACAATATTAGAGTGACCTATGGTATAGGACTTTCACATTAACAATCGGTTGAGCAATTCGAACCGGGGGTCCGGGGCTCCGGAGACCGAAAGAACGAGTTGGCATTTAAACCTACGACGGAACCACCTGGGAGCATCATCAGTCCTAAGTCTTGTTTACATGCTCGTGTCCGACCGACGCCCGTCGAAGTGGACCGAGAAGCGGGAAAACGCAGTTCTTCTCCCCACAAAACCCCACTAGAGAAAGACGATCAAAGCTTAACGATAGGAGGAGTGAAATGGCGCAATTCTGGAAGCCGGGGACCGAGAAGCCTCGACTAATTGACGACGAAGAAGGTGGCGTCCTCTTCCTTTCGGCTTCTGCTTCTTCATCCTCTTCCGGGTGCGTCCCCTTCTCACAAATTTCGGTTTCGAATCCCCCGCATATTGAGTATTCGTTGATATGCGCAAGTGGGGAATGAAAAAGAAGTGTTGGCGATAATTTCTGTGTTGTTATGCTTGCTTGTGCCTAGATATGGGTTTGCTAGTATGGAGAGGCAGAGGCAAAGGCTTCCTGTGTACAAGTACAGGACCGCCATTCTTTACTTGGTGGAGACTCATGCGACCACCATCGTAGTTGGCGAAACGGGTAGTGGCAAAACCACTCAGATTCCACAGGTTCGTGTTTTCTTGATTTGGGTCGATTCGCTCTGTGTTCTTTTTGCTTCTCTGGAGGTCAGGCATCCCAAATTGGAAGAAGCAGAATGTGTTTGGTTGAGATGGAGGTGTAGTTTTATTTGATGCAAGTCACAGACACTCCTCGGAGATAGTACCAACATGGTTTTATAGCTGTCTCGTAACCGAATTCACTCTGGGGAAAAATGCAATTTCAATTTACATTCTCTTCTGTTGTTTCCAATTTTTTGTTCCTTTGTTCTCTATTTGACCCTTTTCTGTGTCCGCTCTCTCATCTTTTTGGCCTTTGTTCGCTGTCTGTGAAACTGTGAGATTGGTCTTAAAGGGCGATGCAGAATGTTGCCCTATGTCCTTGATTTTGGTGGTAAGCACCCCGTATTTCTCAGTGTAAAAATTGTTGGGGAAAATACATATGTGTCACCTCCGTATGGTTGTTTATTGGAAGTAACATTGTCAAACTTTCTGGTCACTTTACAATTATTGTTTGGAATGCTTTTGCTCGCCATGCTTAGAGAGTGAGAAATGATGTCCTATGTATGAATGTATATTTTGATGTAAATGTGTACAGATGGTGTCCTGTATGGAATCTGAATGTTGGGAAAAGAATAGAATATAGGGTGTACATATATGGATAGGAGGGAAAACCTTGAGATTAATAGCATTCTTTGCAAGAATTGAAACATTGTAAGGTACAAGTTTGTTAATGGTGTTGGTAACAGGATTCACACTCCCGCTATTGGAGCAAATAATGGATTTACTTTGCCTGTAACATCTGGATGGTGCTTTCGTGAAATTTTGTAAAAGAATCCTTTAAAAGTTGTCTGAGCTTTATCTTCTGTTGGTATCAAGATCTTTGTGGTATTTGTAGGTTGAATAGTTAAATCCTTGAAGCATTGGTGATTACATCCGTTGTCCATTTAGAGAGTGAAGCTGGTTTTGTGGTTCTCAGAACCAATAATTTATGCATTTTGTTTGTCATGCTTATGCTTGTAAACATATTGTTGAAAGAGAACAGAACTCGAGACTTGTAGTTTTCTTTAATGTTGTTGGTCACCATGACGTTAATGAATTATCATTCAATGATTAAAAGAGAATGTGAGTGGCTTCTCAGCAACAATAGCCTTTATTTCATTGTTCCATTGCCTCTTGAAGTTAGTTCCTAGTTATCTTGTTTGAACCTTCTCATCCTTTCATTATGAAATGCTTAAAGGTTTGATGGTTGTGATTAACTTTGGTTAATGCAGTACCTCAAAGAAGCAGGTTGGGCTGATGGTGGGCGTGTAATAGCTTGCACACAGCCAAGACGACTGGCTGTCCAGGTCATAAATTAAGTTGCACCATAATTGCGCATCTGCTCACTATTTTTATTGTTCATCTGCCACTTCCAAGACTGCCTATTACTGGTTAAAAGCCTACTTCGCATTGGATTTGAGCTTTTCACTTGTCCACTTCATGTGCTAAGTTTATTACATTAAACTGCCCTGCACTGCGAATTCTAAATTGCAGGATCAATATTTAACCATTGTGCTCTGTAGTAAAGTCGGCATTTTTGGACTTGTCTGCCTACTGTATGGGATTGAATAACCCACAATTTTAGACTTTATTTTATGCTTGCTTATCTATAGCCCGATTTTTTTTTAGCATTAGTCCTTTATGTTGTTAAGCTTCAAATATTCGGTGACAGGCAGTTGCATCAAGAGTTGCTGAAGAAATGGGAGTCAAGCTTGGAGAGGAAGTTGGCTACACAATACGGTTTGAAGATGCTACCAGTACAGTCAGTTTGCTGCTTTCCCTGTGGCTCAGTTACCTTTTGAGTTGTTTGCTCTGCCTATTATGCAGAATTTACAAAAATTGTTTCTTGAGCCTGGTTGGGCTTAGAAATGTTAATTTCTGGTAGAATATACTCTTTTTGGTGACTTTCTTTCTTTTTTTTTTTCTTTGCACAGGGAACCCTGATCAAGTTTCTCACAGATGGGGTGCTACTCAGGGAAATGATGGATGATCCACTTTTGACTAAGTATAGGTACTATATTTGAATTGCCGTCTCATGTCTTTGCTTATCTTCTCTCTCTCTTTCTATTCTCTTTCTCTCTCCTTCTCTGTGTCTGTCTATCTCACGTATTCATGCATGCGACCACACTCAAGAAGGAGCATCTGTGTATACAGAAATCCATATGCACACAGAGATCACTTTGAACTCTGTGCTTCTGTCTACTGCTCCTTTTCTCTTTTCATGTGATGCCAGCTGAAGTATTACTTTTTCCTTTGCATGATTAATCATGGCATGCTCAATGTCTATTGGTCTAGTTGAGATGGATGGGAGTTCAAAAGACCGAGTTTTCTACTTTGGTGGCTCAATGTGATTGTGTCAAACTATATGTCTCCGGGAGTTCAAATGTTCATTGGTACTTGGTTATATGCAAAGTTTAAATGGTTGGGAGTTTCCTTTAATTGACTGCTTTCTATCCTTCTGTATACTGCTAAAGTTTGCAGGTCAAGATAAGATGAGATTGCATGCCGTCCACCCAATAGCTAGAGCTTTAGCTTTAAATCTTTTTACATCTTGGGAAATTTCTCACCTCACCCTTCCTCTCTAAAGCATGTTGGCTTCTTCAGATTCCTTATAGATTTCCTTTGTCTGTTGGACCATTGCTTGAATTCAGATTCTTACTACCGACATTGTCAGAAAGCATAATTATATTATCAGGCATTGGTGTTGTATGTGCAAACATGTGGGCAAATCTGTTGATGCCCTTTTTCTTCATTATGACTTCACTTTGAAACTGTGTAATATTATCTTCAAATTTCTCTTGGTTTGTGCATAGAAATGCTATACAGTTATTCTATACAGTTATTTCACTAATAAAAAGCCTTTGTGGGTGATTCAACCTCAAAAGAAATCTTGTAGCAAGGCATTGGTTTCTGTTACATGGCACATTTGTAACAAAAGATTGTTGGAGGGATTTGAAGATTCTGGTTATACTATTTTGTATCTTTTATATGTCCCTTGATCATCTTGCTCCAGTCATGTCTAGTATCAATGTCGTCTTATTTTGTTCTTCCTTTCATCTTTATTAATTTTTGTCTGTTCTGATGTATTAGGATTATCTTTCTAGTTTAGTCCTTTATGACCTATCAATACAAAGGAAGATTGCTTTATGGCGAGATGTGTCACCTTGAATATCTGCAATAAACCGACGAGTCTACTTGCAGTGCAGCCTTTGGTTTTTGCATGTGCCTATGCACAAACAAGTGTGTCCACAGAGTAGATGTCTTCCTATTAAGAATGGTTGCTTGAATATTTAGAAGCAAAATCCTGCATTGCCAAATAATTTCTATTCTTGTGGATATAGATTGTCTGACATCATTGTAGAAGTGAAATGGGTGCAATACTGCTATATTAGGGTGACTGTTATCATTAAACAGATTTTTACTTAGCTTAGCAGTAATTATCTGGAAAACTAGCAGTTCTTCTTGATGCAATTTTAGAGAGAGACCCCAATAGATGATCAAGTAGGAGGTTGTCAGTGCATTGAAGGAAAAGAATATGAATACTAAGACTTTCAGAGGTGAAAAATGTTTAACAAATATATGAATACTTACTCTCTGATATTTGTATATTCTAAAAACTTGGAATTTTGGGTTTCACAAATGTTTTATTTTGTCTGACCTTTTACCTGTTATACTTAGATTAATTTCTGTTGTTAATATTATTCTATCATCATCTGTCGTGAAAACAGTGTCATAATGGTGGATGAGGCCCATGAAAGGTCTATCTCAACCGATATTCTACTGGGTCTTCTGAAGAAGGTATTATTTTGTACAACCAGGACATTTTTGTTTTGGTTGTAATACAGCTATCTTAGACCTGTATTTTACTTGCTTTCAGGAAGCAATTTCAGAACTTCAGTTTTTCTAGTTTAGACTAATTTCTAGTTCTGGAACTTTAGATTCAACGACGGCGACCTGAATTGCGGTTGATCATATCCTCAGCCACTATTGAAGCTAAATCTATGTCTGCTTTCTTCCAAATCAGGTTTTCTTCGACACATTTACCTGCCCTTGGATTAAGTTTTGTCTGATTTTGGTTGGTTGTGTGTTTCTGTTTTGAGCTTCTTTGATATGCAAGCTTGAATGAATATGAATGTTCATTTAATATTGCAATTAAGAAGATATATTAATTCATTTAGAAGTGCTTTTTAATTCGATGTGCACTGCATTCATAAGTCTTTTTAATGCTGCACTGGTCTCGACAAATTGGCTCCCATTACCACTAGTTGGACATGGTTATCTCTGATTATGATTTGGCCAAATCAGAGCTCTTTGATGTGTTGTTTGAACTGCAACAGTTTGGTTTTAAGTCACGATTGAAGAATAAGCTGCAAAAGTGGACCTTAACTCATGCTTTAAGCATGAAATCTAGTCTGCATTACCCTACTCAAATTGAAGCACAAACACCGCACATTTAGTGATTTCCAGTTTTGTCGTTATGTATTTGAATATTAGTGGGTTCATGTTCTTCCAATCCGAATGGTTGTTAGTTGATCTTTTTTTTCATTTTTGCGAGTTTTGGATTTTACTATAAGAGTAGTGTCACCCTTTAGCGGTCTGATGATTATCCTGTGGTTGGAAAGTAGTTTTTGATTCTTTATTAGCTTTTATGCTAGTTGGGATAGATTATACCCAGGGTCACTCAATGAATATTAGTTTGTTTTTCCAGAATATCACTCAAGGCCATAATATTTGCAAATACGTCACAATTATCAGCATATCTTCCTCTAGAAAAATACCTCTGCTTTCTGATCTCATAACACTGTGGTATAGTGACCCTACTTTTCAAACACATAGACGCTCTGCTTTTAAGTAAAATATGGAGAAAAAATGTCAACTCACTACCATTCTTACTACAAAGAAGAAAACAAAAATGCAGTAATGGTCATAGAGATAAAGACAAATTAGCACCTTACTTAAGATGTTGTCCTTAACCTCCAAAGCAAGTGGGCCGGTTTATGCATGCAAAAGGCTGTAGCTTGAAGCATGGGTCTCGGTTGTACTGCTTACTCAAGCAAGACAAACAAGACAACATAACAAGTGTTTGGTGAGATGAAATCAATCAGGTGCCACATCCATCAAAGGGTTCCGGTTGGTGAACTCTTGATAAAAAGTTACCTCAACTATGTCTGACCGAGCTTGATGAGATTAGCTGAACATTATTATAATTATGAATGAGATGCATATAAAAGCAATGTCAAAACAAGATGATATAAAACCTGAGTGAAAAGTAATTTTCTTTATTTTGATTGCAATGAAAACCAATTCTTGGTCTTGACCGTAACTGAAAATTGGTTTTCGTTCACAATGGCATGTCAATTTTTCGCTTGGTCAATGTATTTTGCTTTCACCCTTCTTGAACTGGAATTTCCTGAGTTTGATTTAGATGACTACATGACTATTGTTGGTGTTTCTTTTCAATATTGGTTTTGTCTTTATTATATGAAAGAATGGATGGGGATGATGGTGTTGCATAAAAAGAAATGTAGCTGTAGTTTTGTCACCATTGGAAATGGAGGGCAATCAAAATATTTTTGGTGGAGCTCTACGGACCAATTGTGCCTTTCACCCTCCTTTCTTTATGAAGGGGAACAATAATTAGGGTCATGAAATACTATAAAATAAGTAGAATGAGATTTTTTAAATCTTAAATTAGATTATATTAGGATCATCTGTTACTATAAGCATAATCTTCTGTTCTTCCTGTGTAATCACTATTTTAAAAGGTAAAATTGTGTGTGTGGAGTTCCTGATTATCTTGATTTTTCTGCTTTAGTCTCTTATTTGCAGCCTTGGCATAGATCCATTTTGGTGGGCTTGTCCGAATCATTGCCTTCTAATCATTTAACATGTGCATTCTTATCTTAACCAAATACCGTCTCTCGTAAATTCTACATGATTCAGAGGAAATGAGAGTATCCATGTTTAGTCAAGTATTCTCTCGAACTCAGTTTTCCATGGAAGTTTTAAGAGTTGGATATGGCTGTTGTCTTCTGTATGTTGTAATCTAGCAGAAGTCGTCGAGGACTACAAGGTGTGGAACCTGCATTGGCTATGGAACCTGCAATTCTCTCGGTTGAGGTGCTGTAACCTGTCTCTCTCTCTTTCTCTCTCCACTGAAAGAGACGGTGTGCAAGTGGGCACACATCTCATGCGATTGCAGTTGCAATGCATGAACAACTTATGAATTGATCTGATATTCAGGGTAGAGGTTTTAATGTGCAAATTCATTATATTGAGGATCCTGTGTCGGACTATATCCAGGCTGCAGTTTCAACAGTTTTGTTGATTCATGACAAGGTAAATGCCTTAACATCTTTCTGCTGTATTACAACCTTGTGATCAAATCTATGCATTTAGGCTGTACTTGTTACTTTTCTATGTTCCCCTCTGATATTAATAGCCAAATGCCAAAAAGAAGGCTTAGAATCCATAGGACATAAATAACCCACTTTTTGAATGATCCAAAAAAAGCATGAATTTTACCTTGAGGGAGAAAAATGTCCATGAACTTGTACTCTTGAAACAAAACTAGCCTCACCTTTCAACAAAAAAATAACATGACCTTTTATTCTAGGACAAAAATATCCACCGTTGACTTTTCCATCTAAAGAAGTTTATTTTGCATCTGATGTGGCTAATGGTTGTGATGTGACATGTCAGTTGAGCCAGAACTATGCTGTTTCACTTTGATTATAATGGATTATTTGCTTGATTAGCTTCAACATCAATGATATGAAACCCTGATTTGCAAATTTGAAACACTAATTAAACTTCAGGATTTGAATCTCAGGATTTGCTCAAACTCGACAAATCAGCTTAAAATCGATGATATATGATCCTAATTTGCATACTCAATTTGTGGCACAATCCTGGCCATCCAATTTGCAAACTTGATTGGGGGCTAAGCTCTCTCTTCTTTGAAAAAAGGTAGCCAAAATCCCTCTCAATTGATATCATTTTCGTTTAGAAATACATGGCATCGGTTAGGTTCAGTTTATGTGTCTACTGTAAATGTCAGTGGTGTTGGCTGTGCCCGATGCCACATAAGCATTTTTGCTGGAAAAGTTAACAGTGGAAATTTTTGTCCCTTAGTAAAAGTCTCTGTATTTTTCTTTGCTTGAAAAGTGAAGTTAATTTTTGTCCTGATGGCACAAGTTTATGCATGCATTATTCTCTCGAGCAAAAGTTAGTGTTTTTTGGGTCGTTTGATAAGTGAGATTATTTTGTCCTTTGGGTATGAGTTTGTGCATTTTTTTGGGCATTTGGCCGCTTATTAACTGCCTTTGAATGCAAGAATATTTAAAGTGCCAAACTACTAGGTAACAAGAATACACTTCCTTGCAATATGATCCCAAGTTTAGGGGATGGGCTTGTACTGTGCTTGTCAGAATCTTATATACTCCATTTAGGGAAGCTATTGTTAGTACTACACGAATATAGGTCAGAACCCTGCAAGAATACTGAGAAAAGTAGATTCGCCACTTACGTTCTTATGAAGAAACAAAAATGGGTATCTTAAATGACCAGAAAAAGAAGCAAACTAGTCACAGCGATATCTTTTAAGTCATCCTTTTGACAACCTTGGATGGTGGTACTTCATTGGCAAATAATAGGTAAACCCTAATAACAACTTTAATTGTTTTTAGGAGCCATTTGGTGACATTTTGGTGTTTCTCACTGGTCAAGATGATATTGAAACTGCTGTTAAGTTGCTTACAGAAGAAGCTCGAGACAACAGAAAAAGTTCTTCAGGTATGTTCATCCAATCTTGGCATGTAGCTAGGGTTCTCTTTTCATCCAGACTATTTGGATACATAAAATTATATGAATGTAGCATATCTTTCAGTACTTAAGAGTAGGTGCAAATATATAGGGGAATGATTTCAACTATTGTGGTTTGTCTTTGACACTGGGGACAATATAGCATAACTCTGTCATTAAGGCCATATGTTGATCACTGCCTGAATTTGGATGACCATTGCATAAATGACCATTTATGGCTATCTTCTTGTGAAATGCAGCATTTGGCATATATCCTCACATGTGGAGCTAATTCAGATATCCATTTCTAACTGATATGTTCCTTTTGCTTCTTTTAGGATTGATTGTTTTGCCTTTGTACTCGGGACTTTCACGCGCAGAACAGGTGTAGTAATAGGGTGCTGAGAATCGTTTTTCTTTTGGTACATATTCATAGAGATAGATTTTAATTGCTCTTGTATTATTTCCAGGAGTCGATATTTTCTCCCACTCCCCGGGGGAACAGAAAAGTAGTGATATCAACAAATATAGCAGAGACATCATTGACTTTGGAGGTTGTACATTCTAATTTTGAAGCAGGAGTTGTACCTGTTAGCCTTAATTTCAATATTCTTGGCATGAGTCCATTTATAACTTGCTGTGTATTTCTGACTGGTGCAGGGTATTGTTTATGTCATTGACAGTGGGTTCTCTAAGCAAAGGTTTTATAATCCGGTACTTCACTCATATCCCCTTTGGGCCTGTTTGTTTTTGTTTTTCCAAAAGCAAAGAGCAACTTTTTTGCTTTCCCGCGAAAATTTAAAATATTATCCAATTTTTAAAAACTAAAATGTAGTGTTTGCATTTTTGTGCCAACATTTGTGTATTGTAAAAGTTTCAGGTGTTTCAAGGTAAGAAAAAGTCAAAGTGTGCTAGCCGCAAGATTTAGATGAAGGAAAAAGCAAAAGTCTATCCAGACAAGCTTTTAGGTCATATAAACAGATTAGGTCTCATCTTCTTTAGGATTTTGATATGTTAGTGTTGCTAAATAGCGGTCTTTGACAACCATTTTGTTTCTGTCACATCTTATGAATCTTTCAGGATTGCGCCTAGTTTCATTTTTAAAGCCCAGAAAGTTTACTATGTTTGAGTACCTAGAATAGTGTTGTTAGAAGCTCATGAGTTGAAATGAGTCAGATAGCATCTATAATGGAATGCATCTGTCAAAGATGATTATTTGCTTTCTTTCTCATTTGAACAATGTCCTCGTGCAGTTATTCATCAATTCGTTTTGTTTTTCCATTGTTGTGCATCATTTTCCTGGAGGTATTGAGGATTATCATTCTAGCATATGCATACACGTCAGTACAAAATTATGTTGACTCAGTTTGCCGGGCCTGATGCAGATCTCAGACATTGAAAACCTTGTAGTGGCACCAATATCTAAGGCATCTGCCAGACAAAGAACTGGCAGGGCTGGAAGAGTTAGACCTGGGAAGTGTTACAGGTGAGTATTGACATCGTATGTATAATGTACCCATCTTTTTTCTGGAGGTTATGTCCTTAGATGTCATATATCATATTTATTTCTAAGTCCTGACTGCAACAATTAGCTATTTGATAATTCGTTTCTTCAGTTACGATGGGATATTGTGTTGTCATATAATCAAATCCTCCATGTATTGCTTCTCAGCTAAAGCTCTCAGTTAGCTTTTGATGTTCGAATGTGCTTCTTTTTTTCTAGCTGATAAATTAAACACACAAGGAGTCTTAAGCCACAGAGTACCGGAGCAATGTTCTTGAAAGTGATTGCTTGGTGCTTCTATGTGTTGTTGCAATTCCATAGCCAGTTCTTCTGATAGCCTCATTAACCTCTGGAAGTTCCACACCCCGAAAAAAGTTGATTCGTGACACCTATTATGGTGAGAGTTATGATAACCACTTTTTGGTTGCTACATTGTCTTTTGGTTCTCTGTCCACTTTATGCTCCCCAGAGAGTTACTTAGGAACTGACTTAACTTTCAATATATGAACTACGTGTGAGAAATTCCTTTTGCATTTTGTTGAGGAGAAGTTGAAAGAAGCATGTTTAGAGGGGTCTGAATACATGACACAAATCATAATAACCTCAAGATACTTGAATAAGAATGGAGACTAAACCTTAAAAACTGGGAGAAATCCCTTTTTTAGTGTTGTGGTGTTTCCTGAAAGACTAGAACATTTGAGGAGTTGATGCTTATGTTTTCAATCACTCAAGGACATGTCTTTAGATCAATAACATGGTTATAACAGACAGAAATAATTGTGCAATCTGAAATTTAGTTGTATATAAATATAAAAACCATGTCTTTATTCGAAAGCTTAAGTTTTCAACTCATTTGCTAGTTGTCTTACATAATTTTAAATGTTATTAGAATAGGAGTCCATATGTTCAAATTTTTTTGGCTAGGCACATTCCAGCCTACACGTGAGGTTAAATATTTGCAGCATTTAAATATTAAATTTAATTACACCTTAATCTAATAACGTAAGTTTTTAGATAATTTGGCCCTGGTCGCATGAATTTTGCATTGATAGGATAGCACTAAATATGACTTCTGCAATTCATGATAGAAATAGCAACAGAAGCCTAATGATATAGCAAACCACCCCTCCCCCCTTTTCTCCTGGTTCCCCTCCTCAAAGAAGGAAAGAAAAGACAGAATTCTGTTACATCTATTACTAGTGTCGGATGGTAACTTCATGGGGTTTGACTGTCCAGTCATAATCAGTAGATGAGGTCACCTGGCGAGCAGACCTTAAACTTGTTTGGACAAACATCATTGAAAGAGTTGGAAACATATTGCTTGCTTTGCAGAATGAATCTGAAACCTCTCTCTAGAGCAATGAATTAATTTTGTACTTAATTATTTGAAAGTCTGCTCAGACAAGTGTTTGAAGACTCTTTGGCAAAACTAAGAAAAGAGTGATGTATTCATTGCATTTCTTTTTGCAGATTCTCATTCCTTATAATCTAGCTATACTCAGGTCTGATGAACTTGTCTTTATGGCTCTCTTTACATGTGCAACCAGGTTATATACAGAAGAGTATTTTGCCAATGAAATGGCTGCTGAGGGGATTCCAGAGATACAGAGATCAAATCTTGTTTCCTGTGTGATTCAGGTGTGCAGTTTCTTGCCCTGATTTTGTCACGTGAAGTTTTCTTGAATACATGCATATCTCATGATATTATTACGTTTACAACAAACTGCCTCTGAACTTAGGAGGATTGGTGCAGAAGAGTGACAAGGATGAGTTTTGACCCAATGTGGTTTTACTATGAAGTTGTCTTTTTGTCAATGGCATACTTGTAGCTGAATCAAAAACACATTACACTTTCCTCTTTTGTGTGAGCCTTATTACGCTTTAACCAGTAGTTGAAAATTCTTTTTCCAATTTTTGTTGGGGGATCTGGTAAGATATAGAAGAGTTCTCTTCTGTTGTACTTCATTTAAATTTTACTTGCTTAAGAAACTTCTCATGTTTCTTTGTTTTACTTTACTGTTTAATCGATGGACAAGCATGTTATCTTTCATTTGTAAGTTGTAGTGGCCATAAGAAAGGTAGAGATCTTTCAGCATTGCTAAAAGGAGAGTCCACTCTGCTCGACAAATAACATTATGTAGGTATCACATGAAAAATAGTGTTCTCGGGGCAGTGCAATTAACATTTCTTTGGGACTAATTTTCAGTGACTATAAGCATATTATGTGTTTTTATAATGAATGTTCACTCTTCTTCAAACTTCCGAAGCTAATTATATTTTACTGATCTTTTAGTTGAAAGCCCTGGGGATAGATAATATCCTGGGCTTTGACTGGCCGGCATCTCCATCCCCCGAGTCAATGATTCGTGCTCTTGAAGTGCTATACTCTCTTGGAGTACTCGATGATGACGCCAAACTTACGGCACCTCTTGGTTTTCAAGTAGCTGAGATTCCACTTGTACGTAGCACTGGACTCTCTTTCATCCTTAAGCAAATTTTGCTTTTGATGCCTGATTCTAAAATACTTTTATGTATACTGCCATGCTTTTATTTAACTGTTATTCCTTCCACCGCTCCCAATCCCATATTCCTATTCTTTGGCATCTCTCTGTCTGGTAAAATATGTTGTAAATCTGGTGTTATTTGAACACACTTACCGAGAGGCAAAATTGGAGAGAAGAAATAAGCGAATAAGCATTCTTCAATTATTTTTTATCATATTGGTACTCATCAATCCCCTACTCCACCGCACCAACTTTTATTATCCACGTGGGTTGTAGATGTCTATTTCCAGGAGCAAACCTTTTCCTTCTTGGTAGTACTGCATATTCATTCGGTGTTGAAGAATTATGCTCTAGCGTTTTGAGCTATGAATTCTGACTGGTTAAGCACCCAAGGTTTTTTGTTTATATTTAGTTCTCCTAGTCCTCTTGATATGCTTTTTGAATAATTTTGTGTGAAGTTTTCATGATGAACTTAGTTCATGAAGATCTCCGCATTTTTTCATCTCAATTGAGCTTTTTTGTTATATCAGTTGAGCTTTGTGTAGGACCCAATGATCTCAAAGATGATCTTGTCTTCAAACCAGCTGGGTTGTTCTGAGGAGGTCCTCACGATTGCTGCAGTTCTTTCTATCCAAGTAATAGTTTCTGCCTGTGCCATCGTTAGCTTGACTTATTTGATGGTAAAGGAGCTTATTGAGCTTAAATTACCTTTGGAAATTTCTTTTTCAGTCTATTTGGGTTTCCAGTAGGGGAATACAAAAGGAACTGGATGAAGCAAAGTTGAGATTTGCTGCTGCTGAGGTTAGCATCTTGGTTTTTGATCCACTAGTCAGCTATATGTGCTTGGGGTAGACTTCTTTATTATTATTTCGCTATGACATTCTTCTAAAAATTGTTCATTTTGTTGAAGCATCTCATTTGTCTTACAGGTTTAAACTTAACATATTTAGGATTTTTTGGAGTTATTAATGCAAATATTTCCACCATCAATTATTTTATTGGGTTTACCTTCTTAATTTGATGCAGGGTGATCATGTAACATTCTTAAATGTGTACAAAGGATTTCTTCAGTCTGGCAAATCATCGCAGTGGTGTCATAAGAACTACATTAATTATCATGCAATGGTATGCAACTTTGCAGTTTAGAAGACTGATGTTATTTGTTTTTGTATGCCTGTCTACTTTACATTTGATCCATTTTACTGCAATGTTCTTTTTCCCGCAGAAAAAGGTGGTTGATATCAGAGAACAACTAAGAAGAATAGCTCAGAGATTGGGAGTAACTCTAAAATCTTGCGACAATGATATACAGGTAATACTTCTACTCACGCTCTGGTTTCTAATATTTTCTCCTCTATGATCAGTCTGAAACTTAACTCGCTGCCTACTGAGAGAGCTTTTTGCGATTTGGTGAGGGATTCTGGAGCCACAATCTCTCCTTCCAAACTTTTTGGGCCATAAAATCAATTACTTGCACTTAACGCCAATACTTTATTCAGGTCTAAATTTGTTGGCTGAGGTATAGCTCTGCTGACATAAGTGCTCAAGTGAATCTCGATCATCTTCTTAAGAAAGTTTTTCATAATGAGAAAGTGGTTTTCTTGGGAATGTTTCCAAAAGCAGCAGCATGATAGGTAAACTGAGTTTTAAGAACATTAACGACATCGACAGCTTTGTCTTTACTGACAAAGTGGCATCTATAACTTGTATCTTCTTATGCCATCTCACCCTGGCCTGTAATTTTCTCCATAGCACACAACTACACTGGATCTTTCTCAAAGTATCTTTGCGCTTCATTCTGCCTTTCCTTAACTCTTTTACCTTCCATCGCCATCATAACACATCTCGCTGTTTGAGCCTCTTGATTTCTTTTTATTTTTATTTTTTGGTTGATGAGCCTCTGAATTTCATTTTCTTCACATTTATAAACTATTTTAAATTAGTATCTCTCATCTTATCCTCACCCAACACCATCCTTTGCTCTGATACACTTGTTTCTAGTAATGTCTTCTTAAGTGTCTGCACATCCAACAGCACATCTCCATATCTGCCAAACTCATTTGTACCATGCTAAAGTTTGGCTGCATAACAATAACATCCTAAGCCATGAAGCATTGCTGGTCTAATTGCTGTCACTGGAAATTGCGCTTAAGCTTTAAGTGATCTTTTGTTAAAGCAAATGATACTAGATTCACTTCTTTATGATATCATGGAAAAATAAATGTTGGTGACGTCAAAATGCTGTTTATGTTATAATGTTTCGAGAGAACTATAATAGAACTAAAATATATTTGGGAAAAAGATTTACTCAACCAGCACTCTGCTTCCGCTCTTAAAACCAAGCAAGAATTCCTCATGTTTTATGAGAAGTTTTGGATGACACTTTCTAACTTTGACATATTGTTGAGATTTACCGTGTTTCACTCTTCCTATTGTGCCATTGGTTTAATGCACAATTTTATCCATTACACATTAATCTGCTACTGTTGCATTTAAGTTCAGTGCCAAGATGAAACTTCTCTGTTTCCCCTAGTAATTCTCTCCTTTTATTGTTTTTTTCCTCGGTATGAAAACCAAAGAGAGTCGGTGATGTTTGTAGTTGGGATATTATTTCCCTTTAGCCCCTCCCGTTTGGAAATCAATTTCATGGTTCAAATTTTATGGGTGAATATTGATTATTTCATGAGGCCGTTTGGTTAAAATATAGAAATATTGGTTTTTAATGGCCCAATCATAAGGGCTTATATGGCATGGTGAATCGTCAGAGATTGGATCATTGAGTCATGTGGGCCGTCTCAAATAACATGCTCATGAAAACTGCGCATCAGAATTAAAATCAACAAAAAGAGCAAGCTCTCCTTTTTTTTTTTTCCTTCCCCCCTGTTTATTTACAAAAATTTTCATGTTTGCTCCTTTGACGAGATGCGGTTATTTTCACAGCAGAATTTCTCAAGGAAAGCTCTTATTCTCATATTCTCTTGCAGGTTGTTAGAAAGGCAGTCACTACAGGGTTCTTCGCGAATGCTTGTCGTCTTGAGGTGAGTTTTTCTTCTTCATGTATTGGGCTAGCCACTGCTAGTTACGATCACGATCTTAATCGTCCGCGGTGTTCTAGTTACACTTCAGTAGTATGTCAAAGTCAGGGTCAGCTGATCTTTGATTTTTTCTTGTGGCCTTTAACGCGTTAAAAAGCCATTTAGTCATGATGGGATGTACAAGACCGTGAGAACGTCCCAGGAAGTTTACATTCACCCGTCCTCGGTTTTATTTCGGTGAGTAAGCAATGCTATATATTTTTTCATTTTGTGTCTGCTGAGAGTTGATCTTCTGCATCGACAATATACAGTGCCTGATTCTGTATCTGATTCCTTCTTTGCTCAAACAACATCACTTGCAGAGTAAATCCGAAGTGGGTTGTCTACCACTCGATCGTCTCAACCGACCGGCAATACATGCGCAACGTCGCGACCATCGAACCGTTGTGGTTGAGAGAAGTCGCGCCACATTTCTACAGGCAGGATGGACCTGATCCTATGTTGCATTGAGTCTTTTGACTCGGTTAGTAAGTGCGTTCGGGGCAATCTCTGGTCTTCTTTGAACTCACAAGACATCCTTACCGGATGTATGGAGGGATCTATTTTGAATCGACAGATTGTCTCTTCCCGAGGACCAATTCAATATTTTGCAATTTCTCAACAGCTGCAATTCCAAGCAACTGTACTTCAAGGCCGCTTTTGAAGCGCTGACTCCACACCAAAGTAACAAAACCAAAGGTTTCGGAACGTTGTAATGTGATTATGAATTTATAAGCATAGTGGGCTCTTTAAAATTGATCCACTAGCGAGAAAATTAGAATTGGGATACGTGCGTTTTTCTTTTCCTTTTAAACTTCTTATTGCCAACAAGTGGCTCCATTTCGGGATTTTCGTCCTGTACTGTATCACAATTGTCGATTTTTGGGTTCTCACATGAGCCTTATTTGTGGATCTCACGAGATCAATGGTTGTCGTGCACTCGGTTCATTGGAATCGGACAAGAATTTTTCGGCCATTTGATGCGAAGGTTTTCTTAACATTATGCAAACGAGACGTTTAGCCCGGTGATTTGACGATTGGGGTCGGTTCAAATGCCAGCTAATGGAAAAAAACTGAAAAACAAAAGAAAAAGAAAAAGAAAGAAAAGAAAAGGAAAAAGAAAAAGAAAAGGAGAGTGTATTCTGAAAAATTATTCACTCTATCGTGCCTCCTTCATTTCTAGTAGGTAAGTCAGAGTCACCTTATTTTGGCTATATCCTTGTTTCCTACTGTTGGGTTTGACAATTTTGCAATTTTTTTTTTGGTCAGAAGACAATTTTGCAATTAGGAGACCAATTACTTGTAATAAACTTGGCACTAGATAGGCGAAGTAACACTAAAAATCACTCACGAACCTTTCACACAAGAATTTCAAATAAGAAGTTTTTCACATGACAATGGTCAAAAGGACTACATTATAATATCATTACAAATTTGAACCACATTGTATTCAAAACTTAAATTTAAATTATCGATTGAGGTCGAGAAAGATAACAGTTAATGAGAAATATGATATTTGATTACAAAAATAATAAATACTCGGTTGATATTATTTTCATTGGACAATATTTGTCATGTCTAAATGTCCATTTTATTATTGTATATTTTATCACTCCATAATATTCACTCGTAAGCTCTATTTTCAAAATAAATATCAACGGGTTAGAAATAGGTAAAGTAGCAAATTTATTCCTTGATAACATTAAAAAAATTATATTTTTTAATTGAAAACCATACCATTATCATTGACTAGACGTATATTATAGTTACTATAGTAAAAGGCGAAGAAAAGTTTCAAAGACTCTGAAAACTTTTGTTATATGGTATAAGAGTTATCACTATGGATGGCGATGATATGCAGCTGCCATTGAATTTGTGCACACTATCCCTGACAAAATTTTCACTCGCACGAATAGCTCTTGTTAATTTCGTGGTAAAGAAGAAGATGTAACTTCATGTATAGAATAATGTTTTCGTGCAAAAAGAATAAATTAAAAAAATTATACAAATGTAACCCAATCTTAGTTAACCAGTGGCTTTGATGATTCTACATCTAACTCATCTGACTAATCTGAATTACTTAGTGTCTTGCCAAAACATAAGATTAGCAGACCATTCCCTTGTCATTGAGATGTTTGCTGGTGGAATTGTGGATGCCCTTCAAATTAGGGAACATTACTGAGTTGCTCCTAAATTTATCGTGTTGATACTAATTCAATTGTAAACTTTTCAAATTTTAAACCTTTGTGCAAAATTCCAATTTAGTCCTTCCGGTCAGCTGCGCAAAAAACACTGACATGGTGATCGACAAGTTGTCCATGCCAACATGCCGCGTGGGATGGCCAATGGTGACTAGACACTACATTAGCAATATCCGGTGTCAATTATCCGGAAGGATTATATTGGAATTTTATATAAAGGTTTAGGACCACATTGGCAAACTTGAAAAGTTTATGATCAAATTGGCATTCGAATAGGTTTATAACTGATTTGATAATTATTTCCTTCAAATTATACTATTAGCCAAAGAAGACACTAACTGTAGTTCAAGATGCATTTGACTGGAGGCTTTTACCGCAGCTTAAAGAAGAACAACTGCAGTTCAAGATGCATTTGACTCGAGTCTTTCACTGCAACTCAACGCCATTGTTAAACTGGGAAATGTCAGTCCTGTCGAAACGAGAACAAATGAGCATAGTGGGCATTTGTAACTCTCTTCTTGCACCGCAGCTCAAAGAAGAACAACTGCAATTTAAGATGCATTTGACTCGAGGGTTTCTGCAACTCAAGGCCATTGTTAAACAAGGCAATGCCAGTCCTATCGAAAGGAAAACAAAAGAGCATAGTGGGCATTTTTAACTCCCTTCTTGCCCCGCAGCTCAAAGAAGAACAACTGCAATTCAAGATGCATTTGAAAGGAGAACAAAAGAGCATGGTGGGCTTTTTTTTTTAACTCTCTTCTTTGCTGTTTTCGAGCGGGAGCAACGTGAAAGGACTGGAACCCTAGTTTGGTTCTATCTTTCTTCGTCCGCACTTCAATAATTACAATAATTAGGGAATTAATTATCTTTAATCTTGGCCTTGACTTTGGAATGTGAATGACCTATATGGCGAGACTAGGAAACATGTATGAGGAATGGGTATAATTACGATTAATAACACGACGAGGGTCCAATTTTGGTCCTTGTGACTTTGGATGCTTCTGCAAATTCGTCCTCCATTTTCTTGTGATTAAAATTTCGCTGTCTCTTGCAATCAAGCTAGTCCTTCGGCCCATTTTATACATAGTAATTTACTGTTATGAACTTACCTTGTCTTTTGATAACGTAAGTAGTTCAATTTTTTTTAAAAATATGAACTTAATTTATGGATTGTGTTGTGAATATAATAAATTCAACAATATGGAAATTTTTTGGAAATTTGTGTCTTATAGTGAAATCTAATGGGAGTTCAACATAATCTTAAAATGTAAATGATTTGATGTAACCGAGGTAACTTGTACTATACCTTGCTCGCTCGGCTCGGTCCCCTTGGTTTGTCACTTTCTGAGGAGATCAGTGGACGGTTGGATCGAACGCATCGACTCATTTTAACACGTTGAATGTTTGTCTTAATAAACTATAATGTCCGAAGAGGACAAGATGAATAGGAAGAACCCAATTAAAATTAGGAGGATGACGCCTATAAATATACAGTTGCCCTTCCAGTAACTCCATGTCATTTTTGGCTGAACCCTAGTCATATTATCGAAGTCTCTCTCTCTCTCTCTCTCTCTCTCTCTCACGCACACTGATGAAATCCATGTTCTAGAGTGCATGTCTTAGGAAATTGATTCGTCCAATTAGAAAATAGATGAACGTTGGTAAAAGGGTGCATGCTTATAAAATGAATCTAAATCTTTGCGAACTCGCCCTTCCTTTATTTTTGTCTTGTTCAGCTTCCTCCTCGTTGCCAAGAAGCAACTAACATCAGTCGGCAAACAATGAGGATCGCGTTCTTCGTTCTTCTGGTGTTCCTCACAAGCCGTTCGGCAGTATGTCGTTCCATCAAGCCGAGCTTCGGTCCGATACATGACGCCGTGCACTACGGAGCTGTGGGCGGGGGGGGGGGGGAGGCGGGGGGAGATCTTTCTCACCGTGGTGCATGAGTTCTTGCTTGGGTTCACGGCCAACTATGTGCACTCGGGGTCTGACCCGTTCTTCCTCATGTTCGGGAGCGGAATCTTCAGCACCAGTTTGTTCCAAATTCTTGGATCCCTTCCCCCGGTGATCATAATGCTTGGTAAGAGAAAAGATCCATTTCAATGCACTTATTATTTCGACATGTTTCCTCAACTATATTAGGAAGAAGTATTTACAGTTTTACAATCACCCTTCTTGAACTAGACGCTTCTAGTTTCTATTAATGTACCTCGGACTCTGACTATCAAGTACTTAACTTGGTACACAGTTGGTACTGTTTCATCGAGCACGAATATGATCGAGACATCGGCTGCAATGGGGATGGCGATGCTTGCAGGATCAGCAGTTTTTAGCCCCATGATAATGTGGGGCTCCGTTGTCGCGTTCGGAAGCCATAGTTTCTCAAAAACTTCATCTTCTTCTATCACATGGTCCAATCAACTTATTCAATCGCTCTTCGAAAGAATTATTAATCTTTACTGTATAGAAAAGTAATATCATTTTTAACTTATTCAATCAACTAATTTAGGCATGACAAAAGAAGATGTTGAAATATCTCACATTGTCTTATTGTGGGTTTATAAGTTTTTTATATGCATGTGGTCTCTATTTACCTATCAGATTAAGTTTTTTGCTTGAACTTCCTAAGAAATCTATTTTATGATAGAAATTTCACTAGTTATATAGATGTTGCATAAGAAAAGATTCTTCAAATATTATGGTCATTTGCTTTCCTTTTGGTATTGTAGGTTCTGGCATAGAAACTGACATGTAGACCAAGAAAATTGCTAGAATCATGTTCGTTTCCATGATTCCATTTCTTATTTTCCAATTGGCAAAGATCATCGATTCGACTGCTGGGACAAAAATAGTGGTTTCAATCACCCTCATAGTTACTGTCGTCTTGCTCATTGCATACTACCCAGGTCAGGTAATGTATGTTCCAACAAGATCCTCTCCCATAGCATTTTCTTGTGACTATTCCAGAAAATCATATAGAGAAGTTTCATAATTTGTACAAGTAATATGTGCAATAGGTATTATATGGCGTATGGTTTCACCATAGCCTCCTTCTTCCCAATCTTATGTCGAAAATGATATCTTGTGCAGGTATTTAGACCATGGATTCATGAGAAAACATTTGAGCACATATTGAGCAAGTCTGCAGGATACAGCGCATTTCAGAATCTGTGCATCGTGGATGGGAAGCCCAACAAATCTCGCATAAAAGATTAAGAGAAATTTTCTTGATTTTTTGCAATAAAAAATTTGCAATTTTGCATGTATAAGCGTTGTGCCTCTTTTTTTTTTTTGCTGGCTTGACCGTCACTAGCTTGTGCGCCTTGCAAAGTGTTTCAAAAGATCGATCAAAATAATGATTCACAAGTATCGAAGGCCGAGCTATATGCATTCCTATAAGGATTACGAGTGGAGGGAGCAGATGTGAGTACTGATGATTATACAGTTGCTATGATGAGGCAATTTGACGATTCGCATGATGCATTCCTTAATGAATCGGAATTTGTTCAAGGAGTAGCCGAATGGTTGAATCGGGGAACTTTACCTGCAAATAGTCTTGCACAAGGTCAGTCTAATTCAAAATCTTGAAGCAACAATTTGAAGGTAGGCACCTTAAACACATCTTGTCAATGCCAATAGACTGATTAGTCCAATATTCGGGAGGTTGTCGTGATCCTGGTGAAATATATCTCGACCTTTCATGCTCATTATACATTGTCATGAGTACGCAGGGAACAACAGCAGAGAAAGAAAGTTTACTGTCGCAACAAGATACGACCAGTAAACCCAGCGGTGCACTTGCAATCTCGTGGAACTATACAAAAGCCGGTTTCTTGATCGTTCTGGGAACGACGATTATGACCACACTGCTGCTCATGCAAATCTTTCAAGACGTTGCGTGTAACTTGAACATTCCCTCATTCTTGGTCTCCTACGTGCTGCTTCCCTTGGCCATGAGCTTTAAGCAATTGTTAGCAGCCATTACTACTTCTAGAAAGAAGACATTGAAGGACATTTCTGGGCAAATGAGTGAGGTATGTGCACACATCCTCCTCTCTTCACGTGCAAAATTGAGTACTTCTTAGTGCGTGGAATGAGTCACAAAACCTGGTCAATCCTATTTAAATCTCAATCTACCATAGACTTAACATGTATGAATAGTTATAAGTTCATAACCTAATTATGGGGCTTACATATTTCAAAGACTGAGCATGCGCGTGTGCTTGCACGGACAGTCTCTACCTAGAACAAGGGATTAGCAAGTCGTTATAATCAATAAGTACAACTTGTTTTCTTATGGAGTTCCTCATTTAACCATTACCAATGACGAATAACTCGCCCATTTTCATGCCATGAAAGAGAGCACAAATCAAATTATCTTTCGTGTCTGTTACAACAAAGCATATTTTCTTGAATGCCCAATGTGTATACTATATATGAGCATAGTGGGTTTACATATATTCACATGGATTGATCAGTTGAACCAAAGGTCCCAATACCCCGATGTCGTGAAAAGAGTACTTCGCACATATCGCACCACTATTTATGGAACGAACATCTGGAGGACGGTTAAATTTTCAACTTCATACATGAATTAAGAAAGCAGAAAAGCAAACACATTTCCATCGCACATCTAACTATGAGCGAACATGGAATGATGTTATGTTGTTCAAGTATTCCTCCTAATAACCTCCTAATAATGGGAACCACAAACTTCAATTTTTGTTGCAATGCGGGTCTATCGCGGGGTGTTCATGAACAACGTAATGGGGCTAGTCACCTTCTTGTCGCTTGTTCTAGTCAAGGACATAACCTGGGAAGCCTCGGCTGAAGTTCTGGTCATGCTCTTGATTTGCAGTTTCATGGGCATCCTCACGAGCTTCCGCACCGAGTTTCCTTTCTGGACCTCCGTTCTCGCATACGCTCTGCACCCACTGTCGGTCCTGCTTCTCTACGTCCTCACTAGTGTTCTGGGCTGGTCTAAGGGCTACCCTTTTGTCGACAATTTTCGAGAAATCAACGATTTAGGAGAGCAATGTTTTTAATTGTAGCAGTTGCAGTGGCGCATCATCGAAGGCCTTGAATTTGATCACTTATTCTAAAAGCTATATCTTCATATCCTCATGTCATCTAGAGATTTTAGGTCTAATAATCAGGCAACCATTGGGGTCAAATGAGCATTGTGATGTCCATGGGTGTGTCTGCTGGTCCTGTGCATTCCGTCTCCAGTCGATATTTGATTAGCATTCTATTAGCGGAATAAGTTGGTTTTGGGACTTATTGACGCAGTATAACCCAGCTCTATTCCCACTAGCACCGTGGTGGGACGGCGGGGATAGAGTCGCTCAAAACTAGCGGCAGTTAAAATTCAACTCAATGCTTTGTTACTAAATGTTCATAAGGGTCATCAATGCTGATTGCCCCTACCTACCCTGTTCACTCACTAAAATTAGGGAACATGAATCTGACAGGATTGTTCCACTCTTGCTCACATTCGATAGCCTCCCTCTCATGATCTATCATTGGGAAAAAAATATCAGACTATGTGTAGTAAATTGATCATGAAAATTTGTGAGAGTCGTGTAAACCCCATACGAATCTCACTAGATTTGATAGTCTAAGTTCATTTTAGTACATTAGTTTCACTGAGTATTGCAATATTGACACCTGAATTTTTACCAACAAATTGAATATGATTTTTTTTGTAAAAAAAAATATAAATAACAAAAAAACAAATAAAAATAAAGGGAGAGAATGCCCAATGGGGCCATTTATGCAAGGACCCGACCGGCCCATCTCGCTGCAGCCCATTCCGAATTAACTCAATTCTCTGGGCCAGAACACTCAAGCCCAAGAAATCAAGACGAGGCCCAATTAGCTCACTGGCCTAGCCCACAACTTGGGTCCACCTAACCGGCTAAAAGTCAACCTAGCAGGTGGTGTGTGCTCTGTTTGACCATGCCTTTCAGCCGAGTAGCTCGAGTCGGTTCGTCCCCGGTGGAAGCTCCTTCACCGGCCACAATACTTCCCGGAGACATTTCCAGAAACCTTGTATTGCTGGTCCGATGACTGTCCGCGACCAGCAATCGCATCTTCAAGGTGGGATCTGAATACTCCGTCTCAGTTCGTTTTTTATTAAGAACACGGGTTTTGACATCCAAATACTCCGTCTCGGCAATTTGATAACTAGAGATTGACACCAAGGACAATGCAATCTTTCCCTTTTCCTCCTTGCTTACATTCGTAAGCGGGACGTCCACGAAACTCGTCGGTGGCTCACCCATGGCTTCATCATCTGAGACATCGAAATATGAATCTCCTAACACTGCTTTGGATCGAGTTTGTGAAGCGCTGCATGCCAGAAGGGATTCTTGATAAGAGGATCTTTTAAGATGAACCCACAGCCAATGCTCAAGAACGTTTGATACCTCGCTGAAGAGGAGGATAATCCCTTTCATCATGATAGTAGTGCGAAAGAGGAGGAGCGAGGAGGAGCAAGGAGGCTGGCGTCAGAATTCATAGGGTTTTTCTCTGCTAGGGTTTTTGTCCTCCTTTCTTTTTACCATTAAACAAAACGATTACCCACCCATCGGTGGCCGCATTAGTTTGCGCTCAGTTCCTTTCACGAAAGATTCTGGGTTTAAACTCGCTCATCAGTGATTTAAGTAGGGGGTTGTGGCGGTGGGATGCTGCGCTAACCCCCCTCAAAGACTAGTCGGGTATCACCGCTGGTTTGAGTCATAGCTCGCCGATCGTACGGACACCTCGGTTATAAAAAAAAAAGATTAATACCATGAAAAATACCAACTGGTGTGCCTATGATAAATTTATCCAAACTAGTATACTTGTGACAAATCTACCCTCCGTTAATTTCCGTTAAATTTTACAGTCAAATTGTCAAGTTATATGACACATGACAGTTAACGGATATATCAATTGGGAGTTTTACCCCTATGTTTGTCACATGTTAACTAATTTATGGTTTTTTGTGGTGTTACTCCAATTTAACAGATAATAAATTTGTCACAAGTGTACTAATTTGGAGTTTTTATGGTCAAAAAATAAGTTCGGGATAAATTTGTTACAGGTATATAAGTTTTGGGTTTTCGATTGGATTAACCCTAAACAAAATAATACTTGAATTATTAATTAAGGTAAATAAATTGTTTACAAAATATCAAAAAACTATACACATGTAGAAAGAGAAAAGTTATTAGAGAATTGAATATTTTTGGATAAGATTGTCTATATAAAAGTTTAAACCATTAGACACCTGCGTAATATAATATAAATATTCTAACAATCCCCCTCACACATAGGCTGGATGGCCTTATGCTTTGATACTATGTAAAATTTGTGATATCATTACCAATTGTTTTTTTAACCTCGAAATTTGACCCAAAATTTTCCGGTGATGTACATGGTTGATATGAATGTATAATAACAACATAGCATTAAAACAAACAATTTCAAAGAATCAACATAATAAATTATCCCATAAGCATCTTATGAAGTTTATAAATTTGCATCAAATCTTTCCCATCATCCAACAATTTGAATTTGCTTCCTAAAGTAATCCAAACCATACTCTCTCTACTTCTCTTAATTTGTTTTAGCAATTTTGGCCTACACAATTTTTTCATCTCACCCCTCTCTTTTATATACATATGTGTGCATTATTCATGAATATATAGAGTATTTAGAATCCGTTATCAAACGATGTGAGACAATACTTCAATATCCTTTTATGATGTCTTCTGACCCTCTCTGCCCCTAATTAATTGCATCACATGCATTTTCCAAAGAGCATGGAATTTGGATAATCAATAAACCATGTGCTCATTATCCAACAAAATAGAATCAACCGACCGCTGCATCTGGTTTTTTTTCCCCGACAACTATGATTAACTCCTATGCTTAAAGAGGTAGAAAGTAGCCACCGGCGACTTTGACTCAAGGCTTCCGATCAGGAAAGGCCGGTATCTTCTTAATAGCTAAACCTGCCGGTCCAAGTAAACAAAATAAAAAAAATCAAACTTAGGAACAAGAAATTATTAAGTCAAGTTACTAAAAGACATCATCAATTTGCATGATTAATTTTATGGCTTCATCAACGATATTTATCTAAAACTATCCAATCACCATCGGGTTTTTGGACATGGTTCACTTGCCCTTTTGTTTTGTGTGACCAAATCCAAGTTGAAATGTGGACTGTTAGCTCAAGTCAAGATGACTTTATTCAGCATGTGATGCATTGAATTTCTTTACTTTTGGTTCTTATCCTTTTGGGTTTGTCCGGAAGGAGAAGAGGAATCAACTGGAAATCACAAACGTCACTGTTGATTTTATACATTTTGATATTGATGATTAAGCTGCACGATCGACCCTTTTTTGTTTTTTGCCTCCACCATTGGCAAACTTTCCCTAGCTAATCCTTGGCATGTACCATTAGCAAAGAGTATATTTCAGGAGAGTTGTTATGCTGCCTTTCGTCATATTGTCTTTTGTTCATGGGAAGCTCCTAAAACTAACAAAACAAGAGGCTACCAAGTCGTTTTTCAAGATGTCATAAAACTATGGGCAGGGTGGGGCAACGCGAGGCGAAGCCGGGGTATGTTCTCGGCCCACTTCGACCCCCAATACTCAGTCTGAACCCCGCCCAACACACCGGCACGGGTGCTCCCGTGAAATTCAGCACGTTAAAGATAAATTCTTAAAAATGACATTACATTTAACATGCTAAAAATATTGAAAAGATGTCTAAAGTTAAAGCTAAAAAATTTCCCAAGGGAATTCTTGAACTTTGAAACGATTTTGACAAATAAATGCCTCACAAGGCATTAGCCCTCCCCTACCCCATGAATCCGTCCCACGTACACTTTAAGGAAAAAATAAATAATTTTTTTCTTTATATTGTATATAATATTTTTTATGAAAGTACGAAATAATGATAAGAGTAAAAAATCGTAAGAGCAATCTCTTTTCTTAAAAGCCTTGCTTTTATAAATGATGGAAGCCTGGAAATTCCTCTAGGTAAATAATGTCGGACGATTATTTCCCATGTGCTTGATCTTCACAATGTCCGACGTCGACTAATTTGGTAGAGGTTAGATAGTTCTCTTTAAGACAAAGGAATGATTATACGGCGGTGTACCGCGAAACCATCAGCATCACCAAACGAGATGAGTATTGTCAACACGTTTGTAAATATCATAAGGTCCTTAGTTCAAACCTTACCATGCTCCATGTGCCTCTCCAATTAAATATGTCCACTTTTAGTACAAGGCAAAAAGACTAAACTAGACATAAAGAGGAGTGATGAAATAATTAAATATTGGAACACGCCTTCAATAACAGTTTAAGTTTTTAAAACAGACATAAGGTTCCGAGTTCAAATCTTAAATGCCCCTATTTGCATCTCCAATTACATAATTCCACGCTTTAGGCTCGAGCTAAAGTCCAGCCTACACGTGAGGAAGAGTGTGTTCGTCTAACAGCTTAAGCTTTTAAAACAGTTAGTAATGTGGTCCCACAAAATCTCACATCATCATCCCAAAAATATCCGGACATAAATTGTTGTCGATAACGAAAATATTTCTCATTGAATAATTATTTCAGACGATACGGGTGACCATTTTTAGGACAACATTTTCCAAAACAACGGAGCCTAAGATTTGCATATTGTCCATACGTCGTGGTTGGTTTTCCATGTTCATTGCCAAACTGTTGAGAATAGTCACATGGGTCTCGGCAAACTGGTGGAAGGTTAGCTCAAAAGCTCCCAACTAATTTTGGCATGCGGAGGATCGTCTTTTTGTAATCAGAATAGTCAAAGACCAAGGTTTAATAAGGAGGGAGGCGGCTAGCAACATCTTTTTCAAGATCCTCCATGGTTAACGGTTCTCCATGGACTCCATCTAACGTCACTCATATCTTACCGGCGACCGGCTAAATGAAGAAGGAAAGAAAAAAAAATGAATGAAAAAAAAGAAAATAAATAAATTCGAAAAAATTATTTAAAGATGTCAACGTTAGCACCGGCCGTGTCATGTAGGATGACCGGAGTCCATGTCAGTGATTTTTAGTCAAAATTGGCCGAATGAACTAAATTGGTAATACTGTAAAAGATTTATGACTCAATTGGTAAAAAAAAATGTTTATAATTGAATTAGCACAATTGCCATAGATTTATGATTTTTTTAGCAATTTTCATATATCTTACCCTACCTACCCTCTCTTGAACGACGACCATCTATTCAGCATTTGAAACATCAACTCATGCTTTCATTTGACAGACATTATGGAAATGGCATAAGTTAGATTGGTTCTCTATAGCTTGTGGTACCATGTTTCAATGTGCTCACGGGGTGTAAACAACCGGTCATATATGCACGATTTCTATGATCTTTACCAAGAGATGGCAATAAATATATTGAATGGACACCATTGATACTTCACTGCTTTTGTACATCAACTTGGCACGACATGGGATATAAATTACTATGGTTCTCTCTCTCTCTCTCTCTCTCCAATGATACTTCATTGCTTTTGTACATCAACTTGGCACGTCATAGGATATAAATTACTATGTTATTCTCTCTCTCTCTCTCTCTCTCTCTCTCTCCAATGATACTTCATTGCTTTTGTACATCAACTTGGCACGTCATAGGATATAAATTACTATGTTATTCTCTCTCTCTCTCTCTCTCTCTCTCTCTCTCTCTCTCTCTCTCAATATACATACATATATATAATATAAACATGTAAAAATTAAGTTAATAAAGAATAAAATAATAGTACGTAAAATTTTTTGATTTATCTTTTAATACGATTTCAATTTTTGTGAAGAGAAATAGGAGAGATCTTTATATATTTGACAAGTATTCCGACGCTTAAGCTCCACTTGTTTTATAGAAAATGAATGATTTTGAAAATATTTTCTTAAAAATGATTGTTTATATCACTTGAAATAATTAGTCAATAAAAGTTTCTTTCATTATCGATAAAAATTTATGTTTAAACATTTTCGTAAGCGATGAAAGTATTCTAATTTCGTTCATATTTATAGGCAATACAAATGATCTTTTTAGGCCACATTATTTATTTTTCACGAAATAAAAGGACCCTAGAATGGAAGATTTATTTATCACTTGCGAAGCATCTTCATCATCGTAAATTATGATTGCGCCTATTTATAATTTTGTGTAGCTAGAGGGTATTTTAAATATCTGCATGCGCTTTTCATATCATTTTTATAAAAGAAAAAAAAGCTGTGGTTGGAAGTGACTATTGTCTTTGCGTAATTTAGACAAATTCTCAAGGTCATGCTAAGTTATTATTTATGGACTAAAGTAAAAAATTAAACGTGAGTAGAGTTACGCCTTTCCTTGACTTCTTAAATATGGTCATCTCCAATCCCATCGAATTTTTTATGATTTTAGTACATCACGTACTCTGATAGGTCAGCTGAAATCGCCTTCTCTCGTTAATGCCCCCCAAATAAGTCTGAAATCGTCTTGGATCTCTGTCTTTTTCTTCTTCAGTCTCTTACCTTTCCCTCCCATCTGAGCACCAAACGTCAGACAGGCATTCTCTCTGCCCCGCAACCATGAGGCTCACATTCTTCATGCTTCTGGTCACAATGATCCGTTCGGCCAACAGCCGGTCCATCCGAGGAGGTTTCGATCTGATTTCCGACAGAGCGGTTTGGACCAACGGGACATCCTCAGCCCTCGGCCTCGTCACGACGACCGTGACATGCGAGCCGACTTATGGGTTCTTGCCCTGCACGACGGAGCTGTGGGGCGAGCTGTTCCTCATCGTGGTGTACGAGTATTTGCTGGCTCTTGCGGGCAAGTTCTTGTCGTCGGGGTCGGAGCTCTTCTTTCGCATGTTTGGGACTGGAATCTTTGGGGCCTCTTTGTTCCAAATGCTTGGGACCTTCCCTCAAGTCATCATAATGCTTGGTAAGAAACCCTTAATCCTTGACCTCTTTTGCTCCTTATCTTGACCTTGCTTCTCTTGCTTTGATCCAATGTTTCCCATCATCCACTCGCTGTTCTGTATTGATAGGGTCATAGAGCATTAGAGAATTTTCCATTTGTATCTTCAGTTTGCGTTTCGAGCGAAATTATGAAACTGCGGTTAGAAAACATGGCCAAGATAGAAAAATGTCCTTGCAATGGTTTTGTCCTTATTTTCCAACCAAAACGAGAATCAAACTTAACAAGTGGCAATCCCCATATTGTACTTTGAACGACGTAGCGGATGTACTTGAAAATGGAAGTTTGAAGAAGGAAAAGGGTTCTGACGGGCTCACTTCAGAAACCAAAGAGACACTTGTACCTCTAAGCTTTTTGTTCTTTGTACATTAATGAGTTAAACTATTCTACTTATAACGTATATTTCCTCTTTTCTGTCGCAAGGTGATGCTTTGATCATTAAATACTTAAATACCATAACTTAAATACACATTTGCATGTCTAAGTCACACGTCACATCCTCAAATCTCACTCTAAAGTGGACCTTTTCAAAGCAATTTAAGGCACGCGTTGGTTTGCGATGGAATCTCTTAACGGAGATCACCAACTTTCCAAGATATATTTTCTCTCCTTGATATATGGGGAGGTTCAAACGTCAATTTCTTCGGTTCTGACCATTCAAGAGGGACTACGTAATGTTCAAATTTACTTTTCAGGCTCTGATTTCGTCAAATTATTAATCTTTGGTTCCGTGTTCCGGTTGGTGGTGAGCAAGTTGAGGTTATTGTTTAGTGTTTTTAAAGTCCTCATCCGTCGGTCCATGAACGTGCTTCACACTATAGTCCTACGCTCCTACCCAAAACCCAATCAAGCCCTGGTGATACCTAATTTAGATCTTGCGTTCGTCTAACACTCCTTTTTTTTTTTGGGTAAAGTGAGAAGGTCTAACACTCCTTTTAGTTTCAAGAGAAGTGATTAATTTGCTGTCGACTATCTTCATACTTTATTTTACCATTCTGGGCTTCCTCACCCTCTACATCTACTAGAAATTGATAGATAAATTGAATTCTTATACTCCATATATCCATATCAATGGTTAAATTCAATCTATAGGTCCATGCTAAATCATGTTAGATTGAACGATTTCGATGATGTCGATAAATTATAGACCTTGAAACAACATAAACAGAATCAGAATTGGAAAAAGAAGAAAGAAAAAGAATCGCTCCAAGTCCGGGGTGTCGAAAAAGATATGTTTAAAACAATCGCCTAAAATGTCAACCTGCTCGGCTAAGACCATCGAATCCGCCGCAAAAGGTGGTGAGAGAGGCTTGCCTGCAGACAAAACAACATAGACGGAGACTAAACGACAAAAATCACATGCGAGTCTCATTATTAACTGGAACTTTTGCAAGTTGCAGTGATTTGTAAATCCGAAACTTATTTGTTTTTCCAGTATGATAAATCCCGGGGAGTCACATGGACTACAAAGTCGTCGCGCGTGAACATTTGCTGTGTACTGCTTAATTTGCTGGGGTTTGCTAGGGACCGATCGTGATACAGATCCATTGATGTCGGACTTCATTGACGATCATGGCCATCTAACACAAGTAATCGTTAGCTTACTTAGTGGCCTCGATAAGGATTCGTGAATTTCGAAGCTCATCGTTCTCAAAGTTCGCAAGTTTTGCCTCGATGAAACAGAAAAAAGTCGGTCTAGTATGTATCCGTAACATCACCTGGTAGCAATGACCATATGAATCATTCATGCTGATGCTCTCGTGTTACTATAAGGAGGCATGTTAATGAGGATAGGATCCTATAAATTTTGGAGAGTAATTTCCCATGCATGCATGCCCTCTATGAACACTCTTAAGTATATGTCTATGACTAATTCAATATCTTATGATTGTGATATCTTCTATACACATGTATAGTGAGTGCATTATCATCCAGCTCGGATACAATTGAGTCGATGGCGACAATGATGATGGCCATGCTCGCTGGGTCGGCAATCTTCAGTCTCTCGCTGGTTTGGGGCTCTGTCATTGCTTTTGGCAGTCGTGATTTTTCCAGCTCTTCATCATCTTCGACATCGGCCAATCAATCCACCAAAAAGTCGATTAGCCTAACAGGTTCTCTTATTTGATGTCATCTGTCCTTGTAATACATTTGAAGATCAGAGTTCTTCTTGCGTGCAAGTTAAATCCCATGACAACAGAGCCATGTGCTAAGTATAATTAGCTAGCAAGTATACAATATATCAATCCCAGACTTTAAATCCCCACATGAAAACAAATTTGCGTGTGTTTTCTTTTGATACATGTGATATGAACACTTTACATTAGTGATAATTTGATGTTTTACCTTTTTTAATTCATACTGATTTTGTAGGCTCGGGTGTTGAAACCGACACAGAGACAAAGCACATAGCCAGAATCATGTTTGTTTCCATGATTCCATTTCTCATTCTTCAATTGGCAAAAATCATTAATTCCACTACCGGGACACGAATAGTGGTCTTGATCAGTCTCATAATTACGCTCATCTTCCTCATCACTTACTGCATTTATCAGGTAAATTGAAAATTCTGTGCTCTATTTAGATTCCTAGCTAGTCATTTCATGGCTAAATCTTGGTATATATCTCTAGAATATGGTTTAATGTAATTAAGTTTATGCTGAAAAAAGACATCTTGATGCAGGTATTTCAGCCATGGATTCAAACGAAGAGGCTTGAATATATCGTGCGATTATATGCAGGAGAGAGCATACTACAGAGTCTTCTTACCATCGATGGCAAGCCGAGTGAAATTCACATCAAAGAGTAATTCATCTTCGTTTTCTTCTCTTTTATAGTGCAAACATTGAAATTGCTGGAATTTCACTTGCTATTTCATCAACTTCTCTCGAAAAAAACGCTCAAATATGTACTTTGCAGCCTCTTTCAAAAGATCGACCGGAACAACAACTCGCAGGTATCGAAAACCGAACTGTATGCATTCATGCTGGGAATACAGATCGAAGAGGCCGGTTTGAGCACGGATGATTTCACTGACGCCATGATGAAGCAGTTCGACATATCCCTTGATGCAGCAATAAGCGAATCTGAGTTCGTGCAAGGGATTTCCAAATGGTTGGATGAGGACACGATTTGTACAACTATCGGTCTTGCTCAAGGCCAGTCATTATCATCGGCATCTTCGAAAACGACAAGTAACAAATCGCAGGTACGGCACAAATTTAATTTTCAGAAACTCTAGTTGCTTCCGAGGTGTAATTATAAAACGAAGGTCTTTCTAGTGTTGCCCAACAGAACTAGTTTTGTGCCTGGATAACATTACTGGCCATTCTATTTGTAACTGGACATTTCCATGATTCACATGAATTTGCAGGGGACATCAGATGAGCAAGCGAGCTTGCTATCTCAAGACAGCACGAGCAAACCCACAAGCAAATTAGCTGTCTGGTGGAACTACACAAAAGCCGGTTTCTTGATAATCCTAGGAACCGGCGTGATGATGCTGATCGGACAACCCCTCATGGAAAGCATCGAAGAATTCGCAACCGCCGCGGATATCCCCTCGTTCTTCGTCTCCTACATACTGATCCCCTTGGCCATGAGCTACAGGCAAATTTTCGGAGCAATTAGTTCTGCGAAAAAGAAGACGCAGAAGGACATTTCCGGGGCATTCACAGAGGTACATGAATACTTCCCCTTCTTCCTCGATATTCTATCTTTCGAGTCGGTCATGGGCGTGCGCAATTGAGTCTCTGAACCTATTTATCTTATGAATTCCTGGTTGCCTTTTCGAAGTGATTCTAATTTAGCCAAATGATTCCGTTACCATAAATAAAATAAAAAGATTTTTCCCACCCCGGTAGAAATCTCAAAAGTGGGTAAACGCCAAAAAGCTGTTGGTAAAACAAAAAATTATCACTCACCCGATTTTCTTCGTAACTTATTGGTAATTCCGGTACTTTTATGAAATTATCAACTCATTTTGAAGATTTGCAAATTACCAACTTTATTCTTTATCTCTGACCCACTTTTATAATTACCAACGCCTTAAATTAACGAACCCATATAGGAATTGACTAATCTTCATTTGAGTGACATATAGACATTTCTCCGATTTAATTACCGGCTAATTTTGGGTTACCACGTATCATTTGAGTTACTTACAAACGTTTATTTAGATTTTTTTCAAATTTGTCAATTTTTGTTATCATTTACCAACTTCTATTTTTCTTCACACTCATTAAGTTCGTCCACTTTTATTTGAATATACCAACATTTATTTGTGTGATTTACAATTTTTCTCTTATTAGATTACTGGCAAATTAGTGTTGGTGTTCCAATCGAGTTTGGGTTGCTTAAAACTGTTTATGTTTTTTCTTTAAAAAGAAGTTTACCAACTTTTTATTACCAAGTTTTATTTGTCTTGCTTGCGGATCCGTTGAATTTACCAACTAACAAAATCAGCGGAGAAAATCTCTATCAGAAAAACCACCTTTGTTTTTTTTCAATTGAAGAATCTTGGAGCCAGACCCCAGTAAATTTTCCCAATCCATATGTACCTATTTTCAGCTTTCTTCTTGTCTCTTTTTAAAGGAAAACCGAGGAGTAGATGAATTTTGCATAATATAAGTAGCATGCCTATCAAAAAGTGCAATTGAATCCTAAAACTTTCAAAAAATGCAATCAAATCTTAAAACTTGTCAAATTGATTCAATCAAACCCTTCTGTTGATTGCACTTTTCGGACTTCCAATGCACTTATCCCTTTAATCTTTTCTCGACATTTTCTCTATCAGTCTTCACATGAATGCGATGGTACCCTGTCCCTTTTTCTTGTCTCCTCATCAAAAAGTACTTTCGCATTGCAGGTTTACAATGGGGTGTTCATGAACAACGTGATGGGACTAGCCATGTTCTTGGCCCTCGTATACATCAAGGACATAACGTGGGACGTCTCGGCCGAAGTCCTGGTCGTGCTTCTGATCTGCACTTTCATGGGGGTCATCACAAGCGCCTGCACCAAGTTTCAGTTCTGGACGTGTATTCTCGCATATGCTCTCTACCCACTGTCCCTTCTGTTTCTTTACATTCTCACCAGTGTTTTAGGCTGGTCTTAGGTCTATTTTCGCCGCGTCGTGAAACAATATATACATATAGCAAGAATAATTTCTCTGTCGCGCAAATGTAATCCAATTTATGTACGAGGGTGGAGATGATGAGGTCTATTAAGTATCGGCTCCTTAAACTTTGTCGGAAATTTTCCAAGGCAGTGAGTTTCTAGGAAAATGATTTGAGTTTCTTGTATTCGATTGTCCTTTGCGAGGATGGAAGTCGTTTTCTTATACTTATTTAAGAAAAACTTGCTAGAAGATGAGCGCCATGTACCCGTGATTTTGCTTGCTGAGGTGCTCCAGCGCTGCCAGGATATGGTACTTTTAATGTGGTATGGCACTAGTGTTTCTAGTCGAAGCTTGTGCTGATGACGTGACTTAGCTATGCATGAGGGAGACCGTAAGGTCGGACTTGTTTGTTTCACGGAAAAATATAATATAGTGGAAAACATTATCAAAAGCAACGATTTTCAAGGAAAGTTATCATATTTTCTTGGGTTTAGACGTACTTTGCAAAGATAGAAGTTATTTTATGATACTTGTCATGGGAAAATTATCAAAAAAAAGTCATAAACCTTATTATACGGTAGCCAATTCAGTCTTAAACCTTACAATTGTGTCAATTTAGTCTTCAACCTTTTGAAGACATGCCAATTTAGTCATAAATCTTTCAATTGTGCTGATTTAATCCTAAGTCTTTTTGATAATTCACCAATTTAGTCCTTCCTACAAAAATTGGCCAAAAATTGCTAATGTGGTGGTGAAGTTAGCGTCGGGTGTTCTACAATGTATAGCCGACGCTAACGTAGACAATTTTTACATTTTTTAAAATTTTTATGAATTTTCTTCTTTTTTTTTCTTTTCTTTTCTTTTTTCTTTTTCCTTTTTCCCTTTGCTAGCCATTGTCGGGCCTCATTGATGGGCGGCAAAGGTGAGGACCACCTGCACTTGGGCTAGTGAGGGCTGCCTTCGACCAATCCGACAAGGGTTGCCCTAACCTAGGCTATCGAGGGTAGCCCTCCCTAGATCCAACAAGGGCAACCCTCGCCCTTGCCCAATTTGGCATAGGGCCCCCCTCGCCAAGCCAGCGAGCACAGCCCTTGCAAGCCTAGGCCCGGGCATCCCTCACCTGAGGCTAGCTAAGGGAATAAGGGAAAAAGAAAAAAGAAAAGAAGAGAAGGAAAAACCTTTAAAAATTGCAAAAATTGTCCACTTCAGCGCCGGTCATGCCACGTAGGATGGCCGGTGCTAACTAGACCTTCACATCAGCGATTTTTGGTCAAATTTGGCAAATCGTTAAAATATTTATGACTAAATTGACACAATTATATAGGTTTATGACTGAATTGGCCACCGTATAATAGGTTAAAACGTTTTGGGCAATTTTCTTTATTTGTCACAGAAAAAATATGAAAATATTTTCAAGAAAATTACTGAGTAGAGACTTGGGGACCCAAAACGGGTCCGAGTTCAGGCATTGGGGACTCCTCGTCTAGGCGGCAGAGTTCCTAAAGACTGAGCCGTGGAGGTCCCGAGTCCCTCAATTGGACACATAGGTCCAGGCACTTGGGACGGACTTGCGGTAGTGGAGCTCAAGTTGTATTCTCTAAATTGATTTCTAATTTCGACAGGGAAAGTTAGTATTTCCAAATATTTTCTGTAGAAATCTATAAAAAAATTTGTTAATTCATTTTCTGAAAAAATTCAAACGTCAAAAAATAAAGAAAATATTTTCCAACAGTTAATTTTCTACTATATATATAGAGCCTAAAATACATTCGTTTGCCAATCCAAGCTCTCAGTGTGGAGGCAATCATTGCATAAACCATACATAGGTAGAAGTACCACATGGCCTAACTGACATGCTGTAAATAATCATATCGATCAAATATACTAGTTTCCTCGCGATTTTTTGAACATGAGATGGCAATAAATACGTTAACAAATACACAATTACGATAATGCAGTGATTCTGTATGCCGAGTTAGCATGTCATATGATATTTTTTCCCTCTCTCACGAATCTCTAAATACATTAACATTGGTAGGTCAGACAAAAAATTAACCACACATGAGGAAAGTAGCATTGAAGTGCCACTCTCACCTAATATCCACTCCCACTTTCTACTTCAATTTCGAAGATTTTTTTTTTCTTTAGTTTCATATGCAATTTTTCATCATTTTATGCATTTGTTTTAAAGCACTATAAGTTTATAGGGATAATGCCACGAAAAACCCAAAACTGGAACACTCATAAGAAATTTACCCAAAATTAATTTTTAGGTTAATACCATGAAAAACCCTAAACTGGTACACATGTGACACATTTACCCAAAACTATTTTTTGACCATAAAAAATCTCAAACTGGTACACCTGTGACAATTTTACCCCGAACATACCACAAAAAACTCCAAACTGGTACACTGTGACAATTTTACCATGAACTAATTTTTAATATTATTTATTTTTTATTCTTTTCTTTTCCTTTTTTTTTTCATTTTCAAACTTTGGCCGGTTGCTGGTCTGGCTACCGGCCAGAGACGGAAGTCAGTGAGGGTTGCCCTCACCCGACACAGGCAAGGGTCGCCCTCGCTGGATCCAGCGAGGGCGACCCTCGCCTGCGTCGGGCAAGGGCCGCCCGACGCCGGCGAGGACGGCCCTCGTCCAACGTAGGACCGGCCAAAGTTTGAAAATGAAAAAAAGAAAAGAAAAGAAAAGAATAAAAAATAAAAAAATTCGAAAAAAATAAAAATAATAATATTAAAATTTTGATTCAGGGTAAAATTATCACATATGTACCAGTTTGGGATTTTTTGTGGTAAGTTCAGAGTAAAATTATCACAGGTGTATCGGTTTGGATTTTTGATGGTCAAAAAAATAGTTCAGGGTAAAATTATCACAGATGTACCAGTTTGGAGTTTTTTATGGTAAAAAAAATAGTTTTGGGTAAATGTGTCACAAGTGTACCAGTTTAGGGTTTTTCGTGATATTAACCCTTAATTTTTTGACAACAAAAAATCCCAAACTGGTACATCTGTGATAAATTTACCTTCCGTTAAATTCCGTTAAATTTTACCATCAAATTTCCAAGTTGAACGACAAGTGATTTTTCACAGTATTAATTCAATTTAACATAAATTAATAAAGGATAAATTTGTCACAAGTGTACCAATTTGGGGTTTTTAATGGTCAAAAAATTAATTTGAAATAAATTTATCACAGGTATATCAATTTGAGGTTTTTAGTGGTCAAAAAATTAATTTAAAATAAATTTATTATAGATGTACTAGTTTGGGATTTTTAGTGATCAAAAAATTAATTTGGAGTAAATTTATCACAAGTGTACCTGTTTGGAGTTTTTTGTGATATTAACCCAAGTTTATATGCACTTAACATTCGTTAACACAACAAGATATCATTGCCATGCCGAGTACAAGAATACAACTTGATCTCGACACAAAACTAGCATAGTGGATACATGTTAATTATATATGTGGAAAGTATACACATACATACTTAATTTAACTTTCATCTAATGTACATTTATTGGTATTTTCTTGTAGTGAAATTAACATAATGAATTCCATGGTAATCGTATTGTGCCAAAAAATCGTGTCTGCTGATCCTGTGTTAATTTTTATTTATCATGAGGTCCGTATGTTTTCAAACTTATAACGTAAGAAGGTGGAAATTTTTTTCATGAAAATTAGTTTATTAACAACATCCCTTATGTAGCGGATTTGAAGTTTTCTGGATAGAAGACGAGGAATATGGGCAGATTGTAGCGGATTCTTGGAATTCTTTTCGAGGAGAGAGAGTAGAATTATCAGTAAGATTGAAGAAGGTGGTTGAAAAGCTAGCTGAATGGAGTAAGTGGCGGCTTACAAATGCAGAAAAAGAAATTTCTGGGCTGAAAAGAGAAATATAGGAAACACAAATAGCCCAAACTTACACCTTGACAAAGACAATGAATTTGCTAAAAATGGAGGGAGAAAGACTCTGGAGACAGGAAGAAGCACATTGAGGAATGCGATTCATGATTAATTGGCTCAAATGGGAGGACAAAAATGCAAAGTATTTCCATGCTACTACCGTGCAAAGGAGGCAAATAAATAGATTAGTGATGCTGAAAAATAAGCACAATGAATGGAGCCGTAACCCCACCCAACTGAAGGACACGACAGTCGCTTACTTTAAAGAGCTCTACACCTCAACGCCAAGACACTTCCAACCAATAATTGATCAGATTCCATGTGTTAAATGACGAGATTAACCAGGCTTCGATTCGGAAATTTACTTTAGAAGAGGTTACCGGAGCAACCTTCCAGTTGGGTGCTTTGAAAGCCCCATGGCCAGATAGTTTGAGTGGAAAATTTTACCAACATCACTGGAAGGACATTCAAGAAGAAGTATACAGGGAAGTTAATGTCATTCTTCAATTCAGGGAATCTCAATCCTGATTTGAACAGAGCCTTCAACACCCTCACTCCTATAGTTCCTAACCTAGAGAAGTTGGAACAATTTCGGCCAATCAGTCTTTGCAACTTTGCCTATAAAGTTATTTCCAGAGTCATGCAAATAGATTAAAAAAGTGGCTCCTGGATTTAATAGCAATGGAGCAAAGTGGATTTGTCAGTGGGCGACAAATGAAGCACAATATCTTCATAGTGCAGGAGGTGCTTCATCAGTTACGCATCTGAAAAAGAAAAAGAAATCTCATGCAGTGCTTAAGTTAGACATGAAGAGAGCGTACAATCAGGTAGAATGAGATTTTCTCGATGCGAGTATGCTTAGAATGGGGTTTTGCGATACTTGGGTCTCCTGGAATATGGAAATGTGTCTCCACGGTATCTTTCGGTATCAAAGTAACTAGGAATCTCTGCCCTTCTTTCAGCCCACTCGTGGTATTAGACAAGGTGAGCCCCTCTCTCTCTATCTCTTTATTGTTGTGACTAATGTGTTATCTGTGTTGCCGAAGAGAGAAGTGGCGAATGGAAGCGTTAAGGGAATTAAATTGAACCCATTATGCCCATCTTTATCTCACCTACTTTTTGCGGATGACTTAATACTCTTCCCGGAAGGAAAGCTCGTAGAATGTCAGAATGTGGCCGCAGTCCTCAACCAATATTGTTTCGTGTCAGGACAAGCCATAAACTTGAATAAATCAGGAATGTTTTTCAGCAAAAACTGCCCAAGTGACTTAAGGAGAAATATGACGTACAAAATGAGAGTACCGGAGCTAGAGAGGACATGAAAGCATTTTGGAATACCATCTGATTGGGATAGTTCAAAAAACCAAATGTTCGCTCGGATCATCGCAAGAGTAAACATGACACTGGAGGGTTGGAAAGAGAACTTTTTGTCCAAGGCAAGGAAAGAAATTCTCCTCAAAACTATGGTGCAAGCTCTACCGCAATATGCAATGTCCATCTTTAAAATTCCTCTATCCATTTGCCGTGCCATCGAAACGAAAACTGCTGCATTTTGGTGGAAAAGCAATGAAAACAGGCAGGTCTGCACTAGAGAAACTGGGACACTCCTAAAGCAAGAAAGGATGAGGGTGGATTAGGATTTAGAGACCTAATTAAATTCAATGAGGCTATGTTGGGTCGGCAAGTATGGAGCCTAATTCAGAATCCACATTCTCTTTGGAGTCGGGTCTCTAAAGGATTATACTATCCTCATACGAATGTATTACACGCAGAAAAAGGCTACCAACCATCATGGGGGTGGCAAAGTCTGCTCATGGGCCAAAATGCTATAAACCAATAGATCCAATAGGTGGTTCGAAATGGAGAGAAAATCAGCATAATAGAAGATCAGTGGTTAGCGAGAGATTTGATTGGATGCCTTACGAATGGAGAGGATCCATCTTGGGTATCCGAGTTAATAATCAAAGAGGAAGCGAGATGGAACAAAAACAATGTGAGAGAGGCGTTCGACTGCGAAATATCCCAGGAGATTCTGGTCATCCCCTTAGACTCTCAGCTCCCAGAAGATAAACTGATATGGAAGCCGACCAAAACAGGAATATTCACAGTTAAGAGTGCTTACAACAACCTTAGGAAACAGGGAGAAACCCATAAACATAATCGAAAATCATCTTCTTTCCAAACTCCCAGAGAATTGTGGAATAGAATTTGGAAGGCAAACTTACAACCCAAAATCATGTTTTTTTTTTCTTTGGCATCTTTGCCAAAATGCTCTAGCAACCAAGGAGAACTTATTTCGGAGACGAATTATACCTGAGGCTACTTGCACGATCTGCCATTAGCACCCGGAGTCCATTGAACATCACTTCCTCTTGTGTCCTTGGACTAAGCAAATCTGGAACGATCCTGCAGTAATTAAACATAAGAAGTGACAATTATGGAGTGACCCGAGCAGAGGAATGGCTAGTTAACTTTCAACATACCTCGGTCTCTTTTGAGTTGGCTGCCCTGTTACTATGGCAGATGTGGAAATCCCGCAACGACCTGGTGTATAGAGCTCAGAATAAATCCCTAGCATGTAATCACCTCAGCAGTGGCCGTGGAGAAAAATTTTAGCAGATGGTCAGAAAAAAAAATAAAGGGAAATTCGCAAATGCAAACAGAGATACCTCCGATGTCAATTGCTTGCTTTGGTACCGAATATGACTACTCATGTGGTGGTGGCACTATTTATTACGCATTCATTTAGTTCTCTAATCTTTTTTTTTTCATTCTAAATTCAACAGTGAGATTTATGAATGTGCTTATTACTTTGATCTTACGCCAACCGCATGCAAGTATTAATGATAGTTCGCTATATATCGATTTGCATTTTACCTCTTTATGGAGCCGAAGAGACATTGTTTATAGTTTGATAATGAAATTGCTACTTCAAGTTTGACCATTTTCGTACTCTATTGTTACCATTCTTATCTTCCAATGAGTGATAAACTCCTTTTTATATATCTAGAAAAAGTTATCTTGTCCTTTTTTATACATAAAATTTGCTTCTCAAATTCTCACTGTTTTTCCTCACCGAATAACATCACTGTCTATATTTGCTAAATATAACATCAATTATAACTAACGTTATATCATGGTTTTTTTTTCTCTGGTTGACCATCCGTGCCAAATGAAATGGGCAAATATCCTTGCATTGTTACCATATGAGAGTGATGGCACAGTTATGCTACAACATATTTATATTTGGATATAAGGAAAATGATACTAATAGTCGCTAAACTTGAGTCCAATGTATAATGTCATATTTAGATCTTTTAGTTCGTTTAATTTGGTCATTAAACTATCCTTAAATGATTGATCTGATTCGTAAACTTTCAATTTGTTCAATCTAATTCCTCAACTTCTCATAACAAGTCAAATAAGCTCTCGGTACTAGTCATAAGTTTTGATAATTGGCACTATTGCCGGGATTTTAGAATAATCTTTTCATTCCCCCCTATTTCCAACTGTCAACAAAAAAAAATTATGCTATCTTTTTATCTTTTTGGATTTATAAGTATTACAATAACTTCCGACCAAAAAAAATATTACAATAATTCCAGCTAAGTATGTTTTATACCATCCGTACACTTTACGTGACACTTGATCCAACGAGCTTCCGTTGATGGACATTTTACGCAACCTCAGCACATAATAAAATCTCTCCAACTATATGACTATGCTGTGCTCCTTGGAACTCGATAGCTTCCACTGATCGCCAACGAAGAAGATGAATATTAAAACAACGAAAAATATAAAATCGAGGGAAAAAAAATGAGAAATCTCTTTCGAACTACAGATCACCAGGGTATCAAAAAAGAATTATAAAAAAAAAAGCTTAAACATCAAAACGCTAAGATTTATGAAAAGCTCATTAATTGTTCCACTATGATTTATGACGTCACGAGGGATCTTAAAGTCGTGGCATGTGAAAAATTGTTGTGTGCTTCTCAGATTGCTTGAGCTAGCTCGGAACTAATTGCAATGCAGTTTGTTAATTGGCGGATTGTATAGAGTATTATCTAATGTGGCCTGTTTTTATATTTTATTATAGGTCATATAGTTTGAGTCTATATCTTTTCTAACTTGTCTAAAATATTCATCAATCATGCACCCAGTTTAACAAAAATGATCCGCAAATTTGAGATGACTCTACTTATGTACATTCATCACGACATTTATATGAGATTTTAATGTTCGACTAGAATTATATCAAATGGCCGATGTAAACTTATTTCTCCTCAATTTTTAGCGTACCGAATATCTTCCTATGTTAGCAAACTCCTAACCTAGCTTTGCAATTTTACCTTCGTCTATGTCTTATTGATCTTGTATCATCTCAATTCCTTTGTAGCTAGCGCAATGGCAGCGAGCTCGGGCATGACCAAGTCGATGGCGGCGATGGCCATGGCCATGCTCGCAGGATCGGCAATCTTCAATCTATCACTAGTTTGGGGAGTTCCATTGTTGCTTTTGGCAGTTGTGATTTTTCGAGCTCTTCGCCTTCTTCGTCCAATCGGCGACCCACCAGAAAGTCATTCCGTCTAACAATTAAGTTCTCTTCTTCAATCTCGTCTCTCCTTCTAACATATACCTTGAACTTTTCGTAATATATGCAATTCGCGACAATTTCAGTTTTTATAGGCCGTACGAGGTTCATATTCGTGATAGTTTGGATTTGTTGCTCCTCTGGATTTGTAGGTTCAGGTGTCGAAACCGACCCATAAACTAAATACATTGCCAGAATCATGTTTGTTTCCATGATTTCATTTCTCATTCTACAATCCGTGAAGAACGTTTATTTTACTATGGGGAAACGGGGAAAGTGCAAAAAAAAGTCTTAAACCTTTGGCATCGGTGCCAATTCAGTCCTAAACCTTTTTTTATGCCAATTCAATCCTAAACCTTTTGCATTGGTGCCAATTTAATCCTAAACATTTGTATTAGTGCCAATTCAGTTCTAAACCTTTTGTATTAGTATCAATTCAGTCATAAACCTTTTTGTCTTTCTGCCAATTCAATCCTTTCGGTCAATTTCAGTTGGATTTTACTAACGTTAATGCCAGCTGGTCACCAGCACTGACGTGAACAACTTTTAATAATATTTTAAAAGTTTTCTGAATTTTTTTGAATTTTTTATTCTTTTCTCTTTTTTTTTTCCTCCCTCCTCCCTCCAGTCGGTCGCTGGACTAGCGACCGACCAGAGGCCAGAGGCTGGCAAGGTCGGGCCTCGCCTAGCCATGGCGAGGCTCGCCTTCGCCGTCGTTGGCAATGGCGAGCCTTGCCAGTGGCCTACGAGGTCGCGCCAATGGCCTTTGGCCTCTAGCCGATTGACGGTTCGGCAACTGGCTAGAGGAAGGAAGGGGGGACAAAAAAAAAAGAACATAAATAAATAAAAATTCAAAAAAAAGTTAAAATATTATTAAAAGTTGTTCACATCAGTGCCGGTAATCGGCTGCCTACCGGCCGGGGTCTATGTCAGCAAAGTCCGGCCAAAATTGACCGGAATGACTAAATTGACACAAAGACAAAAAGGTTTAGAATTGAATTGACCTAAATACAAAAGGTTTTTGATTGAATTGACACCAAAAAAATGTTTTGGACTAAATTGGCACCAATATAAAAGGTTTAGGACTGAATTGGCAACAAAAAAAGATTTAGGACTAAATTAGCACAAATGCAAACGATTTAGGACTTTTTTGGCATTTTTCCGCAGGGAAATGAATAGTGGTTTTGGTCAATCTCGTAATTACGGTCATCTTCCTCGTCACGTATTGCACTTACCAGGTAAAGCGAAAAACTTTCGATGATCTACTAAGATTCCTAGCTAAATTAATCTTGATTTTTCATCATATGGGAACATATCTTTCGGCATTTTCACGAGAATTAGGTCATAGCTTTCAATTTCTTCGCATTGCAGGTTTACAATGGGGTGTTCATGAACAACGTAATGGGATTAGCCACGTTCTCGGTCGTCGTATACATCAAGGACATAACGTGGGACGTCTCGGCCGTAGTCCTGGTCGTGCTTCTGATCTGTACTTTGATAGGGGTCATCACAAGCTCCTGCACCAAGTTTCAGTTCTGGACGTGTGTTCTTGCGTATGCTCTCTGCCCGTTATCCCTTCCTGATTCTTTATATCCTCGCGAGTGTTTTAGGCTGGTCTTAGGTCCGCATTCCGCTGCGCCGTGAAGTGATATACAGCAAGAATGATTTCTGCCATATGCATATCTAGTTGGGTGTATATATACTGGAGAGAGATGGGAACATTGGTGAACAGCGGATTGATGTCAAGATGGCATTGCCTTTGTGATTTTGATTCGAATATGTACACTCGTTCATCCCGTTCGGATTGGATAACAAGATGATGTTTTAATCGAGGGAATTTTATGCAAAAGACACACAACTGGGGTATTGGTTTCGGAAATTGCATCGCTTGCCATCGTTGCCGCGGCTCTCCGGCGAACACCCGGTGGTCTCTCTCTATCTCTCTCTCTCCCCAAAGCAAGCTTTATATCCAATCTAGTGTCCGTGATGATAAATCCAAAGGCATTGATGTTGGTAGTGTTGTGACAAGGCTAGAGATTCGACATTAAATATATGGCGAGAGGGAGAGAATATGTGTGAGGGTTAATTTTAAAGGCAAACACCGATGAATATTTCATTGATTGATTGTTTCAAGCAATAAAAACGATCGTTTAAAAAAAATTCAATCTAAGTGGGGGCTATAGATAGATTTCGAGATAATTATGCGTGGAGGAGGAAGGGACCGTTTTTATGTAGATGACATGGGGATGATACTTGCCAGAAGAATTAATTGTACAAACCGTCTATGTTTACATACCTTTAATGGGCAGCATTGTGTGTTGAAGTTGTGCAATTTCGCCTTTGGTGGTAAAGGGCCAACTCTGGGTTAGAGTTGGTTCAACGGAACGAAGAGTACCACTTACACTACATGAAAAATACCCTAAGCCGACAACATTTTCACTACTAAAAAGCCAAACATATCCTAAGAAACAAAATCAAAGTTTCATCGCCTTAAGTTTTGAATTTACTGCGAAAAACATGAAATTTGTATCTCCTTAGGTGAGATTTGAGGTGACAAAATCATGGTTTTGTCACCTTAGGTTCAGGTCCAAGCGACGAAATTCAGAGTTTTTTTCGCTTTTGAGTAGGAAAACTTTCGAATCTACGGTGACAAAAACGAAATTTTATCACCTTAGGGTAGATCTAAAGAGACAGAATCATTTTTTCTTCGCCTTTGGATATGACCCAAGACAACAAAATTGGTACTTCTTCGCCTTTGGGTATGACCTGAGGCGATAAAAATTAGTGTTTCGTTGCCTTTTGGTAGTGGCCTAAGGCAACACACCAAAAGATCTGTCAGCTTTTGGTCGATCCAAAAGGGCGAAAGCTAGGATCCGTTCGCCTTTGATCGACCATAAAGCGACAAACCTAGAATGCAATCAAGTCCTTTTGATTGCAATATGCAAAATTGATTATGTGACAACCAGAAACTATCTTTGTGTCAATCTTAAGATTGCACTCGTTAGTAGATGTTCCACGATTGGACTGCACCTCTTTTTATGGAGTTTTTTGTGCTCAGTTGCATCGACACAAAGATTAAGAACTTGTCGACTTAATTACATCATTTGCTAACAAATCTAAGACGCAATTACATTTCCCAAGGAGATTAATAAAGTAGCAACGCATTTTTGCCCAACATTATATAATTTGGATATCAACGAAATGCAACTTGGAGATGAGACTACGCTGTGATGGGTAGAATAACCCACTCAAGGAGAGTCATGCACGTAGAGATGAGAGGCGTTGGTGAAATATTCCTTGCTATGCCTATTTTGATACATGGTGTTGGGATAATCTCATCGAAAGTTTCAAATTTTTTCTCAAGTTCACCGATCCCGAACTTTTTTCGGTCTAACCAATAGCCCAAACTTACACGGGTGATCCAAAAATACCTTTCGATAGCCTTCTTAAAAAATACAACACAACAATATTCGCGAACAATACCAAACGGATCTTATGCCGGCTAAAATCCAAGCCAAAGTAAACTTATTATCAACGATGTGGTGGTGATCCAATCCTACCATAATAATATCTAGTATTGAATTACGTAGTCACGGGTGTTAGAAATAATGATAATAATAATTTTGTGATTAAAATCAGAAATTAGTGAAATATAATGATAATAGAAATATTGCTCTGAAATAGACCTAATTATGAAAGCAGGATTGGAATCCTGCCTAAATGGCCAGGTCTTGCACCGTCACTTACCTAAATTTGGCTAAAAACGTGCTGGCCATATCTCTAGGCTGTTGATGCATAATAATGAGCACAATGACAAGTATTAACATTTTTCTAGGATTAAAATCATTTCAATAATTATTGCTATTATCCAATGTTTTTGATTAATGGGAGCTTGGTAGTTGGACCGACCCCCAACTTCTTTTTATTTTCCTTTTTCGTCTTCGCCAGAACAGTCCAACCTACATAATTTCCATCCTAGCAAATCATCAAATCGACGTCAAAAGCTAAGTACAATCATTCATCAATTGGCGCGTCATTCGGAAATCAGCAATAGGAGTGGATCTGAAAAAAAATAAAAAGAAATGGAAAAAAGTGGGACAATAAGAACCGTTAGTTATATTAAATATATTTAACAAGGAAAGTGTCAAGCAGCGTGGTCCCGTAGCTCAGTCGGTTAGAGCGTTGGTCTTATGAGCCGAAGGTCGCGGGTTCGAGCCCCGCCGGGACCAACTTTCTATCTTTTACCTCGCTTTGAATTCTCATTGTATGTTTTTTTTCCTCTAAGCTCCTTTGCAAGGAGAAAATCCATTTATTTTTTTTTTGTTACAAAAGTGAAGATAGACTACTCTTTCAAGTTTGTTCAATGTGGTCCTGGTACTAATTAGTTTATGAACTATATGAAAATATTTAATATTGTCCATGAACTTAAATTATTGGAATAAATGAAATGTTCATGGACTACATTGCAAATCGGTTTAAAGTTCATGGATCACAATGAACAAATTAAAAGTCCACTAACTACATCGCACATTAAACTAAATTTCAAAGATCATTTGTGTCGTTATCCCTTAGCGAACTCTTGTCGAGCCTTGCTAGTGAGTTACGACTCTTTTGGCGTTGCTCGCGACACGAAAGCTAAAAATAAACGATAGTTTCTCACCAATCTAACTTCGAAACGCCAGGAACGAAATCTATTCTGACATCAACCCTTTTTCTTGATTAGGCCCCTAACAGTCTATACTCGGAAAAAATATCTGCCAGAGCAGGCGGTCCAAGTTTAAAGAATTCGTGCGAAAGTTTCATTTTTTTTCCTTTTAAATGTTCACCAACCCACTCACCATCACCATGCTAATCATTTTCAGCTCCTGCTAGTGGCATAGTCTGAGAGCTTCGAAAAAGAAATCTGAAATTTCTCACACCAAATTAGAAAGGCGGGCCATCGCTGTCAAGCCCCATTGGTTTGTTCTGCTGTCGCTATACTCATCCCGACCCCTCTGATTTTTTTTTGCTTGACTTTGTCACCGCAACCACACTCTCTCGTACCAAACTGCAGACCCTTTTCGAGTGAGTTGTATTTCGTTGGTTGAGACTTTGATTGAGCCTAAGTATGGTGGACCATGGAGGAGAGAGAGAGAGAGAGAGAGAGAGAGAGAGAGAGAGAGAGAGAGCTCCATTCAAGGAAGAGATAGATATGTACAAACGTTTTCATCGACCCCATTTGATCAAATGAATCGTCTTTAAAGAAAGGAGAGAAATTCTCGGTAGAACTGGAGGTGGACCTTTGCGAACCGGCATTCCACAGTCCACACCCACCTTTTATTCTCTCTCTTCTTCGCTGTGACTACCCTTTTCTTCGAGGTTGCTTGAGCTTTACTACTAATGCTACCCCCACCCGCAATTCTTTAGGCTGGACCATTGAGTACCCATTTGTGTGAAAGGAAGAAGGAAAAAGGTGGTCATTGGACTGGACCTCATTGCTGCTGCTCCTGTGGGTATGTCATCATTGTTCATGGAAGCTGTGCCCTTTTGCTTTTTGTTTTGTTTCATTCTGTTTTTCCCCTGAATATCTGACGTGGGGTAGGCGTTTCTTGATTTTGGGGGGAGATTGGGATCTGGGCTTGGGGCAGTGAATGATTTGCGAAGCAAATGCTCAGTTCCTTCATCTGGGAATCTAATTATAGTTTCTGCAATTTTGCTCGAGTGATGGAGCGTTCTACTTCGTTTTGATGTTTTATATGTGGTCGGCGCTTGGTGAAATGAAATGATAATGCCGGCATTGTGAAGTGCTGTTCTCTTAGAATTGGATCGACATGGTTTGAGATTAGCGGTCTAGCAGAGTGGTTGATTGAGAGGTGGTTAAATGTTCCTAATTGAGATACAATGACATAATGTGCTGGCTTTCTTAATGAAAAACCACTAGTTATGTATGATTAAAATTGCAGGAATAGGATCTTGGATTGTTATATGATGCTACTGAGATCAATTGTGATGATATCATGATGTTTATGACTGTTCATTTTTGAATTGATGAAAAAAAATCAGAGATTTGTGTATATTGCGTTGTGGTTCTTAATTGTGCGATCTTCCAAGGGGTGTTTCGTGCCAGCAGTCATGTCATGGATCTTTCGTGAAACAGGGTACTTCTCTTCATCCGGGTAAAGGCATTTAACTTATAGATATGGGTTCTGGAGACTGGTTCAAGTCTATAATCAACCTGAAGAAAGTGAAGAATGATGGTTCAAGGCGATCGAAGGTACAAAACAGTCCAGATTCGTTTTTTGCTTTTTTTTTTTAATTCCTGTCGCATTTGTATTAAGCGATGGAATCAATCATTTTCACTTCCACCATAGTTGAGTTGGGCATGGTGAGAATGTTTCAAGTTTGTGTAAAAATCTTTCAGCTCGAAATTCTGCCTGTAAAGATTGCATGTTCTCCATTATTAGCTAATCATGAAACATCTCTGTTGAAGTTGTTTTTCCTGAAACTGCGAAAATTTTGCGTGAAGTTTCTAATGACGTAGAAGGATCTATATGCATATGAAAACTATTCATGATTGTGCTCTATCTCATGGACAGTTTTTAGTCACCTGGTAGTGCTATTTACAGTGACCACTTGAACACGTTGGTCATTTGATGAAATAATCTGCTTTCTGAAAATGTTCTGCCTTTTCTCCTGCTTGTTATTAAATTTTTATACTTTGGAAGCATATTGTTCTTCCTTGTAAAAAATCGTTTGTGTAGTCTCTCATTAGACTTGCTGTGATGAGAAACTTGCCATGATTGGTGCCAGCTTCCAGAAGTAAGTAATGGCTAGTTGCTTGATATGTGTTTGGTTATGTTAATGAGATTCTGTTGTGTCCTGTGCTTCTCAGGTTACCATCTGAAAAGGCTTCTAATATGAACTATTCAATGGACATAGAGTAAAACATTATAATAAATTTCTACTTTAGCACTTACCAAGATCATGAAGTCTTGAGTGAATTTTTCTTTCAATTGACTATATTAAACCATTGGAAAATTATAATTGGAGTAAAAGTTTTTAAAGAACTGTCTACTTCTGTTACTTATGGAGCAAAAATGTGCTCGTGGAATAGTAGGGTTAAAGTTGGTTGCGCCTTTCATACTTTTGATGTTGCGTTGCTGCTTGATGTGATACTTCAAGCCCGGAAAACAGGCATCTTCATCTCCTGGGAAGTCAAATTCCTTCAAGTGGAAGAGCCACTCAAATAAAGAGTCTACAACTTTGGAAAATGGTGCTGCTGCTGGAAAAAGTTCTCTTGGCATGGCCCTTGAGGATAGAGCTGCGCTACGAATTCAAACAGCATTCCGGGCATACATGGTACGACATCCACAAAATGCTTCATTCGATTATAATTCTGCCTTTAGGTTCATCCTGTTGATTGGTCATGTTTTAAAACTTTCCATGGCTACATAGCTACTAGCTAGATACAGCATCTTGTTGTGAATATGTCTTGCATTAGTGTCAGTGTGTCCTATGGATATCTATTCACTTTCAGCTGACAATTTTGCTGTTCAATTCTGCTATTAGTGAATCATTATGGACATAACTTATTTGGTACCTAAGACGTAAATTTCCACAGTATATCTGGCCCTCAGTGATTGTCTTGCTTAACTCTTTGGAAGATGCGTTTAAATCATTTATTTGACAGAATTGTTTTCGTGCTGCTCTAGGCACGGAAAATGTTACGACGTTTGAAAGGGATAGTAAGATTGCAGATCCTGACACAAAACTTTTCGGTCAAAAAGCAAGCAACGACAACATTGGGGTATCTTCATTCCTGGAGCAAAATACAGTCCCAGGTTAGAGATCGCCGTCTTTGTATGGTGACAGAAGGGCGGATAAAGCAGAAGAAATTGGAGAACCAGATGAAACTTGAGGCTAAACTCCATGATATTGAGGTAAATTTCATCATCCATATTAAAATTTTTTGGACATCGAAAACCTGATTAAGGAAACTTGATTGCATAGGAAGGGATTAATGGCCCCCTGCAGCATATCAAACCCTGCTGGGACAATGGTCCCGTTCTATGTATAAAAGCTCCTGATTAAGGATTCTTGTCTAGTCATATTTTCTGTGTCTGTAGCGTAAAAGGCAACTGCAGCATGTGATTATGGATTGTAGTCATAGAAGCCCACTACTTCAATTTTAGGTCATTGAAATAATTGCACGTTCTCCAGTGCCCATTTTGGCTCTACAGCTATATATCCATGTTTTGAAAGAATGTGTAATGTGTTTGAAATGACAACACCTGGCATTCTCTTACAACTACATAATAACATGCCTGACAGGTCGACTGGTGTGGTGGCTCTGAAACCATGGACGAAATTCTTGCAAGGATACATCAGAGAGAAGAAGCAGCAGTTAAACGCGAACGAGCCATGGCATATGCATTTAACCATCAGGTGAGGGACATCACACAACATATGTCAAGATTTATTGCTAAAGCTCTATTTAGGATTAAGCACAATATGTAATAAGAATCACCATTCAATGGGATAAGGCTTGGTTTGTTGTGCTTTTTTGGTAAGGAGGCTTGGTTTGTTGTTAATTGGTATTGTTTTAGTTTTTGTGGGTCTGATGGCTGGGCTTAGCAATGCAAGATAATTCCTGTCTTCTCAAGGAAAAGGAAATAAATTGAAAAGAAAAAGAAGGCAGTTGAAGGATGCGGTTCTCAGATGATACTGCTAAGGAGTTTATCTTGCTAGCTCACAATTCAGAGGGTGATTATAGTTTCTGAATACAATTCCCATTGTCCTTACATTGTATAAGTTCATAATTCACAGTGGAGGGCCAACTCTAATACCAATGGCATGAAGAATTATGAACTCGGAAAAGCGAGTTGGGGTTGGAGCTGGATGGAGCGATGGATTGCTGCTCGCCCATGGGAAAGCCGAGTACCTATTCAGACCATTAGCCCGAAGAAACCACTTAACAAGCAGGGAAGTAATGTCTCTAAAAGCTTGAACCAGCAAACACCAAAGGCCGTGATTTCACCAAAACCACCTCCATCCTCCAACGGGAAGGCAACTACGAAGGCAAGAAGATTGTCTTTCCCAGCAGCCGAAAAACCTGCCAGTCTGCTTTCAGAAAGTAAATCTGAGGAAGCAAACAATAAGAAAGAATCGACGGTTGCTTAACACAGAAATCATTGGCGGTGTTGATTTTCTTTTCCATCCTTTGAGTTGCAGAGACGGCGAGAGAAAAAGCATTTGTTTTGTCATTTATTATTGCTGAAATTATGTGTATAGCTTTTGCTTGTAAATTCTGTTGGTGTGAGGATAAAAAGACCGGCCGGATACGTAAGCTTGTCTGTTCATTTTACTGTTGCCTCTTCTGGAATCCTGAATGATGTGATTTATACTGTATTTATGCTTATATAGATAGTATCTTGATTCCATTTGTCAAAACTGTGGTATGTTGTATTTCTGGATTTGACTCATCATAGCTCCATGCTTCATCTATTTGCAGTGAAGGCTCTGTTGTTTGTAAGACAGATTTCTGTTTTCTCTGTATCCTGGGTTGTTCTTGTAGTAACACGACCCACATTTTGCAACCTCAAGAAGCTCAGTGCTCAGTACGATGGCTGAAAAATTTCACAAGACCACTTCACCAGTTCACATCTCTCTCCAAATTGTTGTGGGCAAACGAAAACATGACAGTCAAACAAGGAAAGACACGATATCGAAAGAATGAGAAAATGACATGAGTAATTCCTAAACTTTAACCTAATATGTAATATGGTCTCAAAACTTTTATTTTGTTAAATGTGATCTTTGAATTTTAACCCAATCTGGAATGTGGTCCCTAACTTTTTAATTTGTTCAATGTCTTTGATGAACTTTTGGTATACGTTTGATGTAGCTCATCAAAAGTCAATGGAACATATTGAATAAAATAAAAGTTTAAGAAGTACATTGAACAAAAAATTAAAGTTCAGAAACTATATTGAATAAATTAAAAGTTTAGGGACCACATTAGATATTGGGTCAAAGTTCAGTCACCATTTTATTTGTTTATATCAAAGAAAATGGTCAAAGTTATTACTTGGCAAAATTTGAACACAGGCAAGAAGTTCACGTCTCAAGTTCATACTTTAGCCAAAAAAACATGGGCCTAATATCCAAAAAAAACCTCAAACTTTAGCTTTTGTCCCATTTCTATCTTTTGTTTCATAAAAAACTTCAAACTTTAGGTCATGTCCCAATTCTACCATAAACTTTTTTTTGTTCCAAAATAGACCCTCAACTTTAGGTTCCAATTCTATCCTAAACTTTTTTTTGTCTTGTAAAAAACCATCAACTTTAGATTCAGTACCAATTTTACTCAAAACTTTTTTTATCTCATAAAAAAATTTCAACTTTAGGTCAAGTTTCAATTTCACTTTAATTTTTTTTTGTTTTATAAAGATCTCCATTAGCCCTCCGTGGGATAAAATAAAATTCAATGCAGAATTGAGACATAACTTAAAATTAGAGATTTTTTATAAGATAAAAAGTAGAAATGGGATAAAAGCTAAAGAATGAGGTTTTTTTTTAGTATTGGGCCAAAAAAAAACATGTTTATATCGGGAACAGCGTTCAACAAGAACAACAAAGTACAAAACTTTTGCCTTTATTAGACCACTGCGAATGATCTCGGTCCTCCGAAGAATTTCAGCATCGGCATCGACGTCTCCGTTCTTGAAGCTCATGAACAACTCACCACCCCCTCCTCCTTCGCGGAGGCTCGTGGCCTTGGCCCAGCAACTGCGGCTCTACAAGCCCCCGCCCGATTTCGAGGACGCCGAGGAACAGCGGATCGAAGAGGCCGCCGGCAAGGTCGTGTCTCAGGTGGGCTTCCCGGAATCGGCGACCCCGATGGCCCGCGACCCGGAAAGGTTCACACCCAAACGAGCCGCGGTCTTGATCTGCCTCTTCGAAGGCGATGATGGGGAGCTGCGCGTCATCCTCACCAAGAGGTCCTCCGGATTGTCCACCCACTCTGGTTCGTCTCTTTCGATGGTCGTTGTTTGATGTTTCGTTTTCAAGAATTTAGATTCTTCCTTTCGTATCATTTCGGCTCGTTGTTTGATATTTCGTTTTCAATAATTTAGGTTCTTCCTTTCGTATCATTTTGGGTACGATGACTAATTAGATGGGAGATATCGACTCTTGTTCTTGTTTCGGATGAGAGAAACGGGGAAGAAAGAGGGTCTTTTCTTGCATTAACTTTAACTCGACGTCACATTTGAAGTGTGCATTTGTAGGTTTCTTGATGATCGGGAAAACGTCGGTTCAATTTTGTCAAGTTGTAGCTTCCTAATTCTAGTCCTAGAATTGTGAAGTTTTGATCTAGTACTTTTAGTGCTGCGGTGAATTTGTTTGTTTCCTAGAAAATTGAGGCACAGAATGCGATACTAGCAGAATAGTTGGGACTTCGACTTCAACTTCAGTGAATGCAGAGAGTTTAGTCGTGTACCGTGTCAGATGATTAGGATCTCTGCAGTAGGTATAAGCATGTTAGGGGAGATTGCAAGAGCATGAAGGTGCTGTCCATTGATCTGAATTGAATGGTGTTCTGGGTTGCAGGTGAAGTATCGTTGCCAGGTGGGAAAGCAGAGGAGGGTGATAAGGATGATGGAGATACGGCGACAAGGGAAGCCAAGGAGGAAATTGGGTTGGATCCTTCCCTTGTCAATGTGGTAACTGTACTCGAGCCTTTCTTGTCCAAGGTATTAGCATACGTTACTCTCTTTTGTCATGAATACATTGAACTTCAATTTGCTAGTATATACAACCTGCAAATACCCTAGCATGTGAGTCCCTCAAAATCTTTTCACTCCCATACGATTTATTGGACAAGTTGTGGTGGTCTTTTCTGTGGATGTCATGTAAATTTATGACATTTAGAAGTATGACCCTGAACAACAAGCTTTAGAGCTGACTCCATTCAACCACTTTTAGTAGCAATACATTCTATTATTTCAGCAGTCTCTTCTCAATTAAAATGAAGCATCATTAAACCAGCAATCGCCACTTTTCTTAACAACAGTCTGCAGTAGTCAAACAGATTGTAGATACTGAGAGCACAATCATCAAAAAGAGTGTTTGTTTGATGGTATATAACGTGGCTTTCCTTTGTTCTCATTGTTCATTTCTCCAACCATTCCCGTTGTTAGGCTATACATTCTTGACTGGGTGTCTCCAGTACATTCTGCATATTTGGCCTGTACTTCGCCTGTCGACATTGATAGGAACCGTGAGAGAATTGGGTTGCAGTTCATTTGGAACAATGAAAGCATGTCTAATTAGAATCCTAGTGAAACCACTTTACAAGAATGGTTCATATTAGTGTCTCTTTGAAACTGGGCCAGCCCCTCACCTGTTTATTATGATCTTTTTAGTGCATTGTATGGTGTGTGTACACTTGCCTATTCTTTCTAGAAAGAAACGATTTCATTTGTTCATTTTATATAGTGGTGGCAATACTTTGTGGGTAGTTCTTCCTAGGGGTAAGTAGTTCCAAGTTTCGTATAGGTTTCACGTGGAACCTAGAATTACCCATGGGTATAGATTTTTCATTTTTTGGAACCTAGAACCTATCCTATGTACCTTAGAACCTGGAACCTACCTTGTCACAGGTTCCAGGGTTGGTTCCAAAGTCTACCTAGGTTCTACTTGTATTATTAATTAAACAATTGTGGTTAATCATCACTTTTAGTGACCACCATTTGCTGCTACGATTCACTTACCATAACTTATATTTAGAGACACGAAGAATATGAAACATTAACAAGTCATAAAATGAAAGCTCAGACTAGTAATTCCAGATTATACACTCATCATCTAACGCTATGGAATACTGCAGAATCACACAAAGATATAGATCAAGAAAAAACACAAAATACTTGTTTAAGGTTTAAGGTTCCAGGTTTCACTTACCTAGAACCTGAAATCTACCCATTCAAATAGGTTTCCCAATTTTTGAAATCTGGAACCTACTCTGCATACTTTGGAACCTGAAATCTACAGTTTCCCACCGGTCAAGTTCTCTTGTTTCAGGTTTTACCCTGGAATCATGCTCACCCCTAGTTCTTCCTTTATGCTTTCACTTGACAATTTTCTCCGTAAGGGGCTCAGGAAGGGAATGATCTCAGTAGCTCCATTGTTTTGTCAAATATTTGCATATGTGGTGTCAGCTTTGATTCTTCAAAGTGCTCGTGCTTTTGGAGTGCGCATGCAGGAGAAGGGGTGATGCTGACTCTTGTGTGAGATTGTGGTGTCTTCAATGTATGAGCTTCAGTGGTGTCCATCCCTCATAATAGGTTCTTCTTATAGTAGAATGATAGAATAACTTTATTTTCAACCATGCTTTATATGTGCATGGTCTATGATCATTGTTTGCCATATGTTATTGTGGAGTTCACCCATTGATTGACTTGTGAAGAGACATGTCTGATGGGATTTATTTTATGTTTATTGAGTTCTCTGCAATTCTTCAACTGTGAAGGAGTTACCTACTTTGGATGTTTAGGAAATGAAATTGGGCCGAGTCACGTTGTTTGGAATGAAGCCTACCAGAATAAATAAAACTTACTATCTTGTCCCTAAGATGTGCATTGGGGGACTACTATGATTCTGGGGGAAATCATGCTGGTCCTTGGAAGAAATATCGTAAATCAAGTGCACATTTGTCTATTCCCATTTTTTTCTTTTGTGGTTCTTCCTCTAGGTTGTTTGTCTATCATCCCCTGGCAAAATGCTTAACTGTAATTCCATCATCAAGAAAGGAAAGTTCTGAAGAGTCTCTCGACCAGTGATTAAGGATGGGCTCGCTTGTTCTTTGGAAACAAAACTCGTCATGCCATACCTCTTGGGCTATACTTATTCACGAGTTCTCTCAGAAATAGTTTACATCAGTTAACTTGTGTCTTGCCATTATGTGAATTCATGAAATGTTAACGTTTGGTCTGTTTTTTTACTTGAATATTCGTGGGTTCAATGACCATTTGATCCTGTGCAGCATCTTTTGAGAGTAATACCGGTGATAGGCATACTTACTGACAAAAAGTCATTTAAGCCCATCCCAAATCCTGCGGAAGTGGAAGCGGTATTTGATGCTCCGCTGGAGATGTTCATCAAGGTACTGCTTCATTCGACACACCATGTGACTGTAGTTTTCTCAGTGGAACATGAAGGTCCTCATGATAAGAGCTATGTATATTTGTTTCAGGATGAAAATCGAAGCGATGAAGAGAGGGAGTGGTTGGGTAATAAATATATCATTCATTTCTTCGATTATGAGGCAGGGAACAAGAAGTATTTAATATGGGGGTTAACGGCAGGGATTTTAATAAGGGCCGCATCAGTGGTATACCAGCAGCCCCCAGCTTTTGTGGAGCAGAATCCGAAGTTTAGAGTTCCTAGAATGGTAAATGGAGATACTGTAATGCCTTAAATCTGGCAAAATTGTTGACAAAACATATTTAATAAAAGCAAGAATCTATTACTGCTGGATTGAATATGCTGAAGACCAGTGCTTATATGTATACTCTGCAGTACTAAAGCATTGCAAATCTGTAACTTAATGCATCTGCTTGATGCTCTTAGTGAAGATTTTGATCAATTTTTTGCAACAAAGAAAATATATTTCAAGCAAAGACGTGCCGTGTATGATTAGTATCGGACAATATCTCGGAGTTGACACATTAACTTCTCTCAGGTCAGCCATTGTCTGAGCACTGAAGTTATGACTGTCTTATTCTTCTGATCTGCTATCTGTCTGTGCTACCTTTGTTGATTGGGAGTAATTTTGTATTTCCTTTTGGCTAGGTCGGGGAAATAATCTCGTGTTTGTCGACTATTTCTGTTCTGCTTGAGCTTTCCAGGTAAGAATTCGCTTTCTGTTGGCCATGGATTAATCTTTTGATAGAGTTTGAAGCTTGCCTCCACTTGCAGAATTAATTTCTCTTTAGTGGATCACAATTGTATCATTGACGTCAAACCATGCTCAGCTCGCATAGTTTCTTATTTTTCTTTTGTTTTTTTACTTTCTGATTATCGAGTCTATTTCCTATTGATGATTTACTGTTTCTTATCGTAGGACATTCTTCGTTCAAATAAGGTCCTCCGCAGTTTTCACTCCATAGGTTGTGAACTTTGATGTTGACTTGTTATCCCTCATAAAGGCAAGAAAGTAGTGGGTGCATTACTGCTAAAAGCCTATGTTATTCGTACTTTGCTCAGGTGCACTGGACGCTTGCGTAATCCTACAAACTGAAGAATGATTTTTATGTTGACATTACTTCTCATCATCCCTTGAAAGATATTCCCTTTGTGATGTTCAAACTATTTGCAAAAGTCTCTTTGCCCATTGAATCAACCTCGAAGAAGCGAGCGCAAATTGTTATATTGATCCCATGAGACGGTAAATGTGTGATAGACATATATGCCCATGGTACCTAGTTGTCGAGGATTTGATATCATTTTGATATTGAGTGCAATGGCGGCAATTTGAAGTGGAGTTGAGATTCTAATTTCCCCTGTTTCTCGTCCTGTGATACCGTGCGACAAATCTGGTTCATGGATCAAACCAGGGCTTATTTCATGCTTGAAGTGCCAATTTGACAGCAAGAACAATCAATTGTAAGAATACCATAAGGACAAACCAAGTGGGGACTCTTACAATGGGCGGCAATTCGAAATCCAGAAGACGAGTGCACAAATCAGGACCAATTTGTAGGGGGCCTGATCTAATGATCCTGGTTTGCACGGCCCATTAACCAAAGTCCAAGAACTCAATCTATTAGCCCAATCAAGATCAGAATTTATTTAGGCTTGGCCTGACAACGCCTTTTTGACAGGGGGCATGACGGGATCCAATTTTGGAACTAGAGGTCACCAATTCAAATCTCACCAATTGCATGTAAACCATTCTGAGTCAATGCCACTTGGACAGGGCAAAAGACTAGGTGTAACATGTTCAGAGGGCTTGTGGGGGGTCCAATATGCCTCCGTGTTAGCCGGGCTTTTACAGTCATACCCTCAGTTATGAATAAACAAAATTTAGTTCGTAGGTTGAGCCTACTTATCAATTGCGGACTTTTTTAATGACAATATAAGTTTTAATTACACATGGTATCCTGACATAGTACTAATATGAATGAGCTTAAATCTTAACATTTGTTAAACGAGACTATATGTAAATAAAGCCTAGTTATGGATGAATACTACAACACCTGCTCATGTGCAATTGAGATCGAAACTAGCTAGCATGTGAATTGAGAACATAAAGCCACACATACGAGGAATAAGCCCGGGACAGGACTTTGGGGTATGACTTTGATACCATGTTAAAATGCTCAACTCAAAAGCATAGATTATTAGGTGAAAGAAAATCACATGAACAAAGTCCAATCAAATTCAATAGTCAAGCTAGGTAGGGTAATACTTCAGCAATTTAAATCATTCATCTCAAGCGTAATGAGGACAAGCGACCTTTGACAACCCGAGGGGAAAGAAGAACATGAATACAAAGGGAAATCATAAATCTATTATGCGGATGCCAATTCGTCACGTCAGCGGTTTCCAACGGAAATTGATCAAAAGGACGATATTTAAAGTTCGAGCAAAGGTTTATGACAAAATTTTGCAAAATTAAAAAGTTTAGGATTATATTGGCATCCGTACAATAATTTTAGGACTGATTGGATAATTTCCTTTGAATATGAGTCATGACACGATGTGCAAATTATATTGATGTACAAATTCATTGGTTCCTTACATAAGACAATAATGAGAACAAAAATGATCCTACGAAAAGGTCAAAAAGGCATTTAGGCTTATCCACATGGGAAAATTATCCAAAATGTCCATTATTTAATTATGCCAATTTAGTTCTAAACCTTTTGATGATTTGTCAATTTAGTCCTAAAAATCTTTTGGCGATTTGTCAAAATAGTCATTCTGGCCAATTATCCAAATAATAGGTTTAAGATTGAGTTGACAAATTTTCAAAAGGTTTAAGACTATATTTGACAAGGTTTAAGATTAAATTGGCATATCATCAAAAGGTTGGACTAAATTGACATAAGTGAAAAGTTTAGGTTCAAATTGGTCATCATACAATAGGTATAAGACATTGGAAAAATTGTTCAAAAAGTCCTAAACCTATTGCACTTTTGCCAATTCAGTCTGAAACCATTTAATTGTGCCAATTGAGTTCTAAACCTTTTCACATTTTGTTAATTAAGTCCATCTGGCCAATTTTGATTGGAAATTGTTGAAGTGGATGTCAGTTTTCTTATGTGGCATGGCTGGCGTTAGTGTGGACAATTTTTAACAATATTTTAATGTTTAATTGAATTTTTTAAATTATTTTCTTCTTATTCTTCCTTTTTTACTTTTTTTTATTGTTTACGCCGATAGAGGGCAGCCGGCCACTGGTCGAGGCCTAGCGACCATTGCCAGTAACAAGGTGAGGGCTTGTGAGCCCTCATCGGCCACTAGGTGAGTGATCGCAGCCCTCGCTTAGAGCTAGGTGTGGCCTGCGAGCTTTCACTCAGGGTGAGAACCACAAGCCCTCGCTCAGATCTATTTAATTTATTCGGAGCAGTTAGAGCGATGAGTGAAGGCTGGCGGCCCTCGCTGGCTGCTGCGAGGTCAACAAGCCCTCGACCAACTCTAAGCAAGGGCTACAAGCCCTCGCCTGCAGCTAGTAAGGGCTCGTAGGCCCTCACCCAGTTGTCGTCGAGGGTCACCGGGTCTCTATTGGCGGTCCCTTGCCGGTTGTAACAATAAAAAAAAGTAAAGAAGGAAAAGGAAAAAGAAAATTAAAAAAATAAAAAAATTAAAAAATATGATAAAAAAATTATCGACAGCAGCACTGATTATGCCACGTTAAATAGCCGGGGTCCATGTTAACAATTTCTGGCCAAAATTGGCCATTGTACTCATTTGGCAAAACATGAAAAATGTTTAGGACTCAATTGATATAATTAAAAGGTTTATAACCATATTGGTAAAAGTGCAATAGATTTAGGGTTTTTTAAACAATTTTCGCATATAACTTTTTAGATAATTATCCCTACCCACAACAATGAACACAAAGAGACAACTGACCTAACTTTGAAGCTTCTTCAAAAGGTAAAAAACAAAATATATAGAATAAAGTAGGCATTAATCACCGACAGTTCTTTACCCAATAATGGGCAGCGGATCGATCGAACGAGACAATCGCTGCCTTCATTTATTCGCAAATAGCGTCCTGGCGAGCATGAGAATGTTATGAGCCTGTCAATGTAATGTTACAAGCTCATTTGCGTTTTTGTCCTAGTTCAAATGTTGAGTTGTTCATGGAGCTTGTGGGCGTGGCAAGGAAGAGCACATTGACTAACTATATTGGCATTTTTTTGTTCTCTGAGCTTTCGAATCTTGACTATCTTGGAGAAGATCTAATGTAGGGGAGCCAAAAGAGCTATGGGGTTATCAAATATGAACCTGCGCCAGTATTTTTATTTATGGGTGTCATTGTCCGAATTTAAAACCAGGACCACATGATGTAAATTTGAAGTCCATGAGATGACGAGTCCTCACCAAATTGTGTATTGGGTAAATAAAAAAAATAAGCACAACCAGACCATTAGCATTGAATAGGGCCAAATGAGGAATAAAGCAAAAAGTGATGACCCAATATTTTAAAGGTCCTCTTTAACCTAACTATCCTTCTGCAATTATAATTTAGACGTGTTAATCTTCTCCATATGTTTGGACAGAAAAGGTCATTACAAAGTATCATTGGTTGTGAATGTAGCATTCACTAAGCATGAAACCTCCATATGCGTAAGAAAATTATGTTACGGACACTTTAAGTCACTTTCAAATTGGAAAGAAGTTTAATAAAAAAAATGAGGTTGGATGAACACTTGCTGAAACTACTCGCCTGGGTGGCGCTGCTGGAGCGCGCACTCTTCCTCTCGCAAAAGGTTGAGTGTTCGAATCCCGGGCGCTGCAGGGTGACTTAACCGGTGACACGTGTATGGTGGCTAGCACGTGTCGCCCCCAGGGTTTACTCCCCGGCTGTCGGCCGTGCGGGGGTTCCCTGGGTTATCAATCAAAAAAAAAGATGAACACTTGCTGAAAAGCAAAGTCAACATAGTTTATTTTAGGGATAAGTGGTGATTAGGACGGCATAGGTGTCGTAATTATTGTGCGGTGATCACTTTGATGCCAATATTTTGCATATGACTATTTACTTATCCCATGAGACAGTAAATGGGACAGATGATGAGAGCGCAAATCGGGGCGGAGGATCCTTCCCTTCTATAGCCCATTCCCTGCTACAAGTATGGGAGAAACAGGGATTGTTATCTACTATGGGAGGCATACGAAGTTGTAGTAGCGCTTAAGCATCATAATCATCGTAGTGATAATGTGGTAAAATGTTTCAAAAGCAAATTAAAGACAAAGAAAAGCTAAAGAGAGGGAGGTTGATGAAAATGATAAGGGACGCCAACAAGAAAAACATCATCGGCAAAGCCATCATCACCGTCACCATATCGGCACCACTGCCATGGCCTGAAGCGTGTCATCACTCATCGCAATCTCTCTATCCCACTCTTCCCAACCTGTTTTTTGTCTTCTTCGGTTGCTATTCTCATAGGGAACTAGGCGCTACTGTCAGTGATGTTGAGATATCTCAAGAACGAGATAATGTCTAGGGAGACTGATTCGAAGTGAGTCCATCTGTGTTGACAGTTCAATTGTCTAAGGTGACGGTACAGAGGTTGGCTTGCCTATCGAGCTTTGCCAAGGTGGCGAGTTTGGTCGGCTTGAGACAGAGAGAGAGAGAGTTCTGTCATCTTGAAAACGGGGTTGGTGGCATGTGGAAGTTGCCACCTTGGATTAGAGCGGCTATGTGAAAATTGTTTAATCAATCTTAAATCTATTGTAGGTAAGGGTGATCGGTTTCCGGATGATCCGATTCCCACCCAAGAACTCGACTAGAGGAAAACCAGACCGGTGGCCCCTGAAACCAATAGAATATTCTGTTTTATTTATTTATTTATTTTGATTTGTCACTATTTTCTCTCGTTATACCTACCAAGCATAAATCAATTTTTTTTTCTCATGGCACACCCCTTTAACTCTTTTTCTACATGCATGTCAAATTGACTTGACTCAATTGTTTTTATATTTATTGCTGTTGGAGGACTCCTGTCTTTTTCTTTTCTTTCCTTTGACAATGATACACTTGGAAAGCTTATGTGATGTGAGCATGCACCATCTCCTTCCACTACAAGCAATATTCATCACAAGGCAGTGAAGTGAACCTGATATCATCGATGATAGGTTTTAACGTTTGGCACCATGCTCTAAATCAATGATCAGAAGCTATTTTAACAAAACATAAATTAGGGCTTTTTAGTTTTTACAAAAATGACGAATCTACAAAAAGTGTGGATGGAATTACTCTTTCTGGGCCGTACCACATCTTCATGCGATTCCTCAACGATTTGCAGGAAGTGACTCGAAGTACCACCTTCGACGACCCTCGCGGATCAACATGAATATGAGCCACGCAACGCCACGTGCAAACTACTATGATTTGTGCAAATTCATTGATTCGCCACACAAGACAATAGTCGAGGAAACAAACGATCACTGTCAAAAGGATAGAAAAGGCATTATGCTTAATTGCTTACCCACAACGAAATACACGGCAAAACAAAAGACGCAACTTTAAGCAATAGAAGAGAGAGTTTGAATAGAAGACGCAACTTTAACCAATGGAAGAGGGAGTTTGAGCAATAAGAGCTGGTCCGCCATATTTAGGTAAGGAATCTTATGACGTTATGTTACGTATTGGGCGGCACGCGATGATGTGTCTTGGGGCATGGTGGGAAGATATAAAATTGAAGCAGATAGGATTTCATACAAAGCAATGTACAATCCAATGGTTTTAGCTCCAAGAACAAAACGGACAACAAGTCACTATAATTCACATAATCCGTATCTACTTTCATCATATGAAATATGAAAAGTTAACTGTCTTTAAAGGGCTCAGAGGCTTTGCACGAGCTCCCTACGTCATGATCCGTGGGAAGATAAGTCAATACGAGAAATAAGCTTGGGGTATGAAGGACACTGAGATACGACTTTGATACCGTGTTGAAATGTTCAATTCAAAAGCATCAGTTATTAGATGGAAGAAAATCACAAGAATAAAGTTCAATCAAATTCAGTTGTCAAGCTATGCAGGGTAATACTTCAACAATTTAAATCATTCATCTCAAGTATAATGAGGACACACGACCTTCGATGACCCTAGGAGAAAGAAGAACACGATTATGAGGGGAAATTGTAAACTTATTGTACGGATACCAATTCGTCACATCAACTATTCTAGGAGAAAATTGCCCGAAAGGATTATATTGAAATTTTACGCAAAGGTTTATGATAAAATTTTACAAAATTAAAAATTTTAAAATTATATTAGCATCCGTATAATTGGTTTATGACTGATTCGACAATTTTCTCCGATTACGAGCCATGCAACATGGGGTGCAAATTATATTGATGTACAAATTCATTAGCTCCCTGCATATGATCATAATGAGTACCCAAATGAATATGCGAAAGGTCAAAAGGCATGAGGCTTACCCCAAACGATGCACACAAAGAGACAGCGACCTAACTTTGAAGCTTCCTCAGACGGTCGAAAACAAAATATACAGAATAAAGTATGCATTAATCATTAACGGTTCTTTACCCAATAGAAGAGAGTTTGAGCCAAAAAAGTCATGATGTTTTGTTAAATAATGGACGATGCACGACAATGTTTCTTCAGGCAAGATGGGAAAATATAAAATTGAAGTGGTGAAGATTCAAATAAACCAATTTCTAATCCAATGCTTTTAGCTTTAAGGACAAAATAGACAACAAATGACTAAGATTCACTTCTACCGTATCTACTTTGATGATTTGAAAAGTGAAAAAGTAAGCATCCTTAAGACTATATATAGGATGTGGTAACGCTAAATCTCCATTCACACAAGAAAATTTCGCCATCCTCGAAAGAAATAAACATGGCGATGAGCATGTTTAAAATTCGCCTATGCCTAATGCTGATATTACTTTCGCTTCCGAGCTACCGTGCACAAGCTCCCCACGTCGTGATCCGAGGGAAGATAAGCCATCACGAGCTTATGAGGGCTAGTCCTGATCCGAGACATCACTTTATCATCTCCATCTGGTTTTCGACGAGTTTCATGTTCTACTATGTCTCTTTTCAATGTAATGCCCAAGTAGGGTATTATAATGTCGAGCTGTCCGTGGAGTTTGTGGGCATGGCAATATAGAATACTGCATGTAACGTGTTGTTTATCGTAAGCGGACTATGATGTTGGCATACATGCATATATATATCATATCTTTGTCTTTGTGCTGTTCAATCTAGACCATGTTATGGAGATTGAGTGCGTGAAAATATCTACAATTTTCACTCCAAAACCTTTCGGAGGAGTTTTGGGGGAGCTCAAAAGCAAAAATCTGGAGAAGAAATCAATCAATATAAAAAAAAATCTCCCCAAGAAAATCTCGGTCTTCATCGTCATCATTGAGATGAATCCTCACGAAAAATCGCTTGCGTAATGTTTTCCTTATTATTACAAATTTCGGGCAAATTGGAAAATAGCGTTTGGAATTACTTTATTTTTTTTATTTTCTCTTTTTACGCACTATTTTTTCTTAAACTTACAAGTGACATATTCGGATTGTTGGTACCTAATTTCACATAATAATTTTTTTTTTGGGGTTAGATAGTGTAATTATAATAAGAAAGTAAAGATAAAGGGGCATTCGCTTTTAGAGTAGCCGACTTATGAAAATCAATTTATATAACAAAAAGTTTATTCGTCACAAAGATAAGCATTTATGATATGTAGAGCGTCGCGATGGTGGCCTCCGCCTCCCACCCGCCGACGAGTGCAGCTCCTTTAGAAAAAGATTGTAGTTAGTTCTCAGTCGCGTCTATTCTATAGCTGAGGTTTGCCAAGCTCGTCTTACTTGTAGACCCCGATTCCGATCACCGTTGAGCATATCAGTCGCTGTTCGCCGTCATCTGTCGCCATCGAGAGCTGCAAAGTGGCTAGATCTCACTGAGAAGAGTACTTCGCTTGTCCCGATTCCGCCTGCATACATTCGCGAAAGCTTCAATCATAGGCTCGAGTGCTTGTAACACTTCAGATATATTGTTGATGTTCCAACTCTCCGCTCTATCCTGCTTCGATTGTGTTTGGAACTGAGAATTGGCCTTCTCTGGGGAAGCATGGGTTGGACTTGAATGAACTGCTTTTCATTGATTTCGATTTCAAACATCACTTGTTAGTTCCACTTCAGGCCATGAATTTGAAGTAAAAGAAGTTAAAATCTACTCTCAAATCGTTAACCATAGCCTCTTCGATCGTATGCCTCAAGGGCGGGACTGAAAAATGATGCATGATATTTTCAGATCCGGAAATATGTCAACATAAATTGCTTGTTGTCAATTGATTTGTTAAGAATTTGGATACGATTCCAGTCATATTTCGTTGTATTAGAATCTCAATGTCAAAATTTTTTTGGGTGTTTTCATTCTATGTTTTGCATGTGCGTTTCTGTGATGTCTGAGGAAATGGCTGGAGTCAATGATGATGGTCGATCTCATGAGATATTCATTTCGGTTCGTTTCTCCAATTCGTGTTCTAAATGGCTTTGTCATCTCTACGGCCAGCTGGTCTTGGGCTAGAAGTGGTGCCTCATTGTTTCACCTTTCACCTAAGGATTGATTTTTTATTTTTTAAAGTGAGTTGGAGTTCCGTGGCGATTCGAATAAGAAACAATGGATATGGAATGAACTACAAATACTAAAATGAATCAATTAAGTAAATTGCAGAAAATTTGATTGGTGTGATTAATTACGGATTCTTTACAATTGATCCTTCTCGGCCTTATAGAGCCTTGTGTAAAGGGTAACCATCGTGAGAGAGGTTATTATTCAAATCCCAAATTCTAACTCCTCCTGAGATTCTAGGCCTCAACTTGATATTATAACCGGTAACAATTTGACTCCGTCTCTATTTCTGCATCTGTCATCAATCTCTTAATTGGCTGACCCCTCTTATTGTATGTCAATTTCGGGTCTTTGTCGATTCTCTTTCATTGATGACGGACACCTATATTAGTTGCCGATTTGAGTTTGCAGCTGCCCTGTCAACAACGCACCATGAACTCTCACCGATCCATCAAAATCGGATTATTTTTGGGAGTCGGTAGTCCAGTGATGGTTAGGAACAAGCGATGGTGTGGAGTTCAATTTAATACCCTGATGTAGGCGAAACTTTACTTCTTGAGCAAGATATGGACTCATGAATAGAGAGCTTCGTGTAAAGAAGAAAAACATGAAGAACAAAGAGGTCAAAAGCTCTTGAGCCGTGACAAGCATGAAACGAAAAGAAGCAAGAAAATAGAAATAGAAAGAATAATGTTACGACCTACTTGAAAGTGAGTGGACCACTCAAGGGCTTGGCTAATGAATTACTCCATTTACATTTAACTCGAGCTCTTCTAAATCCATACCAATTCGCAACTTAGAATTTAAGTTATTTATAATGCCAAATCATTTCATTTAGGTGTCACCCTATTTTATTTTTGGTGGGTCAATTAAAAACCAAAGGAAAATATCGGTAGATTTACTTTACTCCTACAAACTAGAGATTAAATGGATTGAGGACTTGCTTACGCTAAATTACTTTAATGCCATTTCGGTACATTTTCTTTTTACAAAAATATTTAGGCAGGTGGCTTGAATCGATTTTAACTTATCTACTAAAATGTGATGTGATCATGCGGGTACACAAACATTAATATTTGTTAAGCCTCCTCAAAATCAATCCTAGTTGGTGTGGGACTTGTTTAATTTCTATCTAGTTCTCCCCAGCTCATCAACTGTGAAGGAGTTACCTACTTGGGATGTTTAGGAAATGAAATTGGGTTGAGTCACGTTATGAAACCTACCAGAACAAACTAAACTATCTTATTATATTGCTCTTAGCATATGCATCGGGGGATTACTATAATCCTGTGGAATATCATCTTGGTCCTTCGATGAAATATTTTAGTTTAAGTGCACATTTGTCTAATCCCATTTTCTCATTTCGTGGTTCTTCCTCCGGGTTCTTTGTCCATCATTCCCTGGCAAAATGCTTAAATAGAATTCCATTATCAGCAAAAGGAAGTTCTGAAGAGTCTCTCAACCTAATTAAGGACGGTTTCCCTTGTACTTTGGCAACAAAACCAGTCATATCATATATTAAATTATATTTCGAATTGGTGACGTTTAGGTCAGATTCGGTTGGATGAATATCCAAAGTTGTAACCACACAAAGAAGGAGAAGTACTCAGCGAAGAGGCACGTCTTCTTTCACTTGTGGCGGTGCAAAAAGGAAAGGCCAGGGTTGAATTTTTCGTGGGGCCCAGGTCAAAAGTTGTTGGTTGACTCATCAAAGCATTCACTTGTGCGGTGAGTATGTTCTTTTGTTTCTTTTAGCACTAGCCTAGGTCAAAGGCTATTTTTAGCAAAAAAAAAAGCCTGGGAAAAAGGCTAGGTTTTGTTTCTTTGAGCACTGGCCTGGGTTGTCCTTCACTCCGGTAATAGCCGCACGATAGTAGCAATAAAGGAGTAGTTGTGGGTTTTTTTCTCTCTCTCAGCTCTTGGAAATGGCTGCACAGTAAAGCTCGAGCTGTAGCCTTCACGGCCCAGCACGAGGCCGCCATCGTGACCATCCGGCGAGAGCGAGCCTTGCGACTTTTGGTGAGCCTTGTGGCTTCTAGTGAGGGACCATCGTCCAATCGTGGCAAGGCTCGCCTTTGCCATTGCTAGTGAGGGCGAGCATCGCCTGTGGTCGACAAGGCTTGCTAGAGGTCGGCAAGGTTGACTTCACCGGTTTTGGCCTCTGACCGATAATCGGAGGAAGAAGAAAGGGAAGGAAAAAAAAAGAAAATAAATAAATTTGAAAAATATTAAAATATTATTAAAAGTTATCAACGTCAGCACTAACGATGCCACGCAGGCTGGTCAGCATCCACGTTAGTAATATCCAACTAAAATTTGTTAGAAGGACTGACTTTGCACTATATTAAAAGAATTCGGACTGAATTGACACAAAAAAAATATTTATGAATAAATTGGCACAAATGCAATAGATTGATGACTGGTCTAACACTTTTCTCATTTGTCGTGAGTAGAGCTTGAACACCAAGAAATATGTGTTGTGAGTTTTTTTATATCTGTTTGAGTTATTTATTTATAAACAATTTGGGTTTGGATTTAACATAAGTGTGGAAAACACTAGAATGTGTGAGCGATTGTAACTTTGATTCTCCAATTATAGTAGATTATTTGCTACTGCTTGTTGGCTCTCCCGTGGATATAGGTATCGATACTTGGACTAAACTATGTAAATCTTTGACATCTTTATAGTTACTTGTTTATTTCTTCGGTGAGTTTCACATTGACTTAATTGAAAGATCCTGGTTAGCTTCCGCATTAGTTAATATTACAAGCATCATACCTCTTGGGCTTATACTTATTTATGTGTTCTTTCAGAAATAGTTTACATCAGTTTACTTATGTCTTGCCATCATGTGAATTAATGAAATGTTAGCGTTTGGTCTTATTTTTGCTTGAATGTGTGGGTTCAATGACCATTTGATCTTGTGCAGCATCTTTTGAGAGTCATGCCGGTGAAAGGCATACTTTCCCACAAAAAAGCATTTAAGCCCATCCCTAAAGTTTTTGTCAATACTTGTTTTCAATTCTCTAAAGCATTTCATCAATGCACTCGAGTTTTAAAGTTTTCATTTCCTAAACTTGCATATAAAATGTGAATCGGGAATCTCAGTGGAACATAAGGGTCCTCATGATAAGAGCAATGTGTATTTGTATTCTTCTGATCTGCTTTTCTGTCTGTGCTCCAGTTGTTGATTGGGACTAATTTTGTATTTTCTTTTGGCTAGGTCGGCAAATAATCTAGTGTTTGTTCATTATTTCTATTCCGCTCGAGCTTTCCACGTAAGAACCCACTTTCTGTTAGCTGTGGATTAATCATGTAATAGAGTTTGAAGCTCGCCTCCGCTTGTGGGATTAATTGCTCTTTAGTGGATTATTATGGTTTCATCCATTCGTGAAACCCTGATCTTTAGTGGATCATAATTGTGAGAACCCGCTTTCTGTAAACTGTGGATTCTGATTCTCTGTTTCTCTTCCTCCATGCTGACAAATTTGGTTCGTGGATGGAAACCAGGCTTTATTTCATGCTTGAAAGTGCCAATTTAGTAAGTAGAACCATAAATAGTGAGAATACCATGGGAACGAACCTAGTTAGGACTCTGACGAAAGGCAGCAATTCGAAAACAAGAGTGGATCAAACTGGAGGAACCAATAAGTGATTCATCGTCAAAGGAATCGATGTATAAGCAGCAGAAGCAGAGAATTAGCTTTGAGGGGCGACTGGATTCGATGTGATTCAGTAACTAATGAATGGGACAGACGATGACAGCGCAAATCGGGCAGGAGGATCCTTGACTTCTATATAGCCCATTCCTTGCTACAAGTTGTTGGGATTTTGACACAAAAACCCATAAAATTAAATGAGAAGTGTGTGGGTGAAAGTGTCCCATATAGGGTAGAAGAGAGATGGGAGATGGGTTCAAATAGTTGAGCCTCACAAATGGGTTTGGGCCCCAAGGGGTACCCCACTTTTGTGGAAGAGAGAGGACTTACGTCAATCTTGGTCCACTCCCCTCGCGCGCCGCCGTCCGACCGGTTCGGGTCCGAGGTCCACCCTCTATCGGTTTTATTTTTTCCGAACAGACACATTGTTTAGAATTATTTATTTTTCGGTTCGAACCTTTGCTACTGTTCACGAACTGACACTTCGTGACATTTTTTCCCGAGGCACTTACGCATATTCATTTCATCATTATCATTTCTTGTGCGATTGGAATCCTTCGGATAAGTACCGCTTCAGAGGAACGAGATCCGTTCTATCATGGGAGACGATTGTCCGATATCCTCGGGTACTGATTGAGGGGCCAAATTCGTCTTAAGGACTCGACGTTATTTCGTCGGGCTCAGATCAATATCTTGTTTGCTTGGTTGTGCTGCTTTCAGGTTTGTTATTCCTAACATTTGTTTTTTTTTTTAATTTCTCGCATACGAACTTAGCCGAACTACAATACCGAATTACATTCATCTACAATCTTAAGACGAATTTGTTCGGTTCTGTTCGTATACCAAAATTCTGTTCATACAATTTTTCGTTACAATTTTTCCTATTCTATTCGTGAACAGATTCTCCGTTTCTCTTTATATTAAAATTTCTAATTCTGTTCATGAACAAACAATTTTGTTCGTAGTCATATATTACCGATTCTTTCCGTGAATATATTCTATTTTTATATTTCAGAAATGGCTTCGGCTTCGACACTGGTTAACCCTATTCCGAATCACGGAGAAAAGCCAGAAAAGTTTAATGGTACAGATTTCAAGAGATGGCAACAAAAGATGTTGTTCTATCTCACGACCTTGAACTTGGCTAGATTTCTCAATGAGGATGGTCCTAAATTGAACGTTGGAGAGACAAATAAAGAAAAGGTTGCTGCTGTTGATGCATGGAATCATTCTGACTTCCTGTGTCGCAACTATGTCCTCAACGGTCTGGACAATACTCTCTATAACGTCTATAGTCCGCTAAAAATGGCTAAGGAGTTATGGAATAGTCTGGACAAGAAATACAAAACCGAAGATGCCGGATTGAAGAAATTTATTGTCGGTAAATTTTTGGACTTCAAGATAGTTGATTCAAGGACCGTCTTAAGTCAGGTTCAAGAGCTTCAAGTGATTATGCATGATATTCATGCTGAAGGAATGACTCTAAGTAAGTCATTTCAAGTGGCTGCCTTCATTGAAAAACTGCCACCATCTTGGAGAGATTTCAAAAATTATCTCAAACACAAAAGAAAGGAGTTGTCACTTAAAAACTTGATTGTTCGGTTGAGGATCGAGGAAGACAATAGGCTATCCGAGAAGAAAGTTGGGAAGAACCTAGAGGTCTCAAAGGCCAATATTGTTGAAAAAGGATCGAAACCCAACAAGAAGAGGAAAATGCCTAGCAAGTCTGCAGAGGGATTCACCCAAGGCCCGAAGAAGTTCGTTGGCAAGTGCTTCAACTGTGGCAAGTCTGGACATCGAGCTAAAGACTGCAAAACCAAGAAAAGACAGAAAACTCAGGCTAATGTGGTGGAAGAGATCTCCCATGGTGTTGATGATATCAATCTGACTGCTATGATATCCGAGTGTAATATGGTAGGAAATCCCAAAGAATTGTGGATTGATACCGGAGTAACTCGTCATATTTGCGCCAATAAATCAATGTTCTCATCTTACATGCCTATGGAAGGTGATGAAAAACTCTATATGGGTAATTCATCGACCTCTAAGGTTGAAGGTGTTGGAAAGGTTGCTCTAAAGATGACATATGGGAAAGTTGTGACACTAAACAATGTATACATGTGCTAGACATACGCAAGAATTTAGTGTCCGGATCTCTTCTTAGCAAGAATGGCTTCTAAGTTGGTTTTTGTATCCGATAAGTTTGTACTCTTCAAGAATAAGATGTATGTAGGAAAGGGTTACCTTTGTGATGGTTTGTTCAAGCTGAATGTAATGACTGTTGTACCCGATGATGTTATGAATAAAGTTGTTTCTGCTTATGTGCTTGAGTCTCCTAATTTATGGCATGCTAGATTAGGACACGTTAACTATAAGTCGATTAAGAAATTAATGAACATGGGGTTATTACCAAAATTTGATTGTTCAAGTGAGAAATGCCAAGTGTGTGTTGAATCTAAATTTTCTAAGCCTCCTTTTCATTCTATAGACAATAGAGTCTCAGAACCTTTAGATTTAATACACACAGATCTATGTGATATGATACCGTCAAGAGGTGGTAATAAGTATTTTATTATTTTTATAGATGACAGCTTGAGGTATTGTTATGTTTATTTGCTTAGTAGCAAAGATGAGGCTGTGAATGCTTTTAAAACTTATAAGTCCGAAGTTGAAACTCAATTGAACACGAAAATTAAAATCATAAAGAGTGACAGAGGATGTGAATATGAATTTCCTTTTGAGGAAATTTGTACCGAGTTTGGTATCGTTCACCAAACGACTGCTCCTTATACACCACAATCAAATGGTGTGGCGGAAAGGAAAATCCAGTCTTTAAAAGAAACAATGAATGCATTGTTGAATAGTTCTGGTTTACCACAGAATTTGTGGGGGGAAGCCGTTTTGACGGCAAATTTTATTTTAAATAGAGTGCCCCACAGAAAAACACAACAAACTCCCTATGAGAAATGGAAAGGCAGAATGCCTAACTTGAATTATCTCAAAGTGTGGGGGTGCTTGGCTAAGGTTGCGGTTCCTAAGCCTAAAAAGGTTAAGATAGGACCAAATATTGTTGACCGTGTTTTTATTGGATATGCTCATAATAGCAATGCATATCGTTTTCTTGTTCACAAGTCAGAGATCCCAGATATACATGTCAATACGATCATTGAATCAAGGGACGCTTCGTTCTTTGAAAATATATTTCCGTATAACATAATATATGAGTCAATTGATAATAATAAGAGGTCTCGAGATATTGTATCTAGAAGTGATCCAATGGAGGATGAACCTAGACGTAGTAAAAGACAAAGGACTTCCATGTCTTTTGGACCTGATTTCTTAACGTACCTGTTAGAGAATGAGCCTCGGACATTCAATGAAGCTGTCACTTCGCCAAAAGCCCCATTCTGGAAAGAAGCTATCAATAGTGAAGTTGAATCCATCCTGTCAAACCATACATGGAAATTGGTTAACCTTCCTCCTGGTAATAAACCACTACAATGTAAGTGGATTTTCAAGAGAAAAATGAAAGCGGACGGTACTATTAATAAATATGAGGCTAGGCTTGTAGTAAAAGGATACAAGCAACGAGAAGGTCTTGATTATTTTGATACTTATTCACCTGTTACTAGAATTACATCTATAAGGATGCTAATTGCCATACCAGCAGTGTATAAGCTTGAAATCCATCAAATGGATGTGAAAACGGCCTTCTTAAACGGGGATTTGGAAGAAGAAATATATTTGGAACAACCCGAAGGGTTCATTGTTCCAGGACAAGAGCAGAAAGTATGTCGACTTATCAAATCACTCTATGGATTGAAACAAGCACCAAAACAATGGCATGCTAAATTCGACGAAGTCATGTTGTCGAATGGTTTCAAGATTAATGAGTGTGATAAATGTGTGTATGTTAAGAATACTCATAATGTTTTTGCCATTTTGTGCTTATATGTAGATGACATACTTATAATGGGCAGAGATAGTGAGGTTGTTAAGACGACCAAACGCATGCTTACAAGTAAATTTGATATGAAAGATATGGGGGTTGCAGATGTTATTTTAGGAGTTAAAATCCATAAGACATTTGGAGGATTAGCTCTATCACAATCCCATTATATTGAGACGATTCTTGGAAAGTGCAAGAATCTGGATATTGTACCAGTAAAGACTCCGATAGATGTTAATTTACATCTTTCAAAGAATACTGGTGAAAGTAAGGCTCAAAATGAGTATGCTAGTATACTAGGCAGTTTAATGTATGTCATGAACTGTACTAGGCCGGACATAGCTTGTGCTATGAGCAAGCTAAGTCGATTTACAGTTAGTCCAAATGAAAATCATTGGAAAGCTATAAAACGTTTATTGGGCTACTTAAAGTATACTCAAGATTATGCTTTGCATTACACAGAATATCCAGCGGTACTTGAAGGATATTGTGATGCAAATTGGATAACCGGCACTAAAGACACAAAATCGACAAGTGGATATGTATTCACACTTGGGGGAGCGGCAGTGTCTTGGAAATCATCCAAACAAACTTGTATTGCTAGATCCACTATGGAATCAGAATTTATTGCTTTGGATAAAGCCAGTGAAGAAGCAGAGTGGCTTTGAAATTTCTTGGAAGATATTCCTAATTGGTCCAAACCAGTGCCCGCTATTTGTATACCTTGCGACAGTCAAGCGGAAATAGGAAGGGCAAGGAATGTCATGTATAATGGTAAGTCTCGACACATACGTCAAAGACATGACACAATAAGACAACTTCTTTCTAGTGGAATTATCACCATTGACTATGTGAAGTCAAAAGATAATATTGCGGATCCATTGACAAAAGGCCTAACTAGAAAGATGGTTGCAAAAACATCAAGGGGAATGGGTTTAAGGCCTATAAACAAGTCATCATAGCGGAAACCCTACCTAGTTGACTGGAGATCCTAAGATCTAGGTTCAAAGGGACAACTAAGTTATGAAGACAGTGTAGAGTACTGTCAAATTTTTACTCATTCCCGGATGAAAACAGTACTAATATATGAAGGTTAAGCAAAAGCTTTTAATGATTCTGAATTGAGTATGTGATATATTATATGTTCAGAATTCACCTATGTGAGTGTGAAGTGAGGGCCGCTTTTGTGAGAATTGAAAAGGCCGAATTCTCTAAAATACTCATGAGACCAGGCGGTGTTCATGGCCAAAACGAACACAACAGTGAGAATCAATTTTGTTCGAGAAACAGTTGTGTGATTTCTATTGTCTAGGCTTACACGAAAGGTCAACAGTTCAAAGACATCAAGTCTACTGATTGACTGAGTAAGTCCAATAGGTTTCACTAAGGAAAGTTCAAAGTTTCAGATTACTTATCCTGATGCAACGTTTTCTCATGGAATAATCGCACATTACATTTCATGCATACACGAAGAGTCATGATATCTGAACTTCTCATTCATGTGAGGGATTGTTGGGATTTTGGCATAAAAACCCATAGAATCGAATGAGAAGTGTGTGAGTGAAAGTATCCCACATAGGGTAGAAGAGAGATAGAAGATAGGTTCAAATAGTTGAGCCTCACAAATGGGTTTGGGCCCCAAGGGGTACCCCACTTTTGTGGAAGAAAGAGGACTTACGTCAAGCTCGGTCCACTCCCCCCGCGCGTGCCGCCGCCGCCGTCCAGCCGGCTCGGTTCCGGGTCTGGGGTCCACCCTCTATCGGTTTTATTTTTTCCGAACAGTCACATTGTTTAGAATTATTTATTTTTATTATCGATTTTTTATTTTTTGGACAAACAAACGTGTCTGTTCGAGATTCGGTTCGCCCGAACGAAGAACCGAATCTCTTCGTGACTGTTCACGAACCGAACCGGTTCGAACCTTTGCTACTGTTCATGAACTTGGAACCGCCGGCACTCTCGCAACTCGTCAATTTTCGCCACACACATAAATCCGAATGGTTTAGTTCGGTGAGTGACACTTCGTGACATTTGCATTCCCCATAGACATTTTTCCCGAGGTACTTACGCATATTCATTTCAGCATTATCATTTCTTGTGCGATTGTTCTGCGAAATTGCGTTCGTTGGAATCCTCCGGATAAGTACCGCTTCGGAGGAACGAGATCCGTTCTATCCTGGGAGACGATTGTCCGATATCCTCAGGTACTGATTGAGGGGCCAAATTCGTCTTAAGGACACGACGTTATTTCGTCGGGCTCGGATCAACATCTTGTTTGCTTGGTTGTGCTGCTTTCAGGTTTGTTATTCCTAACGCTTGTTTTTTTTTTTTAATTTCTCGCATACGAACTTAGCCGAACTACAATACCGAATTACATTCATCTACACAAGTATGGGAGAAACAGAGATTGTTTTCTACTATGGGATGGGAGGCGCACGGTGTTGTTGTGGCGCTAAAGCATCATAGGTATAATGTGGTAAAATGTTTCAAAAGCAAATGAAGACAGAAAAACTAAAGAGAGCGGGGTTGATAAAACTGATGAGAGACGCCAAACAAGACAAACGTCATCGGCAAAGCCATCATCACCGTCACCACATCGGCGCCACTGTCATGGCTGGAAGCGTGTCATCACTCATAGGGTGATCGGTTCCTAGGTGGTTCAATTCCCACTTAGGAACCGGGAACCGGATCAGAGGGATCGGTTCCCAATTTCTGGAACTAAGAACCGGACCTATGGCTCTTGGAACCAATGGCATATTCTGTTTTTTTTTGTCATTATATCCTCTCGTATTTCAAGCATAAACTTCCAATTATTTTTCTCATTAAATGGGCACACCCCTTTAACTCTATCTCTCTATATGCATGTCAATCTGTCTTGACTCATTGTTTTTATGGTTATTGCTGTTGGACGACTCCTGCCTCTTTCTGTTCTCGCCTTTGGACAATGAAATACTTGGAAACCTTATGTGATGTGAGCATGCACCTTCTCCTTCCACTACAGGCAAAATTCATCACAAGGCAGTGAAGTGAATTTGATATGATCGATAGCTTTTGATGTGTGGGACCATGTTCTAAATCAATGATCAGAAGCTATTTTAACAGAACATAAATCAGGGCTTATTAGTTTAAACAAAAATGACGAATCTGCAAAAAATGTGGATGAAATGTACTCCCTATTTTTTGGCCGTGCTACATCTTCATGCGATTCCTCGACAATTTGCAGGAGGTGACTCGGATTACCACATTCGACGACCCTTGTGGACGAACATGAATATGAGCCATGCAACACGATGTGCACATCGTTTTGATGTACAAATTCATTGGTTCGTTACATAAGACAATAATGAGGAACAAGCGATCATGCCAAATGGGCTATGACTTTATGTTAACCAATAGAAGAGAGAGTTTGAGCACAAAAGCTAGTCCCGCTATATTAAGGTAGGAATCTTGTGAAGTCATGCTTAATCCTGGACGATAGACGACAATGCATCTTTACGCATGGTGGGGAACGTGTAAAATTGAGAAGATGAAAATTCAAATAATGTCCTATCCAATGACATTAGCTCCAAGAACAAAAGGGACTACAAGTGAGTGAGATCCACTTTTCTCATATTGACTTTGATCATATGAAATATGAGAAGGTAAGCATCCTTAGGACTGTACATAGGATGTTCTAGCCGTAATTCTCCATCGACACTAGAACCTTTCAGTCATCCTCGAAAGAAATAAACATGGCGATGAGCATGTTCAAATTTTGCCTGTGCCTGGTGCTAATATTGCTTTCGCTTCTGAGCTCCCGTGCATGACCCCCCTACGTTGTGATCCGAGGGAAGATAAGTGGTCACAAGCTTATGAGGGCTAGTCCTTGAGGTCCTCATCCAAGGCATCACTGGACCGTCTCCGTTTGGTTTTCCACGGTTTCCATCTTCTACCATGTCTTTTTTTAAATGTAATGCCCTAGTAGGGTATTATAATGTCGAACTGTGCATGGAGTTTGTGGGCATGGCAATATAGATACTTACTGTCTTTGGGCTGTTTTTATGTTTTTTTTTGGAGGGGGGCTGAGGAGGTCATTGGGCTGTTGACACTATGTATAGTTGGCCCTCTTTCTTCAAAATCATTAAGGGTGTGTACAGTAATATTTCTTTTTCCAGATGAGTTTCTGAGCAAAAGAATGCGTTTGATAACTGTACAAAATTTCTATTCTCAACCTTGCCCAACCACTAGATGAAGTCGACCTCACCAAGATCGGGCAAGCCTCGACCTCACCCAGCCATGGTGAGGCTGACCTCGTCGGCCCTCACCTCTGGTCGTTCGCCGGCCATCACTAAGGCCTGACAACTAGCTAGAGGAGGAAGAAGAATGAAGGAAAAAAAGAAAAGAAAAGAAAAAGAAAATGACCTTGTTTCAAAAATTATTTTCGAGAGCAAAATGGCAGATTTTATTTTTACTTTTTGTTTCTATATCAAATCCATTTTCTGAGCACTTTTCTATTCTGGAGAATAAAAAAATTAACCGACATACACAAAAGAGCATAAAAACATAAGAATAAAAATGTTACCAAACCTACCCTAATTTTGGGAAAAGTGTCAAAAGAGTCCTAAACCTTTTGCATTAGTGCCAATTTAGTCATAAACATTTTTTTGGTGCCAATTCATTCTTAAATATTTTGTATTGGTGCTAATTTAGTCCTAAAACTTTTTTTGATGCCAATTCAGTCTTAAACTTTTTTGTTTTTGTGCCAATTAAGCCTTTTAGGCCAATGTTGGTCGAATTTTGTTGACGTGGACTCCGGCCGGTCACTAGCGCTGAGGTGGATAACTTTTAATAGTATTTTAATAATTTTTTGAATTTTTATATTATTTTTTATTCTTTTCTTTTTCTTTTTTTTTCCTCCCTCCTTCCCCCAGCCGGTCACCGAGGTCTCGCCATGGTTGGGCAAGGCATGACCTCGCCGCAACAGCCAGCGAGGCACGACCTCGCCGAATTCGGCAAGGTCGTGCCTCGCCTAGCGGCCGGCAAGGCTTGACCTTGCCGGATCCAGCAAGGTTAAGCCTCGCCCAGTCGCCGGTGAGGCTCGAGCCCTCACCGAAGGCTGCGACGAAGGCCTTTGGCGAGGGCTTGAGCCTCGCTATGGACTAGCAAGGTCGCGCAATGGCCGGCAAGCTGGCGACGGGGAGGACCTCACCGGTCTCTGGCCTCTTGCTAGTCACCGATCCAACAACCGATAGGAAGAAGAGGGAGGGGATGGAAAAAAATAAAAAAAAAATAAAAACGCAAAATATATTAAGATAATATTAAAAGTTGTCCACGTTAGCGCCGATGATCAGCCGTCGGCCGGCCGATGTCCACATCAGCAAAATCCAGCCAAAATTGATTGGAAGTACCGAATTGGCACAAAGACAAAAAGGTTTAGGACTGAATTGGCACCAATAGAACAGGTTTAGAATTGAATTGGGATAAAAAAAAGGTTTATCACTAAATTGACACAAATGCAAAAGGTTTAGGACTAAATTGATACAAAAAAAAATGTTTAGGACTAAATTGGCATAAATATAAATTTAGGATTTTTTTGGCACTTTTCCCCCCTAAATTCCGTAATTGTCAAAAGACCATGCTTTGTCACTTATCCATCTGCTCCTCTCGAGCAAGCATCGTGACCACTAGATCATCATCACATCGAAGGATGGAGATTGAGCGCATGGAAAATATCTAGAATTTTCACTCCAAAACCTATCGGAGAAGTTTTGGGGGAGCTCAAAAGCAAAAATCTGGAGAAGAAATCAATCAGAAAAAAAAATCTCCGTAAAAAAAATTCTCCATCTTCGTCTTCTTTGTTGAGATAAATCCTCACGAAAAATCGCTTGCATAACATTTTCCTTATTATTAAGAATTTCGGGAAAATCAGAGAATAGCATTTGGAATTACATTTTTTTTGATTTTTTTGTGCAGTATTTTTTCTTAAACTTATGAGTGACGTATTGGATTGTTGGTACGTAATTTCACATATTAATTTTTTTTTTTTGGGTTAGATAGTGTAATTACAATAAGAAAGTAAAGATAAGAGACAATCGCTTTCAGAGTAGGTGACTAAAAACCAATTTATATAATCAAAGTTTATTCGTCACAAAGGGAAGCATTTCTGACATATAAACCAAGTAATTTCCAACTCTCCCCTCTATCCTGTTTCGATCGTGATTGGAACTGAGACTTGGCCTTCTCTGTGGAAGCATGTGTCGGACTTGAATGAAGATGGAAAAGGAATAAAATAAAAGAAAAAGAGAAAAAATAAAAATAAAAAGAAAAATAAAATAATTAAATAATTAAAAATTGGAATTTTTTTAAAAAGAAAAGAAATAAATAATAAATAAAACAAAAAAAATTATTAAAAGGAGTGCACGGAGGAAAATCAAATCTCCATAGCAAACGACGAAAAATATTTTCTAGTTTATTTTCATGTTTCAACCAAACACTAGAAAATGACTTGGAAAACATTTTCTATAAATGTCACATTTTCCACGAATTAAACGAAACCTAAATAACAGAAAATTTGATAAGTGTGATTGATTGCGAATCTTTCACAATTGATTCTTTTCTGCGTTACATAGTCTTGTACAAAGTGTAACCATCGAGAGCGGTTGTCATTTAAATTCTAAATTCTAACTACTCCTGAGATTCTAGATTCAAATCACGTTCTTATCCGTCAAACATTTTGGCTCTATCTCTATTTCTGTATCTTCCATCGATCTCGTAATCGGCTGCCCTTGTCAATTTCCAGTCTTTGCCAATTCTCTTTTATCAATGATGAGTCGCCGATTTGTAATGATAGTGCGCAACTGCGCTATCGACAACAGACCATGAACTCTCAACGATCCTTCAAAATCGGATTATTTTTGGGGGTTAGCATTGATAGAGGTGGTCCAGTGATGGTTAGGAACGAGCGACGGTGTGGAGTTCAATTTAATGCTCTGATGGAGGCGAAACTCTATTTCTTGAGCAAGATATGAAATGGACTCATGAATAGAGAGCTTAGCGTAAAGAAGAAAAACATGAAGAAGAAAGAAGTCAAGCACGAAAGGAAAAGAAGCAAGGAAATAGAAATAGAAACAATAATCAGAAAAAAAGGGGAAATAAGAAATAATAAGAAAATGGGCTTTATAACAAAAAAAAAATGGATTAATATGGTTTTACCATGGGTTCATTGTGATTTGGGTTAATACCACAAAAAACTTCAAATTGGTACACATTTGACAAATTTACCCAAAACTAATTTTTTGACCACCAAAAATCCTAAATTAGTACACTTTTGACAACTTTGCCCTAAACTAATTTTTTGACCACCAAAAATCCCAAACTGGTATATTTGTGACAAATTTACCCTCCATTAAATTGAATTAATACTACAAAAAGTCACAAAAAGGAACACCTATGATAAACGGATGGTAAAACTCCAAATCGGTATACCCATCAATTATCACATGTCATCCAACTCAGAAATTTGACGGTAAAATTTAATGAAATTTAACGGGGGGTAAAATTATCACGGGTGTACCAATTTGAGGTTTTTTATGGTCAAAGAATTACTTTGGGGTAAATTTGTCATAGATATGTCAGTTTGGGGTTTTTCGTGGTGTTAACCTTTGTGATTTTATTGAAGACGGGCCGTTACGTGAGCAAAAGGCTTAGTAGGGTTTTGGTATTATAGTGCAGTAAAAATGGGCCAAATTCGGTTATAGTAAAGCTGAACTCGGTGTGGGTAATTTTTAAAAATAGGCTTTGAGGTTTACAACTAAAAAGGGCTTTTGCATAAAATTATTAGGCCATATTCAGATCAGGCCCAAGGGCCGGCCCGAGTCCCTGTTTCCAGAAAATTATAAATAAATAAAAAGCACAAAATAATAAATAACCGTAAAATAGACAATTGGAAGATTAGTTAGAAAAATAGACCTTGATTAGGGTTGTTAGATTTTTGTATTAACTTTAGCTTAGTTTCATTTAGAATTCGTATATTTAGAAAAGATACATTCCTCATTCTTTAGTGTAATTCATGCCTTTACTTGATGATTTGATGATTGGTGTATTCATTACTGATTAGATTTCATATTCTTAGTTCAGTTGAAGATCATTCAGGATTAGTTTAGCAGACTAGTTTAATGAAAATATAGACTCAGTCAAAGAAAACATAATAAAAATAATAAAATAAAACGAATAAAATAAAAAAAATAGTAGTTTAGAAACATCACTTAAAAGAAATAAATAAAATCATAGTAAATAACTTAGTTAGATTTAGGATTCACCTTAAACAATTGAATAGGTGATGTGAAAGTGTTGTAACCTAGGAGAAATTTGAGGGGGACTAATGAGTATCTAATATCCTAAAGCCGGATTGGGATCCCGACTTAGGATGACAAAGTACTGGCTCATGTTTTTTCGGAAGTTCCGATAACCTACATTACCCATTTTAAGATAATATATTCTCTAAAGTCAAGTCATAGGGGTTGCCAACCATGCCATATTCCTGAGTCCACAAACCTGAAAAACCTCGCTTGATTGTTACGCCAACAAAATCCAGAAAAACGAACCGAATTCCAGTGAATCTTTTCTCGTCACCATCGAGAATGTTTGCCGACACCACATTTAGCGTCCTCGTCTAACTCTTCGACAACACCTTTTGCATGCCCAGGGACTACTTCAGCACCACTCTGTCGAACCTTGCTCTTTTGATCGAGAACGCGGCCCATAAGGCCTCAAGGAGTCCGTCCGCACCGCCTGCCCCGTGGATGCTCTGGGCAAATCCCGCGACTCCGAGAACGCTCTCCGTCTCTCCAATCGGTGCCTCGGAGGCCCCAAGTCCAGTGCTAATGCAGGTAAATTTGCACTTTTCGCTGCTGTGGTATGGCGGTTTGGACCCGTCGGAGAAGAGACCATTTGATGGCATGGGTGTCATCGATCGAATTTAACATCCTTGAAAGCAGGACCGCATGAGGATAAATATGATGTCGACGGGATGGCAACATCACGATGCTTTTCACGATGCGACGAGTCCTCGCCAAATTGAGGATCGGATAAATGGAATATAAGCACAATCAGACCATGAGCATAGAGTAGGGCCAAATGAGAAAAATTCAAAACTTCGAATGTCCTCTTTCACATAACTGTCATTGCATTTTCTTATGCAATTATGGTTTAGATGTGTTAATCTTCTCCATATGTTTGGACAAAAGAGAGGGTCGTTATAAAGGATAGTTGGTTGTGGATCTAGCAACCACAGAACAGATTATTTTAATACGCCTTCAAATTGAAATAACATTAAATAAAAAATGGAGTTGGATGAGTGTTTATTTGCGAATTTCCATCAAAAAGAGACATCAACGTGGTTTATTTTAGGGATAAATGCAATTAAAATCCTAAAAATTTCAAACAAAATGCTGTCAAGTCCAAAAATATTCAATTCATGTCCTAAAAGTTTCGATCAGAAAAAAAATCCCTTAAGGTTGGCTCAAAAGTGCAATCAACTACCTCCATTAGATCTGTCTAGTTTGTATAACTAAAACTACTGACATGACATTTCTAAATATTTTTCAAGGCTGCATGTCAGTGATTTGATGCCAAGTGACTGCGACGTTAGCAAAAAGTCTCCAAAAACAAAAGAGAAAAAGTATATTTGAAACAACGGCCCTCCTTGAATTGGGTGCCACTCCACCTTTGTTGGCAAGAGCCAATCCACGAAACAAATAGAGTCTAAAATTATAGTGAACACAGAAATTTAGTTATGTGCTGTGTCAGGCGAGTAGGATCTCTGCAGTAGGTATAAACATGGTGCTTACAAGAGCATGAAGGTGCTGTACGGTGATCTAAGTTCAATGTTGTTTTGGATTGCAGGTGAAGTATCGTTGCCAGGTGGGAAAGCAGAGGAGGGTGATAAAAAAATGGAGATAAGGCGACAAGGGAAGCCAAAGAGGAAATCGGGTAAAATCCTTCCCTTGTCAATGTGGTAACTGTACTCGAGCTATCCTTGTCCAAGGTATCATAATAGGTTACTCTCTTTTTGCGATGGATATGTCGAACTTCAATTTATTGTCCATTCATTAGTTCAATTTCAAAGACAACATTGAATATTTTCATATGGTCTAAGAACTAAATTAAACATGTACAAAAAATCCTAAGACCACATTAAACAAATGAAAAGTTCATGAACGACATTGCACATTAGCTAAAGTTTAGGAATCACATTGCATATTGTGTCAAAGTTTAGGGATTATTATGTCATTTATCCTTTTGCAAATGATCATTTAAGTGCAACAATGTTTAGAGAGCAATTACTTAAGTAATTCCAGTGATAGAACATTAGATGTAGCTCATTATAATCACTTAAATGGACACTTTTAAAAAGTTTTGGATTAAATTGATGGCACTAAAGTGATAATTTCTAAAGTCTTGCCACAAAACATTTTAAAATAGAGCCAATTCAACAAAAAACTCCAAACCATGTCAACTAGACGCAAATACCCTAAACTTTTTTTTTTCATAAGAAACTCTAAGCTTGACCCATGCGATACAAATGCCCCTAACTTTTTTTTTGTGTCACAAAAAGGCCCAAGCTTATACATGTATGACCTTATATACCCTCTATTTCATTTCCATCTGAGGTATATTTCTCACATTGGTATAAGTTTAAGATTTATTATGACACAAAAAAAAGTGTCAAAGGTATTTTGCCACAATGATCATGTTTTGGATTTTTAGTGCTACAAAAAAAGTTCGAGATATTTGTATCACAGTAGGCATAGTTTGGAATTTTTGGTCATATTAATCCTTTAAAATATTGTGGTGCATAAGTTATGTTAGGGTGTCAGAACCGAACCGAAAAACCGAACCGAGATACGAACCGAACCGAACCGAACCGAAAATTTCATGCATTTCGGTTCGATTTCGGTTTCGGTTCGGTTCATCAAAATTAACCATTTCTTTTTTTCGGTTTGGTTTATTTCAGTTTGGTTCGGATCAGTTCGGATCGAACCGAACTGAAATAAACACTTTCGGTTTCTTCTGCATACGGTGCTTTCTCTCTCATATGGTCAGAACGACTAAATGGTTGAATCTGCGGATGTTGACTGGGGACTGGGGAGGGTGATTCAGCGAGGTGGAAATGGCTCGGGATTGAGACCTTGAACCCACCACTGCTCATCTTTGATCGACACCTCCCAAGAGAAGAGAAGGAAAAGAAAGAAAGAAGAAGAAGAAAGAGAACCCACCTCCCCCCCCCACAAAACAGGCAAACCCCCCCCTCTCTGCCCTGCTCGTTCCTTCGCCCGACGGCGCAAGGGCCACACCCGTGCACGCAATGTTTCGGAGGTGTGAAAGGACGGGAATTTGGGGGGAGGGGAAATGGCGATTCGGGGATAGCGGGTATCGGAGAGATTGACGCGGCGGAGGCGACAGTCGATCGGAGGAGTGGCGCGTGCGGCGGGGCGGCGGTGGCGGCCGATTTGGGGTTTGATGGGTGTTGGGGTTTTCGAATTGATCTAGGTGAAGTGGAGAGAGAGAGACAGAGGCGGAGACAGAGACACACAGAAGAGAGAGACGCACAGAAGAGAGAGAAAGGCGGAGGGTGGAAGGAAGGGAGGAAGGAAGGAAGGAGAAATTAGCCGTCGTGCTTATTTCTGTCGTAATGGAGAGATGTTTGATCTCCGAATCGTGGGTTTCTACATCCTCATGGATTTGAAGTTGATGAACAGGGTCACTGTCTTGCGTGTTCTTGATCTTCCTGTACCAGAAAAGCAAAAAAAAAAAACAAAAAAGAAGAAGAAACCGAAAACCAAAACCGAACCAAACCGAATCAAACCGAACCAAATCGGCTTATTGGTTCGGTTCTAATTCGGTTCGGTTCCTATTTGGTTCGGTTCAAGGAGGAACCCTTAACGGTTCGGTTCTAATTTCTAAAGTCTCGCCACAAAACATTTTAAAATAGAGCCAATTCAACAAAAAACTCCAAACCATGTCAACTAGACGCAAATACCCTAAACTTTTTTTTTTCATAAGAAACTCTAAGCTTGACCCATGCGATACAAATGCCCCTAACTTTTTTTTTGTGTCACAAAAAGGCCCAAGCTTATACATGTATGACCTTATATACCCTCTATTTCATTTCCATCTGAGGTATATTTCTCACATTGGTATAAGTTTAAGATTTATTATGACACAAAAAAAAGTGTCAAAGGTATTTTGCCACAATGATCATGTTTTGGATTTTTAGTGCTACAAAAAAAGTTCGAGATATTTGCATCACAGTAGGCATAGTTTGGAATTTTTGGTCATATTAACCCTTTAAAATATTGTGGTGCATAAGTTATGTGCTGGCAACGTCATTAAATGCATTAATTTTTCACAAACTAAGAGATTGGGTTAAAATGTTTCCCAAATGTTCCCTAGAACTAATCCAAGTAGTGGATCAAAGAGAAGTAGTCTATTTCCACATGGCTACAAGTTTTGTTGTTCAATCTCAAAACTAAGCAAGGTCAGAGAAGAAACAAAACCGAAATTACCAGAAGTGAAGAAAATTTAGTTGCTTTTTTTTCAGGATAACAAATAGATATTATAGATTTTAAATGTATTTTGGAGAGAATGTTTGCTCCATTATCTTTCTTTTGAGTCCAACAAAACAAAAAAAAATAGTTGCAAAGTTAGCATATTTACTTTTTGATTTTGACCTCATGTCGCCATTTTGTCAAATTTCTAATATTTTAGAGCGCAAATATTATAAATTATGAATTAAAAGTGCCAAAACTTTATGAACTATCACTTTAATACCAAAACTCTTTCAAAACGTCCATTTTAGCGACCCCAGCAAACCACATTATGTCCTCCCTTTCCCTGAATAAGCACAATCAAAATTCTAAAACTTCTAAAGAAATTGCAATATCAAGTACCTTTACTAACTCCATCCAATTTCAATGACGAAAAATGCCGACTTGACATTTTTAAATAGGTTTACTATTACAAAAAATCCTAAATTATGCCCACTATTATACAAATATCCAAACTTTTTTTATGTCACTAAAAACCCTAAACTTGCTATTGTGACACAAATACCTTGAACTTCTTTTTTCGTCATAAAGCCCCAAACTTATTACAGTGTGACATATATACCCTGGATGAAACTGAAATAGAGGGTATATATGTCACACATGTATAAGTTTGGATTATTCGTGACAAAAAAAAAGTTGGGGGTATTTGTGTCATAATGGTCAAACTTACAGTATTTGCTGACATAAAAAAAGATTTGGGGTATTTGTATCACAGTTGACATAATTTAGGGGTGCTGTGATATATGCTTTTTTAAATATTATATATGGTCACGTGGCATTGATTCGATATAATTTGGACGCTACATTAGCAAAAATCCCCAAAAATAAAAGGAAAAGTTCATAACTAAAATAGTGGCCCTCGGCAGATAGCTTGAATGGCATGGTGTCGTTGCCTCACGTTGACCATCAAGGGCTGTTGACCTTCGCCATAGGCATTGGCAAGGGTTGGCGACCCTCATTGAACACAGGCGAGGGCTAATATAGTCCTCGCCATGAGCAGGCCCTTGCGCGGTGGTCGTGCCACAACTTGCCATCGTTGCACGAGGGTTGGCCTGCCCTTGCGACCTCGATGTGAGGTTCCGCTGGCCTTGTATTGACATATTTAAATACTTTCGAGCCCGTCTTGTACTAATTTAACGCTAAGAAAGCACCGCGTTAGCAAAAATCCATAAAAACAAAAGAAGAAACAATCAGAACTAGAACAATGGACCTTGCTAGATTCCTTGAGCGCAGCGTGGCAGCTCACCTTCGTTGCCTATGCACTTCAACCCTTGGGCATCGACAAGGGCCGGCAATCCTCGTTGGCCACAGGTGAGGGCTAATCGTACTTACTGCAAGAAAGCTCTGCACAATGGTGGTGTCACCACCCCGCAAAGGTCAGTCAATCCTCATGTGGTGGGGGTGGTGGTGCTGCGAGGCGCCGTCGCCACGTGAGGGCTTTGAAACCCCTGCCCAGGCTGTTACCTAGTCCCCACGGGGCTTGGCTTGTGGTCGGCGACGGTTGTTGACCCTCGCTAAGGCCCAGGCGAGGGGTAGTGGCACTGCCCCATTCCGATTAACCAATGTGTGCCTTTTTTAAATTTCACTTTCTTTTGTTTCTTTTCATTCATTTCTCTTTGATTTTTTTTTCACTCACGTGAGTTCACTTGGTGCCAAATCAGTGTTAAATGGGATTGATAATATTTAAAAACGGCACATCAGCTCTTTTCGTTGTTTAAATTGGATGGGGTTACCAGAAGTGATTGCACTTTTTGGTTAAGTTTGAGAATTTGATTACACAATTGAAAATTTTGACAACTTGATTGTATTTACGTTATCAGTTTTAGGATTTTACTTTATCACTCTAGTTGATCTGACAAAGAAAAATGGAAAGGTACATATGCATTTGTTTTATATGATTTGCTAACAGTTCAGCATTCTAATGTTACCTGGCCAAGCAAGTGATAAAAATGACAATGGTGGCATAGTTGGATCTGCGGTACTAAACCATCCCAAAGTTTATATAGTGAACAGACGGATTGTGATCACTTCAAAAGAAACTAGGCTATTGTGAAGAAATTTTGTAGCTTTGATTCAGTTTCTTTGTCCTAATCGCCTATCACGACAAAATATTTTAATTGTGACGTATTCGTAGTGATGAACCAACTAAAAAGGCAATTTCCGCAATAAATTTCCCAAGTTTTGTCATTGTCCCCCCAATCCCTCCCCCAAATGGTTGGCATAATAACTGAGTGCGTCAAGGGATTTCAATTTGGGAGGTTGGAATCACTTATTCAAATTTCACTAACTGTATGTGTTGACATCTATTTTTTAATTTGGCCAAAATTAATTATGCAAAAAATTAGGGGTTAATGTCCTTAATTCCTAAAACAAAAAAAAAAATTATTTAACAGCTTTGCATATAGACATTAGATACTTTTTGCATTATTGGGATGCTTTCTTCTTTTAATTATTATTACTTTTTTTAAATTTTTTTAAAAAGATTTAAATTAAAAATTTAATAAAATCAAAAATCAGATTGGACCGGCCGACCGACCCCCTCTTCCTCTTCCCTTCACCTGCTTGCGGCCCAACCCTCCCTCTCTCCCTTGCGCGACCAACGGCCACAGCTCTTCCCTTCCTTCTTCCCATGGCCTAGCCCTTTCCTTTCTCTTTCCCCCACTCAGCCCAGCCCCTCTCCCTCTCTATTGCCATGGAAGCCGAGATGTAGAGAAGCAAAGCTTGCCTCCCTGCACTGGCCTAAAATGACCACAAAAGTTAAGGACACAGACTAGGCCGATGCAGGCCATTGAATGAAGAGTTAATGGAGCAGAAGCAAGTGGCCTTTGGCCATAAAAAGACCAAAAAGGAGGAGAGAGAGGGTCGGCCAAAGAGAGAGAGAGAGAGAGAGAGAGAGAGAGAGAGAGAGTGAGAAAATAGAGTAGTGAGAAAGAAGAAGAAGAAGAGAGAGATTGAGTGAAAAGGTTTCAAACTTTGCTTTGCAGGTTGAAGAACAAAGCCCAAGGAAGCCTTCCCATTGAGTCTACACCGCCGACAGTCCTTCGAGCAGACACCTCCAACCGGTGAGTTTACTCGGCCTTTTTTATGTCCCTTGTTTTGCCCTACTTTTATTTGTTGGTTGGCCGGGACTCAGGCCGGCCATTTTGCGTGAATCCTGGCCCATAACGATCCCGTTCTAGATCTAGACTCGCTGTTGGAAGCGAGTTGTGGCCACGGGAGCAAGCCTTGGCCTTGAAAAAGGTCGGAGACCCCTTGTTTCAGTCACATACTCCATGTGTTCGAGAAAATGCCTAAGTGAAGCTCTGTGGTATTAGTTCTTGGCCGGCGATCTCTAGGTCAATGGGGAGTCGTGAGGCTGGTCATGGCTGTGTGGTGGCCATTGGAGGCCAGGCAAGGCCAAGGTTCCACCTGGATCGGTCGGCCAAGCCTCGATTGCTGTTTGGGCTTGAAGAGCTTTGGTTAGGGCTTGGCTGGTGGCCACTATGGCTAGCCAGAAGGGAGTCGCCTCGACCCTAGGTGCTGAGGCAAGCGAGGCCAATGGCCAGGCAAGATGGTGGGCCAATCGCCGGATCTCGCCAGTCGGCACTCTTGCGTGCTTGTGCACGCAGGAGCCGGCCCAAGCAGGGCTTACAGACTTAGTTGAACCGGCCCTATTTGGTAATTTACCATTGGACTGGGCCCGGGTCGAGTCAAAACCCAGGTCAATGAGTTTGGGTTGGTTCCATTGACCCGGGTTGATTTTGACCCGATCCAGATCTGTTGACCCAACCTGGTTTAATATTATATTATTTTTTATTAAAAAATATTATTAAAAAATAAAACAAAAATTATTTTTTTATAATTAGGAAATAGTTTAGAAATTATTGTTTTTGAATAATCTAAGTTATTTGAATTATTTGATTAATAATTATGTCTAAATCGGATAATCCTATAAGGTTATATAGTAGGATTTTTTATGTTATTTTTACTACTACTGTATTATTATTATGCATGTTATTTCTAATTAGTAAATAATTGCATAAATTCTCATGTGTTGAATGTCATCGCCCTAGTTATGATTAGAACCCTAGGTTGCATATTTATATTAACTACTGATTGTTAATTTAATGATTGTGCATTCGCTGGATCACCTCACATATTAGGAGATAGGTCTTAAATTTAATCCAAACCGCCTAATAAATACTTTCTGAAATGAACAGAATGAAAGGTATCGAAAGAACACTAGTCACTCAACTAGTGTAACCAAATCCCCGAACTCATTTAATCTCTAATTCGCAGAAGTAAGGCAATTCTCCCACTGCCTTACTTGGGTATCTAATTAACCTGCCATAAACTGATGAGTAGCAACACCTAGATAAAAATCAAGTACAGGTTAAAAACCTAAATCGCAAGTTGCGATATGATATAGGCTTGGGAGAGCCTGAGTTAAGTCCCATACCTAGACTTAGTGCATCTAGGCCGTCACCATTTCCTCCTTCGCAGAAAGACGGTTTCGACAATATGTAGACCATTCTGGTCAAGGCACTTGAATAGGTAAAGGTCTAGACTTAATTGGCTTATGAACTTGGAGAATGTCCCGTGGATAGGTCAAAGTCTTGGATCTAATCGGTTCATAGGATTTGCAGGGTGTTCAATGGACCTCTATATTAGTCGATGCTCTTTGTTCTTACCCCGGATTATGAAAAAACAAAATTCAGTTTACGTAGGCTAAGCCTACTTATCAATCGGGGACTTGTTTAATACAGTTTAAGTCTTAAGGATGTATGATTATCTAACATTGTACTAATTTGATCATGAGCTGCGAAATAAGCCTAGGGCAAAAAGAACTCTGAGACTTGGCTCTAATACCGTATTAAAATATCCAGTTCAAAAATATAAGTTATAAAGCGGAGGAAATCCACGTGAATAAAGTCCAATCATATTCAGCAGTCAAGCCATGCAGGATAAAACTTTTAACATTTTAAATCATTCATCTCAAGTATAATGAGGACGAACTACCTTCGTCGACCCTCGCGGAGGGAAGAACATGATTTTGAGCCATGCAACACGACGTGCAAATTCTTTTGATTTACCAATTCATTGGTTCGCTCTATAAGACAATAATAAGGACACGAAAGATCACGCCAAAAGGTACAAACGCATTACGCCTTCCTACAATGAAATACGTATAGAGACAACAACTTTGAAGCCTCTTCAAAAGGTCGGAAACAAAAAATAGATGAATTTTTTTGGTCGAAGTAAAATATATTTATTAAAGTGGCCATTAATCACCAATGGTTCTTTAACCAATAGAAGAGAGAGTTTGAGCAAAAAGGCTTGTCCTCTATACATAGGTAAGAAATCCCATGATCTTTTGTTTCACATTTGGACGATACACGACAATCTATCTTCAGGCGTGGTGAGCAAAATGAAACAAAGCAATGTCCAATCGAATGATTTTAGCTCCAAGAACAAAACGGACAAGAAGTGACTCAGATTCACTTCTCGCGTATCTGCTTTGATTATTAGAATAATCGAAAGGTAACCATCCTTGGGACTATATATAAGAGTCGTAACCCTAATTCTCCATTGACCCAAGAGCGTTTCGCTATCCTGAAAAGAAATAAAATGGCGATGAGCATATTCAAAATTTGTCTATGCCTAACGCTGATAGTGCTTTTGCTTCCGAGCTCCCTTGCACGAGCTCCCTACATCGAGATCCAAGGGAAGACACTTAGTGAGGCAGTTCGAGCATTACGGGAAGACTATGGAAAGGGAGATAAAGGTCAAGGAAGTCGTTACGAGGTTATGAGGGCTGCTCCTGGAGGTCCTGATCCGCAACATCACTGAAGTAATGAGTAGTGGATCAATCGAACAAGATGATCGCCACCTTCCTTTATTCGCAAATAGTGTCCTAGCGATCATGAGGATGTTATGAACCTGTCATGCAATGTTACAAGCTCATTTGCTTTTTTTTTCCTAGTTCAAATGTTTTGTTGTTCATGGAGTTTGCGGGCATGGCAAGGAATAACATGTAATGTGTTTATCGCAAGTGGACTAGTAGTAGCAAAACATTAATATTAATGCTATCGATTAACTATGATGGCATTTTTTCTTTTCAATCTTCGAGCTTTTGAATCCTGACAACTTGGAGAAGATCTAAGGCAGTGGAGCCAAAATAGCCATGATGTTATCAAATATGAACCTGCGCAATTTTTTTTTTGTTCTGGGGTTTGTCATCGTCGGAATTTTGAAGACAGATATGTTAAAACCAAGTTCTCACTATGATAAATTTGAAGTCTATGGGATGTTAACATCGCCATGCTTTTCACAAAAAAGATGGTCATTTTAAAGTATCATTGGCTCCTCTTGAGTAAGAGGTTAAACTGCTCCGTTGGAGCTTTCATACGGACCTCGGCATCCCTGCAACATCAAACATAGAGAGGATATTCCGTCCTCTTAGATAAAAAGAGGATCCAGGAAGAATTATGGGGCTTTGAAGTCCGTGGGATGTCAACATCACCATGCATTTTACAAAATAGAAAGTCATTTTAAAAAGTATCACCGGTTGGATGTAGCATCTCCTCAGCATGAAGCTTCCATACGTGTTAGAAAATTATGTTAGTTCGTACGTCCCTTATTGTCGCGCAGACACTTCAAGACACTTTCGAATTGAAAAAAAGTTCAATAAAAATTGGAGTTGGAAGAACGCTTGCGTAAAAGAGATATCAACGTAGCTTAGTTTAGAGGTAAGTGGTGATAACAACGGTATCTATGTCATTATTATGATGCAGCGCTTATTTTGTTACCAATATTTTTGCTGACCCTCGTATCGACATATTTAGATATTTTTGATGTTTTGTAGCACTAATTTAATGCTAAGTGGGCGCCGCGTTTGCAAAAATCCCCAAAATCGAAACGAAAACAATTAGAACTAGAGCAAAAGCGCTCGCCGAATTCCTTGAATGGCAGCCCCGCAGCCCCACCTTTACTGCCGATGGCCTTCAACTGTTGTGAGGGCATTTACAAGGGCTGGCGACCCTCACTTGCCATAGGCAAGGGACAACCGCCCTCACCGAGAACATGCTCTTACATGTGTTGACACCTAAAATTTTAGCCACCCTATTAGTCATTTATTGCATAAAAAATTAGGAGTGGACACCAGCACCTAAATAAAAATATTAGTATGGATATTAGGATCATTTACAGTAGTAATTAATTAAGCTCATAGAGTTTGCGTATTTATTGGACCGGCGGTGAATGGGTTTATGTGGATGGCTACGGACAAACTGGACTAAGCCCATGGACACTTGGCGGGCCAAAATTACATAATTAAAATGCCAAGGTGGAGAATTGATTTATTAAGTATAAGCTTAGGGCGTAATTAAATCAAATTGGGTTAAAAGAACGTTTCCTATTCTCAAAAATTGCATCTATCTTTTAATTCAAAATAGAAAATAAGTGGTGACGCGGTGAGATTTGTTCTGGTTTCTCTGAGGGAGCAATAAGAGAAGAAGGAGAACTCACGGCAAAAGTCAGATCTCTCAGACGGCAAAACACTCGCACAGAAGTAAAACTCCCTCTTTCCCGCGACGGCACTTCGACCTCACGGTATTGCTGGCCGAGATCTTGCTGCTCCCCTGCTCTGTCAACACCGGCTCCTTCCCGGCACTAGCCACTCCTCGTGTTGCATCTCGTTGCTGCATCGCACCCATTGTCGCGGCAACGATGCTGTTCCCCCATGATCAGCTGTCTCGCTTTTGAGCGTCCAGCAGCGATCCCGATTTCTGTCCGAACCGGCAAGCGTCCCTCTCCTACTGGCTCACTGGACGACACCAAGCAGTACTCACAACAAGCTCCAGCAACAGAGTCTTACGTTTCTCGATTTTTGCAGGTTCACTAAAGATTCCCGACAATTCTTCCAGCAAAGTCGGAAACCACAATACGTTCCAAGTTTGACATCACTCCTGCTGTTGCTCCTGCTCACTTCCAAGTAGTCATTCCGACCAGCAACACAACAACAGCAAATCCTTTGACGCGTCCTGGTTTTTCCGGAGACACCATTCGCCAGTCACGCTCAGTCACGGTGATAGTCTAGCCGCATAGGTCCACACGACGGAATCCAAACTGAACGTTGTTCACCGCTGCTTGTCACTCCAGTTCCTGCTCTCACCGGAAAAGCGCCCGACAAGCTGCTGCCGATGGTACTGCCGGTCTTGGCCGTGCCAGTCCCGATTTCCAATGGCCGGTCCTGTTTCGGAAGTGAATTCGAACTAGGTAACTTTCCAACCGAAACTGATTTCGATTATTTTGTTACCTAAATTAGATTATTTTATGCTAATATATATTTGCTTGAGATTTCTAGGCATATACAATTAGGAGGAATTCCATAAATAAAAATCCCAATAATCTTGAATATCGAGTTGCGAGACTAAGATTATTTTGGTTTTTATTTTGGAATGTGGTAATATTTTGAGAAGTGTTGAATATTTGATTGGTATTTTACTTGTGTTGATTTTGGTAATTTATTTACCTTTAAAAAAACATAAAAAAGTGCCCGCATGGTAGATTAGATTGCATATATAGGAATATAATATATTAGGATTTCATGTTTAGGATCATGTAGGGTTTTGGAAGAAATTTTCTAATCTTGAATAGCATTTAACTTAGATTATTTCCTAAAATAAATTAGATAATCTTATGCTAGGATAGTTACTATAAAATATTCATAAATATTGGTATAAGAGATAAAAAATTAAAAATAGCATAAGCATGCCATATAGAATAGGTTGCACCATATTTGCCATGTCGTCATGTCATCTCATCTCATATGCCACATCATTGCCATGTCACCTATGTTATGTCATTAGTTTTCATGTCATTTAGTGATTGCATGTTTAAGATCATTTAATTTAAAATTGAATAATGAGTCATCTATGTTTATCATAAGGTAGAATTGCATATAGTTAGTTTTTATAAATAAAAGAAAAACCAAACATAAGAGAATTAATTAGAGTTATTAATTAGTTCGTAAAAATCATTTTCGGCTAGGCATTGCATGTTTAATAAATACTTTGCAGATATTTAGGAAATTAACTAATGTTCTTTGCTTGCATTGAGGTATTTAAATTCTTTCCATAATTTAGCAATTTATTTATTGCATTTAGTTTATTAAATGTTATTTTTAATGATTGCGCACCTGCGTGATCTCCTGTTGTATGTTAGTGGTTAGGTTTAAAATCGATTCAGGTTGCTTGTGTCACGCCCCGCACCCTACGAATGCGCGATCATCCCTCGATGATCGTATTTCGAATGCGACGTTCCAGGACTTGTCGCCGACCCATGCGAATATCAAAACATAAAGCACAAGCGAAAACGATTAAAAGCACCCAGACAAGATTAAAGACCAAGGGTAGTAGAATATTTGAACAAATGAACCATATACTTCATTCAAGGGCACGTACTTATAAAATCCAACCTTACATACAAAGGCCACTAGGGTTAAAACCACCATCATAAAAAAAGGGCAAGTGGTCGGGTAGGTTAGCCTAGCTATACAAAAAGGGTCCACCAACTCCATGGCTCCTTTTCGGGATCTTGTTCCATCGGCTCTTCCTCGGAATCCCAAAACGCTGTGACGGACCATTCATGGTCGGAGTCGGGGGTTTGAAATGGTTATATAATAACCATGAGAATGAGTCTCAATAAGCAACACCCTAAACCCTACCTAGGCCGATGCGTACCCAGACAAGTCTTACCTAAACACACAATAGAGCAACCACACAACTTAGGCCTTCGGGCCCAAATCAAACAGATGTTGACTCTGCAGGTTAGGCACATAATAATACTAGCACTGAGCCCAACAATGGTACATACACACATATTAATTGGCCACGAACACATGCCATGCACATGCTTGCACTCGTTAATGCACTCTTGCACACGTGCCATCGTTATGCATATGCTCATGTTCCTTTCTGCACACGTGCCAACTTTCCATTTATTCACCGATGCACGTTAAACGCATCAGGTCCGACCCGCGTAAAACGCATCAGGTCTGTCACATACAACACTTCCTGGCCCGTGTAAGACGCATCAGGCCCAGTGTCTCTAGCCTACGTAAAACGCATCAGGCGCAACACCGATCTCCTTATACAGACCAAAACCCGCATAAAACGCATCAGGTTGGCCGTCTTCCGGCAATCCGGGTATCGTCCCGCGTAAAACGCATCTGGACGGGTTCAACACTCCGCGTAAGACGCATCAGGGTTTTATGTGATCACACGTACTCATACCACCAATTATTATCTGAACCCCGCGTAAGACGCATCAGGGTGATTTAGGTGATCACATGCTCATGCCATTCGTGCACATTCACGTAATGCACATGTTATGCTAATGATCGATATACACACTCATGGCCATAACAATCACACTCGGGTATTCAAATTAAATTAGCCACAACATATATTTGGCACCCGAATTCATATGATTAATCAATATAATTGAGCACACTCAAGGCCCGCCATGCCCCTCAATTTTCGGTCACACTAGCACTCAACGTGGCATTGCATAATCAAGCATAATTCACACACAAATTAGCCACTACATGGCCCAATCAATCACACATGGCAATTCATGAACAAACCACATATTGGCCGTACAAGGCCCAATTAAATCCTCAATGGATAGCCACTAATCAGTCCGAGAGAGAGAGAAATCGAGAATATACAAAATCGGGTCCAAATTGGGCGGTTGCACAGTGACAGAAATCCATTTGAAATAAATATCAAATCAATTCCAAAAATTATGACATTTGGATATGTTGTACAAAACATCTTGATAAACATTTTCTGTGAAGAACTTGAAACCTAGTTCCAACCGTAAATACCTCGTTTTGACACTCAAAGCTGGATAGAACTCGGATCGCTCGGACAATCCCTCAGACCATAAAAAATACAACTCATTCAGTACCCAAATCACTTTGAAAATCTCTGAAATTTTTATATGTTATAGCCACAAATGTCTCCAACAAGTTTTGTGAAGGAAGTATGTTGAAAATAGGTCTGGAAAAATTTATAAAAATTCGAACAGACCTGAAGGTCGGATGAACAGTAAATCGGGCAGACTCAATTTGGTCCAAAAGTGGACTTACGAATGGTACTAATTGATCTCCAAAAATTCCCAAATTAAATTATGTCATACTTAGAGATGTTATAAACAACTTTCATGAAGAACACTTCCTTAAATTCAGCCCACACAAGCCACACCAAAAATATAAAAAACCAGCGACGCAGCAGCAACCTTACCGGAAATCAACCAACATGTACCACCAAGCAAATCAAGCACAACCAGCCACTAAACCAATTATCCACAATCCTTAAAACATCCCTAAACATGTCATTAGTAACCCACTAGCCTAACCAAGGATTAGGAAGTCACTTACAAGAGAGCCTAAGCAAGATAACCTAGCAAGGGAGCAAACAAGAGCCTTGGCACGGCAACGGCTACTCCGGCGAAGCAACGGCGAGGGTGGACAGCGGATGGCAGCTCAGGTGGTCGATGATGGTGTGAGGGTGATCGTGGGTGGTGGTGATGGTCGAGTGGTGGTGATGCCGAGAGGGAAAAGGGGGAAAAAGCGTCTCGGTGGGGTGTTTGGCGCGAGGAGTAGCAGCTGCGGTCTACGGCTCCGGCATGTCTCCGGTGGCTGGGAAGGCGAGGCTATGGTGGTTGATGAGCAGCTGGTATGGTTGGCTAGAATGGGAAGCAGCAAAAGCCAGAGGAAGCAGAAGCCGAAGAAGCAAGCAATAGCAACAACAAAATAGCAAAGAAAAGAAGAGAAGGAAGAAGAAGTCAGCAGAAGGAAGTAGCAGCCACGTGAAGCATCATGGGCAGCATCAGTAGAGGCATGGGCAGCAGTCAACCAGAAGCAGAAGTAGTCAGCAACGCAGAAGTCAGCAGCAAAAGCAGAAGATAGCAGTAAGTCAGCAGAAAATGCAAAAGTCAGCAAGCGTGGGTTCAGTAGAGGAAATCAGCAGCAGCGTGGGGTTTGGTTAAGAAGTCAGCAGGGTCAGCAAGCAGAGGCAGAAGTTAGCAGAAGCAGTAGCAAGCCAGAAGCAGAAGCAGCGGGGTAGCAGCACGTGAAGGACATGGGGGAGTAGAGGAAAAATTAGCAAGCATAGGGTGTTCGGCGGGAAAGGAGGAGAGGAGAGAGAGAGGGAGGAGAAAGTCAAACTCATCGAGTGCGATCTAACGGCTCACATTCAATCTCGATGACTAATCTAACGGCCGCCAAAATCCTAATTATAAATTAAGAAAAAGGCTAAAAGATAATAACTAAAACACACTATGAGGGAGGTTTACTAGTCCAAATCCGCATCCGGTCAAAATTTCACTTTTCACATATTCCGGGCAATCTCGAGGTTGGCCACAATAATATCGATATCGTCCAATTAAATTTGTCCCGGAACTCCAAGAAATTCGACACCAAAATTTGGGCTCTAAATAACGACCAAATTCGATCGAGTGCGATCGAGAGTGATCAGTTCCCTGGCGAGATTTTACTATAAGTACACTGACAAATTACACATTTTATAAATCCCAAAAATGGGTCGAAATTCGAAATGTCACAGCTTATAAATTTTTTTTTTGATAATAAAAGAGGAAAGGTAGAGAAATGGTGTTAGAGTAAATGCCACTAAAATGGTTCGTAAAAGTAAAGTAATCTCCCACACTTTATTTAGGTGTCTAATCAACCTACCAAAAATCGATTAGTTGTGACTCCTAATTGAATTGATCTTGCACGTTAATTAATCCAAAATCTGCGAACTAGTATGAGCTTGGCATGGCTAATCAAGTGATAGAAATAACAATGGTGGCTTGGTTGGATCTACGGTAATCAAACTATCCCAAATTTTTGAAAGGACAAAAGGACACTAAAAATACCAAAAGTTTCGTACGGTGCTCACTTTAGTATAAAAAGTTTTAGCCAACTCACTTAAATGCCAAATCGGAGAAAAAATGATTACTTAATTGCCTCTCGTGAGAATTTCTGACCAAAAAAATTATGTGGCATTTATAATTAAAAAATTAAAATGAGCTGGCATTGTTTTAAAGAAATCAAGTCCACGTGGACATATAAAATGATGATGATCAATCCAACCAAGCAAAAACATTGTTGCACACAAGGAAGGTTATAGGCCTCGATCGTTTTCAATGTTGGCTAACCATTGCACCACTCATCCTGTTATTTTCCTTCGCCCACTGTTGTCGTCGCTTGCTGTCTCTATCGCTCTCACTCACTCAGGTTCGTCATTCTCTTTGAGTTGTTCATTTGGCGGAAAAAATTTGAGCTCGAAGGCATAAATTAGGGCTAGAAGGGAAAAATTAGAGTTTTTGGTACAACAACGAAGCTAGAGGAGGAATTGCGCAAAAGTGAAGTTGCCGTTGTGTGTTTCTCAATTTGTTTGATCTATTTTGTGCTAGTTTTGTTTGTTTCTATCCAAAAACGACAACCACCAAGGCATTATTTAATTTATTAGGTGCGATTGTGGGGGACCTCCATGTGAAGTTGTTGTCCTTTCTACGTGTGGTTCCAAATGATAATTATTTTTTTCTTTGGTGTAGCGTCACATGGGGAACACCTTTGTAGCAATCACTATTTGCTTTGGTGGGAAATTTGTTATTGGCAACGATGAGTGAGAATATGTTGGTGGAAATGAAGGTACTTTCATTGTCAATGTAAGGAGACCATCATCTATTGATTTCATGAGGGATAGAGCAAAAAAGAAAAATTGCACTATTGTGTTCCTAGGAAGAGCTTGAAGGATGATTTGACATACTTCCATGATGATAATAGTATTAAGGATATTGTCATTATCTTCATGGCGAGGAAGCTAAAGTGTATATTGAGTATTACGGTGATGAATAAGATGATGAGAGCTATCAAGTAGGTGAAATAAGATATGGTATTGAACCGAGTACTCAAGTAGGGGTGGATCCATCTTAGATGAAGGAATATCAGATAGGCAGGAAAGGAAAGCAGGAAAAGGAGGCAAGGCATATAGTGACTATGTTAGAGAGAGATTAGCAAACGGAGACATGTCCTAGAGTCTTTGGTGAAAACATAGGTAATGAAGAATTGACTGGATTAGATTAGGATGTTACCTTATCCAGAGAATCAGATGATGAGGTTTTGCCAAATGTAAATCACCTAAGTGATGATAATGATGATAAACTTGCACAATAAAGGCAAAAGAAGTGGGAATTTCAGAAAGATAAAACTACTGCATTTGGAGAATCGCATGAATCTCAACCAATAAATAGGGATGAAGGATCTCTAGCTGATGTTAATGAAACTGAATACGAAGAAAACGGCAATGATGATAAGAGTGATAGTTTAGAAAATGATAATGAAGATGATGAAGTAGCCATGTGTGAAAGGAAGAGCAAGTATTCTTGTTATGATTTGACTTTTGCAAGTTGTATTTTGTTTGTTGGTATGAAATTTGATGATGCCAAATATTTCAAAGAAGCTAATGTCAAGTACTTAATTGTTGAATAGAGGATTGTTGAATTCAGTAAAAAAACCAAGGAGTTTGTGATAGCAAAATGTTCACAACCAAATTGTTCATGAAAGATTTATAATGTATTGAGTAGGAAGAGCGGGTCATTCCAACTTAGGTCCTTGCAGAAGGAACATAATTGTTCTATTGTATTTGACAATAAAAGGGTAATAAATCCATGGTTACCGAAGGACTTCTTTAACACCAAGGCAATGCCTAAGATCAACAGTCCTAGTTGAAGCAGTTAGTGAAGGAGCAAATAAGGGTTAATGTATCCATGAATCAGTGCAAAAGAGCCAAGCAAAAGGTGATGAGTACACTGATTGGTAGGGATAAGGAAGGATATACTCAGGTTTAGAATTATGCTGGTGAATATAGGCTTTAAAACCCAATCAATAGAGTATATGTAGAGGTTGTGGAGAGGCTACTCTCTCAATGTGGTAGTAAGTTTGATAGGATTTATATTTGCTTTGATGCATGTAAACGGAAATTTTTGACTGGTTGTAAAAGAGTGATAAAGTTGGATGGATTTTTACTGAAGGGTTTATGTAAGAGAAAGTTGTGGATTGCCATTGGGAGAGTTGCTAATAACTAGATGTTTCCAATAGCTTGGGCTATTGTCAAAGTACAGAATAAGGACACTTGATCCTAATTCCTAAAAGATGTAATGAATGATCTTTAGATCGCTAATAGGGGAGGTTGGGCATTCATGAGTGACCAATAAAAGGTAATGCCATTGTCAACTGTTGGCTTTTTAATAGAAATAACATGTATTAGCTTACAAGAATTTGTTGGTTTGGATTATTGCAGGGGCTTGTTCCTACAATAGCTAAGTAAATGCCATATGCTGAACATAGAATGTGTGAGAGACAAATCTATACAAACTGGGGAAAGAACTATAAAGGGAATATACTGTAGAAGCAATTTTGGCATATAGCAAGGAGCATCAACATGACCAATTTTAGAATACACAAACATAGGTTATTTGAGTTGACAAAGGAAGGTCTTAAAGCATTATTTCATACTGAACCCAAGCATTGGCGTAGGGCCTTATTCAATGAAGAATTCAAGTGCAATATCATTGATTACAACTTCAGTGAAGCATTTAATAAAAGAATCTTATAGGCCAAGTGCAAATCAATCATCAACATACTTGAAGATATAAGGCTACATTTGGTAGCTCGGATTTGAGTCCGAATAAGATAATTTGTTATCCTATCCAGTGTTTGGAAACGTTTTTTGGACCAGATAAATCCAGATAAATTGTTGGATATGAAATCTAACCTAGTGGACGGGATAAACCTGGATTGGATGTAAAATTAAAAAAATAAGTAAAAATTACTATTTTATCTTTTAATGAAGTGATAAAATGGCTAATCAGATATTGCTTCACTAGCATCGCCCGCTCGATGACCACCACCAAAATTACCGATCATCGTCACTTTCGACCACCGTACAATCGCCATCGCCTCCGATCACGTCGTTCATCACCACCAGCTGATGATTGTGTTATGAAGAGCGAGGTGAAAAGGAGTCTAAAGACGATTGTTGTGTTGGGTTTGCATAAATCATCCCTTTCGCCCTAGTAGCATACATCCTTCATGTCGAGCTCGACCTTTCACAAAGGACTCACGAGCACGAATAACGGCCAGCACACTATTAGTTTCTTGGCAACTACGTTATTGATCATTAAGTTCCACTTGCTGTGCATAAAAAACGCTACAATGGCATAGTGGTGGAGAACCTCCTCCTGCGGGCCCATCCCACGATGTACACCTTCTCTGCTATTGCCTCTCTTAGTAGCTTTCTTTGGCAATGGAATACGTCGGTACGACCCACGGGAAGTGCCTCTTGATATTCACGAGGTCTAACCAATATTATGTGAACTTGTGTCAGTTGAGAGAAAACATGCTACCGAGGTCAACTTACTGGAGACGTGGTCGAGAGGGTTTGAGTCTCACATACAAGAGGAGCAAAGTCAGAGATGAGATTTTCAAATATTTTTAAAGATTTTTAAATAAGAAGGATTTTCAATCTTATTTTAGCTTATGAATTTTTAAAGTTTTTTTTTGGAACATTCCAAATCCTATCTTGAGTTGCACCGAATATATGATAGGATATTTTTTACAATTCGAGGAAATGTAGAGGATTTTAAATCCTCTTTTATCCTATTCTATCACATTCTAAATCCGAACGACTAGACGCAACCTAAGAGTTATGTTCATGATAGGCTGCAAAGACAAAGAGATAAGGCTGCAAAGTGGATTAAAGACTGTGGTTGCGAAGAGATTGGATGAGAATATGACTGCTAGTAGATTTTGTCATCCTATTTGGAATGAAGACGATGGATATGAGATAATTCATAATGCTAATAAGTATGTCGTCCAATTGGAGAAGAGAAAATGTTCATGTCGAGGATGGCAACTAACTGAAATTTTTGGCATGTGCTCATCACTGACGAAGTTACGAGATTCAGTGATCAGTCGCCAATTATTTTACTTGAGAGATTCATTTCTGAGGAACAAGTGCGTACATAACTTTACTGGTGCTTTGTTTTTTTTTTTTTGGTAAAGTTAATAAAATGTATTACTTTTCAGACCACGAAATACAACCTAAAGCCTAAACCAACTCATGACCCTATTAGGACATATAAATGTCCAAACAAGGTCAAGAAAGGTTCAACAAGACCTCTACAACAAGCTAAAAGGCCGGCTAAATACAAGAAGAAGAAGGAGACCGACAAACAAGGACAACCAACCCAATCCGAAGATTGAAGGTGAAAGGCCCTTGTCTCCAAAAATCAGCACTAATGGTGACCGGACACAGCCGGAAACAGGAAAAGATGGACGGGTGAACAGAACCACAACAAGACCCGGAGGAATGACTTAAGAGCCCATCCTGTTCACTTCAAAGATTGAAGACGGAAGATCCCATTTTCTTTGAAATATACGGTTCCTTTATGTATCCTCAGCTCCTCCCATGGAAATGGCTTTGTCCTTCACGACTTTGATAAGATGCTTGCGCATGCCCGGGATGTAGACGCTCCTCCTTCTGAAGATGGCGTTGTTCCTTTCCGTCCAAATGATATGACATAATGCACCAAAGGAAAATCTAGAGATGCGGCGAGCAAACGAAACTCCACCGCAAATTTTCATCGCCCATTTAATATGTTCTTGCCAAGGTCAGTTGCGCCAAGGTAAGCTGCATTTTGTAGCCCACATAGAAGCCAATCTACTAGTAGAAGAGCATTCAAAGAAAAGGTGGTTGATAGAATCTAGTCTGGAACCACAGAAGGCGCAAAGAGCATTGACAATCCTGCGATTTTGTATGAGGAACACCTGAGTAGGTAACTGGTTGAGGAAAACTAACCATAAGAGGAAAGCATGACGGGAAGCAATGTGCTGATCCCATATGAAGGAGTGCCAAGAGGCTGGACGTCCTTTCCTTCAGATATGATTCCAAGCATGAGCAACTGAGAATGTGTTAGATGGATGAAGGGTCCAGCAAAGGGAGTCCTGCAAATTTTCCCCAAGAGTTGGGGGAGCATCCATCTAGCTCAAAATAGTGTTGAGAGTATTCGAAGGTTGCCAGGTAACCTCGCAAAATTTCATAACCGAAGTATCTCGTGGAATGTGTGAATGATAGATGTCCATATTATCGAAAAGAAGGTAGAGAGGGCCTCTCTTGTGCCACCAATCAAACCAGAAAGATACAGAGTGCCCATTACCAATCTTCCACCGGAACATTGTTTGAGCAGAAACCCGTAAGTCCAGGATTTTCTTCCATGTCCAAGAGCAAAAGGTAGGCTTGGAGACAACCCAAAAGTTTGCCTTTTTTAAAAAGGTAGAGTGTATCCATTTACACCACATGGATTCTTTATCAGAGAAAAGAAGCCATATGTGCTTAAGAATCATAGCTTTATTGTACTCTACAAGCCGCCGTATATCTAGGCCACCTTCGTCCTTAGGTAAGCAAACAGCATTCCATGTTACCCTCGCTCCCTCTATGCCTAGGTCAGGACCTTTCCATAGAAATTGACGCAAAATAGCCTTAATTCTATATAACACATATTTCGGAAGAGAGAAAATAGTGGCCCAATATATCTGAATGGAATGCAAGACCGATTTGATAAGTTGCAGGCGACCAGCAAATGATAAAAACCGTTGAGTCCAGGAGCGGGCTCGAGTAGTTATGGCATCGATAAGAGCTTTACAGTCCTCTTTACGCAATCTAGAGGAGATAATAGGCACACCTAAGTATTGAAAAGGGAGAGTTCCTTGCCGAAACCCAAGACATCGGAGTAACTGTTCATGCAAATCCGGGGTCCCTCCCAAGAGAAAGATATTACTTTTTGTGGTATTTGGTTTTAAACCAGACCACTCAGTGAACGTAAAGAGAGCTTCCTTGATTAGCTCAACCGATCTCAAGTGGCCTTCTGAAAACAGAAGAACATCATCCGCAAAGAAAAGATGCGAAAGACGGGTGTTTTTACATCGCCAATACCAGTGAAAATCTGGAATATCTGTTTTAGCCTTAAGAATACCAGAGAAGACTTCCATAACCAGTATCAAAAGATACGGCGATAATGGGTCTCCTTGGTGAATGCCTCGAGTGCTACCGAAATATCCATGTAATTCCCCATTGATAGAGACAGAGAATTTGGCAGTCAAAACACATGCCATAACCAGCTTGACAAAGAAGGCCGGAAAGTTGAATGCCATTAAGACATTTTCATTGAAGTTCCAATCAACAGTATCAAAAGCTTTTTGGAAATCTACTTTAATGGCACACTTGGGAAGGTATGCCTGGTGGTGAAAATCGGTGAATAACTCTTGCGCAAGCATGATGTTGTCACTAATTCTGCGTCCTTTGACAAATGCCGATTGAGAAGGGCCAATCAGGGTAGGAAGAACACGAGCTAACTGCCTAGCCAAGATTTTAGAGATGCATTTGTATAAGGTATTACAACATGCAATCGGACAGAAATCAGACATGGCTGAAGCATTGGGGGATTTCGGCACTAAAGTTAAAATAGTGCTGTTGATCTCTTTAAGCATGCATCCCGATTCAAAGAAGTCTTTTACTGCCATAAGGGTGGAGGGTCCGATGATCTTCCAAGTAGTTTTGAAAAAATCAGCATTATAACCATCCGGCCCAGGGGCTTTGCCATTAGCAAGCGAGAAAAGGGTAGATCGGATTTCCTCATCCAGAACCGGTTGTGCCAATAGATTCCTCTGATTCTCATCTAGTACCCAGCTAACAAACTCTCCTATCTCCCTAACAGAGGGCTGTATAGAAGCACTAGCACCATTGAGTATCTGCTGGAAGTGACCAACAATATGATGCCTGACCGCTTGTGGATCATATACCAGAAGCCCATCCTCTGTTGAAACTGAGAGGATTCGATTTTGTACGCGCCTTTTGTTGACAAAGTGATGAAAAAATTTAGTATTCAAATCCCCTTCCTTGAGCCAACGAATACGGGATTTCTATCAGAAAAAGGATTCTTCTAGAAGTCTCATGGAAGAGAATGAACGTGTGAGCTCCACTTCTCTATCGTGTAGGCTCTGGTTAAAAGGATTGTGCTCCAGGGCTGACTGAACAGCATAAAGTTCTGATCTAGCCTGCTCAGTCCTAGTGGAAATGTCAAAAAAAGAGCTCCTGTTCAGTTGTTTCAGCTTAACTTTGAGAACCCTTAGTTTGCAGCAAAATATGTACATAGGAGTACCAACTATATGAGTATCCCAAGCTTGCACCACTAGTTCCAAGAAATTCGGGTGAGATGTCCAGAAGTTGAAAAATTTGAAGGGTTTCTTAGAATTATATGGCAAAAGAATTTTTATCACCATAGGAGAGTGGTCAGATATTCCAGGAGGAAGAAAGGTGGCTTCCGAAAAGGAAAACTGCTGAGTCCATATGTCATTAGAGAGCACCCGATCAATCTTACGGAGTTTCCGATTCTCACCTGAAGAATGAGACCATGTGTATCTACATCCCACATATCGAAGATCTTTAAGTCTCGCCTGATTCAGAGATTCCCCAAATTCATCGAAAGTCGGGATCCAGGAAGTTGTACTACCCACTCTATCATCTGGATCTTTGATGGCATTAAAATCTTCAACGACAATCCAAGGTAAGTTACATGAGGATATCCGCAAAAGATCAGCCCAGAGAGGACACCGATTCACAAAGGAGTGTTCACCATAAACAACTGTACAGAGACAAATTTTATTCAAATTGAAGAGCTTAAGCTGAACATGAATCAGTTGGTTAGAAGACGACAAGAGAGTGGTGTCCATCTCATTCGGGTTCCAACCAAACCAAATTCTGCCAAGGGGGGAGGAATCATAGTTGGAGATCCACCGCCATGTACCACAAAGATCGCGAGAGATTCCAGCAAAAAGAGAGGCTTTAGCTTTAGTTTCAACAATGCCAATATAGGATAGGTGGTGAGTCCTGATAAAGGAACGAATTTCAGCTTGTCTGAGGGGACCTACTAGTCCCCTAATATTCCATATACCAAAAAACATCGGACAACAAGGAAGTTATCTTGGAGATTTCCTTGGCCTCCTCCTCTTGGATTTCTTCTTCGAGGAGGCCGGGCTAGGAATCATAATAGGACACAACAAGCTAGGAGCAGCCCCCATAGGAGCTTTAGAAGTATCGTCTGTGGCATTGGACACCAGAGATCGTAAGCGGGTGTTAGGGGGGGATAAAACAGCAGGTTCATCCACCACTAGGTCTTCAGGTTCACTATTCTCTGCCCCACCGTGAGAACTAGAAGATTCTTCAGAATGTGACTGAGAGTTTAATGCAAGGTCCTCAATTTGCTGGTCAAGACATCCTGGAGGACAGAGGACAGGGGAGTGACTCGGTCCTACCTTAAAATCCTTGGAAAGATTCAGATCGGGATTTAACAGATCAAGGACAGCATTGGGGTTCAGAATAGAAGGCAAAATTTCCACCTCCCCTGTAATCGGATCCAGCAGCGAGACTGTTGCAAGTTGGGTCTGATTTGCAGTCTTACTCGACGGGAGTACACCTCTTTTCCTACTGACTTGAATCCAACCTTCAGCTTCTTGGGGTCGAAGGGTAGTCTGGGCTCTAGCTTCAGCATGAGGACGAAGTGTATTCTCAGCTCTAGCTTCAGAATGGCAAGAAGCACAATCAAAACCACTTGAGCCAGATTTATGCCCAAAGATGCCACAAGAAGGACATGCCAATGGTTTCCATTCATATTCAACCTGGATCAAATTCACTTTACCATCCCATCTTAATTTCACAGTTTCCATCCGGGGTTTATTGGCTTTAATTTCCACACAAACTCTCGCATAGGGAATTCTAGTCACCTGTTCCGTTTGAGCATCCACATAGAGTGGCTTTCCAATGGCGCTGGCAATCCTACCAATGCTAGCCGGAGACCATAGAGAGAAAGGAATATCTCTTAGCCTAACCCATACTGGAAGAGAATCCATAGCACCCTTCTTGAGTTTCAGTTTTGGGTGCCATTGTTGAAGTAACATTGTACTGCTGAAAATAGATACTGGATCCATATCAATTATCTTTCTGCGAAAGTCAGCATTCGAAACATGAAAGAAATAGAACCCATTCTCATGTAGTCTTACATCAACTACTTGCTCACCCCAAGTTTTTTTAAAAGCTTCCTCAGTTAATTTAAAGGGGATTTTCTTCCCAATGTAATGGCCAACAATACAATCCAGCCATAAAGGATTCTGATCAGCAGCAACTTCTGGTGTGATATCCACAATAATTTCTCCATTCTCCTCTAGCGGAGGAACATAGGCTAAGTCGTAACCTTTAGTCAGCACCTTAGCAATATTTGCCCACGTTCTAGTGGCAGGGGTACGGTTAAGTTGGCATTGAGGACGAGCAGACGTCTGTCCCTCCTCAATTGTTTTCCTTACTCCTTACTGGATTGGCTCTAGACTAAGAGCGAATTGTAATACTAGCATTGTGTGTTCTTCTACGAGAGCGGTTCCTATCCTTCGGTCGACCCCTACTCCAACTACGGCTAGAGTTACCTTTGAGGATAGGTCTAAGACCAAAGGGACGTTCAGCCTCATGCAAAATAGAGGTGGATTTTCCTTTAAGTTCTACTGCTATAGTGTTAGCAACAGAAACATTTTTCACCTGATGGGTCTCAGTAACAGGGGGTGGATCAGCCTCAATAACAGGGGTTGGGTCGGTCATTGTAGCCTCCTCCAAAGGGACAACACGCCACTACCACCAACTAGTCAACCCACCAGCACCATAAACCCAGAATAGGATACGCATTAGTAGGACCCCCAATATAAATGTGACCACTAATCACGATCACCAACCCCACTACAGCAGGAGGGAAACGAAGAGAGAATACCTCTAAGAGGGGATAAAAACGCTCCAGAAACCCAACCAAGCAGCAAGCACCGTTAGAATGAATTACTCGGAAGGGGAAGGCCGAACCAGTTGACGATCAGATCTGGTGGCCCAGCCTCTACACTTCACGACGAGAAGAGCCCTTTGGAGGGGTGAAAGAGGAGAGTCCAATGAGCTTAGCCTCTAAAAATCAGTTGAAACGATCGCCAGGAATCACCGGAATCAGTAAAAGATCACCGGGGGAACAGTACCAACGAGAACCCCTGTAGAGAGCATATCTGCCCGCGTGAACAATGATCCAAGATGGTGAGAATTTTACTGGTGCTTTGTTGATCCCCATTATTTTCTAGATTTGGCTTTGTTTTGCAGTATTTTAGGGTTTGCTTTGCTTCGATTTGCTCTGTTAAGGAGTGTGTACTTTCATATATCTTTTTTAATCATGAATACAATTTTCTTTCAACAGAAAAAAAAAAGATTGCGATCACTTCAAAAGAAACTAAGCTATCGCAAAAAACTTTTGTAGTTTTGGTCTAGTTTCTTTGTCCTAATTGCCAATCAAGCGAAATTATTTTAATTATGATATATTCATCATGCTGAACCAACTAAAATGGCAACTTCATTAATAAATTTGCCAAATTTTATCATTGTCCCCCAATGCCTCCCCCACAATGGTTGGCATAGTAAAGGAGTTCATCAGGGGATTTTAATTTAAAAGCTGGAAATACTTATTCAAAATTTACTAATTGGATGCAAACCATTTTGATCAAAGCTACGTGGATAGGGCAAATGTTTGGACTTAATCGGCTATGGAGCTTGTAGGGGCAAAGTGTTGAAAAAGTCCTAAACCTTTTGCATTTATGCCAATTCAGTCCTAAACCTTTTATTGATGCCAATTCAGTCCTAAACCTTTTTTTGGTGCCAATTTAGTCTTAAACCTTTTGCATTGATGCCAATTCAATCCTAAACCTTTTTTTGGTGCTAATTCAGTCCTAAATCTTGCATTCGTGCCAACTCAATCCTGAACTTTTTACATTTGTGCCAATTCAATCCTTCGACACGTGAATAACTATTAGCTGGAAGGACCGAATTGGCACCAATACAAAAAAGTTTAGGATTGAATTGACACAAATACAAAAGGTTTAGGATTGAATTGGCACCAAAAAAAGGTTTATGATTGAATTGGCACCAATATAAAAGGTTTAGGATTGATTTGGCACAAATGCAAAAAGTTTAGGACTGAATTGCCACAAAAAAAAGGTTTAGGACTAAATTGGCACTAATGCAAAAGGTTTATAACTGAATTGGCCCTAAAAAAAGGTTTAGGACTAAATTTGTATCAATGTAAAAGGTTTAGGACTTTTTTGACACTTTTGTCGAGCTTGTAGAGTGTCCTATGGACAGGTCAAAGTCTTCGATCTAATTGGCTCATGGGGCTGGCACAATGTTCAGTGGACCTCCATATTATTTGGCCTTCTATGGTCATACCCTAGATTATGAAAAAAAAAATTTAGTTGTGGAGTTAATTCCTACTTATCAATTGTGGACTTTTTTTAATGGCAATTGAGTTTTAACAAAACATGATATTTTTTTTAGGTTATACTAATTCGGTCGTGAGCTTATATCCTAACATTTATTGAAGGAGACTATTTGTAAATAAAGCCTAATTAAACTCGGTGTTCAAGTGATGTTGGAATGGTACTATAAGACCTCCTTTCGTGCAAATTGAGATTGAAACTGGATGGCATGGAATAACGCATGTGAAATGAAGAACATAGAGCCACACCTACACGAAATAAGCCTAGGGCAAAAAGGACTATGATTTGGCTCTAATACTGTATTAAAATGTCCAACCAAAAAATAGAAGTTATTAAGTGAAGGAAATTCACATGAATAAAGTCCAATCAAATTTAGCAGTCAAACGACTTACATTAATACTTTAACATTTCAAATCATTCATCTAAAAAATAATGAGCACAAACAACCTTCGACGACCCTCGTGAAGTATGTGCCATGCAACAAGACGTGCAAATTATTTTGATGTAAAAATTCATTGTTTTGCTGTAAAAGACAATAATTAGGGCACGAACGACAATGCCAAGAGGTAAAACGCCACTAGGCTTTCCCACAACGAAATACACGAAGAGACAGCCAATGCAACTTCAATTATAGATTGAAGCTGTGACTTCAATTTTATATTATAATTAAGCCAAGGATACTTGGATGATCCTTTGAAATTGATTACCATAAGTTTGTGCTCCTACCTTGTTTATGATCTCCGGTGATGTAGAAAAATTGGCCAAAGCAATGGAGTTCTGGCAACAATCAAGGAAGTCTCCGACTTCAATTGGCTCAAGGATACGTCGACAAGGTCAGTCACACAATGAAATCAGCGGAGGAAAGCTAGAATTCAGCTGGCAATTGGCTGGAGGTTTGCCGGAATAAAGACGCTGAGAGAGAGAGATTTTTTTTTTAGAGAGAATTTTCTGAAAATTTTTCTTTGTGTATTTTGAGAGGAGTTGGTCGGCCATGCGTAGAAAGAGAGAGAAATTTGGGGGGAATTTTTGAAAATGAGCTGATCTTAACCTTACACCTTATCTCATGATCTAATGACCCTAATACAATCCTTATTGGCCAAAAATGATCCTATTGGCTCTTTTTAGTGCACATAGATGGGTAACATGTAATTAATTCCTGATAATTTGGAAAAATGACAATTTGGTAAATATGGGTGAGAGGTGGCTAGCCATGGGTCATGCAGGCTACAAATATTTGATTTTTGTGTTGACTTGGGTCAAACTTGGTCAAATCAAGTTGACCAAGTCAAATTGGGTTGACCTGGTTTGGCTCAAGGCCTCCCAATTGTCTTATTTTCCTCTAAATCACTATATAGACTTGGCCCCTTCATTTGTTCAGCCCATATTGGGCCGAGCCGGGTTAGGTTAAAAGGGTTGACCTAGTCGGACTCCATCGCTCTTGACTTGTTTTATGTTACCTTTCTCAATTTATCCTAATTGTGCCCAAATCGATGCTAAAATTTGATTAATTTCGCCTAGTTGGATTGTAATTATGCTCCTTGGTCTTATTATGAAAGGTTAATCACATCCCTAAACTTGCGCTCAATCATTGGCCGACTCATTTGAGCTCAAAATCTTGAATTGCTATGGTCATAGGATTAAATGTCTAATAAATGAATCAAATCAATGAATTTTGGAATTTTTTTTAATCGATAGTCACAGTCTTCGGTTTGACCGAAAAGTCAACTTCAATCCTTTCTACAAAAAACTGAAAATTAAAATCCTAACTATGCATGTAAGGATGATGTCTTTTTACGATTTTGAAAAATTTTATAAAATATTGACCAAGAGTTGATTTTATAGGTTTGACCATAAAGTCAACCAAAAAGTCAATAGTTGACTTATTAAGAAAATGACATCTAAATATGAATGGAATGAAAAGACACTTGGAAGACACCTAAGGACTCTTTTTTGGCCGAGAAATGAGCCATGTTATGGTTAGGGATTTCAAATCTCGATTTTTTACCTTATCAAATCTATCAACTAAAATTCAAATGTCAACAGGCCTAAAGTGACAAACGTAAAATCTTATCTCTTTTGGTTGACCCTTAAGCGAAAAAGTTAGTATTCAGTCGCCTTTGGTCGACCATAAAGCGATAAACTTGGATTGTAATCAAGTCATTTTGATTACAATAAGCAAAATTGATTATGTGACAACCAAAAACTATCGTTGTATCAATCTTAAGATGCAATTGGTTACTAAATGTTTTACGATTGGACTGCACTTTTTATGAAGTTTTTAGTACCCAATTGACTTAATTATATTATTTGCTAAAAAATCTAAGACGCTATTACATTTCCCAAGAAGATTAATAAAGTAGCCACGCATTTCTACCCGACATTATATAATTTGGATATCAATAAAATGCTCCTTGTAGATGAGATTATGCTATGAGAGTGATCGATTCTATGTTCTTGGTCCGGTCTGGTACCACCGAGGACTCGAGAACCGGACCAATCTGGGTCCTTTGGAACCGGTCATTTTAAACACTTCATTTTGCAATGAAATTTCACGCTTGCAGTAAACAAGCTTGTCAAAAATATAACCACCATATTCTCATCTCATTGTAAACACTTTGAAATGGTATAAAACAATCTCACATTACCCAAACAGATTTTCCTCACAAATGAGTATCTTGCTTGCATCACTTGTATCAGAACTACATTCTAATCAATAAACTTTAATTGAAAGCATAATTTGGTCAAATGTGTCCCAATGTGAGTTCAGCTAAAGAGGAGGCGTGACCCTCGTTGGCCAATTCGGAAAGATCAAAAGAAGAGAGCATGAGGAGGTGTGCGTGAGGAATTTTAGATTATTAGGTTTACATTTAATAAATAAATAAAAAATAATCGGTTTGAGTGATCCGGTGCCCCCCTTGGAAACCACCTGGACATTGGTTTTATTTATAGGAACCAGGAACTAGATCGGCACCCACAGGAACTGAATCGAGTTATTTGGTTCGGTCAGTCTGTCTTGCTTTCCCTTACTGTAATGGATAGAATAACCCACTCAAGGAGAGTCCTGCATGTAGAGATGAGAGGCATTAGTGAAATATTCCTTGCTATGGCTATTTTGATATATAGTGTCGTGACAATATGATTCTATATTAATAAAATTGTTCTCTCATAAATCTAGTTCGAGAAAAATCTCGGAGATTTATTTTTGAGAAAAAAAAATCTGTCATCTTAAAGAAAAAATCAATGAAAGAGAGACAATATAGTAAAGGGATATAATCTTACCGAAAATCCCAATTTTTTCTCGGGGCCATCAATCCTAAAACTATTTTTTGGTCCGACCAATAGCCCAAACTGACACCGGCGATCCAAAAAATACCTTCTGATGGACTTGTGTCCATATATAGTGACCGTGTAAAATTCGACGTAGCAACATTCGTGGACGATACCAGGTAAACGGATCTTATGTCGGGTAAAATTCAAGCCGCAGTAACTCATTGGCACCTATGTGGTGTTGATCCAATCCTACCATGAAAATATCTTATGTTGCTTGAAATAGACCTAATTATGAAAGTTGGATTGGAATCCCGCCTTAGTGGCCAGGTCTTTTTTTGTTTTTTCCCTTTCTGATTATGGAGTCTATTTAGCTATTTATGAAGCTAGCTAGTTTCCCATCGTAGATGGGCGAAATTGAGAGAGATTCTATTGTTTGACGTTGGTCCTCGGTAGTTTTCACTCTATAGGTTGTGAAATTTCATGTTAACTTTTTGGTTATTCCTCATAAAGGCAAGAAAGTAGGGGGTGCTTTACTGCTTAATATACTTCGAGCAAAGTGCCAGATGAATGTAATTTTAACCAAATGATATTACTTCTCTATTCGATCGTAAATGGGTTGATTGCTTTCGATGCAAGAATAAAAAGCTTATGCTATTCTTACTTAGCCTGAGTTGGTTAAGGTAGAGATATGCCGGACGTGATTGTAATCCTACGAGCTTAAGAATGATTATATGTTGACAGCACTTCTCAAGTTTAAGACTAAATTAGCAAAATTGAAAAGTTTACGACTGAATTGACATCCGTTTTATAGATTGAGAACTAATTGGATAATTTTCTTGAGCGACCACGGTTGTGTGAGGTTGATGTTGAGCGGTAGGCATGGGAGGAGGAAAGAGAGAGAGAGGGGAAATAGAGAACTTGGGGCTCGTGAAAGAGTTGTTTTAGATGATCTAACACTCAGTATACTGCACACACATGGTCAGCTAGTAATGGAGTAGTATAGATTGTCATACCAGATGATCATCTGCCCGAAGCAAAAATGACGCACCCACTAAAACCAAATTCAAAGTTCAGTGCATCTAAGTTGGTGACTCCAAACAAAAGCGTTGATGAAAATTCACTCCTTTGTGGTCGTTCCACATCTTCGTGGGATTCCTCCACGATTTGCAGGAAGTGACTCGGAGTACCACCTTCTCCAACATGAATATGAGCCATGCAACACCACGTGCACATCATTTTGATGTACAAATTCATTGGCTCGTTGCATAAGACAATAACGAGGAACAAGCGATCATGCCAAAAGGTGAAAAGGCATTAAGGCTTTCCCACAAGCATTACACACAGAGAAACCCCGCCCAACTTTGAAGGTTCTTCAAAAGGTCGAAAACAAAATATATAGTATAAAGTGGGCATTAATCACTAGCGGTTCTCTACCCAATAGAAGAGAGTTTGAGACAAGCCATGATGCGATAACGTATCATCAGGCATGGTGGAGAGTGTAAGATTGAACAGATGAAGATTTAAATAATGTCCTATCCAATGATATTAGCTCCAAGAACAAAAGGGACAACAAGTGAGTGAGATCCGCATTTCGCGTATCGACTTTGATCATTAGAATAATGAAAAGGCAACCATCCTTAGGACTATATATATAGGTGCTCGTAGCACTAATTCTCCATCGAACCCAAGACGTTTTGCTATCCTGAAAAGAAATAGAATGGCCATGAGCATGTTCAAAATTTGCCTATGCTTAATGCTGATATTGCTTTCGCTTCCGAGCTTCCGTGCACGAGCTCCCCCCGTCGTGTTCAGAGGGAAGACACTTAGTAAGGTGGTTCGAGCATTACGTGAAGACTATGGAAAGGGAGATGACGGGCAAGAAGATCAGTACGAACTTATGAGGGCCAGTCCTGGAGGTCCTGATCCGCAACATCATTGAATAAGACGATCGCCGCCTTCTTTTATTCGCGAAGAGTGTCCTAGTGAGCATGAGATGAAGCACTTCTTTCTTTATCGTCTCCTTTTGTTTTTCTATGAGTTCCAAATCTTACTAGGTCATATTTCAATGTAATGCCATAGCAGGGTTTTAATGTTGAGTTAGTTCAAGGAGTTTGTGGGCATGGAAGGAAGAATACTTCATGTAATGTGTTCACCATAAGCGGACTTATAGTAGTAAAACATTAATGTAATGCTATTGACTAACTATGGTGGCATTTTTATTATCTTTAAGCTCTTGAATCTTGACAACTTGTTTGTCAAACAAAATCTTGACAACATGGAGAAGATCTAATATGGCGGAGCCAAAAGAGCTATGGTGATATCTAATATGAACCAGCACAAGTATTATTGTTTTATGGTTTCGTCTTCCTTATTTAAAAGACACATATTTGAAAGCCAGGACCACTTGATGATAATATGAAGTCCATGGAATGGCAACGTCACCATGCTTTTCACATTGCGACGGGTCCACACCAAATTGCGTATCAAGTAAATAAAGAATAAGCACAAGCAGACCACTAGCATAGATTAGGGCCAAATGGGAAAAATAAAAAAGAGACGAAACAGCATTTTAAAGGTCCTCTTTCACATAATTGTCCTTCCTCAATTATACTTTAGATGTGTTAATCTTCTCCATATGTTTGGACAAAGAAAGTCACCATAAAGTATCATTGGTTATGGATGTTAGCATCCACTAAGCAAGAAGCTTCCTTATGTGACGCCCAGAACGTCACGTGTCTTTTCAATTATATCTTCCAATTATTAATTGCATGCAAAAGTAAAACAAAATATTCACACCATCCCAAATAAGAAATCGCATGAGATTATATACATGTTTCTTCTTATTAACACCACTTATTGCCAGCTTGATGCAAATACATTACATTACCAAAGTTCTAGGAAGGGTCGGGTCACCATAAACTACTACACCAAAAACTTGCCTCTATAAGGTCACGCATCTAAACTATGGATCGAGAACCATGCCCATTGACAAGCCATCGTCATCGAAACCAGGGGAACTTCTGAACCCTTAGTATATACTACTATCGATGCAAGTGTAAGCACAACCTGGCATTCACAATTAAGATACACAAGAACTCCAAACTGTAGTGGTGGAAGGTAATCCATTCTACAAAACTAGAAAATAAGGGGTGAGCTGAAATTTCAGTAAATGAATTCTCTAAGTCTAAGGTAGAAGATTATTTTACCGCTTAACCTAATACTAACAAACAATGCAAGTTCAAGCAATACAAAATAATCATGTATGACAAATGTAAGAGTAAATACATTATCTTTCTTATTGTTGTAGAAACATCTCAAGGAAATTTAGTTGATCCCAAAACTATTCTTAGTATAATGTTTTATATTGATGATTGCAGATATTCGTGATAATGTTTTAAGAACCGAAGTGATAAGATCATGTATTTGTTTTGTTTGTAAAAACAACATCAACGGATCCAAAGATCAACCACAAGACGATGTTTGTAACAGTCCGGATTTTGGCCCATTTTTGGGAATTATAAAACGTGTAATTCATCAGTTCGCTTATAATAGAATTTCGCCCGGGAACTGATCACTCTCGGGTTCTTATTTTTTTAAAAAATAGAAATTTTGCTAGAATCGCACTCGATCGAATTTGGCCTTTATTTATACCCTAAACTTGGCAGTCGATTTTCGGGAGTTTTAGGACAAAATAAATTGGACGATGTTGAAATTATTGTGGCCAGTATCGAGATTGTCAGGAATAGTGGAAAAGTGGATTTTTGGATCGGGTGCGAATTTGGACTGGTAGACCTCCCTCGTAGTGTGGTTCGGAGTAATTTTATTTTGGCCGTATGCCCTAGAATATTGTCGGGATTTATTGTGGATCGTTAGGCCTTTTTCCGAATTTAAATCGGGATCGATAGGTCGGTTTTTAGTTTGGACCGTGTCCGTTGGTTCGCGCTTAAATTTAAAAGTTTGAACTTCTCTCTCTCTCTCTCTCTCTCTCTCTCTCTCTCTCTCTCTCTCTCTCCTTTCCCTCCTTTTTCCTCTGACCGCACGCTACCCCCCTACGCACACGTCCCTTCCCCATTCTTGCAGAGCCATCCCCTCCTTGTCTCCTTCTTCTCTCTCCTCTCTCCTCTCTCCTTCCCCTTCTTCTTCTTCTTTGTTCTGGTTCGGCCGGGGAGCTTCACTTTCGCCCCGCCTGCTCACCAACCGCCCTCCGCCTCCGCCCAGTGCCGCTCCACCAGTCGCCATCGCCGACCAGCCCGACTGCCGGCACGTCGACCACCAGTCGCTTGCCCAACAGCCCCCTCTCCCTCCCTCACGCGCGCGCGACAGTGGGCCGTCACCGCTGCCCTCCGCGCCTGACGTGGCCCCGTCGCACCTGACCGTCGCCGTCGCCGTCCTCGCCTCGCCCCGTCGCCAGCTCGCCGCCACTGCCGCGGGTCACCGTCACCCCAGCCCCGCCGAGTCGTCGCCGCCGTTGCCCCGGCCAGCGAGCTCACGGCGCGCCCACAGCTCGCCGGTGCAACTCGCCAACTCGCCGGCTGGTCCTGCGCCACCCCACCGCCGCCGGCCAGCTCGCCGGCCCGTCCGCCGGCCACCACTCCCCCACACCTCAGCCTTTCCCTCTCCCTTCCTTCTCCCTCTCACTCTCCCCGGTTTCTCCTTCTCTCTCTCTCTCGCCGTCACCGGTGTGCTGCCGCCGCCGCTCGCCTTTGCCAGAGCTGCTGTTGTTCCGGCGACGCTGTTGCTTCCGTTCCGTCCAGTCGGCTGCCTGCCCCGCCGTTCCCGCTTCTGTTCACTTCCGGCCATCACTGTTCATCCGGCGAGCACTATTCATTTCCGGCCGGTCACTGTTCATTTTCCGGAGAGCACTATTCACCCGGGGGCCCCGTCACTGTTCATCCGACCCATTTTAAGCGTAGGACACCCGGTGAGTTTGACCCTAAACCCTAATTAGGCTAATTTACATTTCTAGACGGGTTTAGGCGTTAATTAGGGTAATTTAGAGGTTAAATTGTGGAGGTGATTAGGGACTATTATTGTGGTTGATTCGGTGGATTATTATGATAAATTAGTGGAGGATTAGTGGCCCGCGAGGCGCGATAAATGGGCTGGACAATTAGGATTAAATCGGCCCGAGTTCGGGAATGTTCGGGTTTAATATGTGGACTGTAGTGCGCGCCGTATTTTGATTTTTGTGGTGGCCAATTAGGTTGATAATTGGGGAGTATAATGGAACATTTTGATGGCAATTATTGGCCTAGAATTTGTGGTATAGTGGCTGGCCACGATGGATTTGATTTAGACGAAGCGCGATCAATTTGGGGCTTAATCGGACAATTATCGAGGATGATCGCTTCATGCAATTGACTGGCAAATTAAGCCTTGTTTGTGGTTAATTTGATGATGCCATGTCGCGTGTCTAGCTGATCTAGAAATGGATTAGCTTGGCGGGCCTCGAATACGCGAGTGCCTATTTACCCGGTTAGGTGAAATTGTGCATGGGTAGTGTGTTAATATGATGCTAGGGCTGATTTAAATTGATTATCTGATTTGGGCATGTTGATTTGTGAATTTGAATATGCGCGATGCAAGTTAAGCATGTTACATCGCAATTCGCGCATGTGGATGCCCAAGTGTGAACTTTATGGCCATGGGTGTACATCTCAAGCATTGGCACGGCATTTGCATTCACAAGTATGCCCGAGTGACATGTGCATTGTGATCACCTAAAATGCCCTGATGCGTTTTACGCGGGGTTCAGATAAAATTGAGGTTTGTGAATGTGTGATCACAATAAGCCCTGATGCGTGTTACGCGGGGTAGTGAACCCGTCCTGAGGCGTGTTACTCGGGACGATGCCCGGATTATCGGAAGATGACCGGCTTGATGCGTTTTACGCGGGCTGTGTGTCATGAGCCTGCGGGCTAGAGATCGATCTCGAAGTGTGGGCCTGATGCGGTTAACGCGGGTCGGAGGAGAAATTGAGAAATGGCAGAGTGCTGGTATGCAAGTGTGCGATAATGCATTGATGAGGCATGAGCATGAGTGCGAGCATGAGCATATTCATAACACGTGTTGTGACATAGAGATACGCGTGTATATGCCGTGATTAAATTCTATGCCGGTATTATTTCTATTTAATGAATGCCTAACCTGCAGGGTTAAGTAAGTTTTAGATTCACGCCGAGGGCCTAAGTCATATACAGTTTAGACCGTGTGCTGTTGTTTAGTACTTGTCAGGAGGTGCACGTTAGCCTAGTTTAGGTTTAGGGAATTACTCGCTGAGATTTATTCTCACGGTTGTTGAAAACCGATTTTTCAGATCCCCGGCCTTGAGGATGACAGGCGTACCGATGCCTTTTTGGGAGAAGCCCCCGGCTAGTTGTAGTGCCTGAACCCCGAGCCACTTACTCCCTTTTGTTAGTAGTGGCCTTGAACCGCTTTTGATTATTGGTGTTCGGGTTGTACTTGGATATTGTAAATGATGTCTAATACCAGTACAAGTGTGGATTCCTGTGGTTACCCTTGGTTATACGTTTATCTATGTAAGGGTGGTTTTAATTGCTTCCGCATGTGCTTTGAATCTCTGTGTTGGGTTTGGGTCGGCGACGTGTCCTGGGACGTCGCACACGAATCGACCGTTGCAGGGATGCTCGCGCGGCGTAGGGTTCGGGGCATGACATCCCCGTTGATTTGGTATCAGAGCAAGGTCAGCTCGGTCCAATTCGGTCGAAGCTTAGAGTGATAAGGAGCGATGACCTTGGGTAGCCAGTAGGGTGACCTCGTGTGCTATGTGTACCTCCTGACTGCTTGTGTTTGATTGAGTGCTCGTTTTAGTTAACCCGTAAAGTGCAGGTGCGGCAGGACTCGAGGTTAGTACACGTGTTCTGTGATTGAAGTCCTGTGCTATTTATGCTTAATCGCATGCTGAGTGATTGATTGTTGTAGCGTTAAGCTCCCTGCCTAGGACCTTAAACCGGTTTAGCTTGGGTTAGGTCTCTAATCCCGATATGGGAATTATAGCAGGAGAATGGACATGCAAGTTGGAGAGACGAGTAACCGAGGTAGAGGTAGAGGTCGAGGCCGTAGAAGAGGTAGAGGTCGAGGTCGAGGTCGAGGTCCTGAGCCGGATCGTGTTGAACCACAAGTGAGAGTGGCCGAGGATCCGAGAGTATATGGAATTCTTAGGGCCCTTGAGGAAGCTGGGATCTTGGGAAGCAGACTAGAGCAGGAAAGAAATGCCACTATCGCTGTTGCTGTTGAGGCCGCCATCGCTGCTGCTAATGGGGCCAATGGGAATAATGGGAATAACAGGAACAATGGAAATAATGGAAATGGTGGGAATCAGGGAAATGTGGAGAATCCAATTCCAGGACCAGTGAATGTGATCAGGCCAATATCTAAATTGGTAGAGCAATTTTTGAAACTAAAGCCGCCGAAGTTCAATGGCAAGGGTGACCCTGAGACCGCACCCCGTTGGGTTGAGGAACTGGAGAAGGCCTTCGAAGTGCTAGGGTGCACTGAGGTCGAAAAGGTAACACTGGCCGTGTACCAACTGCAGGACAATGCCAATGATTGGTGGAAGGCCACTAAAGGAAGAGTGTTTCCCGAGGGAACTGCTCAGACGTGGGCTATATTTTCTGAGAGCTTTTTGGGGAAGTTCTTCTCTGAGAGTGCTAGAGAAAGGAAATTAGCGGAATTTATGAGGCTTCGCCAAGGATCGATGACAGTTGATTAGTACGAAGCAGAATTCACAAGACTGTCAAGGTTCGCGCTAAGGATGGTAGAGCACCCTGAGGACAAGGCGCGAAGATTCCGGGATGGACTGAAACCGGACCTAAGGAGTCAAATGATATCGCTGAACATCAAGGACTACAGCGAGATGTATGAACGGGCACAAGCTATAGAGCGGGATCAGACTGATAGGGCAGCCGCCTCTGGATCGCGGTTTGCCCCGGCTAGAGACAACCGCCGTTTTGGGAAGAAACCGATGGCGGGAAACAGGCGATTTGTCCCACCGATCAGGAGGGACATCGGGAAGCCGAACCTTCAACAGAACAGATTTGGGGCTTGTTTCAAATGCGGGAGTTTGGACCATCAAATTAGGAACTGTTCCCAGCAACGCCCCGCAGGAGCCCCGATACTACAATAACCTCGAATTGGGAACCAGTCAGGGAGTGCCCTGCCGGTTATTATGAACAGGCCACCAGCACAAGGGCGGGTGTATGCAATGGTGCGAAGGGAAGTGGAAAATGCGCCAGGGGTGGTCATAGGTATGGTTTCTCTTTGCCATCACATAGCGTATGCATTATTCGACCCGGGAGCATCACATTCGTTTATATCTGCTCAGTTTGTTGAATTGACTGGATTAAAGCCTCTTATGTTAGAAGTGCAATTGTGTGTGACTACGCCATTGAAGGATAAGATATGCATATCTCTAGGATGCCCAAATTGTGAGATAGTGATTGGTGGTGTAGAAAGCAGGATGACCTAGCTGTGTTGCCGATGTATGATTTTGATTTGATTGTGGGCATGGACTGGTTAGTTAAACAGAATGCCGTAATGGACTGTAGTACCAGGGTGATCCAGTTTAGCCCGGCTGGACGCCCTAGATTTGAGTTTGTAGGGAGTCGAGGAGGAACCTCGATCCCTTGGGTTTCGTCGGTGGAAGCAACTAAATTGTTGGACGAGGGCTGTCAAGGTTATTTAGCCAGTGTGGTGGATCCGTCAGCAGGTGAAGTGCGGCTTGAGGATATACCAGTGGTGTGCAATTTTCCCGATGTCTTTCATTAGGAATTGCCGGAATTGCCACCAGAAAGAGAAGTAGAGTTCGTTATCGAGTTGGCCCCCGGAACTGAGCCAATCTCGAAGCCGCCTTACAGAATGTCATTGTCAGAGTTGAAGGAATTGAAGGTCCAGATGCAGGAACTACTGGACAAATGTTTTATCCGACCGAGTGCGTCTCCATGGGGAGCGCCGGTATTATTCGTCAGAAAGAAGGATGGGTCGCTAAGGTTGTGTATTGACTACCGTCAGCTAAATCAAGTAACGGTCAAGAATAAGTATCCCCTTCCAAGGATTGACGACCTGTTTGATCAGTTGCAAGGAGCCTCGGTATTTTCTAAGATTGACTTAAGAACAGGGTATCACCAGTTAAGAATCCAAAGGGAGGATATTCCAAAGACAGCGTTCAGGACTAGATATGGACACTATGAGTTTACAGTGATGCCATTTGGACTGACTAATGCCCTTGCTGCTTTCATGGACTTAATAAACCGGGTATTCAAGGAATTCTTAGACCAGTTTGTTATTGTTTTCATCGATGATATTTTAGTGTATTTGAAGAGTTCCGAGGAACACGAAGTACACTTGGAAAAAGGTTCTACAGACATTAAGGGAGCACGCACTGTATGCTAAGTTTAGCAAGTGCGAGTTTTGGCTGAACCGAGTAGCATTTCTTGGGCATATAATATCCGGAGAAGGAATCTTTGTGGACCTGGCAAAGATTGAAGCAGTAATGGATTGGCCGAGACCAACGATAGTTACTGAGGTTCGAAGCTTTCTGGGACTGGCAGGCTATTATCGGAGATTTGTGGAACGATTCTCAGCTATAGTCACTCCAATGACGAGGTTGCTTAAGAAGGAAACCAAGTTTGAATGGACCGAAAAGTGCGAAGAGAGTTTTCAGGAACTGAAGCAAAGATTGACAACGGCGCCAGTACTGACGATTCCTTCAAGACCGGGCGGGTATGAGATTTATAGCGATGCTTCGCTTAGAGGATTGGGATGCGTTCTAATGCAACATGGAAGAGTGGTTGCTTATGCATCGCGGCAGTTAAGACCTCATGAAATGAACTACCCGACCCACGATTTAGAATTGGCAGCAATTATTTTCGCACTTAAAATTTGGAGGCATTATTTATGTGGAGAAAGTTTCCAAATCTACACAGACCATCAGAGTCTCAAGTACTTATTTTCGCAGAAGGAACTGAATATGAGGCAGAGGCGCTGGATGGAATTGCTGAAGGACTATGACTGCGACATATTGTATCACCCCGGAAGGGCCAACCGGGTAGCGGATGCCTTAAGTCGGAAATCGAGCACCGCGCAATTGCTAGTTAAAGAGTGGATTTTATTGGAAGGAGCGCGGGACTCAGAATTTAAGTTTGAGGTAGGACGCCTCTCCGGTCTGATGGCGACATTAAGGATTGAGCCGGAAGTGCAAGCCAAGATCAAGACGTTGTAGTCTACAGACCTTGAGATTCAGAAAATTTTGAGTATGGACGGCACTAAGAGGAAGCCGGACTTTAAGGTGTCCGAGGATGGAATTCTTAAGTTTCGAGGACGTTTGTGCGTGCCTGATGATTTGGGGCTCAAGGAAGAGATTTTGTCGGAAGCTCATAGGAGCAAATATAGTATCCACCCGGGCAGCACTAAGATGTACCAGAACCTTCGTCAGCACTATTGGTGAAATGGAATGAAAGTGGACGTGGCCAAGCATGTGGCCAAGTGTTTGACGTGCCAACAGGTGAAGGCACAACATTGCAAGCCTGGTGGAATGTTGCAGCCGTTGGAAATCCCGGAATGGAAATGGGAACACATCACAATGGACTTTGTAACGGGACTGCCAAGGAGCCAGAGGGGACACGACTCTATTTGGGTGATAGTGGACAGACTGACCAAGTCAGCGCACTTCCTGGCAGTGCGAAAGGACTTTGAGCTGGAAAGGTTGGCAGAATTATACGTACGGCAGGTCGTTCGCCTTCATGGGGTGCCAGTATCAATTACTTCGGATCGTGATCCCAGATTTACTGTAAATTTTTGGAAAAGTCTGCAATCTGCCATGGGAACTAAGTTACAATTCAGTACGGCCTATCATCCACAGACGGATGGCCAGTCTGAGAGGACTATTCAGACTTTGGAGGATATGCTGAGAGCGTGTGTGCTAGATTTTCAGGGCAAGTGGGAAGAACAGTTGCACTTAGTGGAATTTGCCTACAATAACAGTTTTCAGCAGAGCATCAGAATGGCACCATTTGAAGCATTATATGGTAGGGCTTGCAGAACACCGTTGTGTTTGGATGAGGTAAGAGAGAGAAGTATAACGGGTCCAGAGTTGGTTCAACAGTCGGTGGAAACGGTAAGGGTTATCAGGGAAAGGTTAAGAACAGCTCAAAGTCGTCAGAAAAGTTACGCGGATCGAAGGCGTAGACCATTGGAGTTTCAAGTTGGCGATCATGTATTTCTCAAGATCTTGCCAATGAGAGGATTGTCTCGGTTTGGCAAGAAAGGAAAACTGAGTCCGAGGTACATAGGATCGTTTGAGATTTTGGAAAGGATTGGAACGTTAGCCTATCGCCTAGCCTTGCCGCCAAATTTGTCACAAGTTCATAACGTCTTCCACGTGTCGATGTTGAGGAAGTACGAACCGGATCCGACCCACGTGCTGAATCATGAGGTAATAGACGTGGACGACAGAGTGTCGTACGTGGAAAAGCTGATGCGAATCGAGGACAGAAAGGAGCAAGTGTTGAGAAACAAGACGATTCCGTTGGTTAAAGTTATTTGGGAACATCACGGGATGGAAGGCGCCACATGGGAAAGCAAAGAAGTGATGCGACACCAATACCCCCATTTGTTTGAATAGTCGGGTTGAATTGTAAATTTCGAGGACGAAATTTTTGTAAGGGGGGAAGAATTGTAACAGTCCGGATTTTGGCCCATTTTTGGGAATTATCAAACGTGTAATTCGTCAGTGCGCTTATACTAGAATTTCGCCCGGGAACTGATCATTCTCGGGTTCTTATTTTTTTTAAAAATAGAAATTTTGCTAGAATCGCACTCGATCGAATTTGGCCGTTATTTATACCTTGAGCTTGGCAGTCGATTTTCGGGAGTTTTAGGACGAAATAAATTGGCCGGTGTCGAAATTATTGTGGCGAGTATCGATATTGTCAAGAATAGTGGAAAAGTGGATTTTTGGATCGGGTGTGAATTTGGACTGGTAGACCTCCCTCGTAGTGTGGTTCGGAGTATTTTTATTTTGGCCGTATGCCCTAGAATATTGTTGGGATTTATTGTGGATCGTTAGGCCTTTTTCCGAATTTAAATCGGGATCGATAGGTCGGTTTTTAGTTTGGACCGTGTCCGTTGGTTCGCGTTTAAATTTAAAAGTTTGAACTTCTCTCTCTCTCTCTCTCTCTCTCTCTCTCTCTCTCTCTCTCTCTCTCTCTCTCCTTTCCCTCCTTTTTCCTCTGACCGCACGCTACCCCCCTACGCACACGTCCCCTCCCCCTTCATGCAGACCCATCCCCTCCTTGTCTCCTTCTTCTCTCTCCTCTCTCCTCTCTCCTTCCCCTTCTTCTTCTTCTTTGTTCTTGTTCGGCCGGGGAGCTTCGCTTTTGCCCCGCCTGCTCGCTGACCGCCCTCCGCCACCGCCCAGTGCCGCTCCACCAGTCGCCGTCGTCGACCAGCCCGACCGCCGGCACGCCGACCACCATTCGCTGCCCCGACAGCCCCCTCTCCCTCCCTCACGTGCGCGCGACAGTGGGCCCTCACCGCTGCCCTCCACACCCGACGTGGCCCCGCCGCACCTGACCGTCGCCGTCGCCGTCCTCGCCTCGCCCCGTCGCCAGCTCGCCGCCACTGCCGCGGGTCACCGTCACCCCAGCCCCGCCGAGTCGTCGCCGCCGTTGCCCCGGCCAGCGAGCTCACGGCGTGCCCACAGCTTGTTGGTGCAACTCGCCGACTCGCCGGCTGGTCCTGCGCCACCCCACCGCCGCCGGCCAGCTCGCCGGCCCGTCCACCGGCCACCACTCCCCCACACCTCAGCCTTTCCCTTCTCCCTTCCTTCTCCCTTTCACTCTCCCCGGTTTCTCCTTCTCTCTCTCTCTCGCCGTCGTCGGTGTACTGCCACCGCCGCTCGCCGTTGCCGGAGCTGCTGCTATTCCGGCGACGCTACTGCTTCCGTTCCGTCCAGTCGTTTGCCTGCCCCGCCCTTCCCGCTCCTGTTCACTTTCGGCCATCACTGTTCATCCGGCGAGCACTATTCATTTCCGGCCGGTCACTGTTCATTTTTCGGCGAGCACTGTTCACCCGGGGCCCGTCACTGTTCATCCGACCCATTTTAAGCGTAGGACACCCGGTGAGTTTGACCCTAAACCCTAATTAGGCTACTTTACATTTCTAGACGGGTTTAGGCGTTAATTAGGGTAATTTAGAGGTTAAATTGTGGAGGTGATTAGGGACTATTATTGTGGTTGATTCGGTGGATTATTATGATAAATTAGTGGAGGATTAGTGGCCCGAGAGGCGCGATAAATGGGCTGGACAATTAGGATTAAATCGGCCCGAGTTCGGGAATGTTCGGGTTTAATATGTGGACTGTAGTGCGCGCCGTATTTTGATTTTTGTGGTGGCCAATTAGGTTGATAATTTGGGAGTATAATGGAACATTTTGATGGCAATTATTGGCCTAGAATTTGTGGTATAGTGGCTGGCCACGATGGATTTGATTTAGGCGAAGCGCGATCAATTTGGGGCTTAATCGGACAATTATCGAGGATGATCGCTTCATGCAATTGACTGGCAAATTAAGCCTTGTTTGTGGTTAATTTGATGATGCCATGTCGCGTGTCTAGCTGGTCTAGAAATGGATTAGCTTGGCGGGCCTCGAATACGCGAGTGCCTATTTACCCGGTTAGGTGAAATTGTGCATGGGTAGTGTGTTAATATGATGCTAGGGCTGATTTAAATTGATTATCTGATTTGGGCATGTTGATTTGTGAATTTGAATATGCGCGATGCAAGTTAAGCATGTTACATCGTAATTCACGCATGTGGATGCCCAAGTGTGAACTTTATGGCCATGGGTGTGCATCTCAAGCATTGGCACGGCATTTGCATTCACAAGTATGCCCGAGTGACATGTGCATTGTGATCACCTAAAATGCCCTGATGCGTTTTACGCGGGGTTCAGATAAAATTGAGGTTTGTGAATGTGTGATCACAATAAGCCCTGATGCGTGTTGCGCGAGGTAGTGAACCCGTCCTGAGGCGTATTACGCAGGACGATGCCCGGATTACCGGAAGATGACCGGCTTGATGCGTTTTACGCGGGCTATGTGTCATGAGCCTGCGGGCTAGAGATCGATCTCGAAGTGTGGGCCTGATGCGTTTAACGCGGGTCAGAGGAGAAATTGAGAAATGGCAGAGTGCTGGTATGCAAGTGTGCGATAATGCATTGATGAGGCATGAGCATGAGTGCGAGCATGAGCATATGCATAACACGTGTTGTGACATAGAGATGCGCGTGTATATGCCGTGATTAAATTCTATGCCGGTATTATTTCTATTTAATGAATGCCTAACCTGCAGAGTTAAGTAAGTTTTAGATTCGGGCCGAGGGCCTGAGTCATATACAGTTTAGACCGTGTGCTGTTGTTTAGTACTTGTCAGGAGGTGCACGTTAGCCTAGTTTAGGTTTAGGGAATTACTCGCTGAGATTTATTCTCACGGTTGTTGAAAACCGATTTTTCAGATCCCCGGCCTTGAGGATGACAGGCGTACCGATGCCTTTTTGGGAGAAGCCCCCGGCTAGTTGTAGTGCCTGAACCCCGAGCCACTTACTCCCTTTTGTTAGTAGTGGCCTTGAACCGCTTTTGATTATTGGTGTTCGGGTTGTACTTGGATATTGTAAATGATGTCTAATACCAGTACAAGTGTGGATTTCTGTGGTTACCCTTGGTTATACGTTTATCTATGTAAAGGTGGTTTTAATTGCTTCCGCATGTGCTTTGAATCTCTATGTTGGGTTTGGGTCGGCGACGCATCCTGGGACGTCGCACACGAATCGACCGTTGCAGGGATGCTCGCGCGTCGTAGGGTTCGGGGCGTGACAATGTTTTCTCTAAGCTGAAGAGATGAAGACATTCATGTTGTCATAGCAACGGATCATTGAACATGACCGTCGGTTCACTATTATAGCCATTGTGGACTCAACATACATAGAAGAAGAAATGGAAGATCTGAGAATGGGCTATTTGACAGTATGTCAGAGTTGCAACGATAGGATAGCAACAAAAGCTAATTCAGGTAGTCTGCAAATGTTTGGGAAAGGTTGTATGGGCAGTCCCATCCTTGAACAACAGTACCAACAAACTCCTAATGACTCTTTTACTTCTCCAAGACATCTCCAACGGTCTGTTTAAGGATGCCTATAAAAGAGAAGATCTTTGACACCATGATATTAGAGATGTGCAATACACAAATCCAAAAATCTGCTACAATTTGTGCCCTTAACAAAAAGCTTTAAACTGTATGTGATTCTCGCTACATTGTAACTATGCTAAAAGATCAAGTGTACTAAGTAATAGCAGCATTCAATTCTTGATAATATGATCTATATTCTGAAAGGATTGATGTGTGATGGTTGTAACTTGTTCAGCAAATTACTAGTCTATTACAACCCGACTTATGGCTATTAGTCCTGAGAGTGGACATATGTTTATGGATAAAGCCGAACTACTATATATCTTTGTGCGCTACTATTTCTCTCTATTTCAATCACATAAGCACACAATCAACTTACTGTTTCTGAAATATCATCATAACTCGATCTTTACTTAGCACCTACAGTTTTCCACAAAAGTTGTCAAAAATCCTAGAACAACCTTCCCCCCCCCCCCCCTCAAGGTTGTATTATCAGCCCAAACAATTGGTATTAGAGCCATGTTGCTCATTGTTTGAAGTGTATTTCATCTTAATATAAAGATCTTCTCTTATGGCTAACTTTGGGGGTTTTCTTATCAATGATGTTCTTGCTCCTAACAAGCCACTTTACTTTGATGGAAGCAACTATAGCTACTAGAAGCAAAGGATGCAATCCTATCTTGAGATAACAAATCTCAACATGTGGATTGTAATCAAACATGGAGTAGACGTACTGGCTCCAGCTCCCATCCTAGCTCAGGCTGAAGATGGTGCAGCTGCTTTTGTTGCTACTTAAGAAGCTCAATGGAAAAGAGCTGCTCGCAATGCTAATGCTAGAGATTTGCTATATTGTTCATTGTCTTTATCCGAATTTAGAAGAATTTCTTCTTGTTTTACAGGCAAGGACATTTGGGATCAACTCCAACTGACATTTGAAGGAATTGATAGAGTGAAGGAGACAAAGATGAACATCCTTCTTCGATAATGTGAGCTTTTCAAGATGAAATCAGATGAAATGCTAGCACAAATGTTTAACAGATTCATCAAAATAGGGAATGGCTTGGCACACCAAGGAAAATTGTTTATTGATGGAGAAAATGTGAACAAGCTGTTGAGAGCATTGCCAAAGTAGTGGAACAATGTAAAGACCTCAATACAAGAAACCATGAGAATTCAACCAATCTCAATGAATGAGCTGATAGGAACATTCACATCATATGAAGTAGAACAACAAAATGAAGAAGGTAATTCAAAGGTAAGAAAGTTATTGCATTCAAAGCTAACCGTGATGGTATAGGTGATCAAATATCATCACAAGATGAAGGTGATGATGAAGATATGTCATTATTCACTCAAAGATTCAATAGTCTTATGAAGAAAGGAGGAAACTTCAAAGGTAAACGACATACAAAGTTCCCAGAAGAAAAGAGGCAATACAAGAGCAAAGAAGACTCCAAAAGTAAGGAACTTTTGTTTTTTTTTTGGTCGAAAAATCGTATTTGTTATGAATGCAAAAACCAGGTCACATAAAATCAGATTGCCCATTGCTCAACAAGAAGAAAGGAAAATACGAAAAGAAGATGAGAGCACTGAAAGCTTAATCATGGAGTGACACCAAATGTGAATCCAATGATGGAGATGAAGCAAATCTTTGTATAATGCTGGACTCCTATCATGAAGAGGAAAATGAGATAAATAATCATGAACTAACCTATGAAGAGATGCAGGAGTTTTTTAAAGAGATGTTTGAAGAACACAAAAAGGGTTTCAGTTTTAAAGAAAAAGGTTTTTAGCCTACTTCCAAAAATCTTGAGTACAAAGATATTATTGAAAACTTGAAAAGGGAAAACAACCTCCGAGTGGGTGAAGTTAAAGTTTCTCAAACTGAAAATAGTACTCTCAAAGAAGAGATTTCAAAAATTAGCGCCAAGTTTTCTCTCGGTTCAAACACCTTGAAGCACATTCTCTTAATATAGATTCCTCACCACAACAAATATGGTTTAGGACATGAGAAAAATGATACTGAGATGAATCCTTTTCCTAAAACCAAAGAAGGATTGAAACGAAAACCTATTGCACATATTTATAGAGCCATTATGTACTACACTTCATAAGATCTACTGTCAAGCAATTCCTAATTGCTCAATTTGCAATGAATTTGGTCATTTCAAGCTAGAATGTCCAAACAAGTAGATGAAGCTCAAAATGATTCACCAGAGATTTGATATGGATTCAAAACCTAACAAAAAAGGACCCAAGCATATGTGGGTACCAAATAATAGATAAGAATGCCTTTTGGTACCGGTGATGTTGAAGAAAAATAAATGGTTTCTAGACAGTGGGTGCTCACAACACATGACTGGAGACAGCTCCAATTTCATAAATCTTATTGCTATAGATGGAGGCATGGTCACTTTTAGAGGAAAAGACAAAGGAATAATAGTTGGCAAAGGAAATATCAGGTTGAGAAATCTGAGATCATTAAAAATGTTTATCTCATTTGAGGTTTGAATCACAATCTTGTAAGTATAAGCCAGCTATGCGACAAAAGCTACAAAATCAGTTTTGAAGAAGGTAAGTGTACTGGTTTAAGCTAAGACAAGTCATAATCATTCACAGGTAAAAGGTATGCTAAAATCTGTTTGCTTAATATAAATTTTGATGATGAATGCCTAATGTCTATAAAAGATGAATGTGATCTCAAGCACAAAAAACTTAGGTCATTTCAATACAAAGCAAATTTCTAAGATATCTTCAAAAGATATTGTCCGTGGCCTACCAAAGATCAATTTTAACAAGTGTGACTCTTGCAATGCATTTACTTTAGGAAAGCAGGTTAGATTTTCATTTAAATCAATAAATACAGTTGCTACTAACAGATTTTTACAGCTACTGCACATTGACCTATTTGGACCAACAAGAACCATGAATCTATAAGGAAAAAGATCCTGTTTGGTAATAGTAGATGGCTACTCACGTTTCACTTGGGTGTGTTTCTATCTCACAAACATGAGGCATTTCGCTCATTTGAAAAGTTTGCTCGAAAGATCAAGAACGAAAAAGGATACGACATGTCATCAATCATGATAGACCATGGAGGGGAATTCGAAAATCAAAGCTTTGATGAATATTGCAATGAAAATGGAGTTGAACACAATTTCTCCATAGGATATACTCCTCAATAAAATGGTCTTACTGAAAGAAGAAATTGATGATTTCTATGTATTGAAACAAGAAATGGCTACAATCATGATGATTTTTTTCGGGCAAGCACAGTCATGATGATTGAAAGTAGTATTCCTAAGTACTTATGGGCAGAAGCAGTTACCACTGCTTGCTACACATTGAACAGAGTTCTTTTAAGAGCACCGATGGAAAAGACTCCTTACGAAATCTTCAAATGAAGAAAGCCCAACTTATCTTATTCGCACGTGTTTGGATGCAAATATTTCGTTCTCAAAAATATAAATGACAACATCGGGAAATTTGATATAAGGGCAAATGAAGGTATTCTTCTTGGATATGTAACTACTAGTAAAGCTTATCGTATGTTTAATAAAGATTCACAAGTAGTGAAAGAATCCATAAATGTGAAGTTCAAGGATGATAAAAAAGGAATACAAGAAAATGATTACGAGGAAGTTATGCCCACATTTACACCATCAGCTATCAAACAACAACAACAACAACAAAATTGCTGATGTTTCTAAGCGGAAACCAATTCCTAAAGCTTGGAGATACAAGACCGAGCATCCCAAAAAGCAAATTATTGAAAATGTAAATGAAGGAATCAAGACTAGATCATCACTCATAAATCTAATGAACTCTCTGGCTCTCATATCTCAACTAGAACCCAAAGGAATTAAAGAAGCTATTTATGATGAAAGCTAGATTGAGGCTATGCAAGAAGAATTACATCAATTTCAAATCAATGAAATTTGGGTATTAGCATCAAGACTCGCAAATCATCTAGTCATCGGTAGTGAATGGGTATTCCAAAACAAACTTGATAATATATTCGTTGTGATGAACTAACTACAACGACAATTTCGTCAATAATTTGCCAAATTTTATCATTTTCTCCCAAATGCCTCCCCCTATCACGCCCTGAACCCCAATCGAGCTCGTAACATCCCGCATCGGTCGAATAGTGCGATGTCCTAGGAATGTCGCCGACCCAACCCAACACATCAGAGTTTTAAGGCACCAGCGAAAGCCACAAACACCCAGACAACAGTAACTAGGGGTAAAAGGGAGAATAAACATATCCACTACTGATTCAAACTTATACAATATCCATCATTTACAAAACCACGACATATACATGCACACTGAACTATCAAAATTATATACCACCGATATAAAAAAAGATCAGCAGCCTGGGTATATCCTACTCCAAAAATGGGACACCTTAAAAGGTTTACCTAACCCCTAAAACTAACCCCTACGCCCCCTGGATGGCGTCCACTCCGAATCCGATTCCTCAGAACTCGAGTCTAAATCCCTCTAAGCTATCTGATCCTCTAAGGAGTCCAAGTCAGCCTCGATCTCAATCGAGTTATCCAAATCACCCGACTCTAGTGGAATCTCTACCTGCTCCTCCTCATCAGGCTCCTCTTCCGGTTCCTCTTCTAGCTCATTCTCGGGCTCGTCCTCCGGCTCGTCCTCGAGTTCTTCTTCCGGTATTTCTTCAGACTCTTCCCCAGGGTCTTCTTCTTCTTCGGGTTCCTCCTCTGGTATTACACCTAGATCCACTTCCATAGGATCATACCCTACTTGAGATTCTTCCGGCTTTGGATCATGCTCGGCCCCTGAGGGCATAGGTGCTACAGGCGCAGGCTGAAGTCTGGACTGTGCTAGGCTAGTCTCCAGACTAGTCATCTCACCGTCAGAAGGGGGTACAACTATCGAATCCCAATCCCCTACTCCGTCAAAAGGAACATTGAAGCCTCGGACGGGGCTAAACTCATCAAACCCATCCCGAAACATCCAAGTGGTATAGGTATGGGCCGGCCAAAGGGGTAACCCTATATCTACCTAGACTACAGACGTATGCTTGATCCATGTCCTATTCTCATCTACCGAGTACTCTATAACATTATGGTCGGTGTGCATCAGAATGTCAAAACGCTGCTGCGGCGGCGGCGGTAGATTCATGGCTCAGGGCAGGGTTCTAAAATAATTTGGTTAAACAACTATGAGTCGAATCTCAATAAGTTGGTAACTTAAACCCCACTTAAGCTACCACGTATCTCCAGACAAGTCCAAACACACCATTATTCAACACATACAAATCACGTGGCAAAATGCACTTACCTGGGCACAACCTGCACATTAGTTTCAAATACACGAAATTCAAACCATACGCACATTCCAAGCCATTCTCATGCCCAAAAGTACATGTCGTACACACACCGATTCCGAACCCCACAATTCACGCTCATTCATGCACTACCACACCATTTTCATTTTCCATCTCTTTCCTCGGCCCGCGTAAACAAGCCTCAGGCCCCAACTTCCTATCGCAATCCGCGTAAACATGCCTCAAGCCCGATCACACTTTCCACTTGCCACATCACACATTCCTATCGCGATCTGCGTAAACACGCCTTAAGACTGATCACACTTTCCACTTGCCACATCACGCCTTTCACTTTCAATCTCTTTCCATGGTCCGCGTAAATATGCCTCAGGCCCCATATTCGTATCACGACCAGTGTAAACACACCTCAGGCTGGTTCACTTTCTCATGTAAACACGCCTCCGAGATTTAGTGATGACGTGAACATGCCAACACACCATATTTTATCTGTACCCCGCGTAAACACACCTCAGGGCTTTTTAGTGATCACACACACATATTCGCACGTCTCAAATCTCACACATTCACATACTCGGGCATCAATCAAACACACTCAAAGGCATCAAATGCAACCGTCACAATTCAGCCCACATGCATACATACAACCATCATATAGCACGCTATTTCTCACCACAAAAACCATAGCACAACAACCACCGCACTTCACAACAATTTCACACAACTAATTGCCGAATCAAAACGTCCGATCCGCGGGCCAAACAGAAAATCACAGCATTCAAACCAGCCAATCACAGCCCTTATTTGGTCTCTAATTTACCACCAAAATATCACAAATTCATCCCTATGGCCCATCATCCAATTCAACCTCTAAAACCGACTAAACCGTGTTTAAACTAGTCCGATAATACCCGATATCCTAAATAGGGATTAGATTGTAACTTGGAATCCTAAACGTGTCCAAGTAAGAGAGAGAGGGTGATGAGCCGGCGGTTACGTGGTGGCAGCAGCGGTTCAGCTGATCGGCGGTGATCGGCGACGGCGGCGGTGGCTTGCTCGGCCGGTTACTCATGGCCAAGGGAGGGAGGGAGAGATCGCCGAGAGAGAGGGAGAGAGAGACGGTGGTGGCGTGAGGGTGTTGGGGGCATAGCCCTGTGGCCGGACGAGCAGCGACATGCGGACATCGGCCGGCACGGTGGTGGTATGGCCAAGGGGGAGAGGAGGCGATTGGTCGGTGGGGGGGGGGTGTGCCGAGAGAGAGAGAGAGAGAAATGAGAGGGGGAGAGAGAGAAATTGGTCTAAATAACCCAATAATTGACCCCCTTTTTGTAAAATGACCATCTTGCCCCTTTCTCTATTTTCAAATCGACAGTCACAATTCGTTCTTATCTTGAGATCAACGGCCGAGATCGAATCTTTTTCAAAATATCCAAGGGTAATTTGGGGATTTCACAAAACGTCCAAGGGAAAAATTGTCATTTCTAAAGTGAGGGTAAAATTACCAAAATTGCCTTCCCCATTAACACTTGGCCTTAACAAGTCTCAAGGGTAAAATGGTCATTTTCCATTTCTTGCCAGAATTCGATTTTTCTGAAGGATTCGGACAATTCTAAGGCTGATCATGCTAATAATAATGTTATCCAAATATTCTGTCGTGACTTTCTAAATTTTCAATGCTCAACTTGGTCTCTAATTAATGACTAAATTTTAAATAACGTAACTCGAGCGTATCTCAGACTAACAGGTGACTTTTGGGGAAATTCGCACTTTTGACCCATGGCTGATACTGAATCAAGCCACGTTCAAGTTCACTCGGGTCGTGACGACTTTGGTTGTCACTTAATTGTGAGGATCGATCGCTAGTTCTGACGGGCGTGATTATTTGGTATAGGTTTAGGGTCATTCGTCCATTCATCTCATGGTCAAGTGGAATCACCCGTGATCCATTAATATGACAGCGGCAAATTGATCCCTAGCTATCCTCAGATCGGCCTACATTAGCTCAAAATGTCACCTTGACAATTCTATGATCGAAAGTCAATTCACGATCGAGTTTCTTTGGTCTCGTGAATTTAAATCCCCAATTAGCCTATCCCTAACGGTTAGTATCTCAGGAATGATCTGTTCCGGGCGAGATCTAACTACAAGTATATTCATAAAATCATTCATTTCATAAATCCCAAGTGGGCAAAATTTCAGAATGTCACACCCCCTCTCCCCCCGATTGGTACAGCAAATGAGGTCAAAGGATTCCAATTTAGGAGCTGGATATCACCTATTTTAATTGATAATAATCTTATTAGTTTATAAACTTAGTTTACAGACGTCAATTCAGTCCTAAACTTTTCAATTTTGCTAATTTAATTTTAAACTTTTGCTCAAAATTCTAATATAGTCTTTTCGACCAACTGTTGTTAGAAATTACTGATATGGTGTTCAGTCATCACCGGTTGTCCTATGTGGCCTACTGACATGGACAATTTATAGATTGTTATGTCAATGATTTCCGGCAATAATTGGCCGGAAGAATTGCATTGGAATTTCGCCTACATTGGCAAAATTGAGAAGTTTAAGATTAAATTGGTATCCGTACAATAGGTTTATGACTAAATTGGTAATTTTCTCCTCATTTACATTTTACCAACTGCATCAAAACCAATCTAGTTAAGGCCACTTGGGACAAGGCAAAGTTTTGGACTTAATGGAATCATGAGGCTTGTAGAGTCCTATGGACAGGTCAAAAGCTTGGATCTAAACAGTTTATGGGGCTTGCAAGGTGTTCAGTGGGCCTCCATATAGCCGGTCCTCTATGGCCGTACCAAAGGTTGAGCCTGCTTATCAATTGTGGACTTTTTTTAATGCTAGTCAAGTTTTAACAATATACAATTTTTCTAACATTGTACTAGTTCGATCATGAGCTTAAATCCTAACATCTGTTGAAAGAGCTTATATGTAGATAAAGCCTCGTCAAACCTAGTGCTCAAGGGACGGTGTATTGACACTCGAAAACCTCCTTAGAAGCAAATTGAAACTGTAACCGGCTGGCATGGAAGAAGGCATGTGAATTGAAGAACATAGAGCCATACATACTGAAATAAGCCTAGGGCAAAAGGGACTCCAAGACTTGGCTCTAATATCGTGTTAAATTGTCCAACTAAAAGATGTAATTTATTAAGTGGAGGAATTTACATGAATAAAATCCACTCAAATCTAGTAGTCAAGCAACATAGGCTAATACTTTAACATTTTAAAACATTCATCTCAAGTAAAATGAGGACAAATGACCTTCGATGACCCTAGTGGAAAGAAGAATATGATTACGAGGGAAATTATAAATCTATTTTACGAATGCCAATTGGTCATGTCAGCGATTCCAAAATAGAAATTGACCGTAAGGACTATTGGAATTTCGTGAAAATGTTTAGGATAAAATTTTGTAAAATTAAAAAGTTTAGGATCATATTGATATTTGTAAAATAGGTTTAGGATTGATTGGATAATTTCTTCCAAGCCATGCAACACGACATGCAAATTATTTTGATTTACAAATTCATTGGTTCCCCGCATAAGACAATAATGACACAAACGATCATGCTAAAAGGTTAAAAAGGCATTAGGCTTAACCACAACGATATACACAAAGAGACAACCGACCCAACTTTGGAGCTTCTTCAAAAGGTCAAAAACAAAATATATAGAATAATAACAATTCTTTACCCAATGGAAGAGAGAGTTTGAGCCAAAAAGCCATGATGTTTTGTTAAAATGGACGATACACGACAATGTATCTTCAGGCAAGGTGGGAAAATATAAAATTGAAGTAATGAAGATTCAAACAAAGCAACGACCAATCCAATGCTTTTAGCTTTAAGAACAAAACGGACAAAAAATGACTAAGATTCACTTTTCCCGTATCTACTTTGATCATTTAAAAAATGAAAAGGTAAGCATCCTTAGGACTATATATAGGATGTCGTAACGCTAATTCTCCATCAACACAAGAACATTTCGCCATCCTCGAAAGAAATCAAATGGTGATGAGCATTTTCAAAATTTGTTTATGCCTAGTGCTGATATTTATTTCACTTCTGAGCTCCGGTGCACGAGCTCCTTACATCGTGATCCGAGGGAAGAAACTTGGCAGGGTGGATCGAGCATTACATGAAGATTATGGAAAGGGAGATAACGAGCAAGGAAATCATTACGAGCTTATGAGGGCCGGTCCTGGAGGTCCTGATCCACAACATCACTGAATAAGACCATCGCAGCTTTCTTTTATTCACAAATAGCATCCTAGTGAGCATGAGATAATCGTCTTCTTTCAGTATCGTCTCCTTTTGTATTTCTATGAGTTTCCAAATCTTACTAGGTCATTTTTCAATGTAATGCCGTAGTAGGGTTTTCATGTTGAGTTGCTCATGGAGTTTGTGGGCATGGCAAGGAAAAGTACTACATGTAATGTGGTCATCAAAACTAAACTTGTAGTAGTGAAACATTAAATATTGATGCTATTGACTAACTATGTTGGCATTTTTGTTATCTTTAAGCTTTTGAATCTTGACAACTTGGAGAAGATCTAAGGTATTGGAGTCAAAAGAGATATGCTGTTATCATATATGAACCTGCGCAAGCATTTTTTATCAATGGTGTTGATGTTCATGCTAAAGTATCAATTCCAGGTGCCACTCTTATTTTTGTTTGCACGTGAGAGAGGTGTAAAAGTATTCCACATCTTTTATTTATAGGGTTTATGTAGGCCTTATGTTTATGTTCTCTCTCTCCTCCTATAGTTTAAACTTTTAAGTTGGACATTCTAATAATCCGAATTTAAAAGAAACATATTGTAAAACCAGGACTATACGATAATATATTTGAAGTCCATGGAATGGCAACATCACCATGCTTTTCACAATGCAACGAGTCCTCGCCAAATTGCGCATTGGATAAATAAAATAAGAGCACAACCAGACCATTATCATAGATTAGGGCCAAAGGGGAAATTTTGCAAAAGAGATGAGACAATGCTTTAAAGGTCCTCTTGCACATAATTGTTAACGTATCATCTTCCTCAATTATACTTTAGATGTCCTAATCTTCTACATATGTAAAAGAGGGTCATTATAGAGTATCACTATTCGTGGATCTAACATCCTCTTAGCATTAAGCCTCGATATGCGTAAGAAGATAAAGTTAGTCCGTGCGTCCTTCTATTGTCCCACCGATACTTTAAGACACTTTCCAAGTGGGAAAAAAATTAAGTAACGGATGTAGTTGGAGAGACACTTATTTGCAAATTATTACCAAAAGCCATAACCTTTTATGTTATGGCATTATCTTCTTTTCCCCATGAGGATCGTGGGCCCTCGCTTGTCACCAATGAAGGTTGTTGACCCTTGCCGAGGCCTAGGCAAGGTGTAACAATCCGGTCCGATAAAAACAGGGAGTGATCGCCGAGGAGAGAAAACTCAGACAAGGAGCAACTCTCCATAGACTTTTAGGATGGCGAAAATGATTGGAATTAACCAAATTACACAATGAATAAGGGAAAAGTGTTATTGTATTATATATGTGAAACTAGAATTAACTCACAATATGTATTTTTTGACGTAATGACACTATTTAGCATTTGAGCTCCAATGTTAAGCATACTCAAGTCAGAGTACTATCAAGATGAGGGTGACCTCCTAAGAAAGTGTTTACCCATACGAAATCATGAGATTTGATATGGGACGGATCAAAGCGAATGATACCTTAAGTGAGTTAATCTAAGGTGTCACACAATGAGCAAGAGTGCTGCCCCATTCCAATTAACTGGCAGCTGTTTTTCGTCGTCTTCTTTTTTTTTGTCATTTTTGGCTTTTCTTTTGTTTTTCCCTTTATGTTTTTATCTTTGGTTTTTTTCCTCACATTGGATTCAAGTGGTGCCAAATCAGCACTGTGTTTAGTTCAAAAAGTATTAAAAGTACCTTTAATTTTTTTTCCATCACTCAACCTAGACGGAGCTAAAGAATATTTTATTGCACTTTTTGGCTGAACTTTAAAGCTTAATTACACATAGAATATTTTAAAATTTGATTATATTATCGTTATAAGTTTCAGGACTTTAATTATTTGTTATCCCTATATTTTATTTGGACAAGGGAAAATGAAGAGGTACGATAGCAACACAGTTCAGCATGCCAATGGTACCGTGGCCAATCAAATGATACGAACGACAGTGGTGGCCTGGTTAGATCTAAGGTGCCCAAACTGGTCTATCGGCAATGAAATTTTGTAGCTCTGACTCAGTTTCTTCGTCCTAATTGCTTATTGGGATGAATTTTTTTCATTGTGATATATTCGTCGTGACGGAAAATATTTTGTCAGGAGAGGTGAACAGACTGTAACGACGATTTAGTCAATAAACCTGCTAAACTTTGTCATAGTCCCCCAAGCAATGTTTGGATTAATGCTATGACACTTCCTCAAGTGCAAATTGAGACTGAAACTGGCCAGCATGGAAGAGGGCATGTGAATAGAAGAACGCAGAGCCACACATGCGCAAAATAAACCCAAGGCATGAAAGACTCCGAGGCCTGGCTTTTATACACAAACCCTAAAATATCAGTTATTAGGTAAATGGAAACCGGATTAATAAAGCTCAGTCAAATCTTGTAGTCAAACTATGCTAATTATTCATATGTATAATGTTAAATTATCAGTGCGGGAGAGCATTACGAAGATTGTCACGACTTTCCAGAGGTGAACCACCAAACGGAAAGCTAATGAATTATTTAGCTAAAGATTTAATGCACCCTTTCCTAAGCCCATATCAATCGCAACTTTGGGATTTTGATTCAATTAATTTAACATGCAATTCAATTCAATTAGAATTCGCCACTAATCTATTGTGGGTTAATTAGTAACCCAAGTAAGATGTGAGAGAATATCTTACTTCTGCGATCTAGAGATTCATGGATACGAGGACTTGATTGTGCTAGATCAATCTAACACCATTTCAATACCTTTTCTCATTATTCTAAAAAATATTTAACAAGCAGTCTTGGCAAGTTTTAATCCCAAGCCACTAACATGCAATGGGTGATCATATGGTTGCCCAATTGATAACTTAACACTCAATAAATCAATGCAGTAAATAGATTGCTAGAAAAAAGGAGGAAAAACTCTAATGTATTAAGCCAAGAATAATTTCACTATATTAATTTCCCAATATCTTCAAGATGTAAATTAGAGAAAAATATATGCCCTAAACATGATTTCTAAATGCAACGATATTTAATTTTTTTGGGTTTTTCTTCTTGTGGATGCAATTTTAATCTAAATTCTATGATTGTGAATTCCAATTAAACATGCATGAAGCATTAGACTGATGACAAGAGACATGGACAACCTAATTTTAATGATGGGAAAAATTATGAACTAATCTAACATAATATTCAATTTAATTTATATGAGCCTAAACATGCAATCATTAAAAGATATTGATATAATGACATGGAAATTATGACAGGGCAACAATGATAGGGCAATGATAATGACATGGCAATGATAACGTAGCAATGATGTGAGCATGGCAATTGGATGACGAGGCAATGATGCAACTATATCTATATGAAATATGCATGTTATTTTTTTAATGATTTTCTTTCAAACTAAAATAGGAAATCACATAAAATATACAATTACATAATTTATACCATAAAATAATTTATATTAGATCCTATTCTACATTACATAATATCCTAATTACTATATGATTCCTCAATATGCAATTTTAAATTGAAAAATTAATATGAATTCAATCTATCCTAAATACAATGTAATGTTCTTATATTTTTTTCACATAATTAGATATTCACCACATCCAAAATAGAACATCAAGGTAATTGGGAATCTAATCTTAGATCTTCAAGATTTTTTTTTTTGATAACCCTGGGAACCCCCGCACGGCCGATAGCCGGGGAGTAAACCCTGGGGGCGACACGTGCTAGCCACCACACACATGCCATCGGTTAAGTCACCCTGCGGTGCCCGGGATTCGAACACTCAACCTTTTGCGAGAGGAAGAGTGCGCGCTCCAGCAGCGCCACCCAGGCGGGTGGTTAGATCTTCAAGATTGAAACCTCAATTATCATAAATATGCATGACTCGAAAAATTATGAAAGTCCTCTTTCCGCGACGCCTATAATCTCACACCAAATCAAATTAAAATCAAATAATCCAAATAAGGTAATCAATTATGTGAATTGGATTTAGTTTAAGAAATTACCTAAATTGGACTTTCATCCAACGATGACCAGTGAGCAAAATTTGACGATGACAACCGGCAAAGGGTAAGCGGCAATACCATGGTGAGGTAACAACAGTAAAGGCGGTGATGGTGAAGAGATCACAACGACATTTGGCACGTCGGAAGAGCTAACCTGAGTTGGTTTGAGTCACAACCAAGGATTGGGCTCAATGAGAGTTGATAGCTCTTGGTTGAATCCCTAGGTCTCTAAATCTTTAATGCTCAATTTCTTTGGTGGGGTTGAAAGGTACATTTGGTTCAGCTTTGAAAATAAGCTTTAGGGCTCTAAAAATCGTTAAGCAAATGCCAAGGCGTTTGGCAAATTTTTTGGGAGCACTTTAGGGAAATGCAATTATTGGCAAAGTTGAAATCCCAAGACAAGTTCCTACCTACCTTGTGTTTTCAACATTTTCGAAAGCAGGTTTCAAGGTTAATGAATTTTTTTCTTCCAAAATCACCCCACCTTTTATTTGATTATTCTAGTCTTGCCCTTGCAACTGGTCATCTTCGACCTGCAGGTTTGAGAACTGCTCATATTCAACCATCAAATCTGAGTTGGCCACACGTCGGCGTGGCTCGGAGAAGCTGGGCAGCCTCGGGGACCCATCACCTAACTTGCGCAACGTTAGTCAGATTTGGCACTTGGCTTGCGCAACGTCAAAGTCCAAATCTGGCTCAATTGAGGTCGTGCGACCACGGCATCGCTCTGACCATCGAAAGCCAGATCCGGAAAGCTTGAGGTGCCTTGCCTGAGGTCGCACAACCCCAGCATTGCCTTACCTCCCAGCATCTTGTCTCCCGAGGTCGCTTGACCCCGGCCACACTCGCTTGGTGATTCTGCTGAGCTTCGACGAGTGTTGGGATGAGATCTACGGTGACGAGGGTTGCTAGTTGACACTCGCCTAGCCGACAATTGCCTCACGCCGCCATCGATGCTCACCTATGGTCACTACCGAAGGTTACCCAAATTCCAAGCCCTCTTTGCCAATGCTTGTCCACGCCTAACCTCTCTTTTTTTCTTTTTCTTTTTTTATTTCAAAGTTGCTTTACACAAAATATACATTAACCAAATGTTTTTAATTTTAGCAAATCCAATTTCATTCAAAGATCCTTGGGGAAATAAATGGCTATACATCCCCCAAAGTTGAACCAAATGCAGCCAAAGAACTATCTGTTGTAGAGATCTCCTCTAAATTTCAATGTATTTCACTGTTTTTACGAGGCCGCATGTTAAAAAGTTTCTGCGTCAAAGACATAACTCCAAATATTTTCTCACAAATCTCACTAGAAAAACTCAAGAACAATGTTTTACCGTACTCTCGACAAATTTTTTAGCACAATCCAATGGTTAACAAATGCACACTTGTCGATTTTGTGAAACTGCCCGCTCGAATTTTTCTGCTACCGAGGAAGAGAGCTTCGCCATTTTCTTGAAAATTTTCTGCACCTCTCTCCTCCTTTCTTGCTCGGCCAAGAAGTGTATTTATAACCTCCATTAGATCAAGTTTGAATTGAGATCATGGATTATCCGATAAGGGTTTAATCAGATTTGAAAACCATCTCAAAAGCTGGATCAATTTTAGTTATTATCTCTTCACATAGACTAAACCGACTAAATCATGTCTAGATATCCTTCAAATGACTAGCTCTCAATTTAGGTAAAACATCGGTTTGAAACGATTTAAGGTGGATAGGAATAGAATTGAATGGACAACCGTTGAATCAAATAACCACCGGAGATCAAATCTCATCAACAAGAAGTTGAGCATGGAGTTTAAACTCCTCCTATTGATATGGCCAGCCATAGCTCTTGATTACTCGTGCAATGGTCCATGGTAACATCATGTTAAGATCACATGACTTGCATGTAATGTATGACTTAATAAATATGAATATGAACTATGCTAATGGTATTTTTGTTTAGGGATCAGGGTCGATGTCTAATTTCTTATATAATAAATGACTAAATGGGTCTTCAAAATTTAGATGTCAACAAAAATATATCGGACATACATAGGGATGAAGATATATTGGATATACTATACATAGGGGATGTGTTTTTTCTTAACCTAATTTTTTTTTGACAACTTTTAAACATCTAAAGCAAAGGACTTCCCCGACAAGGACCACATCAATTGCGTTGGAACGGTGCTTGGCTCGAAACTTTAAACCATATAGAAGAAAAACAAAAGTGAACCGTGTCGTTACTACCCTTTGGCCGGCTACGTCAAACACAAAATCTTTTATTAGCACTAATCTCTTACGTAATGACAAAACTCAAGAAACTGGGGGTGGCTCATTTCCGTTTCGACGTAGGAAAAAGCACAAAGCGACGGGGCAAAAGAGATGAATTTTGTCGGCTACTAATGACTATGAATTTGTCGTCAAACACGATCTTTTATAAATCAAATGGAAAGCTCTTTCCAAAAGCATTGGGCTTCGACAGATCATCTTAAAAGGGAGGTCCTTTCGAGAAACCACACAGCACACGGAGGAATTGCACTAAGCGTAGGCGTTACGCATGCCAAGACAACGTAACTTTTTCGCAAAACAAAACAAAATTAAGCTCTATTTAGTTTGCGAAAAATAAATAATTTAAAAAATACTTTTGAAAGATAATCACTTTTATCACTTGATATAATTACTCAATGAAAATTATTTTCATTCTCTATAATAATTTATGTCTAAATATTTTCGTGGACAATGAAAATATTTTTCATTCGTTCGTTTTTATAAGAGATGCAATGAATTCTTTTTAGGAAAATGTTTTTCAAATGGTTCATCTTACGCAAAACATAAACATCCTACAAGCATTTGGGGAAGTTTTGTTCGCTGTATGTTTACTTGAGTAATTATAATTGCAATGCACAGGCTTAATAATTTTACCTTTTTTTTTATTGTCAAAGTAACATTTCATTAACTTCTGCTAAAATACAAGAGGGAAATATCGCAGTTCAACTACAAATCAAGACAAATATCAAACAATTTCAAAATAAAACAAGCTCCAAATAATAAGATGAATCATTAAAACAAGGTTAGGAATCACACACTCAAAGAGCAAATATGTGACTCCTTCAAACCAAAATCGGCAACTGATTACAAAATCTGTCTTCAGTAACAAGTGCGCACACCGTGATTTCCATCTGTTACTATGGTTTGGCTTTTCAGCAATATTCGCCTAGGTTCAGTGTCCCTAACACCATTATTGGTCAGGGTAACAAGGTTGTACGATCATAGATCTAACACCTGTGAGAGCACAACCTTCACGAAGCTCCTCTAATCTCTTTTGAAACTGGACTTGTGCACCAACGAAATCTGCGAGAAGCGAAACCTTGAAATCATACATGCAAAAATCCCCAAATCTAAATTAGATTCGGATAGAAATCTCTCTGAAATGGGGAGAGAAGCTTCCATAACAAGATTAGATCATAACAGAAAAGCTCCTCAAAACGGGAGAAAAGCAAGAAAAAGACAACAGAGAACCAAATCAACTAAACAAAAAGAAAATGGAGGGAAGGGCGAGATCTAACTCAGACCCTCCCTTCCATGGAGATTGAAGAAGAAAGTGGTGTGAAGATCAGAGAGAGAGGAGAGAACCCTGGGAGGGAGAGAGGAAAAAAAAATGACCATTTGAAATGATCAAATTGTTCCTGTTCCTTTGTTGAACTTAACCAAAAAAAACTAAGACCCAAAACCCTAATATCTCCCCACCTCTCTCTCTCTCTCTCTCACACGCTAGCCCTCCACCTCGCCACTCCCCCCGCAGCACTCGTGACCTCAGATATTGGATCGCCCGAGACCGGCAAAATTCGGGTCTGGGCTTGCCACAAGAGATGTGATCTTATGAGCCCAGCCACGAGTTGGGCAGAGTTGATGCATGTTGTCGTGTGTTAGCCGAAAGGCAATTTACTAAGGGTTATTGCATTTTTCCAGTCATATGAAAAGGATTATAAATGGACGGAACCAACACAGTACTGCCCCACTCCCATTCACATTATCTACCATATTAATCATTGGTTCATAGTTGATGCATGTCCCTATGGTATTATGTTGTCTAGATGTTTCATGATAGACATGATTGATATTATAATACATCCGCTGACAAGAAATGTGGCTATCAACACAAGTCGCAATATATATTGCTCTACTTTCTACAAGAACGGTAAAATACAAGACAACTAAAATTCATTGAAGAATACAGAAAAAAAGCCACTTCTGGATGATTAAACAAGATCGATGGACCCTAGATGATGGGAAAATTTTGTTACATAAATCGGGCGTCTGCTCATTGTCCTCTCACATGTTTTGTAGACTTCACTCATATGAAATCCATCCGGTCTCCAAAATGTCATAGGGCGTGATCGAAATCTTCTGATATATCTAGCATCGTTCAAATTATGCTCGCACTATTAAAAGTAAAAGCTACGTAGAGAAACTTCTATGATTCCTTTTATTGATGAAAGGGTTGGGCGAGGCTACGCTGGCTTAGATAGTGAGGAGCTCCACCCGAGTCTGATGCTTGAACCTATTGCTTTCCATAGGCTATGTAACCAGGTTGAGTCATTAATTAGGTCTAATTGACAAAAACAAATAAAAAGGAGGATAAAGCAAAGCTTTAACAGAAAAAAAAAATCATAAAGATATCCGTAAGACTTGACACAAAACCAATTAGGTTTATTGTTTTTCCATAGGCTATGTAATCAGGTTGATCATTAATTTGGTAATTAGGTCATGAGTCGACTCCCATTAAAAGCAATATATTACAAAATTTGTTCCATGTAAGATTGATCATTCAAAAACCAATTAAAATGAAAGACGAAAAGTCTGAGCATAAGTACCACGTTGTGTTAAATTATCATTAGATTTGTTAAAAATACACAAATCAATTTAAGTTTTTGAATTAAACTTTATAACATGGTAGGAGAGCCAGGCTTTGCCCTAGTTTATTTCGAGTGTGCGTCCACCCCATTTCTTAAATTTCACTTGTCATTCCTAATTTATCTTGCACGCGAGAGGGGATAGAAATATCTCTGATTATTAGTTTATATTCTATTGAAATATATGTGGTTTCCCCCCATCTATCAATTTAAGTTTTTGTTAGACTTTCTAACAAAATTATGAAAATCGGACAAATAGGTAGAGAATAAAAAAGTTTGAGCAATTAATATGGTGAAAAGTAGATTCGTAAACATAAATAGAAGATTGTTGTGTACCACCCACCTGTGTAGCGTTGTTGGAGCGCGCACTCTTCCTCTCGCAAAAGGTTGAGTGTTCGAATTTCGAGCGCCGCAGGGTGACTTAACTAGTGCACGTGTGTGGTGGCTAGCACGTGTCGCCCCCAGGGTTTACTCCCCGGCTGTCGGCCGTGCGGGAGTTCCCTGGGTTATCAAAAAAAAAAATTACTTATTGTATTTCATGATTTCTATAAGGTATAACTTTTTGTTAGTCTGACATGAAAATCTTTTACGTAATTATGCAATAATATTGAAATCAAATAATTGTTTCTTACATGCAGAGGAGTCACAATAAACTAAATAATGAAATACTTATTGAAGATAGAGAACAAAGGGAAAATGATACTACAAGTGTCATCACTTTTATACAGCGCTCATTTGAGCAACATAATTTCTTCTTTTTTTTCGATTGCTTGAGTGTTACGTAACTTTTCAATCGATCGCTTGAGTGTCAAAACTTTTAGATACGTTCCCCACAAGTGTTATGATATGTCGGATTTCCAGCGCTTGGTTGATTGTTTTAAAAAAAATTTGCCACTCAAATGGTCCAAAAAAAAAAAGTTATGACACTTGATTGTTGTATGAAAGTTAAGACATTTGTAGCGTCCTTATCCCAAGAAAAGAAGAGGAGGTGCAACAAATGAATAATTAATTGGTGAGAGAGAACACATCTAACGTTGTCAACTAAACAAATTGGCAAAAAATAGCATAAAAATCTAAATTTGCAATAACTTTCCACAGAGATCTCTCGCTTAAGTGAATATCCGACTATTGGGAGATAGAACAACCGTCGCAAACTTTGAGATGACTCACTTGCGGTGAAATTGTCGGGTCGACAGGTAAAGTCTTTTCTGCATCTTGGTCAACAGGGATCGGATCAATTATACCTGTGAATCATATAGACAAATGTGAATTTGATGTGATTTATAAAAATCAAAAGTTTTGACTGCACTTAATATGTAAATTCGGATCTATACAAGAATTTCCTGATCGGGACCAAATAAATTTAACTCTAGATAACAACAGAAAATTCTATCCATCTCCAAAATTACCGTAAGACCCTTAAGGTTTTTATGATTTTTATAATAAACAGTAATTTACGCATTTCTTTTTTATCTTGTCCTGCTCTAACTCTCAACCCACTGTCAGACTTTTGCCCTGCCTTTTTGCAGAGTATGAGAGAAAAATCAAAAGTTTTGACTGCACTTAATCTGTAAATTCGAATCTAAATAAGAATGTCCTAATTGGGACAAGAGAAATTTAACTCTATATAATAGCGGAAAATTCTATCCATCTCCAAAATTACTGTAAGACCCTTAAGGTTTATATGATTTTTATAATAAATGGTAATTTACACATTTTTTTTTGTCTTGTCCTAGTCTAATTTTGCAACTCACTTTCAGACTTTTACACTACCTCTTTGCAGAGCGTGGGAGTCAAACCCCACACTTAAAACTAAACATCCACACCTCCATCCTCCCTTGAAAGGTGGGGATTCAAACTCCCCACCTCTCCATTTTCATGTGAGAAGAGTGGCTGGAAGGGTGGCCACTAGGGCAACCCAGTAGTTGTAATTTACACATTTGACTAGGTAGCATTTTTGTTAATGGGTAGTTACTTCCACTATAATCACTTTTGCATTATCATAGGCCACTCAGCTTCTGCCACTTTCATTTCATGCACAACCATAGAATCAAGCTTGCACGCACATTGCATGGGTTGACTCTAATGCAATGTAAAAATAAATTCCTATTGTAAAATGCATGCTTCTATTTTTCTCCTTGTTCTTTTTTCCATCTTTATACAATAGTCCCTCCTATTACGCAATGTCGATTTGATCTTGTCGGAGATAATTAAGATATTTTCCTATATTATAAATAATTAGGATATTTCTCTTGATTCTCCATGTCTCTCAGTATTGCACTTATATCTACCTAGATGTGCATATTCTTGATTGACTATACTTAATATCATGATTATCTTTTTTTGATAAGCTATATCATGATTATCTTGTTACCTTCGATAGTCATCTAATTAAAATTATAAATATGCTCAAGCACTCTCCATTATAACATATAGAAATATACAAAAAATACAAAATTTTCTTTTCCGTGTTAATTTTTTATCTGATCTGGGTGAGGAAAAAGGATCAAGCACCACTGCCTTTTTTGCATCAGTCAAAAGGAGTTAATTTTGTCAATCTCAATATTTATCTAAACATCCTCTGAAGGGGAAGATTTTAGAAGTGGCCACTCGCAGAAAATGACTATTTTATCCTCATTGTAACTTCTCTAACTTCCACTTTCTTTTAAACTTGCAAATTTATTTTGTGTCTTCTTCCTTTCTTTTCTTTTCTTGTCGTATAGGTTTTTCAATTATTCAATTATTGAAACATCATAGAAGGATTTCTTTTGCCAGTGTTACCTTATCAATACTAGCTTGCTCTTGGGTTTTTGAGCTTGGGCCGCCCATAATAGGCTTGGCCCAAGCCCAATCCACAAGCTTTGAAGAAGGAACAGTTTTCTTTTTCCCAAGGAGAAGATCAACTTCTCCTTGTGAAAACACACTCAAAATACAGATATAAAGAGAAACACAGATTGAGAGAGTACTACGTGCATGGGGTATCGACAGCAACAAAGAGAATGAGTGAGTGCTCGGGTGCCTGTGTGTGATATAAAGAGAAACACAGATATCCTCAAAGAGAGTTGCAAGAAAAGTGTAAGATCAATGAGCATATTTGATAGTAGAAATAAGGTGCTAGTCGGAGTGAGTGATTACGCTTCTGACCGGTGCGAAAACACAAGTATTACGTGGAGCAAATGGTCTTGTTGTTTTTGTACGATTTCATATATGTCGTGGCTAACATGACCTTGATCTATTCTGGAAAGTTGGAGCTATTGTGCTCGAACGGTTAGTGAGAAAATTAGATTCAAACTTGAAAAAGATCAAAAATTCGAGAGCTACATCTTTTTGTGTAATTAATTTTGTGCAATGAAACTCATACCACAGAAAAAGTCATGAAACAAGCTTTTCAACAACATGTTTTTTTTTGGCAATTTTTGGACATATGTAAAAACATATGGAACCTATGAAAACGAGTGAAGTTTGGGAGTTAGTTGACTTATCGCCTGGGCGTAGAGCCATTTGGAGCAATTGGGTTCTCAAAATAAAAACAAAGGTGGATGGGTCAATCAATAGGTAGAAGACTCAATTGGTGACAAAAGGTTATGCGCAACAAGACGGTATTGATTTTAAGAAAACATTTTTCGCTGATAGTGATATTCACCTCTATTCGTGCTCTTATGGTTAAGAGCATGTTTGGATTCAGAATTTATCAGGTAGAGATGTTAAAACTGCTTTTTTAAATGGTTAAGGGGATGAAGAAATTTACATGGAACAATCTACTCAATTTGTTCAAGAAGGTCAAGAGCGCTGAGCGCGCAAGCTGCATAATTTATCTATGGCCCCTAAGCAATCAATAAAGCAATGCCATCAAGTGATAATGTCATGTGATTTTACTGTTGGAAATTGCAAGGAGCTTGTGTTAATCATATAACAATGATTGTTTCCGGATTTGACATGAAAGATATAGTCGGCACAAATCATTTACTCGGAGTAAAATCCAAACGGATCATTGGCAACGGTTGATTGCTCTTTCACAAGAGCCATATATTAAGAAACTTCTTGAACGATTTGGAGAGGATATTTATAAGGGGATAATTGTCCAAAAAATCCTAAACATGTTGTGCGGCAGCCAATTCAGTCATAAACCTTTCAATTGTGTCAATTCGGTCTTAAACTTATTATACGGTAACCAATTCAGTCGTAAACCTTTCAATTGTACCAATTTAATGATAAATTTTTTAACGATTTACCAATTTAATCATAAACCTTTTGACAATTTATAAATGTAATTCTTCCGGGTATTTTTTGCCGTAAATCATTGAAGGACTAAATTGACAAATCATCAAAAGTGTAGGACTAAATTGGCACGATTGAAAAGTTTAGGATTGAATTGGTCGTCGTACAGTAGGTTTATAACTTTTTGGACAATTTTTTCAATTTATAAACCTACAAACACTCTTGTAGTGAGAGACAAAGATTTGGGCCTTGACCTACGCCCAAGGACTCCAAGAAAAGAAAGTGAATTGGCAAGGATACCTTATTCTAATGCATTTTCCACCAGCCAAATAAGATGGAGCTAGTAGAAGAATTCAATTGCACAAATTTGATAACTTTTAGGACTTAAATGTACTTTTCAAAAATTGTAGGATTCAATTGTAATATAAAGATTAGTTTTAGAGAGGTATAGGTCAATCAACTTGCACAGGTTGCTGGTCCAAATCATCCTATCCGGTGGGTGCAATGTCCTTTTATGTCGATGTTGGCGCTGGATGGTTTTGAATACCTACAATAGTATGCCACTAGGCTATCCTAGCATATCGATTTCAGGATCAACGTCTTTGTACCGCTATTTAAATGCATTTTATTTTACCGACCCCTGTTAGGAAAACTAACTAGGTCAAACACCATTGAACGTTGGATCTGAATTGTCACGCCCCGCACCCTACGAGCGCTCGATCATTCCTCGATGGTCGATCATTGAATGCAACGTCTCAGACACGTCGCCGACCCAACCGAAACATCAGAGATTAGGCACGCGCGGAAACAAATAGAAACAACCCGGACAATTAATAATGACAAGGGGTAACAATAACACAAAATAATAACTGTAATTCCTACACTTGGCAGATACATATGACGTTCACAAAAAGACAATCCCTAAACTAAGCCACAACAACAGAACCACATTCCTCAAAAGAGACAAAGGTTCGCAAACTTAACTCATCTACTTGACCCGTCCTCGATCTCCAAGATACCCTTGCAGCATCTCCAATCACTCATGGTCGCGGATCTGAAATGGTTATATAATAACCGTGAGAACGAGTCTCAATAAGCAACCCCTTATACCACACGTAGGCCAATGCGTACCTAGACAAGTCGTACATATAATCTACCCCATAACATATAAAATTCGCATCATTATACTTAGCTTGCCGTCGAACCCATGCTAACACTGCACGTTAGTCATAACATGGTAATGCAGTAATAGTAACTAAATAGCACATCACAATTGCTCAAACGCCAACCACACTTGCACGCAATTCATCTTACTAATTCGACCACACATTCAACCAGCCAATTCAATCACACCCTCAACCAGCCAATTCAGTCACACTCAACCAGCCATTTCAATCATACTCAAATCGCATGCGTGGCCGAACATCTTTCTCACGACCCACGCCACTGCGCCTCAGGTCCATTCTCACTGCCCGCGCCATTGCGCCTCAGGCCTATCTGGCACACCGTCCATTCATACTTTTACACGGACCGCCGTCAACACGTCCCAAGTCCATAGCCCTCCGATCAATCCGGGCTCGATTTCTAATGACTGACGTAAACACGTCCCAGTCTAACACACCTTTAACGGGCCACCGTCAACACGTCTCAAGCCCGGCGACGAGCGCGGGCACGGGCGTGGCGATGGGAGCGCAGCTTGGTCGCGTGGGCGACGAGTCGGCCACGGCCTGAGTTGGCTGGCCGGGGTCGGCTGGCTGGCTGGCTGGGGCGAAGACCAGCGACGGCGGCAAAGCGGCGGCGATGAGGGCGGTGCCGGCGACGACGGCAGCGAGTTGAAGGGGGAGAGGTTAGCCGGGGTGAAGGTGAGGGAGAGAGAGAGAGAGAGAGAGATCGGGGCTGAGGGAGAGGGGCGAACCGGCGGCGACGGAGCGACACGGCAACCTTGCGGCGGCGATGGGCACACTGGCCGAACCGACGGTCGGCCAGTTGACGGCGGCGGCGGCGAACGGCAGAAAACCAAAGGGAAGGAGAGGAAGTTGGCTGAGGCGGGTGGTGCGGCTAGGGGGGCGCTCGGCGGCGGTGACGGGGATGCTCAGGCGTCAGGGCGCTGGCCGGATGACTGGACGACGGCTGAGACTCGCCGGACGCTGCAGCAAGCCGGCGAGCCGAGCTCGCACGCTCGGGAGGGGAGCAAGGCAGCGTCGGGCAGAGTTGCCAAGCGACACAGCGGCGCAGCGACGGCGCGAGGAAGACGGCGACGTCGATGGCTGGTGGAGCGGTGTCGGGCGGAGGCGGAGGGCGATCGAGCGACGGCTGCGGAGGCGGAGAGGAGCTGCGGAGGAGGAGGGGAGTGAGAGAGGGGAGCTTCTGTGGCGGCGGCAGCAGGGCGGAGGTGGCGGCCGGACGGCGCGGCGCAATGGTCGGGCGTGGCGAGTGGCTGGGCTAAGGCGAGCTTGGGCGGTCTGCATCGGGCAGCAAAGAGAAGAAGCAGAAGCAGCGGCGTCAGGCGAAGGAGGAAGAGGAAGAGAGGAAGAAGAAAAGAAAAAGAAAGGGAAGAGAGAGAGAGAGAGAGAGAGAGAGAGAGAGAGAGAATAGACGAGACAGGGGGACACGAGTGGGAAAAAGGGGAGGAGAGAGAAAGAGAGAAAAAGACGGTCCACGCACTCGAGTGCGATCCAACGGACACAGTTCGAACCTAAAAACAATCTAACGGACCACAAAAAGCCTAATTAATATTATAGGGCAATTAGCCAAAATAAAATAACTCAAAACACACTACGAAGGAGGTCTACTAGTTCAAATTCGCATCCCGTCAAAAATCCACTTTTCACATATTCTTGGCAATACATACGCTGGCCACTTTTCACATATTCACATATTCTTTTCACATAATATTGACACCGTCCAATTAAATTCGTCCTAAAACTCCCGAAAATCGACTGCCGAGTTTAGGGTCTAAATAACGGCCAAATTCGATCGAGTGCAATTCTAGCAAAATCTCTATTTCTAAAAACAAGAACCCGAGAGTAATCAGTTTTCGGGCGAGATTCTATTATAAGCGTACTGACCAATCACACGTTTTATAAATCCCAAAAATTGGCCAAAATTCGGAATGTTTGATTGATGGGTGAAGGGACATAGTTGACTCTCCTTCCATGATGGAGATGCCATTCTACCTTCACTTTTCCCCTTGCCTTAACATAGGAGTTTTGACTGATCTCTTGATGGCATGGCTCAGAAAATTTCCGGGGGCTATTTTTTCTTGAATTTTGCTGACAACATTCCGACCATTCGAGGGAATGGATCAATGTCGTTTTCCATCTTTGCCTTTTCTTTCTTATTGGCAAACTTTGTTCTTCCTTGTCGAGTAGCCTCCTGAATTGTTTGCCTGAAAACAATACAACTAGCTGTGTTATGGCTCCATGAGTGGTGCCATTTGCAATATTTTTTTTTATTTCGTAATTATTCTTTACTTAGAATGGTTTAGCCTTCGATTAACTTTATTAGGCCATCCTTCAAAAGTAAGTCAAAGATTTCATCCAACTTACTTATATCAAATGAATATGCTTGGTTGTTTTTAGCCCTAGCCATAGTAGTCTATTTAACCTTGACAGGCTTTTAAGCTCCTTGAGCATTATCTTAGCCACAACAATTTCGACATTCTCATCTTGATTTGATTTATATCCAGAATCATAATTAAAGTCACATTCTATTTGAAATCTTTATATGGCTTCCTTATCTTTTTCATTTAAAAGATGTTCATACTTAAACACCATTGTAGTCAATTGAAACAAATCAGTGAACACTTAGCCCTCAAATCGTTCTCTTATATTATATTTTAATCCATTAAAGGCTAAATCGGCAAAGTCTTTTTCTTGAAGTGAAGTGAGACATTTATTTATTGACTATTTACATCGAGAAATGAAATGACCCACCAATTCACTGTTGTATTGATATAGCCTAGCTAAATCTATCACTATTATCTCAGGTATTGACAGATAAAATTGAGAATGAATGTCTTTCTATCTTAGCCCAATTATGTAACGAATTAGCCAGCAAATTAGTATAGCAGGTGAAAGTAGTTTTTGACATACACAAAGAAAATAATTTAAGTATTAGGAATTCAATGGTACCTGCCACACCACACTAGTCAAGAGTTAACCAATATGTTCAACCGTTGATTGATCATCCTTGTCAGTAGATAAGACAAAGTCAGAAGTTTTAAATCCGCTTGGATAAGGTAGAGCACCGTCCCAATCAGGATGTGGCTTGCTATAATGGGCCTGGCATTCCCTTTATTGACTCCTGAATGGGGTTATACCCATCAGCCACTTGCTCAGTCCATTGTTGATATAGTTGACCATCCTACCCCTCAGGCAAAGATTGCGGTACAGCTTGATTACCCATGTTGAGATTAATCGAAAAATTCGGCCTATAAGGAATATTTCCTACATTTACTGAAATTGCCACACTAAATGGCCTTACATTGTCGACATTCAGCATTGGTCCCACTGCCTGACATTTTCCACATTTGGCATTGGCATGAACATTTTGATTTGCCAAATTATTATTGTAATTCACATTATTTTTACATGTGTTAAGTTGGTTATTTCCTTTAACATGTCCATCTAAATTCGTGCTATGCGGACCCTGGTTAAATGTTTTAGGCCTTTGCAAAATTCTCACAGGCGATGGAATTATTTAGCTCAAATTACTAATACTAATAAATTGAGTAGAAGTTGAAGCGACATACCTAGGAATTGCCGGATTTCCTTTAACTGGAAGTGGCTGGTTGGATTACCCTGACCTAGAAATGACGTTGTTAACCGCATTAAAGACCATCGGCCTAATCACGTTGGTAATGTGCTCCACAATGTGGTTGGCCATGCCGTTTTGTTACTCCTCGAACACCATCCTGATGGTGACCACCATGATTGAGTTTGGTGCCATTTTCCTCATCCGTTCCTCCGTCAAATGGCTTGAAATATCATCATTCCCAGCTTGATTCTGCTCTGCCACTGCTTGTGCGGCCGACCATTCAGAACGCACAACCTTCTTATTGCCATTATGCGGTGACTGGTTGTTGCCAGCACCATTGTCAGAATCTTGTTGATTCCTGTCCTTGTCATTACAATTTCTCAAATCGAACCACAATGATCTCGTTGAGCGCAACAAAAAGATGTTTCACCAAAAATGGGTGTTGACCCAAATAAGGAAAAATGCTTCATTAAAGAGTTGGTTTATGGTTTTTTATGAAATGAGTTCAATGGTGATTTTGGATAGGAACTCACTCGGCGTAGCAATGAAGACCAATAGCGAATTTGGAGATAAAAGACTGTAAATGATGGAAACTAAAAAAGACAATAATATTAGTACATTGGGAATGTGTTTTTGAGGATCCTCCTCTATGATTAGATGCCACTATATATAAATATATATTTTAACTACTAATTACAATTATATACTAGTTATTACTCTAACAACGGTTATGAAGTGACCTTCCCAAAGATGAACCACCAAGGGAAAGCTAATGGATTACTAAGCAATCACTTAGTGTGGACTCTCTCATGCCCATATCAATTGCTCACTAGAAAAAACTAACTCTTTTTCAGAATGTGAAGTGAGATATTAATTTCTCAATTTTTTTTGTGAAATGATCTACAGATTCATTATTATATTGATATAGCCTAGCTAAATCAATCATCGTTACCTTAGATATCGACCGATAGAATTGAGAATGAAATTATCTTTTCATCTTAGCCCAATTATGTAAAGAATTAGTAGGCAAATTAGTATATTAGGTGAAAGCGGTCTTTCACAAAGACAAAGGAAATATCTAAGAGAATTCATCGGTGCCTGCCACACCGCACTGAACCAAGAATCGACCAACCGTTGATTGATCTTCTTCATTATTAACATTCAGCATTGGTCCTACTAGCCTGACATTTTCCACGTTGGGCAATGGTATGACATTTTGATTTGCCAAATTATTGTTGTCATTTACATTATTTTACTAATGTTAAGTTGGTTTTAATAACAAGTCCAACTAAATTCGTGTTATGTTGGCCCCAGTTAAATGTTTTAAGCCTTCGTAAAATTCTCATAGGCAATAAAATTATGGATTAATACCACAAAAAATTCTAAACTGATACACCAGTGACAAATTGCTAAGTTGGATGACACATGATAGTTGACAGATATACCAGTTAGGAGTATAGATTTATCAATTTGTGGTTTTTCATGATATTACTCCAATTTAACTGATGGTAAATTTGTTACAAGTATACACGTTTGAGTTTTTTGTGGTCAAAATATTAGTTCGGGGTAAATTTATCACAGATATACTAGTTTGGGGATTTATTGAGCAGAAATTACTAACATCATTAAATTGAGCAAAAGTTAAAGGGAAGCCAGTATTTCCTAATTTGAGATACCACGTGCTAGGCACATGTATATTCGGCCACTTTAGATGAATTATGGGCTTGTTCAAATTTTGCACTTCTGCAGGCTTAGTCTAGATAGTTCCATTAAGCACAAAGCTTCACTGTAGTTTATGTGGGCTTATTGCTATTAAATGAAAAATGCTCCTAATATGCCAATGCAAGTTAAAAATATTTTTGTTTAGGAATCGGGGTCGATCCCTAATTTTCTATGCAATAAATAACTAAACGGATTGCCATAATTTAGGTGTTAACAGATTACAATTAGATTCCCAATATTCCATACCTCCTATTCACACACCGATCTCATCCACAAACGATTTCAGCTTCCAAGCAACTAGGCCAGTCAACCGTCACTCGGTATCCTTACCTTCAGTCAATATCATTGTCATCATGTCCTCCCTTTGCTTTCAATACTTAGCCAAATTCTAGGATAGCTAAATCTTTGCTTGTTCCATCTATGAACTTTGTTGAACACCTCTCAGCTATTTGTTGATGTCGATTCCATATAATCGTCGATGATTCTTCTTCATAGATGTCAATATTCATGTCATGTCGATCATTAAATGGCTTGAAACACTCTCATTGACTAGTCTTCCTCGATCGACTGCACTCCAGTGCTCATCGATAGCTGTATTGTATGGTTGTAGAGAGCCACACATTATGCTCATAGATAGATTGGTTTTGTAATTGTGGATAACCATATCATGCAGTTATTGGTAAATATGCCGATCACATCAGCCAAACTCAATTAACATACTAAACCCACTGTTTATCAATTTAAAAGAGTTTGTGTTTTTATTTTTGTGTGTAAACAGGTAGTCAATCATCACAAACAATTCTTTACCCAATAGAAGAGAGAGTTTGAGCAACAAAGCTTCTCCTCCATATATAGGAAAGAAATCTCATGTCGTTTTGTTCAATATTGGACGATGCACGACAATGTATCTTCAGCCATGGTGGGAAAGATACAAACAAGGCAATGTCCAATCCAGTGATTTTAGCTCCAAGAACAAAACGGACAACAAAGTGACCAAACTGGTTATCCAGTACTTTTCGCGTATCTGCCTTGATCGTTAGATAAATGAAAAGATAACCATCCTTAGGGACTATATATAGGATGTCCCAACTCTAATTCTCCATCAACCCAAGACCTTTTTCGCTATCTTCAAAAGAAATAAAATGGCGATGAGCATGTTCAAGATCAGTTTGTGCCTAATGCTGATATTGCTTTCGCTTCCGAGCTCCCATTCACGAGCTCCCCACATCGTGATCCGAGGGAAGACACTTAGTATGGTGGTTCGAGCATTACGTGAAGACTATGGAAAGGAGGGAGATAACAGGCAAGGAAGCCATTACGAGCTTATGAGGCCAGGTCCTGGAGGTCCTGATCCGCAACATCATTGAAGTAATGATTAGCAGATCGATCGAGCAACACGGTTGCCACCTTCTTCTATTTGCGAATAGCGTCCTAGGGAGCATGCGATAATGCTCCTGTTTCTTTGTTGTCTCTCCGAATTTTACTATGTCTTTTTCTGATGTAATTCCATAGTAGGGTTCTCATGTTGAGTTGTTCATGGAGTTTATGGGATTGGCAAGGAAAAGTACTGCATGTAATGTGTTTATCATAAGCGGACTTATAGTAGTAAACATTAAATAGATGCTATTGACTAATCTTTGAGCTTCTGAATCTCTACAACTTGGAGAAGATCTAAGGTAGTGGAACCAAAAGAGCTATGTTGTTATCAAATATGAAACTGCGCAAGTATTTTTGTTCGAGGGTGATATTGTCCGAATATAAAAGTAAAACCAGGAGCACAAGATGTAAAGTTGAAATCCACGGGATGGCAACTTCACAATGCTTTTCACACTGCGACGAGTCCTCACCAAATTGCGTATTGGGTAAATAAAAATTAAGCACAACCAGACCATTAGCATAGATTAGGGCCAAATGATAAAATTTCAAAAATAGTTGACCCAATATGTTAAAGGTCCTCTTTCAGATAACTGTTAACGCATTATTTTCTTCAATTATACTTTAGATGCCCAAATCTATATTATATGTTTGGTCAGGAGAGAGGGTCATTATGAAGTATTATTGGTTATGGATCTTGCATCCACCAGGCATGAAGCCTTAATATCTGTAAGAAAAATATGTAGTCCTTACGTCCTTTAGTGTCACTCATACTTTAAGACACTTTCATATTGGAATGGAGTTGGATGAACACTTATTTGTAGATTTCCACAAAAAAAAGTGACATTTATGGACAAATGCAATCAAAATCCTAAAACATGTAAAGAAAAGGGAATTTAATCCTAAAATTTTCAATTTGTGCAATTAGGTATTAAAACTTGGCCGAAAATTGCAGTCAAGTACCTCTGTTAGCAATGTCCAATTTGGTGACAAAAAAAATGTTGAAGTGGCATTTTTCAACATTTTTCGAGACCACATGAATAGGGGTGAGCACTAGTTCCTGGTCAACCCGGAAACTGGACCAAATAGTTCGGTCCTGGGTGGTTCCTACAAGAACTGGTTCGGTTCCCTATTCCACAAACTTGAAACCGACAATAACCAGTCCAGTTCCGTGTTCCTTTTGCGGAACTCAACCAATCAGATAGGGCCGATGGAATCGGCCCGCATCTGGTTTTTTTTTTTTCTCTAGTTTGCCTTGTACTTCATTTTCTGTATATGTTTTATGGCATTGGTGGCCTTTTACTGCTGCAAGTTGTTCAACTTCTGCAAAACTGGGAGGTGTTCACCCTATATTAGTTGATACCTAAATAACATGAAGAAGCATTGGACCTAAGTATGCCCCTTAAACTGCTTCATCTAAACTCTGAGAGGTAAAACTCAGGGGTATTCCTAGGAGAGAGGGAAGAAAAAATTTCTCTTCAAATAGTAGGACTAGACATGCGGCTATCAGCACGTTAAAATAAGAAGCGCGGTCCTGTTAGCCCGTTAGGTGTATACACCTAGACAAGCGGGGTGGACTAGTCTTATGTGCTTGAGTATTGTTTGAATTTATTTTGGCAAAATAATGTGACTGGCTCTTGCTTGATTCCAATTTTTTAATTTCATGTGTTAGCAATACCTTTCCAGTTTAGGTAGACATTGTTTTATCCTTGTCAATGAGGATCTTCATGCTGCACTTTTAGATCAATGATTGCTGTGATTTCCCTTTGCCACTTGATCTCGACCGCGAGGATCGATAATGCTTATATTGTCAAAGTAGTTCTTTTGAATGAAGAAACCAAAGTAAAAGAACCCGTTTGTCCCGGAATGACCTTAGAATCAGATCAGACCGGTTCGATCTGTTTCCAGAGTCAATTCCCAACAAACTAGGAACCAACCTTGTTTTGTCTGATTCCAAGTTTCACGATGGGAACCGATCCACCATAAAATTGATCATCCTTACACATGAAAGTTAGCAAAAGTACTGAAAAATTAAAAGAGAAAAATCAGAACTGGAACAGTGGCCCTCCCTGCTCACCTTCGCTGGCGAATGTTGGCCCTCACATAGGCATTGACAAGGACCGGCGAGACAACAACCTTCGCCAGCCACAAGCGAGGGCAAACAACCCTTGCATGGTGGTGGCGCCAACATCACACGAGAATAGGTCAACCCTCGTGACCTACCCTCTTGGGGTGGTGGCGAGACCACCGCGCGAGGGCTTGCAATGGCCAAGATCCAGGCGAGGGGCCTTGCTGGCGAACCCTCGTCTACTCAACACAAGGACCGCCGCTCCATTCCAGTTAATCAATGGATGCTAATTTTTTTTTTCTCTTGTTTCCCTTTGTCTTTGTATCTTTGGTTTTTTTTCCTTCTTGAGGATGATGCTAATCAGCACCACGTCCATTCAAAATATTAAAAAAAAAAAAACTCATAAGTTTTTCCCGTCACTCAAATTGAACGGATCTAATGGAAGCATTTAATTGTACTTTTTGGCTAAGTTTGAAAATTTGACAACACCAATTGATAATATTTAGAATTTAATTATATTTTCGTAATGAGTTTTAGATATTTAATTGTAGTTTATCCCTTAACTTTTTTGCGACAGAGAAAAATGAAAATGGTACATATGCATATTGTATATATGATTTGCTACCCAGTTACGCGTGCTAATGGTACCGTGGCCAATCAAGTGATGGACATGACAATGGCGGCGCGGTGGGATCTGAGGTACCCAAACCATCCCTTATTTTTAGTAGTGAATAAACGGATTGCGACCACTACAAAAGAAACTAGGCTATCGTGATAACATTTTCTAGCTTTGGCCCAGTCTCTTCGTACCAATCAACTATCGCGACGAAGTTTTATCATTCTAACGTATCCGTGACAACGAAAAATATTTGGGCGGGATAGATGAACCAACTGGAACAATAATTTCATCAAAAAACGTGCCAAATTTTGTCCTTGTCCATCTCCCCTCCCCCACAATGATTAGACATAGTTGATGGGGTCAACACCACATGAACAGGGCAAAGATCTGAACTTAATTAGATTACAGGTTTTTTAGAGTGTTTTATGTCTAAATCAAAGGTTCGAACCTAACCAATTCAAAAAAAAAAACCTAACCAATTCATGAGACTTATCAGGTGTTTAGTAATTCTTCGAGACCTTTATAATTATGCCTAAATCTATCAAAATAGGTCATAGACCCATTTCTTAATGGACCGAGATGTTATATAGATTAGTCATATTCAATAAATAGGTCATAAATAAATTGATAATGGCAAAGCCCAACATAATATAAATGTTAAATGGGTTTACAATTTTCTTAGACCAAACTCACATATATGACGCTCTCTTCATTCTCTTTCGTTCTCACTCGATCTCAAGTTTGTTCACTTCACACTCTCTCCTCAATTTGGGAATGAATTTTTCTAAATTTGGTTAAATATGAAAATATTTTAACAATATTAGTCGGGTCGGGTATAGATTAAATATGAGTCATTTGATTTGCATTACATTGAAATGGGTCAAAACAAGTTAAATGAGTCTATTTGAGTTGAACAATTGTCAATCCAACTAGAACCACACATTTGATGAATCTAGTTGTGCCCTGGATTATGAAAAAACAAAATTTGGTTACATAGGTTCAAGTTTTAACAGTGTATGATCTTCTGACATTGTATTAAAGTATTGATCATTAGCTTAAATCCTGTCATCTGTTAAAGGAGACTATATGTAAATAAAGTGTATCCAAATCCAATGTTCAAGCGATGTCAGATAAATACTACATCTCCTTACATGCAAATTGAGAATGAAACCGACTAGCATTTAAGAAGGTGTGTGAATCGAAGAGCGTAGATCCAAACATGCATGATATAAGCCTGGGGCAGAAAGAACTCCAAGGCTTGGTTTTGATTCCGCATTAACCAGCCCAACCCAATCCAAATTTATGTTAATAAATGGAGAGAAATCATATAAACATAGCCCAATCAAATTGAGTTGTCAAGCGACATGGGATAATGCTTTAATACTTTAAATCATTCATTCCAAGTATAAAATTCAATTATATGTAAGGAAGAGCATTACAGTGGGATTTGCTTTTTCTCCACATAAGTTTTGTGACAACATTTTTAAACTTTTAAATAAGCGGTTTCCTCGACAAGGATAATATTTAATACGTTGAAAAAGGTGGCTAATACAAGTTTCTATTTAACTTGGTTCGAAACATTACACTTTTTGTTAGCACTAATATTACATTATGACCAAACTTACGAAGATTGGGGTGGCTCATTTCTGATTTGACGTAGGAAAAAGCACAAAGTGAAGGGGCAAAAGAGATGAATGTGTCGGCATGTCATCAGAATACTTTGATTGACATTTATAAACCAAATCCAAAGCTCTTTCCAAAAGCATTGGACTACGACAGATCAGCTAAAAGGGAGGTCCTTCCGAGTAACGAGAAAGCAAGCGTAATAATTGCACTAAGTGCATATGCTGAGCCAAAGGAATGTAGGCGTTATGCGTGTCAAGACAGCATATACATATCTTTTTTTTTCAGAATAAAACAAACCAAATTGTCGTTTGGGGAAGCTTTGTCGGCTGTGTGTTTACTTGAGTAAATATAATCGCAATGCACAAGCTCCAAGAGGCTTAAAGGAGACTTTATTTTAGAGATTAGGATTCTCTAAACTTTAGATAATAACTTTCACCAAAACCCTAATAGTGATTCTTTTTATTGGTGAAGGGGGTTGGCAAGGCTACGTTGGCTTAGATAGTGAGGAGCTTTCTATAAGTTATGCAACCAGGTTGAGTCATTAATTAGGTCTAATAGACAAAAACAAATGGAAAGAAGGATAAAGCAAATGTTTAACAGAAAAAAAGATCTTGAAGATATCTGTAAGACTTGACACAAAACCAATTAGGTCTATTGTTTTTCCATAGGTTATATAATCAGGTTGAGTCATTAATTTGGTAATTAGGTCATGAGTTCAACTCCCATTAAAAGCAATAATTTTATGGGGATAGCTATACCTAAACTGCGTGCCGTGCATGATTTATAATACCAAAAACGAATTAGAATGAAACAAAAAAAGTGTGAGCATAAAGTGCAGCGTGATGTTAATTAATCATTAGATTTTAATGATACACCTATCAATTTAAACTTTTGGATTAGAATTTCAGCATGATATTAGAATCGAGTTCTGGCCAGTTTATTTTACGTGTGCGCCCACCCCGTTTGTTGTATTCCACGGGTCATTCCCAATCTAGTTTACACGTGAGAGAGGGTGTTGAAAGGTCTCACATCGCTTGACTTTGGGTTTATATGCTCTTTACATACATATGGTTTCCCTCCACCTATGATTTTAAGTTTTCAGGTTGGACTTTCTAATAAGATTATAGAAATAAGACAAATTGGTAGAGAATCAAATTTTAAAGAGATTAATATCTATAAGAGTAGATTCACAAACATGAATAGAAGATTGTTGTGACATTCCGAATTTTGGCCCATTTTTAGGATTTATAAAACGTGTAATTCGTCAATGCGCTTATAATAGAATTTCGCCCGGGAACTGATCACTCTCGGGTTATTATTTTTAAAAATAGAAATTTTGCTAGAATCGCACTCGATCGAATTTGGCCGTTATTTATACCCTTAACTTGGCAGTCGATTTCCGGGAGTTTCGGGATGAAATAAATTGGACGGTGTCGATATTATTGTGGCCAGCGTCGAAATTATCAGGAATAGTGAGAAAGTGGATTTTTGAACCGGGTGCGAATTTGGACTGGTAGACCTCTCTCGTAGTGTGGTTTGGGTCATTTTATTTTGGCCGTATGCCCTAGAATATTGTTGGGATTTGTCACGCCCCGGACCCCATCGAGCTCGCGACATCCCGACCACGGTCGATAATTGAAACGCGACGTCCCAGGACGCGTCGCTGACCCAAACGAAATACGCAAGCGGAAGCATGTAATAATAACCCAGACAATAAAAACAAGACTAAGGAATAGACATCGAAATATAATAAACACCAAATATTTTAAATCCTTCAATATTACAAAAGGGCAACCCGGCTTCCAAAATCAACCACAGTTTTCAAAAGGGGGCGGTGGTTGACAAGCCTATCTCCTCTACAAAAAGGTAATCCGGCGGTCTCTCCGAATCCATCACGGTCGCGGATCTGAAAGTGGTTATGTAATAACCGTGAGAACAAGTCTCAATAAGCAACAACCTAGACCTAACCTAGGCTAATGCGTACCCAGACCAGTCTAACATGCGAACTACCAGTCAAAACAGTCAATTGCACACCAAAGGCTTACCTCGCCTCGAACCACGTGCTAACCCTGCATATTAGTTCAAACATGATAATGCAAGTACAAATCATCGCCACGTCACAATCACCAACGCACACACACTTCCACTTGAAACCAGTCAATCCAAACAAACACCCAACCCATCCAACCAATCATCCACACGCACCACCGGTCAATTCAGTCAATCCAGTCACACTAAACCAGCCATCCAGTCACACTCAAACAGCATGTTCAATCACACTCAAATCACATGCGCGACCGAACATCTAACCCACGACTCGCGCCACCGCGCCTCAAGTTCATTCTCATAGCCCGCGTAAACACGCCTCAGGCTCAACTCTCTTTCCAATGACCCGCGTAAACACGCCTCAGGTCCAATCACACCTTTAACGAGCCACCGTCAACACATCTCAAGCCCGCATTCAAATCGGCCCATTGGCCATTCCTGCCTTCACACGGACCACCATCAACACGTCCCAAGTCTGTAACCCTTCGATCGATCCGGGCTTAAATCTCTCACAGGCGGGCACACGCCACTCGATTCAATTAAATTCACGCCAAACAACTTACATTCACCACTCAGTCCAATTCACGCTTCGCCACTCCAATTCACAAACCCGACATTCAAGTCGGTCACGCACAATTATTCACTCAAGCACTCCACTCAAATCAGTCTAATTTAACTAAATTAAAACACCACATAATCTAATTTAATCATAAAATAATTAAACTAAATACACGCCCTAGCCGTTCTAGCCCGAACTGGTCAATTAAATACCCAAAATACTAAGTAGGGTATAGGGAGTCGCTTACCAAAATTTGGCCCGGGAAAAGTCGACTCGGGCTCAAAATTGCCCTGGGGAGAAGTTCGGACTAGGCGCAGGCGCAAGCCACACGGGCGCGCTGACCGGCCAAAGTGGGCACAATAGCCGATCGGTGTGCCTAGTGCGCGGGCGCGGCGAACGCGCGGCGTGCCCGGGGCGCTCGGGCGCGCGGATGGGCAACGCGCCTGGGCAACGGGCGCGGGCGCGGGCACGGAAATGGGCACGGCGACGGGCACGGCACGGGCACGACACGGGGACAAGCTTGGCCGGCTGGTTGGCTGGCCGGCGGCGACGGCGAGCGGCGGCGACCGGCGGCGACGGCGACCGGCGGCTGAACAGTGGACGGGGAGGGGCTGGCCGAGGGGGGTGAGGGGGAGAGAGAGGAAGGGAGAGGGAGGGCTAAGGGGGCTGAGGGCGGCTGGCCGGACGGACGGGCCGGCGGCGGCGCGGCAAGGCGACGGCGAGCGGCGGCGACGGCGACCGGCGGCTGAACAGGGGCGGGGAAGAGTTGGCCGGGCGGGTGAGGGGGAGAGAGGAGGGGAGAGGGAGGCTGAGCTGAGGGGGCCGAGGGGCTGAGGGGCGGCGGCAGCTGGGGAATGGGCCGGCGACGGCGCGGCAAGGCGGCGACGCGGGACCGGGCGGGGCGAGCCGGTGAGCGGCGGCGGCGGGGCGAGCCGATGAGCGGCAGCGACGGGGCGGGCTCGGCTCGGGTGCAGCAGAACAGGGGAGGGGGGAAGGCCGAGAGGTAGGGGGTGGCGGCTGATCGCGCGGCACGACGGCGACGGGGCGGAGGCGGCAGCCGGGCGACACGCCGGCGGACTGGGCCGGCTCCGGGCGCGGCGGCAGCGGCGACGAGCTCGCTGCTCACACGCGGAGGACAGCGACGGAGGGAGAGAGCAGTCGGGGGTGGGGGCTGGCGGCGACGGGGCGGAGGCAGTGGGGCTGTTGGCGACGGCGGCGCGGCGGCGCGGCGGCACGGCGACGCGGCGGCGCGGCGGCACAGTGAGCTCGGGACGAGGCGGAGGCGGCAGTCGGGGCGGAGAGAAAACCAGAGTGGAGAAAAAAAGGACGAAGGAGAAGGGGAGAGAAAGAGAAAGGGAGGAGAGAGGAGAGAGAAGAAGAGGGGGGCAGCATGCAGGGGAGGGGACGTGCGTAGGGGGGTAGCGTGCATGGGGAGGGAGCGGGGGAGGGGACGGGCGCAGAGGGGGAAAGGGAGAGAGAGAGAGAGAGAGAGAGAGAGAGAGAGAGAGAGAAAAGGGAAGAGAGAGAACGTGCGCAGGGGGGTCGCCCGGAGAGAGAGAGAGAGGAGAGAGAAAGAGAGTTTAAATTTTAAACTCAATCGCAATCCAACGGACACGGTCCAAACTAAAAATCGACCTATTGATCCCGATAAAATTGGGGAAAAAGGCCTAACGGTCCACAATAGATCCCAACAATATTCTAGGGAATACGGACAAAATAAAATAATACAAACCACACTACGAGGGAGGTCTACCAGTCCAATTTAGCACCCGGTTCAAAAATTCACTTTTCCACTATTTCTGACAATTTCGACGCCGGCCACAATAATTTCGACATCGTCCAATTTATTTCATCCCGAAACTCCCGGAAATCGACTGCCAAGTTCAGGGTATAAATAATGGCCAAATTCGATCGAGTGCAATTCTAGCAAAATTTCTATTTTTAAAAATAAAAACCCGAGAGTGATCAGTTCCCGGGCGAAATTCTATTATAAGCGCACTGACGAATTGTACGTTTTATAATTCCCAAAAATGGGCCAAAATCCGGACGGTTACAATTCTTCCCCCCTTACAAAACTTTCGTCCTCGAAATTTACAATCCAACCAAACTATTCAAATAAATGGGGATACTGGTGTCGCATCGACTCTTCACTTTCCCACGTCGCACCTTCGGTCCCATGGTGCTCCCAAATTACTTTGACCATTGGAATTTTCTTGTTCCGCAACACTCTTTCTATTCTGTCCTCGTTCCGCACTGGCCTTTCCACGTACGACACCCTGTCGTCCACGTCTACTTGCTCAAAATTCAATACGTGGGTCGGGTCCGGTTCGTACTTCCTCAACATAGACACGTGGAACACGTTATGAACATGAGATAAATTAGGCGGTAGCGCGAGACGATAAGCCAAGATGCCTATTCTCTCTAAGACCTCGAATGGACCCACGTACCTTGGGCTCAATTTTCCTTTCTTACCAAACCGCGACAATCCTCTCATCGGTGACACCTTGAGGAATACGTGGTCCCCCACTTGGAATTCCAACGGTCTACGTCTCCGGTCCGCATAACTCTTTTGGCGGCTCTGAGCGGTCCTCAACCTTTCCCGGATAATCTTTACCATTTCCACCGACTGCTGAACCAACTCTGGACCCGTTATACTTCTTTCTCCTACCTCATCCCAACACAACGATATTCTGCAAGCCCTGCCATATAATGCTTCAAAAAGGTTAATGCGTACCCAGACCAGTCTAACAGGCGAACTACCAGTTGAAACAGTCAATTGCACACCAAAGGCTTACCTCGCCTCGAACCGCGTGCTAACCCTGCATATTAGTACAAACATGATAATGCAAGTACAAATCATCGCCACGTCACAATCACCAATGCACACACACTTCCACTCGAAACCAGTCAATCCAAACAAACACCCAACCCATCCAACCAATCATCCACACGCACCACCAGTCAATTCAGTCAATCCAGTCACACTCAACCAGCCCTTTCAATCACACTCAAATCACATGCGCGACCGAACATCTAACCCACGACTTGCGCCACCGCGCCTCAAGTTCATTCTCATAGCCCGCGTAAACACGCCTCAGGCTCATTCTCACTGCCCGCGTAAACACGCCTCAGGCTTAACTCTCTTTCCAATGACCCGCGTAAACACGCCTCAGGTCCAATCACACCTTTGACGGGCCACCGTCAACACGTCTCAAGCCCGCATTCCAATCAGCCCATCGGCCATTCTTGCCTTCACATGGACCGCCGTCAACACGTCCCAAGTCCGTAGCCCTCCGATCGATCCAAGCTTAAATCTCTCACAGGTGGGCACACGCCACTCGATTCAATTAAATTCACGCCAAACAACTCACATTCACCACTCAGTCCAATTCACGCTTCGCCACTCCAATTCACAAACCCGACATTCAAGTCGGTCACGCACAATTATTCACTCAAGCACTCCACTCAAATCAGTCTAATTTAACTAAATTAAAACACCATATAATCTAATTTAATCAAAAAATAATTAAACTAAATACACGCCCTGGCCGTTCTAGACCGAACTGGTCAATTAAATACCCAAAATACTAAGTAGGGTCTAGGGAGTCGCTTACCAAAATTTGGCCCGGGAAAAGTCTACTCGGGCTCAAAATTGCCCGGGGAAGAAGTTCGGACTGGGCGCCGGCGCGGACCACACGGGCGCGATGACCGGCCAAAGTGGGCACAATGGCCTATCGGCGTGCCTAGTGCGCGGGCGCGGCGTGCCCGGGGTGCTCGGGCGCCCGGATGGGCAACGCGCTTGGGCAACGGGCGCGGGCGCGGGCACGGCAATGGGCACGGCGAGGGGCATGGCACGGGCACGGGCACGGCACGGGGACAAGCTTGGCAAGCTGGTTGGCTGGCCGGCCGGGCTGGCCGGCGGGGCTGGCCGGCAGCGGCGGGCCGGCGGCGACAGCGAGCGGCAGCAACCGACGGCGACGGCGACCGGCGGCTGAACAGTGGACGGGGAGGGGCTGGCCGAGGGGGGTGAGGGGGAGAGAGAGGGAGAGAGGGGCTGAGGGCGGCTGGCCGGACGGACGGGCCGGCGGCGGCGCGGCAAGGCGACGGCGAGCTGGCGGTGACGGCGACCGGCGGCTGAACAGGGGCGGGGAAGAGTTGGCCGGGCGGGTGAGGGGAGAGAGAGGAAGGGAGAGGGAGGCTGAGCTGAGGGGGGGCCGAGGGGCCGAGGGGCGGCGGTGGCTGGCGGACGGGCCGGCGACGGCGCGGCAAGGCGGCGACGCGGGACCGGGCGCGGTGAGCCGGTGAGCGGCGGCGACGGGGCGGCTCGGCTCGAGTGCAGCAGAACAGGGGAGGGGGGGAAGGCCGAGAGGTAGGGGGTGGCGGCTGGTCGCGCGGCACGACGGCGACGGGGCTAAGGCGGCGGCCGGGCGACACGCCGGCGGATTGGGCCGGCTCCGGGCGCTGCAGCAGCGGCGACGAGCTCGATGCTCACACGCGGAGGACAGCGACGGAGGGAGAGAGCAGTCGGGGGTAGGGGCTGGCGGCGACGGGGTGGAGGCAGCGGGGCTGTTGGCGACGGCGGCGTGGCGGTACGGCGGTACGGCGACGCGGCGGCGCGGCGGCACAGTGAGCTCGGGACGAGGCGGAGGCGGCAGTCGGGGCGGAGAGAAAACCAGAGTGGAGAAAAAAAGGACGAAGGAGAAGGGGAGAGAAAGGGAAAGGGAGGAGAGAGGAGAGAGAAGAAGAGGGGGCAGCATGCAGGGGAGGGGACGTGCGTAGGGGGGTAGCGTGCATGGGGAGGGAGCGGGGGAGGGGACGGGCGCAGAGGGGGAAAGGGAGAGAGAGAGAGAGAGAGAGAGAGAGAGAGAGAGAGAAAAGTAGGAGAGAGAGAACGTGCGCAGGGGGGTCGGCCGGAGAGAGAGAGAGAGAGAGGAGAGAGAAAGAGAGAAAGAGAGTTTAAATTTTAAACTCAATCGCGATCCAACAGACACGGTCCAAACTAAAAATTGACCTATTGATCCCAATAAAATTGGGAAAAAAGGCCTAACGGTCTACAATAGATCCCAACAATATTCTAGAGCATACGGCCAAAATAAAATAACCCAAACCACACTACGAGGGAGGTCTACCAATCCAATTTCGCACCCGGTTCAAAAATACACTTTTCTACTATTCCTGATAATTTCGACGCTGGCCACAATAATTTCGACACCGTCCAATTTATTTCGTCCCGAAACTCCCGGAAATCGACTGCCAAGTTCAGGGTATAAATAACGGTCAAATTCGATCGAGTGCGATTCTAGCAAAATTTCTATTTTTAAAAATAAGAACCCAAGAGTGATCAGTTCTCGGGCGAAATTCTATTATATGCGCACTGACGAATTACACGTTTTATAATTCCCAAAAATGGGCGAAAATCCGGACTGTTACAGGATTTATCGTGGCTGTTAAGCCTTTTTTCAATTTTAAATCGGGACCGATAGGTCGATTTTTAGTTTGGATCGTGTCCATTAGTTCGCGCTCGATAAGTTTTGAATTAGTCCTTTTTCTCTCTCTTTCTCTCTCCTCTCCTCTGCCGGTTTCCCCCCTTCCCCGCGCGTGCGTCCCCCTCTCTCTCTTCCTTTTCTCTCTCTCTCTCTCTCTCTCTCTCTCTCTCTCTCTCTCCCCTCCCCCTTTTTGCCGTGCACGCTACCCCCTACGCGCACGTCCCCTCCCCCCTGCATGCTGCCCCCCCTTCTGACAGTCTCTTCCTCTCTCTCCTCTCTCCTTTCTCTCTTTCTTTTCTCTTCTTCTTCTTCTTCTTCCACCTTCGCCGCCCGCGTCTGGTTCTACTTTGCTTCCTTCTGCCAACCCAGCCGACCACTGCCCAAGCTCGCCGCCCGTCGCACGCCGCCGTCGCCAGCCCGACCGCCGCGTCGCACCGCCCGGCCAGCCCCGCTGCCGTCGCGTCGCCCGCCTCGGCCGCTTCCCCCTCTCTCTCGCGCGCGCGACAGCAAGGTCGTTGCCGCAGCGCGCCGCGCCCAGCGCCGCCCCAGCCGCGCCTGGCTACCGCCACCTCCGCCCCGTCGCCGTCGCCACCACCCATGCAGCTCCGCCAGCCCCCCTTGCCTCTCTTTCCCTTCGGCTTCCTCCCCGTCTGACTCTGCTCGAGACCGAGCCGGCGAGCTCGTCGCCCATCGGACGGCTCGTCCGGCCGCGCGCCGTCGTTGCCCGCCGCGCCGTGTCGCCCCGCCAGCCAGCTCGCCACCGCCGGCCCATCCGCCCGTCCGGCCGCCCCCACCCTCAGCTCTCCCTCTCCCTTCCCCTCTCCCCTCCCCCTCGGCCAGCCCCCTCCCCGTCCCCTGTTCAGCCGTCGCCGCCGGCCAGACCAACCGGCTAGCCCCGCCGGCCAGCCAAGCCATGGCCCGCGTGCGCAAGCCGTGCGCCCGTCGCCATGCCTGTTGCCCGTGCCCGTGCCCGTGCCCGTGCGCCTTCGCCCGAGCGCGTTGCCCATCCGCTCGCCCGTACGCCCCGGGCACGCTGTGTGTTCGTTGCGCCCACACACCAGGCACGCCGATCGGCCATTATGCCCACTTTGGCCGGTCAGCGCGCCCGTGTGGCCCACACCCGCGCCTAGTCCGGACTTCTCACCCGGGCCATTTTGGGCCCGAGCCGACTTTTCCCTGGCCAAAATTTGGTAAGCGACTTCCTAGACCTTACTTAGTATTTTGGGTATTTCATTGACCAGTTTCGGGCTAGAACGGCTAGGGCGTGTATTTAATTTAATTATTTTATGATTAAATTAGATTATGTTGTGTTCTTATTTGGTTAAACTAGACCGGATTAAGTAGAGTGCTTGAGTGGGTATTTGTGCGTGACTGACTTGAACGTCGGGTTTGTGAATTGGAGTGGCGAAGTGTGAATTGGACCGAGTAGTGAATGTGAGTTGTTTGGCGTGAATTTAATTGAATCGAGTGGCGTGTGCCTGCCTGTGAGAAAGTAAGCCCGGATCAATCGGAGGGCTGCGGACTTGGGACGTGTTGATGGCGGTCTGTGTGAAGGCAGGAATGGCCGATGGGCCGATTGGAATGCGGGCTTGAGACGTGTTGATGGTGGCCCGTTAAAGGTGTGATTGGACCGGGACGTGTTTACGTCGGTCATTGGAAATTGTTTGAATATCGTGGCTTGGGACGTGTTGACGGCGGCCACTGGAATTGAGTGAATAGTGTGGCTTGGGACGTGTTGACGGCGGCCACTGGAATGGGTTGAATATTATGGCTTGGGACGTGTTGACGGCGGCCATGGGAATTGATCGAATTGTGTGGCTTGTGTGCCAGTGAGAATGAACTTGAGGCGCAGTGGCGCGAGTCGTGGGTTAGATGTTCGGTCACACATGTGATTTGAGTGTGATTGAAATGGCTGGCCGAGTGTGACTGAATTGACTAGCTGAGTGTGACTGGATTGACTGGTTGAGCGTGTGGATATTGATCGAATTGACTGATGGTGCGTGTGGATGATTGGTTGAATGGGTTGGGTGCTTGTTTGGATTGACGGATTTAGAGTGGAAGTGTGTGTGCTGGTGATTGTGATGTGGTGGTGATTTGTACTTGCATTATCATGTTTGGACTAATATGCAGGGTTGGCACGTGGTTCGAGGCGAGGTAAGCCTAGTATGTGAGAGTGATTGTACTGTTCGGTAGTTCGCATGTTAGACTGGTCTGGGTACGCATTAGCCTAGGTTAGGTGTAGGTTGTTGCTTATTGAGACTTATTCTCACGGTTATTACATAACAACTTTCAGATCCGCGACCGTGATGGATTCGGAGAGACCGCCGGAGTACCACAGGGATTGAAGGATAGATCAGATTATCCTTGTATTTTTAGTACTCTTTTTGTAGAGAAGATAAGCTTGTCAACCACCGTTCCCTTTTGAAAAATTGTGGTTGATTTTGGTAGCCGGGTCATCATTTGTAATATTGAAGGCTTTATAATGTTGGGTGTTTATTAAATTTTGATGTCTATTCCTTAGTCATGTTTTTATTGTATGGGATATTTTACATGCTTCCGCTTGCATATATCGTTTGGGTCGACGACGCGTCCTGAGACGTCACGTTTAAATTATCGACCGTGGTTGGGATGTCGCGAGCTCGGTGGGGTCCGGGGCGTGACATCACCCTAGTTGAATTGGGATGTCGCGAGCTCGGTGGGGTCCGGAGCGTGACAATTGTTGTATTTTATAAAACGATTTCCTTATTGTATCTCATGATTTCTATGAGGTTATGAATAAAATATTTTATTAATTGATAGTTTGATATGAGAAATCATTTTAGTAATAATGCGATTATGCTGAAATCAAATGATTGTTTCTTAAAATCAGTTTATTTTACGTGTGCGTCCACCCCGTTTGTTGTATTCCACGGGTCATTCCCAATCTAGTTTACACGTGAGAGAGGGTGTCGAAAGGTCTCACATCGCTTGACTTTGGGTTTATATGCTCTTTACATACATATGGTTTCCCTCCACCTATGATTTTAAATTTTCAGGTTGGACTTTCTAATAAGATTATAGAAATAAGACAAATTGGTAGAGAATCAAATTTTAAAGAGATTAATATCTATAAGAGTAGATTCACAAACATGAATAGAAGATTGTTGTATTTTATGAAACGATTTCCTTATTGTATCTCATGATTTCTATGAGGTTATGAATAAAAGCTTTTATTAATTGATAGTTTGATATGAGAAATCATTTTAGTAATAATGCGATTATGCTGAAATCAAATGATTGTTTCTTAAATGTAAAGGAGTTACAATAGATTATATAATGAAATACTTATTGAAGATAAAGAGGAGGAGCCGCAACAAATAATTAATAAATTGGTGAGGGAGAATAAGTCCAATGTTGTCAACTAAACGAAATGGCAAAAAATAGCATAAAAAATCTATGGTTTCTCCATTTGCAAAGACTTTCCACAGAGATCTCTCGCTTAAATAAATATCTAAGTATTGTGAGATAGAAGAACTGTGGCTAACTTAGAGATCACTTAGTTGCTTTGAAAGGTGGGCTCGACAGGTAAAGTCTACTCTGAATCTTGATCAATAGGGACTAGATCAATGACGACAATTAATCATGCGAGCCACATTTGAATTTGACGTGATTTCAGAATCAAAAGTTTGATTTTACATAATCTATGGATTCGAATCTAGACAAAAATGTCCTTATCGGATCAAAGAAATCTAACTTTGCTTGATAGCGGAAAAATCTATTCACCCCCAAAATATTTTTACGGCCCAACTATGTTTAGTAGTAGGGACAAAAATTATAATAGGATAAAAATTTTCCTATCTTATGCTTGATTCCTGCTCAAAACAAGATAAGGTTGAATATAAAAGAGATATAGCCTAGATAAAATTATTTAATAGTGAAGGTGAGATAAAGGTGAATAAGATTTCTTATATCCATGGTATAAAAACTATTTTTCTCAATTAATAAACTTCTAAAAAAATTCAAATAATAATTAAGTACAACTAATGTTTGGATTTCAATATAAAGAAAGAAATTTCAAAAATAACAAAAAAAATAACAACAATTTTCGTTTTTATTTATTCTTATTTTTATTATTATATTCGAATTTCTTTCTACTTTATAATATATATTCTTTACATATTTAGTGTTTATTTTTATTACATGTTTTAGGCATATTATTATAGTTTATTATTTAATAAATTTTTTATGAAGGAATTATGGAAGGGAATAAAAAAGAAATAAAACAGAATATAAACAAAAAAGAAAGGAAAATAATGAAAAATATTAGTACTAAAAATGAAGTAGGCGGGAGAGTCGAACATTTTCTCTCTCTTATACTCGATTTTGCATTTGCTAGATGATCTACCTCGTCATTGTTGCTGTACACTGTTTACATTTCTTGTCATAGTCGAACATGTAATGTTGTGTACGATTTAAGATCTCCATAATTAGGTACTTATTGATGAAGGTTATCTATGTTTGTGTACTTGGGGTTTTTGGAGAAGTGAATCGTATTTTTATTATTTTTGTTTGTGCATTTTTAAGTTCATTTACACTGATATGTTGTTTATACTAAACAATGGACATGATAGAATATGAAAATATCATTCGAACAAAAAAAAGAATAAGAAAATATCCAATTTTATTACTGCAATTCATTAAACAATAGATAAAATATAGCCAAATTCCCTAATTTCATATCTTATCATATTTAGTTATATTCTAATTAGAAATTCAGATGACCAAACATGGTTTTAAGATTTATACGAGTCTTACAATATATCTAAAATGGAAATTTAAGCATTTGACTTTGTAGTTTTTATATTAGTCTTCCACTAAAACAACTCTTGCATTATCATACCCATTACAGGCAGTGGCCACTTAGCTTCTGCCACTTTCTTTTGATGCATAAAATCAAATACACTTACACGCACGCCGCACGGGTTGACTCTAGTGCAATGTAAAAAGATATTCCTATTGTACGGTGCATGCTTTTATTTTTCCCCTTGTTTTTTTTTTCCGTGTTTATACAATAATCCCTCTTATTACGCAGTATAGATCTGATTTTGTTAGTGATAATTAGGATATTTTCATATATTAGAGATAATTCAAATATTTCTCTTAATTCTCCATATCTCTTTGTATTGTGCATATATCTCTCTTGATTGTGCATATTTCTAATTGACTATAATTGATGCCGTGGCTATCTTATTACCTTAAATAGTCATCTAATAAAGCTTATAAATAGGCTTATGTGCACATAATTCTCATTTTTGCATTATTTATTATCTGATATAAGTAAAGAAAAAGAATCTAGCACTATTACCTCCTTTGCATAAGTTAATAGGAGTTCGCCCGAAAAAAAAATAAATTAGGTGTTAAATTTATCGATCTTGATATCAATCGACTATACTACCTATAAAGGGAAATATTTTAGAAGTGGCCACTCGCAAAAAATGACTATTTTATCCTTGTTGTAATTAAGAGTGTGCGGTTCCAAGTTCCAATTGGAACATGTACGGAACTTGAAACCTACCGCTAGAATGGGTTCTTCATTTTTCAAAACCTAGAACCTACCCTGCATACTCTAGAACCTACCCTGTCACAGGTTCCAAGATCTATCCAGGTTTGAACTGTATTATTAATTGAAAGTGAATTATCACATTTAATGATCACCACTTGCTGCTACAATTCACTAATCACAACTTATATTTAGACACACGAATAATATGAAACATTAACAAAGTAAAAGTCTCAGTTATAAAATGGAAGCTCAAACTAATGATTTTACACTATGCACATTTCATCGGATGCCATGGAATACTGTAGGATCGCGCGAATGCATATACAAAAACTTGTTCTACATTTCAGGTTTCACCTATCTAGAATATGGAACCTACTTGTCGAAACAAGATTTGGAACCTGGAACCTACCTTGTAGATTCTAAAACTTGGAATCGGTCCAGTTCTCCGGTTCCAATATCTACCTTGGTACGATACTCCCTATGACAGTCTGGATTTTGGCCCATTTTTGGGATTTATAAAACGTGTATTTCATCAGTGCGCTTATAATAGAATTTCGCCTGGGAACTGATCACTCTCGGGTTCTTATTTTTAAAAATAGAAATTTTGCTAGAATCGCACTCGATCGAATTTGGCCGTTATTTAGACCCTGAACTTGGCAGTCGATTTTCGGGAGTTTCGGGACGCAATAAATTGGACGGTGTCGATATTATTGTGGCCAGCATCGAGATTGTTAAGAATAGTGGAAAAGTGGATTTTTGAACCGGGTACGAATTTGGACTGGTAGACCTCCCTCGTAGTGTGGTTTGGGGTATTTTATTTTGGCCGTATGCCCTAGAATATTGTTGGGATTTATCGTGGCCGTTAGGCCTTTTTCTCGAATTTAATCGGGACTGATGGTCGATTTTTAGTCTGGATCGTGTCCGTTGGTTCGCGCTTAAAAATTTAAAATTTAAATTCTTTTCTCTCTCTCTCCTCTCTCTCTCTCCTCTGCCGATTTCCCCCCATCCCCGCGCACGTTACCCCCCTCTCTCTCTTCCTTTTTTTCTCTCTCTCTCTCTCTCTCCCTTTCCCCTCTGCCGCACGTCCCCTCCCCCGCTTGCCCCCCCATGCACGTCCCCTCCCCCCTGCATGCCTACCCCCTGTCCCCTCTCTCTCTCTCTCCTCTCTTCTCTCTCTCCTCCTCCTCCTCCTCCTCCTCCTTCTTCTTCTTCTTCTTGTTCGCGTTTGTCCTCCTCGCGTCTGGGTCTGCTTCGCTTTCGTCCCGCCTGCTCGCCAACTGCCACCCGAGCCCGCCGCGTCACCGTGCCGCCCCGCCGTCCGCCTCGTACCGCCGTCGCCCCGACCGAGCAGTGTCGCCTCCGCCCCGTCGCCGCCAGCCCCCACCTCGCCGACTGCCCCCTCTCTCTCTCGGCCCTCCGCCCCAGCCGCGAGCTCAGCTTGCCGGACCGCCAAGAGCTCGCCACTGCCTGTTGCTCCGGCGACGGCGCAGCTGCCCCGCCCCAGGCCGAGCTCCGCCAGCCCCCCTTTTTCTCTCCCTTTCCCCGGCGTCCCCCTTGCCCTACCTTGCCCGAGCTCGAGCCGGCGAGCTCGTCGCCCGCCCGTCCGCTTGTCCGGCCGTGCGCCGCCGCTGCCCACCGCGCCGTGCAGCCCCGCCGGCCCGTCCGCCCGTCCGGCCGCCCTCAGCCCCGCCCTCTCCTTCCCTCTCCCCCTCACCCCTCGGCCAGCCCCCTCCCCATCCCCTGTTCAGCCGTCGCCGCCGGTCGCCGTCGCTGCCGGCCAGACCAGCCGGCCAAGCTCGTGCCCGCGCCGTGCCCGTCGCCGCGCCCGCTCCCGCGCCCGTGCCCGTCACCCGTCGCCCGAGCGCCCATCCGCGCGCCCGAGCGCCCCGGGCACGCCGCGCGTTTGCCGCGCCCGCGCACTAGGCACGCCGATCGGCCATTGTGCCCACTTTGGCCGGTCAGCGCGCCCGTGTGGCCCGCGCTCGCGCCCAGTCAGAACTTCTCACCCGGACCATTTTGGGCCCGAGCCGACTTTTCCAGAGCCAAAATTTGGTAAGCGACTTCCTTGACCCTACTTAGTATTTTGGATATCTCATTGACTAGTTTCGAGCTAGAACGGCTAGGGAGTGCTTTAAATTAGTGATTTTATGGTTTAATTGTGCAATTTAAATTGGATTAAATAGTATGCTTGATTAGTGAAATTGTGCGTGACCGACTAGAACGTCGAGTTGGTGAATGAGTTGGCGACTGTGAATTCGGACTGAATGTTTGGTATGAGTGATTTGATGTGAATTGGCGTGAATCTGATTTAAATAAGTGGTGTGCGCTTGACTGTGGGAAATTAGCCCGGAATGATCGGAGGGCTACGGACTTGAGACGTGTTGACGGTGGCCCGTTAAAGGTGTGATTGGACCTGAGGCGTGTTTACGCGGGTCATTGGAAATAAAGTTGAGCCTGAGGCGTGTTTACGCGGGTCATTGGAAATAAAGTTGAGCCTGAGGCGTGTTTACGCGGGCTGTGAAAGGAAGGTTGGACCTGAGACGTGTTTACGCGGGTCGTTGGAAAGAAAGTTGGGCCTGAGGTGTGTTGACACGGGCAGTGAGAAAAGACCCGAGGGGTGTTGACCCGGGTTGTGAGAAAGTTATATGGATGCGCATGTGATTTGAGTGTAATTGAAATGGCTGGTTGAGTGTGACTAGATTGGTTGGTTGAGCGTGTGATTGAATTGGCCGGTTGAGCGTGTGGACGTCGATCGAATTGACTGATGGTGCGTGTGGATGATTGGTTCAATGTGTGTGTGGGTACTGGGTTGGATGAATTGATTTCGAGTGGAAGTGTGTGTGCTGGTGATCGTGATGTGGCCGTGATTTATTCTTGCATTATCATGCTTGAGCTAATATGCAGGATTGGCACGTGGATCGAGGCGAGGTAAGCCTCCCATACGAAATTGATTGTATTATTTGGTAGTTCGCATGTTAGACTGGTCTGGGTAAGCATTAGCCTAGGTTAGGTCTAGGTTGTTGCTTATTGAGACTTGTTCTCACGGTTATTACATAACCACTTTCAGATCCGCGACCGTGATGGATTCGGAGAGACCGCCGGAGTACCACAGGGATGGAAGGATAGATTAATTACCATGTATTTTGAGTACCCTTTTTTAGAGAAGATAGGCTTATTAACCACCGCCCTCTTTTGAAAATTATGGTTGATTTTGGAAGTCGGGTTGCCTTTTTGTAATATTGAAGTCTTTATAATATTGGGTGTTTATTAAATTTTGATGTCTATTCCTTAGTCATGTTTTTATTGTCTAGGTTATTTTACATGCTTCCACTTGCGTATTTCTGTTGGGTCGGCGACGCGTCCTAGGACATCGCATTCAAATAATCGACCGTGGTCGGGATGTCGCGGGCTCGGTGGGGTCTGGGGCGTGACATCCCCCTAGTTGAATTGGTATCAGAGCAAGGTCGGCTCGAACCAAGTCGGTCGAAGCCTGGAGTGATAAGGAGCGATGACTTTGAGGTAGACAGTTAAGGAGACTCGTGTGCTATGCGTACCCCAGACAGTGTGATTGTGATTGCTAAGTGATTTTTTATGCAATATATGTGAAGTGCAGATGCGTCGAGACTTGAGGTAAGTGCACGAACTTGTTAGTTGTGATTGGGTGCTATTTGTGATTGGCTGTCTGCTGAATGAATTGTGTTGTGATTCATTGCCTAGGGCTTAGACTGGTATAGTTGGCCTAAATTTCTAATTCCTGTGTGGAACTTAGCAAGTGGGCTGCTGTGAGAACCAGTAAGATGAGTGGTCGAGGTCGAGGTCGAGATCGAGGTAGAGGTCGAGGTCGAGGTCGGGTAGCCCAGCAAGCTGGAATCGTGGGGGATTCTAGATTGGATGAAATGTGGAGGGTACTTGAGGAAGCGGGATTTTTATCGGGTAGACAGACCGGAGAAAGGAGTGCCACAGTCTCTGCTGCAGGTGCCAGTGAGATCATCGGGAATAATGGGGATCAGGGAAATCATATGAGTGTTGGAAATCCGGGTATGATGCGAGTAAACATGAACAGGCCGATGTCCAAGCTAGTAGAGCAGTTCCTAAGGCTGAAACCCCCGAAATTCGATGGGAAAGGTGACCTTGAGGCTGCACCAAGATGGGTAGAGGAACTAGAAAAGGCTTTTGAGGTGCTGGGGTGCACCGAGGAAGAGAAGGTGACACTAGCATTCTACCAGCTTTAGAACAATGCAAGTGATTGGTGGAGGGCCACCAGGGGTCAAGTTTTCCCCATTGGTACTGCTCCGAATTGGACTGTCTTTACTAGAGACCTTCAATGGCAAGTATTTCTCGGAAAGTGCCCGAGAGCAGAAACTGGCTGAATTTATGAGGCTGCGACAGGGTCAGTCGTCAGTGGACCAGTATGAAGCCGAATTTGCAAGACTGTCCAAATTTGCCCCCAAGATGGTAGAGGACCCAGTGGACAAAGCTAGAAGGTTCCGGGATGGGCTGAAGCCGGACCTTCGTAGCCAGATGATTTCTTTGAACTTAAGGAGCTATAATGAAATATATGAAAGGGCTCAAGCAATCGAGCGAGATCAGACGGATCAGGCTGCCGCTTCTGGATCGCGGTATGCCCCGGCTAGGGACAACCGTCAATTTGGGAAGAGACCCATGATGGGGAATAATTTGGGAAGAGACCCATGATGGGGAATAGTCGCTTCGTCCCGCCAGCTCGAGGGGCTATTGGGAAGCCAAACCGTTATCAGATGCCCCGTGTAGGCTATGTGGGGGAGGACATGGAAATGGACCTTACCCGAATAGGGGTGGAGTATGCTTTGGATGTGGCGAGCGAGGTCACCAAGTGAGAAACTGCCCCAACAACAGACAAGCTGGACAGCCTGCACTATTACTGCCACCGCCTCGAAATGGAAATCAATTTAGAGCTATCCAGTCGGCAAATCAGAATAGGCCACCGGCCCAAGGACGGGTGTATGCAATGGCAAGGAGGGAGGCGCAGGACGCGCTGGGCGTGGTCACAGGTACGGTTTCTCTCTATGATCATGCTGCATATGCCTTATTTGATACGGGGGCGTCGCATTCGTTTATTTCTGAGATGTTCGTTGAATTATCTGGGATTGAGCCAAAATTGCTTGAGGTTATGCTGTGTGTTACTACTCCGCTAAATGATAAGATACTGATTTCGTTAGGATGTCCCGATTGTAAAATAGTGATAGGCAATAGGGAAGGAATGATAGATTTTGTGGTATTATGTATGCATGACTTTGATGTGATTATCGGTATGGACTGGTTGGTCAAACAGAAAACTGTTATGGACTGTAGTAGCAGGGTGATCCAATTTAATCTAGTTAGACATCCTAGATTTGAGTTTGTGGGAAATCGAGGAGGAACCTCGATCCCTTGGATTTCGTCGCTCGAGGTATCGAAGCTATTAGATGAAGGGTGCCAAGGATTTTTGGTGAATGTAGTCGATTCGGCGGCTGGAGAGCCGAGGCTAGAGGACCTGGCCGTGGTGTGCAATTTTCCCGATGTCTTTCCTCAGGAATTGCCGGGACTGCCACCTGATAGAGAAGTGGAGTTCGCAATTGAGTTAGTCCCAGGGACGGAACCGATTTCGAAAGCACCCTATAGGATGTCGATGTCGGAGTTGAAATAATTGAAAGTCCAAATGCAAGAATTACTGAATAAAGGCTTCATTCGTCCTAGTGCGTCTCCATGGGGAGCGCCAGTATTATTCGTAAGGAAAAAGGATAGATCTTTGAGATTGTGCATTGACTACAGGCAGCTGAACCAGGTGACCATTAAGAATAAGTACCCGTTGCCAAGGATTGATGACCTATTTGACCAGTTGCAAGGGGCGTCGGTGTTTTCTAAGATTGATCTGAGGACTGGCTATCATCAATTGAGGATCAGGAAAGAGGACGTGCCGAAGTCGGCGTTCAGGACGAGATATGGGCACTATGAGTTTATTGTGATGCCGTTTGGACTGACGAACGCCCCTGCAGCTTTTATGGATTTAATGAACCGGGTGTTCAAGGAATTTTTGAATCAATTCGTAATTGTGTTCATTGATGATATTCTGGTATATTCGAAGAGTTCCCTCGAGCACGAGGTACATTTGGAAAAGGTTCTTCAAACCCTAAGGGAACATGCACTCTACGCCAAATTCAGTAAGTGCGAATTCTGGCTTCATCGAGTGGCATTCTTAGGACATGTGGTATCCGGAGAAGGAATTGCAGTGGACCCTGCGAAAATTGAAGCCGTCGTGAATTGGCCAAGGCCGACAACAGTAACCGAGGTTCGGAGCTTTTTGGGTTTAGCAAAGTACTACAGACGCTTCGTGGAAGGGTTTTCGGCATTAGCGATGCCAATGACGCGGTTATTAAAGAAAGAGACAATGTTTGAATGGACAGATAAGTGTGAAAGGAGTTTTCAGGAGTTGAAACAGAGGTTAACAACTGCGCCAGTGTTGATGATTCCGTCTGGACCGGGAGGATATGAGATTTACAGTGACGCGTCGTTAAGGGGATTGGGATGCGTGTTGATGCAATACGGGAAAGTGGTGGCATACGCATCGCGGCAATTGAGGCCTCATGAGCAGAATTACCCAACGCATGACTTAGAGTTAGCCGCGATTATTTTCGCCCTTAAGATTTGGAGACATTATTTGTGTGGGGAGAAGTTTCAGATTTTTACGGACCATCAAAGTCTAAGGTACTTGTTATCCCAAAAGGAATTAAATATGAGACAGCGTCATTGGATGGAATTGCTGAAGGACTATGATTGTGACATATTGTATCATCCCGGGAAGGCCAACCGGGTAGCGGATGCCTTGAGCAGGAAATCGAGCTTCGCACAATTGTTGGTTAAAGAGTGGATTCTATTGGAAGGAGCGCGAGACTCGGAATTTAAGTTCGAAGTAGGACATCTCTCCAGTCTGATAGCGACATTAAGGATTGAGCCGGAAGTGCAAGCCAAGATCAAGGCGTTGCAGTCTACGGACCTTGAGCTTTAGAAAATTTTGAGTATGGATGACACTAAGAGGAAGCCGGACTTTCAGGTGTCCGAGGATGGAATTCTTAAGTTTCAAGGACGTTTGTGCGTGCCCGATGATTTGGGACTTAAGGAAGAAATTTTGTCGGAGGCTCATAGGAGCAATTACAGTATCCACTCGGGCAACACTAAGATGTATCAGAATCTTCGTCAGCATTATTGGTGGAATGGAATAAAAGTGGACGTGGCCAAGCATGTGGCCAAGTGTTTGAAGTGCCAAAAAGTGAAAGCACAGCATTGTAAACCCGGTGGAATGTTGCAGCCGTTGGAAATCCCAGAATGGAAATGGGAGCACATCACAATGGACTTTGTAACGGGATTGCCAAGAAGCAAGAGGGGACACGACTCTATTTGGGTAATAATAGACAGATTGACCAAGTCAGCGCACTTTCTGGCAGTGCGAAAGGACTTTGAGCTAGAAAGGCTGGCAGAATTGTATGTCCGTCAGATAATTCGTCTTCATGGAGTACCGGTATCGATCACTTCGGACCGTGATCCCCGGTTTATCTCGAACTTTTGAAAAAGTCTGCAATTAGCCATGGGAACTAAGTTGCAATTCAGTACGGCCTATCACCCGCAGACGGATGGCCAGTCTGAAAGGACTATTCAGACTTTGGAGGATATGCTGAGAGCGTGTGTGCTAGATTTTCAAGGCAAGTGGGAAGAACAGTTGCATTTGGTAGAATTTGCCTACAATAACAGTTTTCAGCAGAGTATCAGAATGGCACCATTTGAAGCATTATATGGCAGAACTTGCAGAACACCGTTGTGTTGGGATGAGGTAGGAGAAAGAAGTATAACGGGTCTAGAGTTGGTTCAGTAGTCGGTGGAAACGATAAAGATTATTCGAGAAAGGTTGAAGACTGCTCAAAGCCGCCAAAAGAATTATGCAAACCGGAGGCGTAGGCCGTTGGAATTCCAAGTGGGGGACCACGTATTCCTCAAGGTGTCACCGATGAGAGGATTGTCGCGGTTCGGCAAGAAAGGAAAATTGAGCCCAAGGTACGTGGGCCCATTCGAGGTCTTAGAGAGAATAGGCATCTTGGCTTATTGTCTCGCGCTACCGCCAAATTTATCTCATGTTCATAATGTGTTCCACGTGTCTATGTTGAGGAAGTACAAGCCAGACCCGACCCACGTACTGAATTTTGAGCAAGTAGACGTGGACGATAGGGTGTCGTACGTGGAAAGGCCAGTGCGGATCGAGGACAGAATAGAAAGAGTGTTGCGAAACAAGAAAATTCCAATGGTCAAAGTAATTTGGGAGCACCATGGAACCGAAAGTGCGGCGTGGGAAAATGAAGAGTTGATGCGACACCAATACCCTCATTTGTTTGGATAGTTGGGTTGGATTGTAAATTTCAAGGACGAAATTTTTGTAAGGGGGGAAGAATTGTGACAGTCCGGATTTTGGCCCATTTTTGGGATTTATAAAACGTGTATTTCGTCAGTGCGCTTATAATAGAATTTCGCCCGGAAACTGATCACTCTCAGGTTCTTATTTTTAAAAATAGAAATTTTGCTAGAATCGCACTCGATCGAATTTGGCCGTTATTTAGACCCTGAACTTGGCAATCGATTTCCGGGAGTTTCGAGACGAAATAAATTGGACGGTGTCGATATTATTGTGGCCAGCATCGAGATTGTCAAGAATAGTGGAAAAGTGAATTTTTGAACCGGGTGCGAATTTGGACTGGTAGACCTCCCTCGTAGTGTGGTTTGGGGTATTTTATTTTGGTCGTATGCCCTAAAATATTGTTGGGATTTATCGTGGCCGTTAGGCCTTTTTTCCGAATTTAATAGGGACCGATAGGTCGATTTTTTGTCTGGATCGTGTCCGTTGGTTCGCGCTTAAAAATTTAAAATTTAAATTCTTTTCTCTCTCTCTCCTCTCTCTCTCTCCTCTGCCGATTTCCCCCCATCCCCGCGCACGTTACCCCCTTCTCTATCTTCCTTCTCTCTCTCTCTCTCTCTCTCTCTCTCTCTCTCTCTCTCTCCCTTTTTCCCCTCTGCCGCCCGTCCCCTCCCCCACTGTTCCCTCTACCCCCTCATGCTACCACATGTCCCCTCTCTCTCTCTCTCTCCTCTCTCCTCTCTCTCCTCCTCCTCCTCCTCCTTCTTCTTCTTCCTCTTGTTCGCGTTCGTCCTCTCTCTCTCTCTTTCGTCCCACCTGCTCGCCGTACCGCCCCGCCGTCCCCCGCGCACCGCCGTCGCCCCGACCGAGCAGAGTCGCCTTTGCCCCGTCGCCGCCAGCCTCCACCTTGCCGATTGCCCCCTCTCTCTCTCGGCCCTTCGCCCCAGCCGCGAGCTCAGCTCGCCGGACCGCCAGGAGCTCGCCGCCGCCTGCTGCTGCGGCGACGGCGCAGCTGCCCCGCCCCAGGCCGAGCTCCGCCAGCCCCCCTTGCCTCTCCCTTTCCCCGGCGTCCCCCCTGCCCTGCCTTGCCCAAGCCCGAGCCCGAGCCGGCGAGCTCGTCGCCCGCCCGTTCACTCGTCCGGCCGCGCGCCGCCACTGCCCGTTGCGCTGTGCCGCCCCGCCGGCCCGTCCACCCGTCTGGCCGCCCTCAGCCCCGCCCTCTCCTTCCCCTCTCCCCCTCACCCCCCTCGGCCAGCCCCCTCCCCGTCCCCTGTTCAGCTGTCGCCGTCGCCGCCGGCCAGCCAACCGGCCGGCCAAGCTCGTGCCCGTGTTGTGCCCGTCGTCATGCCCGTCGCCGCGCCCGCTCCCGCGCCCGTGCCCGCGCCCGTCGCCCGAGCGCGTAGCCCATCCGCGCGCCCGAGCGCCCCGGGCACGCCGCGCGTTCGTCGCGCCCGCGCACTAGGCACGCCGATCGGCCATTGTGCCCACTTTGGCCGGTTAGCGCGCCCGTGTGGCCCGCGCCCGCGCCCAGTCAGAACTTCTCACCTCGGCCATTTTGGGCCCGACCCGACTTTTCCCGAGCCAAAATTCGGATCGCTTCTGTTCAGATGTGATTAACTAACCTAATGACGTCCAAATGAAGTAATTTAGGTGTCATTAGAAAGCTTATGATATGAGGATCAAAATTCAAGCAGACCATTTTTTCTAAATCCTCACCGATTTCCCCGAAAATATCAAATTTGATCTCAGTGACAGACTAGACTCGGTTCTGTTATGGATTTTAAAACAAATGACGGGAAAAATAACAAACCTTATCAAAACCACGTGAAAATTTTTGTTCAGTTAGGATTCCCCGGGTGTAACAACTTTCATGTTTTGAGTTTTTGTTAAAAAGCCCTCCAAATTTTTATAAAATTCGGTTTTCGCAAAGGACTCAATCACAAATGAAATTTTAACCCGTGAAGACCTTTTATGAAATTTTAAGCAAATTGACCCTCCAAAAATTGCTATTAGATCCTCAAAATTTCCAGTTAACATAATGACACCCTAATGAACAATTTTTTAATTTTGATTTTTCGCAAAAAAGGACTCTAACTTTATCAAATTCGGAAAAACATCTTTTAAACTTCAAAGGAATGAAAATCAGATCTGGACACAGATACTGATCAGATTGTGAAAATTCTCTTTGAAAATTCAAATGACCTCCGATTTTGATGAACTTAGTATCAATAGAAAGATCTTGATCTCAGTGTGAATCTTTGTGAAGAAAAGTTTTTCATATTTCCAATACGTAAATTTATGAAAATCGAAGAACACACGAAGGTCAATCTGAAACTAGTCTGTCACCGGATTCATATAAACCTGACGTTGCAGATCGTACAAGGCTAACTTGCTTGGAATTTTGTGAAAAGTTTATGATGAACAGATCAAGATGTGTTCTACAACTTTCATGAAGAAAGTTTTTCCAAAAAATGATCTTAAAAAATCATAAAAAATCATCAAACAACACAACGTCAGTCAGGAGAATATCAGAACAGACCTGATCATCCTATTCCAGATTCTGATCCTAACTTCTAAACGTGTTTTGACATAGCAAATCAAGTCCGATCGAGGCATATAATATATCAAATCGAAGCTTAAGACGCGTTCTACGATTCTCTAGTATATCACTTTGCCAGATTTCGACGTTAACAAGCTCAAATCAGAATCTCAAACCTGCAGGTTTTCCAGGCTACGAATTTGCAAAATCATGTTTAAGTGTTCTTACCTTGTTTAACAATGCTCCAATGCTCGATCGAGCGATCCGGCCTCCGTATTCAGATCAGAAATGACACGGAGAAGTCTCGGAAAGCTCAGCCAACCTATGACAATAGAGTGTATGAATCATTATGAGAATTGATTCGTTTTCTCACAAATAGACTAATCAGCAAAAAATCAAATCAAGGATGCAATCCGGTGGCCGTTTAACGAGAAATCGGCCATCACAGCGACGTGAGAACACCGAAGAAAGTTGTCGGATGCTCTGGATCGCCGAAGTAGGTCGCCAATCAGCCGGTTCAGCCGCTTGAACCGGCTGATCACATCACCGGTAGAAGCGCCGGTGAAGTTGCCAAGAGGAAGAAGCCGCCGGAGGAAGGAGCTCCGACCACCAGCGAAGCTAGCTGGACTTGCGACTGGCCTTGGACCACCGTGGGGGACGACGGTGGGGCAGCAACTCGCCGGAAAGTGGCCGGCGAGGAGTCGGAATGGTTGCTGCCGAGAGAGAGCTCGAGAGAGGGAGATGGCGTGAGATGAAGGGAGAGAGAGAGAGAGAGAGAGAGAGAGAGAGAGAGAGAGAGAGAGAGAGAGAGAGAGAGAGAGAGAGAAAATAGATCTGAAAATGTGAAAAGCCCCCTAAATTTTGGAGGGAAAAAACATTATATACCCCTTTTAATTTTGAAATTTAACCCTTATATTAATCCAATAGCCCAAAATGCATTTTTTAATGATTAAAAAACTTCTTTAAGGGCTAAAGATTAATGACATGACATCATGTGCGGACGCAATCGATTCTAAATGAATGGCTACGATTGATTTATTTATCCCCTAATTAATTTGCTTAATTCTTGAAGAAGGGCATTTTTGTCATTTCTCTGAGGGGCATTTTTTGTAACTCTTAATTAAGGGCCTTTTTGTCATTTTCGCGCTCATGAGGATGTGACCGGCCTTGTTTGGTCTGAACGGACTGTCGATCGTCGAAAGTTTCGACAGGAAAAATGGCTAGTCCGATCGGATTAATTCAATTTGAATCAAACCGGGTTAAGCCGGTTAGCCCTGAATTTGGCCTAATTGAATCAATTCACTTCAATCCTTGATTTCAATTTTGCACAATTTGATCTTTATCATGATTAACTGACTCCATTAATACTGAATTGGATCAAATCGGATTGGATCGATTTGTAATTCATGCACAAATTGACTCAATTTGACTTGTTTGTCTCAATTAATCTTGAATTTGGGAAATTGCATGGCTAAGCTTAACTAACAAATTTAATTGAAGTCCAATTAACCAAATTGAGTCTCAATTCATCAAATTGAATATTAGTCTAGAGTGGGTCAAGTTGAATTGCACTAATTAGACCAATTATTCTTAGACTTTTTATCATTGGATCACTAAATTGATCAAATTGACTCAAATCCATGTGAATCTTTCAAAATTGATTTTGAATTTGGATTTCATATAAGAAATTAAGCTCATTCGTGTTTCAATTGCGCACATCATGAAGAATCGATCAAAATCACTGATTAGGGCCAAAATTGGGGGTTTTTGTGTTTGGCTTGGAATCACAAAATTGATTCAAAAATTAAATATAAGATGACCTCTAGATCAAATTTCGTGAAGAAAACTAACCTAAAAAAATAACTAGAAACGAAATAATTTCATTTTTGGCCGATTTGAATCAAATTCCGCAATTTGGGAAAAAGTTGATTCTAAATCGATTTTTGTAAAATTTCAAATGTCAAAAGTAAATTGAATGTAAAACAAGATAATTTTTGGATTTTTGTATTTTTAAATTTTTTTTTCGGTCAAAGGTTTAACCAAAAGTCAAACCCTAGTTGACTTTTCACTAGGAGCTTGATTTTATGATCAAATCTTTGAATTTTTCTAAAATTTTCACTTCTAAAGTGAAATTGGACTTGAAAGGAATCTTTTTATGTAAAAAGCCCCAATTTGACCCGGGGTTGACTTTTGGTCAAATGGTTGGCCAAAAAGTGAACATGAAGTCAACCGTTTGACTTTTCGGATTTTTGCATGAAATGAATAGAAAAATGCCTACAAAAGCTAGGACAACAGACAGAATTAAAAAACGACACTTTTTGTTCAAGAAATGGGCTCCGTCGCGATCGGAAACCATAATCTCGAATTTTTTATTTTTAATGACGCGTCGGCTAAAAATTAGGTGTCAACAGCTGCCCCTCTTTGAGTGGGAGTTCGAAGAGGTTCCAATCAAAGATCAATTGGTACCTGCAAAATTTTTAGTCGACTCTATTTGGGAAATGAAAGAAAACAAAGACATTTGATCGGAGTCTTACCTGAAGAACTTACCATTGGATTGTCAGATCATTCACGTGTTCTTCTCTCTCTCATGGGGTGGAATGAAGGAAGAAAAGAAAGAGAAATGATTTTTGTAGGAAATCTATGGTTTAAGGATAACCAAGAACTAAAGGACAAGGTTTAAGGATAACTAGGAACCTAAGGTAAGGTTTAAGGATGACCAGGAACCAAAGACAAGGTTTAAGGATAACCTAGAACCTAAGGTAAGGTTTAAGGATGACCAGGAACCAAAGTCAAGGTTTAAGGATAACCAGGAACCTAAGGTAAGGTTTAAGGATGACCAGGAATCAAAGACAAGGTTTAAGGATGACCTAGAACCTAAGATAAGGTTTAAGGATAACCAGGAACCAAAGACAAGATTTAAGGATGACCAGGAACCTAAGGTAAGGTTTAAGGATGACCAGGAACCTAAAGGGGCAAGGTTTAAGGATGACCTAGAACCTAAGGTAAGGTTTATGGTTTAGGATGACCAAAAACCGAAAATGGGGGTATGGTTTAGGCTGACCAAAAATCGAGGGTTATGGTTTAGCCTAACCAAAAACCAAAAATTGGGGTATGATTTAGGATGACCAAAAATCGAGGGTTATGGTTTAGGCTGACCAAAAATTGACCCACTGGGGAACGACAAATCAAACTGAATTATTCACATTTTGGTAAGGGAAATTAATTATCAAAATCCTTAAGAGAAAATTTTAACAAAATGATCTTTGAATAACCATCTAAAGAGGTTAGATAAAAAATGCCAAATTGGAAATAACCTAATCAAAAAGGTCTTTCGCACTGGCTCTCATAAAGGATTTAATTCCCATCCATTGATGTGGGAAAGCTATTCAATTCTCACTAATGATGCTTCACGAACCTGTGTCAAAAGTTTTCGGAAACGTTCACATTGAATACAAATTGATTGATCAGAAAGGTCTTTCGAAAGAACCGTAATATAGGCTTGGTCATGGGCTTACACAAAGGGTATTTGCTCTGAGGCCAAGAAAAGAAATATACCATCAATATCTTCAACAGGTTTACAAGTCAAGAACCTTGAAGATAAGACGAGATAAGATTACTTCCACTCCTTCTAGCGGTAGCTCCTCTGTGAAATCTTTACTTCAACTCAAAACCATCCCAATCAGAAGAGACTTCGGATAGGGTTGTAATGTCGGTTCGGGTTAAGGCTCAAAAGGCTTGAAATTTTGTAGAAGGGGTTTGAAAGAGAAATGATGATTATCTTGGCATCATTACCAGATCATCCAAATTTAATGTCATTTGACTCTTGAAAACCAAATTATCTCGATAGTCCATTTTTTCTTGCAACTTAAGAGCTTCGCTCTTTCTAAGCATCTTTTGCAATGGGAATTTTGTTTTCATCATAAGCACGTTGCTTTTTGCTTTTGCTTTTGCTTTTGATTCATTTTTTCATGGGCATCGGCCTTGCTTTTACTAGGCACACTGCTTTTTCATGCCCCATAATATTTATCTTTTGAGCTCTTTGGACTCTCGAGACACTTTATACATATTCACCAATTTTTCAAATTTTCATGGTAAATCATATGCATTGCCCCAATGTAGGGAGATAATCAACATTTTGGGCTTTGAAATGAACATGCTTAAGGCTCAATTTGGCTAAGCAAAAGATAACTGTGTTTGGATAGAGGAAAAGAATGCTCTTCTTCACTTTGGGATATTTCGAGCTTCCATAAAGATCCACTTGAAATTACCACAAGAAGGTTGATGCAAGTGAAAGTAATAAAATCTCTCTTAATCTTTTTGCTCCAAAAATGATCAACCATAACTTTTTAACTTACCCCAATGTGGGGTGGTTCTTGACAGGGATATTTTGAAAATTCTCCTTATTTGGCTCAAAGTGGCTAGCAAAGGATAAAATGAGTATTTAAGATAGAGAAATGAAATGCCTTTTATCATTTCAATCCATGTATTCAATGTGAACGAACCCTACGTCCTATGACATAGTTTTTGCTCAATTCTCTCAAAATGTGTATAGGGACGTGTTTGATCAAAAGTTTGCCTTTTATCATCCTAGGCATTTCCATTTGGCATTTTTTTAAAAAAAATTCCTTTTTGTGTTTTTTCAATGGATCATTTGGTTAAATCTTCCGTCTATGGGGAATTTTGATAAATCAAAACATTTGATTTTTGATTTTTTTTTGAATTTTTCGAATTTTTTTTTTTGAATTTGTTTTGACTCCTCTGGGGATAAAATTTCAAACATGAAAGACCTTTTGGACATAAGAAGTTCTTACAAAAAAGGATCTACTTCCTAAACTCTAGGGAGAAGATTGATTTGATTTTTTTCTAGCTATTTCCTCGAGCTTGACTCCTTGAAGTTTGGAATAGCTTCCTTGAGGAACAATTGAGTACCTTCAAAATGAACAAATATGCAAAAATGCCATGTATGCATGAGATGCATGATGCAAATGTCCTAAAGTGGCTTGGATTCAGTCCAAAAGCAACTCAAAACTTTTTATTCAGGGAAAATATTTCTTCACAGCATCAGCATTTACAGGTTTTGGCAACTCTCGGCCATCCATTTCTACAAAAACCAATGCTCCGCCAGGTAACACTTTCTTGATAACATACGGTCCTTCATAATTGGGGGAGAACTTCCCACGATCTGGAATGATGGGTATGACTTTCCTCAAAACTAGGTCATTGATCTCAAAATGCCTTGGTCAAACTTTACGGTTGAATGACTTAGCCACTCGTTTTTTGTAGCTTTGTCCATAGCACAAGGCTTTTACCCTTTTCTCATCAATCATGTTAAGCTGTTCAAATCTTTGTTGAACCCACTCTGCTTCAGAAAGCTTTATTTGCGAAAGTACCCTTGATGAAGGAATTTCCACTTCCACAACTAAAACTGCTTCCATTCCATACACTAATGAGAATGGTGTTGCCCCAGTCGAAGTGCGAATGGAAGTTTGATAAGCCATTAACACGTAGGGCAACAGATCATGCCAATCTCGGTAATTCTCTGCCGTCTTGGACAGAATCTTCTCTATATTCTTGTTTGCCGCCTCTACAGCTCCATTCATTTGTGGGCGGTAAGGAGAAGAATTCAAGTGACGAATGTGAAACTTATTAAGTAACTCATCCACTACTTTGTTATTCAAGTTTGACCCATTATCTGTGATAATTGCTTCTGGAACCCCATATCAAGCGATAATGTCTCGACGAATAAATTTTGCCACACTTCTCGCAGTGACGTGAGCATAAGAATTGGCTTCGATCCATTTGGTAAAGTAATCGATAGCCACTAAAATGAAACGGTGTCCATTTGATGTCTTAGGATTAATTGGTCCGATAATGTTAATGCCCCACATTGAAAAAGGCCATGCCTTGGACATTTGATGTAATTCATTTAGGGGAGCATTGATTTTGTCTTCATAAACCTGACATTGATGGCAACATCTAACATGTTGAATACAATCGGCTTCCATGGTTAACCAATAATAACCTAGCCTCATGATCTTCCTTGCTAGAAGATGGCCATTCATATGAGGACCGCATTCTCCTTCATTTATTTCTTTCATTAATAAATTGGCCTCTTTGGTGTCTATACACTTCAGCAGGACCGAATCAAAAGATCTCTTGTACAAAGCACCTCCACTAAGAAAGAATTTGGAAGCTAACTTTGTCAAGTATTTCCGATCAGCAGCTCGACTCCCGTAGGGAAATTTTCCTTCTCGAAGGTAATTCATAATGTCATAGTACCATGGTTGACCATCGAGTTCTTCTTCTACAAACATGCAATACGCAGGTTCTTTTAAAACGTCGATTTGCAAAGGATCAATATTCAAACCATCAGTTATTTGTAACATTGAAGATAATGTCGCCAAAGTATCAGCAAATTGATTCTGAGATCTTGGCAAATAATCAAATGAGATTTCTTTGAATTCTTCCACCAAGTCTTTAAGATACTCATGATAAGGAATCAGTTTTGAATCACGAGTTTGCCATTCACCTCCTGTTTGGAGAATGATAAGCGCGGAATCACCATAAACTTGTAATCTCTTAACCTTCATATCGATGGCTAATTGGAGACCAAGAATACAAGCTTCATATTCTGAAATGTTATTGGTACAAGGAAATACCAACTTTGCGGCTACTGGATAATGCTGGCCCGATGGGGATATTAAGATTGCTCCGGTACCTGAACTGGAGAGGTTAACAGCTCCATCAAAATACATGGTCCACTTGTCTTGCGACACCAAATGGATTCTTTCATCAATTTCATCCCAGTCATTTGGCTTTAAGGGATTTTCAGCTAACATATCAGCTATAGCTCGCCCTTTGACATACTCTGGATATCAAATTCAGAGAGCAATATTTGCCATTTGGCAAGCCTCCCAACCAGTGCGGGCTTTTCCAAAAGATACTTGATAGGATCATTTTCATTCACAAGCAGGATACGTTGGTGAAGAGTGTATTGCCGTAATGTGTGTAATACCCAAATTAAGGCTACACATGCTTTCTCAACTTCTGGGTATTAAGTTTCACCAGAAGTAAACCTTTTGCTGAGGTAGTAAATAGCGCGTTCCATTCGATCCTCCGGTCTCTTTTGCGCTAACATAGCTCCCAAAGACTCGTCGTGAATGGTGAGATACAAAATCAACGGTATACCTGAAACAAGCGGTACCAAAACTGGTGGTTGTGAGAGATACTGCTTTAATTGTTGAAAGGATTTCTGACAATCTTCGTTCCATTCAACTTTAGCATTCTTTTTCAACAACTTGAAGAATGGCTTGACTGTTTCGGATAACTGGGAAATAAATCTTGCAACATAATTCAATCTTCCCAACAAGCTTCGGACTTCCTTAACAGTAGAAGGGGGTTTTAGGTCACAAATGGCCTTCACCTTCGAGGGATCAATCTCGATACCCTTGTTACTAACCATAAATCCAAGGTGCTTTCCAGACTTTGCCTCAAAAATACACTTAGCGGGGTTAAGCCTTAGCTTGAACTTTCTAAGTCGATCAAACAGTTTCCTCAAGACTTCAACGTGATCTTCACCTCGTCGTGATTTAGCGATCATGTCGTCGACGTAAACTTCAATCTCTTTATGCATCATGTCATGGAATAATGTCACCATGGCTCTTTGGTAAGTTGCCCCCGCATTCTTCAAGCCGAAGGGCATAACCTTGTAACAGAATGTTCCCCATGGGGTAATGAAAGATGTTTTAGTCTTATCTTATTCCTTCATTCGGATTTGGTTATAGCCAGAGAAACCATCCATGAAGGAAAATAATTCGAATCCTGCTGTGCTGTCGACCAAGACGTCAATATGTGGTAATGGGAAATCATCTTTGGGACTTGCTTTGTTCAAATCGCGGTAATCGACACATACCCGAACTCGCCCATCCTTCTTCATGACTGGGACAACATTAGCAATCCAGTCAGCATAATGAGTAACTTCAATGAAATCAACTTTTAACAGTTTCATGACTTCTTCCTCAATCTTCTTGGATAATTCTGGCTTCGTCCTCCTAAGCTTCTGTTTCTTAGGCGGAATGGCAGGATCAAGAGGCAACGTGTGTTCTACAATGTTGGGGTCCAAACCCGGCATGTCAGCATAAGACCAAGCAAAGACATCCCGATACTCCTTCAATAGTTCGATCAATCGATCAGCATCTGTTTGAGAGAGACTTGCCCCAATTTTTGTTTCTTTGGGATTTTCAGAATCGCCCAAATTTATAACGACAGTTTGTTCTTCCGTAGGAGGTTTAGATTCTTCATGTTGGATCCATTCTCTTTTAATAGCCTTGGAATCTTCTTCATTTTCAGGATCAGAATAATCAGATTCGTATAAGCTTTTTTGACATGAATCCAAGCCATGCATATGACTATCATGATTATGCAGAATGTCATGCCTGAGATGCAACAAAAAATGGTTAGTACATGAAGATAAGAGATGCATGAAGATGTGACGAAAAAACTTTTCGAATTCCAGATTTTCGAAAATTTTCACGGGGAACTCGTCCTCATATCATTGGACATCTTTGTTCCAAAGGATTATTTTGAAAACTATAGATCATGCAAAAGCCCAGACCTCAAAGCATCATCATAGGGCTGGTTTGGTATACTTTCGCACGTCTATTAACAAAACATGAGAATGCTTTTATTGATATGCAGTAAATGTCATATAGTACTTTGGATCCAAAGTTCGTGATTCGAATTATTACAACATATGGAATGAACAAAACCAATGAATGAACAAATGAAATGAACAAATGGAAGTCCCTCGCAGGGGAGAATTAGATGAATTACAACTAAAAACAAAGTAGAATACGGAACCATCCCTTATACAGCGGGATCGGTAGGTGGATCATCTTCAAAGCTTTCGGAAATGGTAACCACAGAACTCTCTTCAAATAAGTCGATGATACCATAGATATCTATTTCTTCATCTTGGAGAAACTTTGGCGGTCCAGGGAAGAAATCTTTCAACGGAGGAGGGAGCAAACATCGATAACTCTTTTCTTTGATGCTCGGGCTTTCCTGATTACCTTGATCTTGTTGATCGCCTTGGTAACCTAAGCCTTCTCGTTTCTTTCTCTTAGTCACCTCAATGGGTGTGAGAATACCTCGGGACAATTTTCCCAATCCTTTGCCAATAGTGAATCCATACTCGATCAACACTTTGCTAGACATAAGGGCCGCCTTTGAATAGTGAGGCTTTCTCATAACAGTGCCTGCGGGCACATGAGATACTGACACTAACTCGAATGAATGGTAGCTTGATTCTCCTTTTACTTCTGGCTCAACATAGGGGATTGCAGTATTGTTGAAAGTTTCAGTATCCTTCTCGCAATGGATAGTTATAATCTTGCCATACGCGACAAAGCGGATCATCTGATGTAGACTTGAGGGTATAACACCCGCAGCGTGAATCCAAGGCCGTCCCAACAACAAGCTGAAGTTACTTGGGATATCTAGCACTTGAAATTTCTGAGTGAATATGACTGGACCAATCATTAGCTGCAAGTCAATTTCTCCTAGAGCTTCTTTCTTCATGCCATCAAAGGCTCTGACTGGAGTTTTAGAAGGACGAACATTATCCGTACCTACACCTAGACGGCGCAAGGTTGATAATGGACAGATATTGAGAGCTGAACCGTTATCAATGAGTACTCTCGATATCCTCGTATCGAAGTGTTGAACAGAGATGTATAATGCTTTAGAGTGCGCTCGCTCTTCCGGCGGCAAATCCTTTTCAGAAAAGGAAATTTGATCCTTAAGAAGAATGGCACCTACAAACTCTTCCAATTGTACCTCTCCGATTGTCTCAGGTACATGTACTTCATTAAGAACTTTTAAAAAAGCATTCCTATGTCTCTCGGAAGACTTGAATAGTTCAAGTAACGAGATTTGAGCCGGCATTTTTCTTAACTGCTCGATCATCTCTACTTCACTCGTTTTGAGAGTTTTGAGGAGTTGTTCCGCCTCCTCTTCAGTTACAGCCTTTTTCTCAACACTTTCACGAGATGGAAAACATCGGCTTGACCGAGTAATAGCATCTATTTCATTAGACTCATAATTCTAAGGAACTGCCTTAGAGTCGTAAACAGGAAGTATTCTTGCTTTCAAATTCTCGTCTTTCTTCGGTGGCAACTCGATCACAACAGGCTCAATGTCCTCATTAAAGATTTTTATATCTCCGAAGCCGTCAGCCATTAAATCTATGACCACATGTTCTACAACATGCGCTTGGATTTCACAAGTAGCATTCAATCCAATCACAACAGGATCAATCACGGCTATCATGCCATCATCTTCAAATTCGGACCCCCATCCACTTGGGACGATAGTCTTAGGATCGATAAAAGCGCTTGGGGGAGGAGAGTATCTTACCATGAAGTCGTATTTACCACTTGGCTGCTCGAAAGTATCAACAATTTCGCCATTTTCAATCGCTTTCCTAACGAACTCCCGATCCCAGTGGGAGGTATGGCATTGGAATTCCGAATCAGCATCGAAAAGAACTTCTCTATTATCTTCGTCATCGTTCCATCCAGTCGGAACAATGTCTTTTAAGTCAATAAAGAAACTTGGCGGAGGTGAACACTTGACAAAAATGTCATACTTCCTACTTGGTTGACCTAGAGTATCAACCACTTCACCATGCTCATGAGCGGCCGTTACAAATTCACAATCCCAATGAGCTCTTCTAGCACCAAGCTCAGAATCTGTGTTAGAGATATGCTTCTCGTCTTTATTAAGGGGTATAGGTTCAAAGACTTTAGATGTGTGATCCATGTTTTCATCATCCATGCCTCCCCATCCATCGGGAATGATATCTTTTGAGTCGATGAAGAAGCTTGGAGGTGGCGTGTATTTGACTATGAAGTCATATTTACCACTCGGTTGTCCGAGGGTATCAACAATTTCACCTTTTTCGATAGCCTTCTTCATAAATTCACGATCTTGACGGGCATTCTTACTCTCACATTCCAAATCACTATCGGAATATGTGTCAATCCCAGGTTCATCAATGTCTGGCTCGTATCCATCATCTTTTAGCTTAGAGCCTGAGGCTTCACCCGTGAACTTGCAAGAGAATTTTTTGGACGACAAATCAATTACAGCGGTCTCGATGGACCCTTCGAGTTTCCTTCCTTGAAGAGGCTGAATTATGCCTAAAGCAGCCATCTTGGCTAGGCAATACATTTTCTCCTCTCGAGATACATTTCCTTCTTTCGGTTGATCTATAGCTACAGTCAATAGCTCTTCCAACTTCACCATGTTGAACAAGAAAGGTTTCTCATTCTCATCTCCAAATATCACATTAACGGCTTCGGTATGATTAGGGAGCGGATTTTGTTGAACATTTGGTGTAGCATCTTTAAGCGACAAGATCTTCTTATCCAACAAGTTCTGAATCTTGATCTTAAGAGTATAACAGTTGTCCACATCATGGCCCTTCTCACCCATGTGGTACACGCAAGATTTTGCCAAATCAAACCCGGCAAACTTTGGTGGGTTGTCTCTCGAGATTTCTTTTGCTACGAGTCTTTGTTCAATCAATATCGGCAGCAACTGAGACATAGGTCTTGGCAATGGAGTGAATTGTCTTTGTGGAGCTTTTTCTTTTCGATCAAAATTTCGGGAAGAACCCCCTGTTTCCATAACAGACCTTTGAACCGGTGTGTTTAACGGCTTTTGGGCATTAGGATTTTGAATATAGGCAACCTCCACCATTGGCTCCTTATCCTTCTTTAAGGTAAATCTGCGAGTCGTCATCTCGGATAATCGACCCTCTCGCATGATTCCTTCAATACGTTCTCCCAATTCAACCATTACGGGAAAATTAATGCAAGTGTTATTAAATATCTTATCGAAGTATTCTCGAGGTAAAGCTCGAAGAAATAGCTGCATGATCTCTTTCTCAGACATCGGAGGTTTAACTTGGGACGCCGTAGTTCTCCACCTTTGGGCATACGCTCTAAAAGTTTCATTTCTCCTTTTATCAACCCGGACCAGCTCTTCACGGGTTGGGGCAATTTCAGTATGAAACTTGTATTGTTGAAGGAATTCATCTGCGAGGTCTTCCCAGGTGCAAATTTTCTCCAAATCCAACTCAATGAACCATGTTAAGGCGGAATCAACCAAGCTATCTTGAAAATTATTGATCAACAATGGAGTGTTATCGGAGTAACAAGCCATCTTATTCAAATAATATTTCAAGTGGGTCTTAGGGCACCCAGTTCCATCGTACTTCCTTGAGAATTCGGGCTCCTTGTAAAAATCAAGGACTTTCACCTTTGTAAAAGGCGACAGCTTATCACAGCCTTGGAGTTGGTAACCTTGCAACATGCACAAGCGTTCTTCCAATTTTACGAGACGTCTCGCACTTTCTTCATCCACATGAGCCACAGGCGACTCCTTAGGTGGAGCTTCCAAATCAATGACGGCAGGAATAGCATTAATGGGGACCTCTTCAGCAGGTCCTTTGTCGACAGGATCTATCGCCGGCGCATTAGCAGGCACATTAGGAGTAGAAGTTGCAGCAGCAGGAGCCACAGGCGTGAGGCTCTTTACTTGATTTGCAAGATCAGTTAATATTGCCATCATTTGCGCCATTTGGTTCTCAATAGTAATAACGCGGGTACGGGTGTCTTCGTTCTCCATCCTTGCTTGGCGACGGGTGCGTATAATAGAACGCGTCTCAGCCGTACTTTAATACCTTGTTGTAAAAAAAACAGAAATCAGATTAGTATACGAAAACTGAATTAAGACGAAAATATAAAACCCTTCAATTTTATATTCTCTTTGGATGAAATAGAGATAAAAAAAATTCTCATGATCCCAATATCATGTGAATAATCTCTTATCACAATTTCTTCACAAGAAATTATACAATTGAAGGGGTAACACGCGATGATTAATCAAGATGCCCCATCTATATTCCATTGGAATCTCGAAAAGAAAGTACATACAAAGGGAAATTTCATCATTAACAACAAAATTCATGAAATACAATCCCTATGGATCAATCTAAAAACAAGGAGAGAATCCTATTACATCATTACTAAAATGAGTAAAAAGGAAACCCTATATATCAAATCTATAAAACACAAATTATAGGAAATGAGATTTCCTCATGGAATATAGCACAAATTGTAATGGATCTTCTTTAGACGCGAGGCGAATTCGTTTGTTTTCTTGGGTCAAACGTTCAACCTTAGCTAAAGCCTCATCCCTTTCCCTAAGAGCTCTTACAGCTATAGCTTGTTATTGAGTTGGCTTCTCTGGGACATTAGGGAGATCCACTTTAAGCTCGGGCTCGAGACGACGGTGTATGTACTCCGGTAATGCATGATGTATCTTCATTTCTCCTTCCAACTCTAACTCGTCGGTAACGTGAATCGGCTCCGGGTGGCATTTGTACCACATATCAATAATGGACATGATCATTTCCTTCAAATCCGTCATTTGATCCTTTTGGATGACATCTTTGCGATAATCAAAATGATAAAACCCCAGCTTGAGGAATGGCGGAATCTTTTGAAGCGCGCGATATTGACGGATCACCCTAAAAGGGTAATATGACGTAGACCCCGTTAGGCCCAAGAGTGGGATTGGGTTGTCGAATCCGTTGTTAAGGCGTACCTCGGGATTTCCAAGCCAACGAACATGCCATTGGATTTGATTTGGAATAAGGTTCTTGAAAAAATTAAACCAAGTTGAAAACGACCAATAGGGAAAGATTTCTTCCTTTTCTCGGAAAAGCGAGATAGGATGACAATCTTTGGACACATCTATGATTTTCAAGCTCAGACCGAAATCTTTGAGGTGAGAGACCAACCAAAGTTGGAGTAAACCTATTGGGGCTCTAAAAATACCATTTTTGTTTTGTTTGAACCTATTGAGTGATACGAAGGTCTCACCTAAAATCATATTAGAGAATCTTTTGAACATACACACTTGATTGACAATGTGAACTACCAAAGGATCCATGTTTTTTTGGTAAATGGAAAAACCACAAAACCAAAGAATGCTAAAAGAAAAACCCGAGGAATTTGATTACCCGACCCTTTTGGCAAACTAGAAAAATGTCGTTCTAAGAATGTGAAAGAGAGTGCATTGGAATTTCCTCTAAGAACGCCTTTGATTTGGAGAATGTCATTTCCTAAGAATTGGCTCAAAAGAGTTATAGGATCTATATCTATTGGAGGGCTAACTATACCAAAAGAACCGACTCTTCCAATGGCAATATCGTACTCCTCAATTGTAGGGGTCAACTCATTTCGACCAAATACAAAAGTGGATGTCTTTGAGTTCCAAAAGTGGGACAATGCTTTGATCATGGCGATACGAGGCTCGATGTATAAAAGTGCGGGAAGATATCCGATCCTCTTTTCCACGTAGTCCTTGTGCTTTGACTCGAGACTTTCCCACATGGTCACAAGAGCTCTTGGTACGGGGATGATTCGAATTTCCAACATATCCATTTTGTCTAACCCTAATTTGGTGCATCGAGATTAATCACCACGCATTATAGAAAAGAATATAGCATGGAATTGAAATGTTTTTTATTGAAATTGTAGAATGATACAATCAACCTTACCACGAAGAGAAAATGGCAAACACATCGACACATCGCATGAGGACATGTGAGTTTTGACATCTAAGGGTAGGATTCTAAAGGTTTAAGGTCCCCATCTTAATTAGATAAGAAGAGTTTACCCATCGCTACTAACGTCGGTCGGTGCACTTCTTACTAATCAAGATGAGCGGTATTGAGGAATGGATTACCACATGCATTCACATGCGGATTCCACTATTAATACCTCCTAAATGTGCCCTAAAGCGATCTGAGGTTTTAGACCGCGGGACGTGGGTGCATTGTGTTGTGCTAAAGCAAGTAAACATGCATTTAAATCTAAAGCAAACAACACTTCAATATAATCTCACACATTCGACATTCATCCAAACGCCACCTACAAAACAAAGGGTTTGCATTCACTCCACCCCTTATGTCTCCCACCTATAAAACCATTTAACACATGGTTAGCGGACTAACCTCATTTTCCACGCGACTTCGACATGCAGTCGATGCTACAAAATGTAGACAAGTGAGATAACAACCAACAAGTTTATTACGACTTTAATCCACTTAGGTTTGTAACCTAGTCCCCAGCGGAGTCGCCAAGCCTGTCGCGACCTACCCCTCGAGGGCCGAACTCGATGAGGCGGGTTTAGAGATAAGTGTTCATGAAATGGTTCATATGGCATATCATAAAAAATGATTTTGTTGAAGTATAAATCTTTTGGCTATCCATATGATCCATTGATCATGAACGTGGATCTTCCCTAAATCCATATCTCGCGTGACAGCGGATCGATTTTATTTTATTTTTTAGGAGTCGCCACTAGCCTAGGTCGGGGGTCGGCTAAAATACCCAATCAAAACGCGGGAATTTTGTTTCGATTTCTACGAAAACCAGAGATCAAAGGTTCGAGGACTAGCTTACGTTAATATTTCTATTAACGCCCTTTCGATACCATTAAACTTAACATGGTTGTTATCTAAGTTGTCATGCGTTTGTTCTTTACCATTTTTATGTCAAAGTTTTAGTCCGCTAAGTGATCATGCATCATATTTTCATTTAAGATTCTAAACTAATCATATCTTAGTCTAGAAAAAGAAAGAAACAATCAATTGTATTGAAAAATATTTCGTAAAGTAAACACTCGAAGTATTGAAAAGACAATCTACTCCTAAGTGCGAGAAAGTAAAAACCCGCAACTCGTCGGGTGTTTATTACAACACAAATTGAAAACCCGAGATATGATCGGGGATGAATGAATTGAATACAAATTGAAACCGGATTGGACATCGGTCTATCGCCATCATCCAATGAATACAAATTGAGACCGGATTGGACATCGGTCAATCACCTTGGCTTTTTCAATTTTGGATTATATCCCATGGACCGCCGCTCGGGTGTCGGTGTTTACATTCATAACATTCATTCACGACAAACAACATATGAAAGAATAACCCAAAGAAGAACAATGGTGCAAACAATTCACTAATTAAGCACGAGCCTCGAGGTCGGCCTTTGTTTTTCATGCGTTTCGATTCATCACCCACCTAATCATCTAATATTATGTGATTAATGGTTAATGATAATAAGCTACCATTTGTATTCACAAAACGGCAACTCATATCAATTAACCCCTAAAGTCGGGTTCTAAGTGACCATAATGGGCTACCCACCGAACATGCACCGGGCCTAACATTCATCTAACAATCACATGCATAACAATGAAATAAGCATGCATTCAAGCCCGTGGGCCTTATTTCGAAGTCAATCAAGCAATGAGAAGTGGGCTTTATAAAAAGACCACTTATTCAATTATTATCTAATTCGGATCGCTTCTGTTCAGATGTGATTAACTAACCTAATGACGTCCGAATGAAGTGATTTAGGTGTCATTAAAAAGCTTATGATATGAGGATCAAAATTCAAGCAGACCATTTTTTCTAAATCCTCACCGATTTCCCCGAAAATATCAAATTTGATCTCAGTGACAGACTGGACTCGGTTCTGTTATGGATTTTAAAACAAATGGCGGAAAAAATAACAAACCTTATCAAAACCACGTGAAAATTTTTGTTCAGTTAGGATTCCCCGGGTGTAACAACTTTCATGTTTTGAGTTTTTGCTAAAAAGCCCTCCAAATTTTTATAAAATTCTGTTTTCGCAAAGGACTCAATCGCAAATGAAATTTTAACCCGTGAAGACCTTTTATGAAATTTTAAGCAAATTGACCCTCCAAAAATTGCTATTAGGTCCTCAAAATTTCCAGTTAACATAATGACACCCTAATGAACAATTTTTTAATTTTGATTTTTCGCAAAAAAGGACTCTAACTTTATCAAATTCGGAAAAACATCTTTTAAACTTCAAAGGAATGAAAATCAGATCTGGACATAGATACTGATCAGATTGTGAAAATTCTCTTTGAAAATTCAAATGACCTCCAATTTTGATGACATTAGTATCAATAGAAAGATCTCGATCTCAGTGTGAATCTTTGTGAAGAAGAGTTTTTCATATTTCGAACATGTGAATTTATGAAAATCGAAGAACACACGAAGGTCAATCTGAAACTAGTCTGTCACCGGATTCATACAAACCTGACGTTGCAGATCGTACAAGGCTAACTTACTTGGAATTTTGTGAAAATTGTTTGATGAACAGATCAAGATGTGTTCTACAACTTTCATGAAGAAAGTTTTTCCAACAAATGATCTTAAAAAATCGTAAAAAATCATCAAACAACACAACGTCAGTCAGGAGAATATCAGAACAGACCTGATCATCCTATTCCAGATTCTGATCCTAACTTCTAAACGTGTTTTGACATAGCAAATCAAGTCCGATTGAGGCATATAATATATCAAATCGAAGCTTAAGACGCGCTCTACGATTCTCTAGTATATTACTTTGCCAGATTTCGACGTTAACAAGCTCAATTCAGAATCTCAAACCTGCAGGTTTTCCAGGCTACGAATTTGCAGAATCATGTTTAAGTGTTCTTACCTTGTTTAACAATGCTCCAATGCTCGATCGAGCGATCCGGCCTCCGTATTCAGATCAGAAATGACACGGAGAAGTCTCGGAAAGCTCAGCCAACCTATGACAATAGAGTGTATGAATCATTATGAGAATTGATTCGTTTTCTCACAAATAGACTAATCAGCAAAAAATCAAATCAAGGATGCAATCCGGTGACCGTTTAACGAGAAACCGGCCACCACAGCGACGTGAGAACGCCGAAGAAAGTTGTCGGATGCTCTGGATCGCCGAAGGAGGTCGCCGATCAGCCGGTTCAGCCGCTTGAACCGGCTGATCACATCACCGGCAGCAGCGCCGGTGACGTTGCCGAGAGGAAGAAGCCGCCGGAGGAAGGAGCTCCGGCCACCAGCGAAGCCAGCTGGACTTGCGACTAGCCTTGGACCACTGTGGGGGACGACGGTGGGGCAGCAACTCGCCGGAAAGTGGCCGGCGAGGAGTCGGAATGGTTGCTGCCGAGAGAGAGCTCGAGAGAGGGAGATGGCGTGAGATGAAGGGAGAGAGAGAGAGAGAGAGAGAGAAAGAGAAACCAGATCTGAAAATATGAAAACCCCCCTAAAGTTTGGAGGGAAAAAACATTATATACCCCTTTTAATTTTGGAATTTAACCCTTATATTAATCCAATAGCCCAAAACGCATTTTTTAATGATTAAAAATCTTCTTTAAGGGCTAAAGATTAATGACATGGCATCATGTACGGACGCAATCGATTCTAAATGAATGGCTACGATTGATTTATTCATCCCCTAATTAATTTGCTTAATTCTTGAAGAAGGGCATTTTTGTCATTTCTCTTAGGGGCATTTTTTGTAACTCTCAATTAAGGGCCTTTTTGTCATTTTCGCGCTCATGAGGATGTGACCGGCCTTGTTTGGTCTGAACGAACTGTCGATCGTCGAAATTTTCGACCGGAAAAATGGCTAGTCCGATCGGATTAATTCAATTTGAATCAAACCGGATTAAGCTGATTAGCCCTGAATTTGGCATAATTGAATCAATTCACTTCAATCCTTGATTTCAATTTTGCACAATTTGATCTCTATCATGATTAATTGACTCCATTAATACTGAATTGGATCAAATCGGATTGGATCGATTTGTAAACAATGCACAAATTGACTCAATTTGACTTGTTTGTCTCAATTAATCTTGAATTTGGGAAATTGCATGGCTAAGCTTAACTAACAAATTTAATTGAAGTCCAATTAACCAAATTGAGTCTCAATTCATCAAATTGAATATTAGTCTAGAGTGGGTCAAGTTGAATTGCACTAATTAGACCAATTACTCTTAGACTTTTTATCATTGGATCACTAAATTGATCAAATTGACTCAAATCCATGTGAATATTTCAAAATTGATTTTGAATTTGGATTTCATATAAGAAATTAAGCTCATTCATGTTTCAATTGCGCACATCATGAAAAATCGATCAAAATCACTGATTAGGGCTAAAATTGGGGGTTTTTGTGTTTGGCTTGGAATCACAAAATTGATTCAAAAATTGAATATAAGATGACCTCTAAATCAAATGTCGTGAAGAAAACTAACCTAAAAAAATGACTAGAAACGAAATAATTTCATTTTTGGCCGATTTGAATCAAATTCCGCAATTTGGGAAAAAGTTGATTCTAAATCGATTTTTGTAAAATTTCAAATGTCAAAAGTAAATTGAATGTAAAACAAGATGATTTTTGGATTTTTGTATTTTTAATTTTTTTTTTCGGTCAAAGGTTTGACCAAAAGTCAAACCCTAGTTGACTTTTCACTAGGAGCTTGATTTTATGATCAAATCTTTGAATTTTTCTAAAATTTTCACTTCTAAAGTGAAATTGGACTTGAAAGGAATCTTTTTATGTGAAAAGCCCCAATTTGACCCGTGGTTGACTTTTGGTCAAATGGTTGACCAAAAAGTCAACACGAAGTCAACCGTTTGACTTTTCGGATTTTTGCATGAAATGAATAGAAAAATGCCTACAGAAGCTAGGACAACAGACAGAATTAAAAAATGACACTTTTTGTTCAAGAAATGGGCTCCGTCGCGATCGAAAACCATAATCTCGAATTTTTTATTTTTAATGATGCGTCGGCTAAAAATTAGGTGTCAACAGGGTGTTGACCCGGGTTGTGAGAAAGTTATATGGATGCGCATGCGATTTGAGTGTGATTGAAATGGCTGGTTGAGTGTAACTGGATTGGTTGGTTGAGCGTGTGATTGAATTGGCTGGTGGAGCGTGTGGATGTCGATCGAATTGACTGATGGTGCGTGTGGGTACTGGGTTGAATTAATTGATTTCGAGTGGAAGTGTGTGTGCTGGTGATCGTGATGTGGCCGTGATTTATTCTTGCATTATCATGCTTGAGCTAATATGCAGGATTGGCACGTAGATCGAGGCGAGGTAAGCCTCCCATACGAAATTGATTGTATTATTTGGTAGTTCGCATGTTAGACTGGTCTGGGTACGCATTAGCCTAGGTTAGGTCTAGGTTGTTGCTTATTGAGACTTATTCTCACGGTTATTATATAACCACTTTCAGATCCGCGACCGTGATGGATTCGGAGAGACCGCCGGAGTACCACAGGGATGGAAGGATAGATTAATTACCCTGTATTTTGAGTACTTTTTTATAGAGAAGATAGGCTTGTTAACCACCGCCCTCTTTTGAAAATTGTGGTTGATTTTGGAAGCCGGGTTGTCTTTTTGTAATATTGAAGCCTTTTATAATATTGGGTGTTTATTAAATTTTGATGTATATTCCTTAGTCATGTTTTTATTGTCTGGGTTATTTTACATGCTTCCGCTTGCGTATTTCTTTTGGGTCGGCGACGCATCCTGGGACGTCGCGTTCAAATGATCAACTGTGGTCGGGATGTCGCGGGCTCGGTGGGGTCCGGGGCGTGACACTCCCCGCTAATTGTAACTTCACTAACTTCTACTTTCCTTTTAACTTCCACATTTTATTTCATGTCTTCTTCTTTTTTATCTTTTTATGTTTTGAATTTGTGATCATTAGATCACAATATTCTTCATAAATCTCTCTCCATATTTCCTAGACTATAACTTGAGTAGACGGCCATTTTTTTCGAAAGATTTTGTTTTATGATAGAAAGGACAAAGGGAGTTATTTTGGCTTAAAATATGAATAATATTCATTACTTGCTTGAATTGGTTCTTTCAAGCATTCATCAAAAAGGACTTCAAATTTGATCAATTCAGTTGAGGTATCTTGAAACCAAATTTCATCTTATTTCTTCATTCGAAGCGTGCTCTTATATTATTTTTGTATTCTTTCTAAATTTAAGGACTAACTACTGAATTACAAATTAAAAACAGGGAATAGATTCATTAGTCTGATGCCTTGTTATAGAACTTAAGGTTAATTTTCACTATAATCTTCTTCTGCATCCTAGAGGCAAGCAAGCAAGCAAATCTCAAGAGTTCTTTTACTTTGTTTCCTTCTGCTGGGGAAAAATTCAGCGAGTTATATTAGAAAAAAAAAAAGAGATTTCGAGTTTTTTTCTTGATAGGGAGACACCCTGATATGAACCGGAGAAAGAGTATTTGGAGTCTCCTGCCTTACCGCTCGGCCATGCTACCAAAATTTATGATACCCAACACAAATAGATGAAAAAAGTCCATGTTTGTTTCTAAGACGGCATTAAAGATCTTATCGAGGTTGCCAAACAAAGGCTAAGAGAAAAAAAAAAGAAAAGGATTATTACAGGCATAAAATCCATTATTGTATTAAAAAAGGGTGGGCTTTAGGCAATTTGGCTAAGAAAAAACTACTAGAATAAAGGGTGGAATGAAGACAGATACAAATCTAACTAAAGATATTAAGAATGAAATGTTTTTTTCTTGGACTTGGAGATAATTGTATTTTAATTGACTTATTGTTATTGACAATTGATGGCGTCGTATATGTTTAGCAATTATCCAATTGTTTAAATATCATAGAAGGATTTCTTATACCAGTGCTGCCCTTATCAATACTAGCTTGCTATTGGGCTTTTGAGATTGGGCCGCCCATAATAGGCTGGACCCAAGCCCAACCCACAATGGCATGTATCGCAAATTTCCTTTGTCTTGTATGATTTAAATATCTGTTGAGTTCATTTGTCCTATATTTATTATGACAAGTTTGATTTATTAAGAAATTGCTTGATAGCGACCAAAAAAAAATTGCTTGAACGCTTTTGAATGGAGATTTATAAGCCAATGAAAACTCATGTGGAGAAAGGGCAGAGATGTGAGCCTTGTGACATAAGCCCAAGGAAAGAAAGTGAATTGGCAAGGACAAGGACACCTTATCCTAGTACATTTTCCTTAGCCATATCGGACGGTGTTAAGAGAAGGAGTTTTCTTTCTCTTTTTTGTCACACTAACAGAAGGATTCAATTGTACAAATTTGACAAGTTTTAAAATTTAATTGTAATTTTTGGAAATTTTAAAACTTGATTGTAATTTTACGATAAATTTTAATACTTACACTTATTTGATGTAATTTTATTGGGGTCGATGAACATGCCAGTGTAGCGCGTTGGGGTTCTTTGAAGTAAAAACAAGAATCGTTCAAATGGGACACGCTCAACAATAAGATGGAGAGGGAAGCCGATGAAGAAGGTTTTTCGACCAAATGGGTTTATGAGTGCATTTACAAAAGTGAAGCTCTTTCTCACCCTGTGATTCGCTCAAATTCGATTCAACAAGAAAATATCTTTCAACAAAAGTCGTTCTTCAGTTTATAAGAGGAGACAGTTTCTCTAGCCCTAGCGACTTCGAACAAGAAATATCAAGGTAGACAAGAGAACAATTAACTTTACTTCAAATGGAGCCAAACGTACACACGTTATATTGAAATTTAATCGACGACAAAGCATGAGAACATAAGTACTTCAAACGGAACCAAACGTACAAAAATTCTGTTGGAATTTAATCGATGACAAAGCCTGAAAATGTGAAGATGCAATATCGGAATTTAATCGATGATGGTACTCAAGGTATACAGCAGAGATACATATCGAAATTTAATCGATAATGTGAATCTGGAAACCACGGCTAAATAACATGCCGGAATTTAATTGACAATGTAAGTCTGAAAATTATAACTAATGTGTAAGAATGTAAAGATTATTGAAAGATAACATGTTTGTTTGTTTGTTGGTGCACGAAGAGAGGGCTCTCCAATAGTTGAGCACTGGAATTTATAGTGCTCGTGACAAAAACGCTCAAAAGCAATTTCCTTGCAGTTTTGGCCATGCTTCCATATCTCCGAGGATTTCGATCCCATGTTTCCACGATGCCACAATCTTGTGTTCATATAGTTTCTCCTTTAAAATTATACATTGATCCTTCGCCCTTGCTGAGTTAACGTCATTTCTTTTCCATGATTTGTTAGACTTTGACTCTGTTTCTTCCACGAATGATTCAAAATTGGAATATCACAACTGTTTCTTGGCACTTCTCATATATCCCTTCCCTGTTCGGAGCCTCTGGGGAGAAAATATTCAGTGCTAACTTAGCACCACGTCATCGTCCTACGTGGCGTGCATGTTCCATTCAGAGTCCGACACGTGTCGGCTTAGCTGGAAAATGAAAAATTGAAAAAGCCTTCTTTTCACTCTGTTCGCGGGCGGGGAAAGGACAGAGCAACAGTAAACACCAAAAATTAAAAGCGCGTTCGAATTCTCTCTCTCTCTCTCTCCTCTTTTCAATTTTCAACTTTACCTTCTCAAGGTAGAGACTCTCTCTCTCTCTTTCTCCAGCACTTCGATCCCGAGCCCCCTCCCCCTCCGCCTCCGCCTCCGTCGTCGCCTCCGGAACCCGGCTCTCTCTCTCTCTAGCACTCCCCCCACCGCCTCCGCCTCTCCCAAAAACCCCACGGGTCGCTCCAAGCTCAGATCTGCCTCTGGCACGTCGCCCCCCCTAGAAGTCCCGCCAGTCGCAGCTCTCGTCGACTCTCGGCTTCCTCGGACAGCATCGCCTTGTGCCTTTTGCGGACAACATCACCACCGTGCTTGGTTGCTGTTCTGTGTTCTTTCACGACACCGCCGTAGCTGCTGCGCTGTCGCCGTGCCGAAGCAGCCCCGCGTTGCGCCAGCCGCTGCCGTCACCGTTTGACGCCACGCCAAGCCCGCTGATCGCAGAGCGCTCTCGTCCGTGCCGCCGTGTTGCCGTCCTGACGCTGACAGGAGCTTGCCCCGGGCCACCCACGTCCTAGCCGCCGCTGGCCACCGGGACCCGAGCCCCCTCCGCCTCCGCGTCAACCATGAGGGAAGCTTTTTGCTTTCCATTTCGGGTCAACCAGCTTGGCTTATTGCTCTGGCGAATATGTTTGTGGTTGTCCATGTGATTGGAAGCTATCAGGTAGATATTGCGTCTTTTCATGTTCTTCCCCTAATCCTCCTTCGATTATTAAACTGTTTGTTAAAGTTGATCTGTTTTTAACTCCGGCCATGTCTCATTACTTGTTTATTCTGTTGAAGGTTACCGGAGAACCTTTGATTCAGCACAAGGATGATACTGCAGCTATTCTCAAATCTCGACTTCAGGCATTCCATAAGCAAACTGAACCGGTACCTACACGTTTTCTTAGTATGGGAGTTCCAATATTTGATCTGTTTCACATTATGCTGCTTTGCATCTATGATTGTCAATTTGTTGGACATAACAATTTCTTGAGTGCCTCGAACTTACTTTAAGTTAATAAAATTTACATTGGTTGAATGGCATCTGGTGCATATTGTGAAGGGAACGACAATTGAACTTAAAAGAGTGTGAAACATGTATTGAGTTAAGACTCTATTGTATTGAAGGGCACTAAGATATCATAATGGCATCTAAAACATCTCGCTCTGATCTCTACCTGTGCTTAGTTTTTTATGTTTTTCTATTATTAATTTAGGGGCCCGATTTATATTGAAAATAGTTTCAGAAACTCTAGTGGACATAGCCATGGTATTTATGAAGGTTTGAGCATGCTTACATTCTTATAAGAGAATGCCGTATTCGTATCAAACTCGCTTTAATTCTTTGCTGGACCATCTTGATGCAATTTTGTCCTCCAATTGCTGTAGCATTCTCGTAATTTCTCAGTTTCATGATTTTCATCTTCGACCTATTCCTTTAGGTGTTGCACTAGTTCTCTGCCAGTCAGATCCTGTGCTAAATGATGGGCAGAGCAAAGGTGATGCATCAAGAAAAGCTGTCATTGACGGAGTTCATAAAAAGTTCATAGAGAAAGTTGTGGCAGACCATGAAGATGATGACGATGGATCATCAAGTGATAAGCATCTCATAGTCTCTGTTTCTTTTCTTTCGGAGTTCAAGCTGGAGGCGCGGATGTTTCATTAGCATGGAGGACTCGATAGTCTACTTAATTCCTCTTGCTTAAGGCTTGCAATTTTTCTTTTCTTTTGCTTTCAATATCCTTAAATTGGTGAAGAGAGATTCTGCTTGTGAATTCCAAGCTGACAGTAGAAGTAAATTTTGTGCAATTAAGTAATGGCTCAGGAGGCCGACTTTTATGTCATGCCCAAGCCAGATAGTTGTAACTGCAATTTTCTGACAATCGTTTTCTAGGTTAATTTTATCGACTGTTAATGGAAAGCAGCTCGTTCCTATTGGTGTGATCCTCTTCGTTTTTTGCCTGAATCTCCACAAATGCCGTTCAGCCTAAAATCTCTGGCAAACAAGAAGTTTGTCGTTGTTTTTTTGTTCGTGATCATTTTTCAGTTTTGCCACACTAGTACGCCATTGTTGAAAATATGAAGATATTCACAGCTTGCTTAGTGTAAGATTCTTAACGAATATTGAAGTTGGTGGAGGATCTAATGCTAGAGATACAATTTCCATCCCATGTCCATTCGAATGTACTAGGTAGTCGACAACTTTGTCATTTGGACTGAGCAACTCCATCCACATAGCAAAAGCATTCGGCACCTGCCTGGTTGTATAGCTAAGAAACTTTTTAAACTTGACGAGCCATTCAGAGTGAAGCTAATAAGAAGTTCGAAGACATTGTGCTGCAAAAGGCTTGATCCCCTGTAATTTCATACATTCAGTTGCTACTGTCAAGCATGACACCGCTTAGAGATGCCAGTCACCATAGAGTCTCAAGATGGATATACGGGTGCGCATGTTTTGTACACAACTATCCCTGTGGAGACAGTTCGGTGAACTGGAGACAGAAAACAAGATTAAGATCAAAAGGCAGAACCTGGTTCCACAACCAGTTTCACAAAAAGAGTGACTCGGGAAATTAACACATTTGCAAACCACTGAAGCTCTCAGCAAGCATCTAAATTACAGTCAATTATTCCCTTGTTGCATAAAATAGAACCCATCCCGGCAAAATTTTCACAGCGATCCAATCGATCTGCCCAGAGAAGAGTATAGACGAGCTCCAGAATCCCACATTGGACAAAAAGAGGTTGCAAAGGAGATGTCGCATGGATTGCGCATCCAAACATGTACACATAGGCAATCAAATGTAACTGCTCTTGACATGTTCTCTTCATTCACTGACTTCTGGGGTCTTTTCTCTCTTCTTACCCTTCTTTGTGTCGGCGCTTTCCTGCTGTTGCTGCTCAGCCTTTTTCTGAGCTCGAATCATGGCACGTCTTGCACGAGGTCGCATTTCTCGTACTTGTCTAGGAGGCATCACATAAGGCTCAAGAGGCCAGTCAGCAAAAGGGTGTTCACCACCAGCAAATATTCTGAGTTTTCTGTCTCTATCCTGCATACAGAACAAGGAACGGCCTTTAATTAGATTCAAACATAAGCTAGGATAATAATTGCAAATGCAACCAGAGAAAAGCTGCGTGATTTAATTGAACCGTCATTTTAAGAACAGAAAGTTGAACGAACTGGATTGCCAACCAGGAAGGTAAAAACCAGATACCTCCAACGTAATAGCTTAGCTTCCTCTCACCAGAATTCTGAATTAACCACATAATAGGAATACTCACGAATGCTGATTACAAAATGTGTCATAGGCTCCATTGTTTTTTTTTTCAGCTATTGTTCTTTGACTAGTTAGAATACTGATGCTTCGTGCGAGATGGAAAGAAATATCTTTACAAACAGTAACAATTACAGAGCCTGCCTCTTGTGTCATACTTTCATCTTAAAGCAATTTTAATATTTCCACAAGGAAATTTCATCAGTGCCTCCACACAAAAGCGACAAAACAAATCTAAAGTAAATATTTTATCCATATGGTCATGAACCACTGCAGTCAACAGTGCTGGAAGTGATCTCATACTTTACAGCATGATAGGATGCAATAAGCCAGTTGTACTCTCTTTCAGTCTTTGTATGAAGTAATTCCCGAATTCCGATAGGCATCAGAGATTTGAAATCTTTACAAACTGTTTTTCAGATGCGGTTTTAGAGGAAAATACTTATTGGGCCTGAATATCTTAGTATTAGAACAATTAAAGACACAAGTAAAGAAAAAGAATGTCACATTTAAAGACAGAGGAAACTCATCAGAAGAAAATTGGCCCTTCGCTTACATCACGCAATTTGTTTCTGGGAAGCATGCGGAGAACTGCTTTCCTAATGACTTCTGTGGGGTCCTTCGCCATTTGGTCCTTTAAGGTCCTTTCCTTGTGCTTTCCATGTCTCATTACTTGTTTATGGAATGCCTGAAGTCGAGATTTGAGAATAGCTGCAGTATCATCCTTGTGCTGAATCAAAGGTTCTCCGGTAACCTTCAACAGAATAAACAAGTAATGAGACATGGCCGGAGTTAAAAACAGATCAACTTTAACAAACAGTTTAATAATCGAAGGAGGATTAGGGGAAGAACATGAAAAGACGCAATATCTACCTGATAGCTTCCAATCACATGGACAACCACAAACATATTCGCCAGAGCAATAAGCCAAGCTGGTTGACCCGAAATGGAAAGCAAAAAGCTTCCCTCATGGTTGACGCGGAGGCGGAGGGGGCTCGGGTCCCGGTGGCCAGCGGCGGCTAGGACGTGGGTGGCCCGGGGCAAGCTCCTGTCAGCGTCAGGACGGCAACACGGCGGCACGGACGAGAGCGCTCTGCGATCAGCGGGCTTGGCGTGGCGTCAAACGGTGACGGCAGCGGCTGGCGCAACGCGGGGCTGCTTCGGCACGGCGACAGCGCAGCAGCTACGGCGGTGTCGTGAAAGAACACAGAACAGCAACCAAGCACGGTGGTGATGTTGTCCGCAAAAGGCACAAGGCGATGCTGTCCGAGGAAGCCGAGAGTCGACGAGAGCTGCGACTGGCGGGACTTCTAGGGGGGGCGACGTGCCAGAGGCAGATCTGAGCTTGGAGCGACCCGTGGGGTTTTTGGGAGAGGCGGAGGCGGTGGGGGGAGTGCTAGAGAGAGAGAGAGCCGGGTTCTGGAGGCGACGACGGAGGCGGAGGCGGAGGGGGAGGGGGCTCGGGATCGAAGTGCTGGAGAAAGAGAGAGAGAGAGTCTCTACCTTGAGAAGGTAAAGTTGAAAATTGAAAAGAGGAGAGAGAGAGAGAGAGAATTCGAACGCGCTTTTAATTTTTGGTGTTTACTGTTGCTCTGTCCTTTCCCCGCCCGCGAACAGAGTGAAAAGAAGGCTTTTTCAATTTTTCATTTTCCAGCTAAGCCGACACGTGTCGGACTCTGAATGGAACATGCACGCCACGTAGGACGATGACGTGGTGCTAAGTTAGCACTGAATATTTTCTCCTCAATGGGTGATTCTCTTTAAACAGTATCTTTGCCAACCAACTCTGATATGACACTTGTCATTGTCAACCACATGACGTCGTGTATCATTAATTGATTAGTGCTCATAGATGTACGTCAATATCAGTAACTTTTCTATGGTCATCGACGATAGCTTGCGTATTTAATAAAAACTTGTATTCTAGTCGTATGTCTATTCATATTGACAATCTGGTTAACTTTTTGTGTAAACACCCTACTGAGGAAAAGTAAGAAAAGGCAATGAAAAAAGAAATACAGTCTATGAAAATCAATGAAGTTTGGGAGTTAGTTAACTTATCACCAGGGCATGAAGCCATTTGGATCAAATGGGTTCTCAAAATTAAAAGGAAGGCATATTGGACAATTGATAGATACAAGGCTCCATTGATGACATAAGGTTATACCTAACAAGAGGGTGTTGATTTTCAGGAAACCTTCTCGCTAATAGTGATAGGGATATTCACCTCTATTTGCCTTCTATTAACCATAATAGCATGTTCAAATTTAGAATTCTATCATCTTGATGTTAAAACTGCTTTTTTTTAATGGTGAACGGGATAATGAAATTTACATGGAGCGATCTACATATTTTGTTCAAGAAGGCCAAGAGTAGAGTGGGAAGGCTGCAGAAATCTATCTACGGCCTTAAAAAATCATCTATGCAGTGGTATCTCAAGTGCCATCAAGTGATAATATTATATGATCTTTTTATGATCCATGAAGACCACTGTGTATATGTCAAGGGATCTATCGATTAATTCGTAATTCTATCCTTGAGGTAGCAGTCATCTTGATGGCATCGCTGGCAAAGGTTTCCTTGAGGCTGTTTTCCCTTAAATTTTACTGACGCCATTCCGACTATCCGAGGGAATGGAACGGTATCGATTTTTTCTTTGCTTTTTCTTTTTCATCAGCAAGCTTTATTTTTTCTTGCCAAATAGACTAGACTGTTTGCCTGAAAACAATATAACTAATTGTGTTATCACTCTATGAGTGGTGCCATTTGCAATTTTTTATTTGCTAACTCTTCTTTACTCGAAATGGTTTGGCCTACAATTAACTTTATTAGGCCATGCTTCAAAAGTATGTCAAAGATTCCACCTAACTTACTTATGCCGAAGGAATATACTTGTCTTCAGCCCTAGCCATGGTAGTTGCTTTCACCTTGGCAGGCTTTAAAGCTTGATGAACATATGCTTTGTCAAGCATTATCTTAGCCACAAAAATTTTGGTTTTCTCATCTTGATTAGATTCATCTTCAGAATCATAATAATCGACTATAGCCATATTCTGTTTGAAATCTTTATATGGCTTCTTATCTTTTTCTTTTAAAATATGTTCATACTTAGATACCCTTGCAATTAATTGAAACAAATAAGTGAATGCCTCGCCTTCAAATTTTCTCCCAGATTAAATTTTAATCCATCAAAGGCCAGATCATTAAACTCTTTTCCCATAAGTGAAGTGAGATATTTATTTCTTGATTTTTAAATCGAGAAATGAAATGATCCACAGATTCATTCTTGTTTTGATATGGCCTGGCTAATCTGTCATTGTTAATATTTCGACCGATTAAATTGAGAATGAAATTATCTGTCCATCTTAGCCTAATTATGTAACGAATTAGCATGTAAATTAGTATACTAGGTGAAATGGATCTTTGACAAAGACAAATGAAATAATCTAATTCTTAAGAATTCATTGGTACCTGCCACATCACACTAAGCTAAGAATCGACCAACATGTTCAACCGTTGATTAATCATCTTCGCCAATAGACACAACAAAGTCAGAAGTTTTATATCGCCCAAGCGAAGATACAACATCGACCCAATAAGGATGTGACTTTCTATAAATGGGCCTGGCGGTCCCTCTAACAACTCCTAAATGTTGTAAAATCATATCAGCCACATGCTCATTACATTATCGATGAAGATGACCATCCTACTCCCTAGGCGGAGACGGTGGTCTAGCCTGATCATCCACATTGAGATTAATGGGCAAATTGGGCTTATTTTCAAATATCGTTTCATTATCTCCACTGGAAAAACTTACAAAATAATGTCTTATCATACTCTCCACAAAATTTGAGAGAGATCGAATGGTTAACTAATGCGTACTCATTTCGTGCAATTACGTGCTGGAATTTTTCAAGGGGCCACGGGAGAGAGAGCTCATGTGTATAAGTTTTTTTGAGCTGTCGTGTCCTTTTTATCTTTTATTATGTATTGCCAACCTCTAATTGTGAACCACCTCTAATGGATTTATATAGGGTTAAGCCTAGGGTTGTCTTGCAAGAACCAAGGATATCTTTATTCCTATTTTAGGTCATGCGATCTTTCTTACGAGGAAATTTTAGAGTATACCCTCTTTCTTATTTCCCTATAATCAAAGTTTGATCATTTGAAGCTTAACTGCCCCCCGAGTTTGCTTCAATAAACCAATATTTCCTGATTTGAGATACCAAATGTGCTAGGCACATGTTTATTCGACCACTTTAGAGGAATTATGGGCTTGATCAAATTTTGTGCTTCAGCAGGCTTATTCCAAATAATTCAATTAAGCTCAGAGCTTCACTGCAGTTTATGTGGACTTATTACTATTAAATGAAAAATGTTCCTAATATGCCAATGCAAGTTAACAATATTTTTATTTAGCGGTTGGAGTCAATTCCTAATTTTCTATACAATAAATAATTAAATAGGTTGACAAAATTTATGTGTCAATGGGTTACAACTGCACTCCTGAGATTCAATACCTCCTATTCGCATGTCGATCTCTTCTACAAACGGCTACAGCTTCCAAGGACACTAAACTACTAACCGTCACTCGATATCCTTGCCTTCAATCGATATTCTTGTCCTCCCCTGGCTTCCAACATAAGCCAAATTTTAGGATAGCTAAGTCTTTGCGTGCTCCATCGATGAACTTTGTTGAACCCCTCTCAGCTATTTGCCGATGTATATTCCCTATTGTCATTGATGATTCTTCGTCATAGATGTCGATGTTCATGTCACATCGATCATTTATTGGTTTGAAGCACTTTCATCGACCAGTCTTCCTCAATCAACCGCAATCCTGCACTCATCGATGGTTGTATTGTATGGTTGTCGAAAGCCACAAATTATGGTCATCTTAGATTGGTTTTGTAATTGCCTATAACCACATGTAGTTATCAATAACTATGCCGATCACATCAACCAAACTCAATTAACCAACTAAACCCACTGTTTATTGATTTAAAGAAGTTTGCTTTTTTTTGTGTAAACAGGTAGACCTTAATCACAGACAGTTCTTTACCCAATAGAAGAGAGTTTGAGCAACAAAGCTTCTCCTCCATTTGTAGGTAAGAAATCTCATGTCGTTTTGTCCGATATTGGACGATACACGACAGTGTATTTTCAGCCATGGTGGGAAAGATACAAACAAAGCAATGTCCAATCTAATGATTGTTGCTCCAAAAACAAAACGGACAACAAGTGAATAAACTAGTTATCCAGTACATTTTGCGTATCTATTTTTTATCATTAGAAAAATGAAAAGGTCACCATCCTTAAGGACTATATATAGGATGTCCCAAATCTAATTCTCCATCAACCCGAAACCTTTTTCGCTATCATCGAAGGAAAAAAAATGGCGATGAGCATGTTCAAGATTTGTTTGTGCCTAATGCTGATATTGCTTTCGCTTCCGAGCTCCCATGCACGAGCTCCCCACGTCATGATCCAAGGGAAGACACTTAGTATGGCGATTCGAGCATTACGTGAAGACTATGGAAAGGGAGATTATTGGCAAGGAAGCCATTACCAGCTTATGAGGGCAGGTCCCGGAGGTCCTGATCCACAACATTATTGAAGTAATGAGCAGTGGATCAATCGAACAAGACGATCACCACCTTCTTCTGTTTGCGAATAGCGTCGTTGGGAGCATGAGATAATGCTCTTGTTTCTTTATTGTCTCTCCGAATTTTACTGTGTCATTTTCTAATGTAATTCCATAGTAGGGTTTTCCCGTAGAGTTGTCCGTGGAGTTTGTGGGAATGGTAAGGAAGTACTGCATGTAATGTGTTTATCAAATATCAACCTACACGAGTATTTTTGTACTAGGGTTTAATGTCCGAAAATAAACCCAGGACCGCATGACGTAAATTTGAAGTCCACGGGATACATTGCGACGATTCCTCGCCGAATTGCGTATTGGTTATATTGAAAATAAGCACAACCACACCATTAGCATAGATTGGGGCCAAATGAGAAAAAAATAATAAAAAAAAAGAGATGACCCAATTATCAACTGTCAACACAATACACTATCCAATTTGAGTGACAAAAAATATGGTATTTGTCAACATAGGACTACCCCTCTAATAGTCCCATACCTATACTGCTTGGTTCTTTCGAGACGGGGTAGATGAGTTTGGCCCAGTCCGTGGCTTCGATGTCCCCTTTGATGGAGTTGGGGATTGGGACCCGTCTACCATACTTCCTCCCGATGGCGAAATGACAAGCCTAGAGACTAGTCTGGCACAGTTCAGGCTTTCAGCAAGCGCCTGTAGCATCTGAGCCTTCGGGGCCGAGCATGAACCGGAGCCGGAAGAATCCCAGGCGGGGTATGATCCGATGGACGTGGATCTCGAGGCAATTCCAGAGGAAGAACCAAAAGAGGAAGAACTTGAGGCAAAACCTGAAGAGGCCCCAGAAGATGAGCCTGAAGAAGAACCAGAGGACGTACCCGAGTATGAGCCCTGGTACAATACAGAGTTTGTGCCAGAGGACAAGTAAGATGAGGAGCTTGTTGAGAAGGAGCGGGTTGAAGGTCCAACAGAGTCGGGTGATATAAACAACCCGATTGAAATCGAGGCCAAGCCGAAATCCTCAGAGGAGCAGATGGTTTAAGGGAAGTCAAACTCGAGTGCCTCGAAATGAGACTCAGAATGGACGCCAAGGAGAGGGCGTAGGGGATAGTGTAGGGGTTGGGAATAGGCTTTTTGAGGGTTCCATTTTTGGGCAATAGGGTACCCAGGCTATCGATCATTTTGAATATCGGTTGTTTATAGTGTAGAAGTTCGGTGTGCTTATGTATATGGTGGTTTGTAAATTGTGAATATTATATAAGTTTGGATGAGCAATGGATATGTTTATTCTCCCTATTTACCCCAGTTATATTTGTTCGGGTAGTGACTATGGCTTTCGCTGATTAACAAATCTCTGATAAGTTTAATTGGGTCGGCGATTTTTCGGGACGTCGCTTTATTCAACCAGAGAAGTGTGTTGCGTGCTCAATGGGGTTTCGGGGCGTGACACATTACCTTTCTAGTTTAGGGTGATGTTTTATCCTTGTCAATGAGGATCTTTATGCTTGCACTTTTTAGATCAATGATCGCTATGAGTTCCCTTTGCGACTTGATCTTGACCGCGAGGATAGATGGTGCCCAAAAAAAAAACAAAAACACTTGTCCTGAGTTGATCCCTAGAACCGGGTCGAATAGAGTCAAACCAATTCGATTGGTTCAACAAGATCAATTCCCGATTCCACAAACTAGGATCCAACCATGTTTGATCCGATTCCAAGTTCCAAGGTGGGAACCGACCTTGGTACCAATCACCGCTACACATTAACAATGATTTGATGTCAAGAGGTGCCACATTAACAAAAGTCCCAAAAGATTAAAAGAGAAAAGGCAGAACTAGAACAATGGCCCTCGCCGCCCGCACCTTCATTGGCGAATGTTGACCCTTGCCTAGGCATCGACAAGGATCGGCGAGACAGTAACCCTCGCTAGCCACAGGCAAGGGCCAATTTCCTTTGTTTCATAGCTTTCGATTTCGTTTGTTTTCTTCCTTTAGCCCTTGCATGGTGGTGGCACCACCACAGGAGAGTAGGTCAAGCCTCTCGTCCAACCCTCACAACGTCCATTCAAGGGTCGACCAACCCGCGTGGGGTGGTGACGAGACCACCACGCAAGGGCTTGCAATCCTCGCCTAGGTCTAGACAAGATCCAGACAAGGGCTTGCAGGCCCTTGCCTACTCCCCACGAGGATCGCCACTCCATTCCAGTTAATCAATGGGTGCTATTTTTTTTTTTTTGCCTTTCTTTATATTTCTTTTTGAGGTTTTTTTTGTTATGAGTTTTAGGAATTTGATTGTAATTTATCCCTTTATTTTATTCCAACCATGAAAAATGAAAAGGTACATATGCATAGTGTATACATGATTTGCTGCACGGTCATGCATCCTAATGGTATCGTGGTCAATCAAGTGGTAGACATGACAATGGCCGCGTGGTTGGATCTGAGGTGCCCAAACCATCCCCCATTTTTAACAGTGAGTAATCGGATTGCGATCACTACAAAAGAAATTAGGCAATTGTGTTGAAATTTTGTAGCTTTGGCACAGTTTCTTCATCCTAATTGCCCATCACGACAAAGTTTTATCATTGTGATACATTTGTAGCAATGAAAAATATTTTTGCGGGATAGATGAACCAACTACAACAATTTCATCTAAATTTTGTCCTTGTCCCACTACGCTTCCCGACAATGGTTGGCATAATTGATGGGGCCAAGACCACTTGAATACGGTAAAGGTTTGAACTTAATCGATTTATAGGGTTTATAGGGTGTTTTGTTGATAAATCAAGGGTTTGAACCTAACCAATTCATGAGAGTTGTAAGGTGTTTAGTAAGTCTCCAAGATAATCCAGACCTCTATGGTTGTGCCCTGGATTATGCAAAAACAAAATTAGGTCACATAGGTTTAAGTTTTAGCGATATATGTTTTCTAACATTGTATTAAAGTATTGATCAGCAGCTTAAATCCTTACATCTGTTAAAGGAGACTATATGTACATAAAGTCTAGTCAAATCCAGTGTTCACGCAATGATGGATTACTACCGCAACATCTCCTTATTTGCAATTTGAGACTGAAACCAACTAGCATGGAAGAAGGCATGTGAATCGATTAATGTAGAGCCACACGCACATAATACAAACCTGGGGCATGAAGAACTCCATTAACAAGTCAAACCTAAGTACATAAATTATTAGGTAGAGAGAAACTACCATAATAAAGCATAATCAAATTCATCAGTCAAGTAATGTGAGATAATACTTCAGCAATTTAAATCAATCATCTCTAGTATTATATCAAATTATGAGCTAGGGAGAGCGTTACATAGATATATTGGATGTAGAGCGGGATTTGCTTTTTCTCCACCTAGGCTTAGTGACGACTTTTACACTTCCAAAGAAAAAGGCTTTCCCCGACAAGGACAGTATTGAATGCGTTGGAAAAGGTGGCTAATATGCGTTCTTACTTAACTTGGTTCGAGACTTTAAACCAGATATCCAGTTGGCCTATTGAATTGAGTGAACTGTGTCGTTTACTACCCTTTGACTGGCTACATCCAAAACACAATCTCTTGTTAGCACTGATCTTTCATGATGACCAAACTTAAGAAGCTTCGGGAGGCTCGTTTCTGGTTTGACGTAGGAAGAAGCGCAAAGTGACGAATAAAGAGATGATTAGACGGATATAAGCCCAATGGAAAGCACTTTCCAAAGGCATTGGGCTTCGACAGATCAGCCAAAAGGGGATTCCTTTCGAGCAACCAGACGGCACGCGCGGTAATTGCACTAAGTGCATATCTTGAGCCAAAGGAATGTAGGCGTTACGCGTGTTGAGACAACATTTCTTTTCAAAGTAGAACAAAAGTATATTCGCTTGACCGCCATTTGGGGAAATTTTTGTTTGCTGCGTGCTTAGTTAAATAGATCCCGATGGACGACCTCCAAAAGGCTTAAAGCAGGCTTTCTTTTAGGGTTTTGCATCCTCTAAAGTCAAGATAACAACTTATACCATTAGATATGATCAAGTTGCCCCTATTTCTCTATTGAACTTAAACCAAAAAACCCCGAGCATTTATCCACCTCTCTCTCTCTCTCACCACCACTTCACCACAACACGGCCATCGCACCACTTGTGTCACGGTATCTCGCCATCTTTCGGATCTTGACTCGTGACCTCAGATATTGTGTCGCCTGATGCTGGCAAAGAGTAGGGCTCACAACCTGAGATTTGATCGTGTGAGCCCACCTGAGAGAGAGAGAGAGAGAGAGAGAGAGAGAGAGAGAGAGAGAGAGAGAGAGAGAGAGAGAGAGAGAGAGAGGAGGCACGATGATGGGGCTTGGTGGAGAGGGCGAGGGCGACATGGGGCTCGGACTCGTGTGGAGCGAGCCTCCGACAGAGGCACGACACATGACATGAGACATAGATCGTAGTTGCTCGTGTGTGCTCTATTTCTTTGTTTTCGGGCAAAGTTTGTTCATGTGTCAGAAAAAGAGAGGAGGGCAAAAAGGGAAAAGAGGGGAAGGGAAAACATGGGGGTAATTGTCCAGAAACCTCAAAATCTATCGAATGGTAGACAATTTAGTAGGAAAAAGTGCCAAAAAAGTTATAAACTTTTTGTATTGATGCCAATTTAGTTCTAAATCTTTTTTGGATATCAATTCAGTCCTAAACATTTTTATGGTACCAATTCAGTCCTAAACTTTTTGTATTAGTGCCAATTCAGTCCTAAACCTTTTATTTTTGTGCAAATTCAGTATTTCCTGTCAATTTTGGTCGGATTTTACTAACGTGGAAGCCGATCGACCTGCGGCCGTTTACTGGTGTTGACGTAGACAACTTTAATAATTTTTTTGAATTTTCATTTGTTTTTTTCTTTTTTTCCCCTTCCCTCCCTCCTTCCTCTAGCAAGTCGTCGGACCGGCGATCGGCTAGAGGCCAAAGGCCGGCGCCAGCGAGGGCGACCTCGCTGACCTCTAGCGAGGCTCGCCCTCGCCAGCGACGGCGAAGGCGAGCCTCGCCTGATCTGGTGAGGTGGTGCCAGCCGTCGGCAAGGTGCAACCTCGGTAGATCCGGCGAGATCGATCCTCGCCTAGCCATGGCGAGGCTCGAGCCCTCACCGAAGGCCTCGCCATCAACCTCCAGCTTGGGCTCGAGCCTCGCCATGGCTGGGCGAGGCCTGACCTCGCCATATCTGGCGAGGCTCGCCTTCGCTATAGCCGGCGAGGGCAAGCCTCGCCAAAGGCCAGCGAGGTCGACCTCACTCGTGGTCGGCAAGGGTGAGCCTCGCTAGCACCAACTCTGGCCTTTAGCTGGTCGCCAATACTACGACCGGCTGGATGAAGGAGGGAGAGGAGTGGGAAAAAATTTAAAATAAAATTTCAAAAAATATTAAAATATTATTAAAGTTGTCCATGTCAGTGTCAATGACCGACCAACTGGCATCCATGTCAGCAAAATCCGACCAAACTTGGTCGGAAGAACTAAATTGGCATAAAGACAAAAGGTTTATAACTAAATTGGCATCAATGCAAAAGGTTTAGGACTGTATTGGCACAAAAAAAAATTTATAACTAAATTGACAACAATGCACAAGGTTTAGGACTGAATTGGCGCCAAAAAAGGGTTTAGGACTAAATTGGCACTAATACAAAAGGTTTAGGACTTTTTTGGCACTTTTCCCCAATTTAGTATTAAACTTTTCAATTGTGCCAATTTAATCATAATCCATTGAACAACTTGTCAATTTAGTCCTAAATTTTTCAATTGTATCAATTCAGTTTTAGACCTTTTGATGATTTGTCAATTTAATCATAAAAACTTTAATAATTTATCAATATAGTCCTTTCGGCCAATTATTCAAATAATAGGTTTATAACTAAATTGGCACAATTTTAAAAGTGTTAAGACTAAATTGGCACAATTTTAAAAGTGTTAAGATTATATTGGCACAATTGAAAAGTTCAAGACTGAATTGATCATCGTACAATAAGTTTAAGACTTTTTTGGATAATTAACTTGGAAAAAAGTAAAGAGAAATAGGAAATTAACTTAGGCCATGTAATGGGCCTAATAATTAGGTGTCGATCTCTCAACGAGTAACATTCAAAAGCAAACTTATTCCTAGTTTTACAGGATCCCAATTCATGAATCGAAGATTTTGGGGGCGTCAAAACTCCGTACGCACATGTTGTCATGTGTTAGACTAAAACAAATTTGCTCAGGCTTATTGTATTTTGTCAGTCAAATGAAAATGGCTATAAATGGACGGAACTACCATGGTATTGTCCCACTCGCATCCACATTATCTACGATACCATTTCATAATAGATGCATGTTCACATGGTATTAGGGGAAATTACCAATAAAACTCTAAACTTATTACACTTGTGCCAATTTAATCCGAAACCTTTTGAAAATTTACCAATATAGTCTATCTAGCTATTTTGGCTTGAAATCACTGACAGGAATGCCAGCCATCCGACATGGCATAGTCAGTGCCGATATAAATAATTTTTTTATAAATTTTTTAATTATTTTTTTCTTTCCCTTTTTTTTCCAATAGCCGGTCACCAGCCACAGGCGAGGCCCAATGAGGCCACCCTAGCCTGCTTGCCAAGCCTCGCCTGGGCAAGGGCAAGTGCCTTCCTCGCCAGATCTAGCCAAGCTAACCCATTGGGCTTCGCCCTCAAATGAAAATGAAAGATGTAGGGGCGTCAAAACTCAGAGTGCACATATTGTCATGTGTTAGCAAAAAAGAAATTTGCTGAGGGTTATTCTATTTTGTCAGTCAAATGAACATGATTATTAATGGACGGAACTACCACGGTATTGTGCCACTCCCATCCACATTATTTACGATACTAATCATCATTTCACAGTAGATGCATGTTCACTTGGTATTATCTTATCTAGATGTTTAACATTGGCATAATCAATATTACCATACATCCGTTGACAAGAATGTGGTCATCTATACAAGTCGCAAAATATATAGCTTTACTTTCTACAAGATCAGTAAAATGAAAGCCAATTAAAATTCATTGAAGAATACAGAAATAAAGCCACTTTTGGACATTAAACGAGATCGACGGATCCTATGTGATGGGAAAAATTCATTACATACATCGGGTGGATGCTCATTGTCCTCTCACATATTTTGTAGAGTTCACTCATGTGAAATTCATCCGGTCTACTAGTTGTGAACAACAGTGTGATAGCGTTGGGCTTGGCGTGATCGAAATCTTTTAATATATCTAGCATTGTTCAAATTATGTTCGCACGATTAAAAATAGGGATAATGACACAAACAATCCTTGAACTTTGACTCAATGTGCAATTTGATCCCTGAACTTTTAATTTATTTAATGTAGTCCGTGAACTTTAGTCTAATATTCAATGTAGTCCCTGAACTTTAGTCTAATGTTCAATATGGTCCTTGAACTTTTAATTTGTTCAATGTGGTCCCTGAACTTTTGGTATATGTTCAATTTAGTCCTTGAACTATATAAAAATGTACAATATAATCCCTAAACTTGAATTAATGAAAGGACTACAGTGAACATTTTTATAAAGTTCAGGGATCATATCGAACATGTACAAAAAGTTAAAGGGCCACATTGAACAAATGGAAAGTTCATGGACCATATTGAATATTTGATTAAAGTTTAGGGACTCTATTAAATAAATTAAAAGTTCAGAGACCAAATTGCACATTGAGTCAAAGTTCAGGGACTGTTTGTGTCATTTTCCCTTAAAAATAAAAGCTACATTGGCTTAGATAGCGAGGAGCTCCACCTGAGTCTCATGTTTGAAGCTATTGCTTTCCAGAGGCTATGAATCAGGTTGATTCATTTATTAGGTCAAATTGACAAAAACAAATGAAAAGATGGGCAAATCAAAGCTTTAGCTGAAAAAAAGATCCTGAGAATATCCGCAAGGCTTGACTCAGAATTAGGTCTATTGTTCTTCCATAGGCTATGTAATTAGGTTGAGTCATTAATTAGGTAAGGGTCACACCCATCAAAAGCAATAATCTTATTGGGATCAAGTTATCATACAAAAGCCAAAAAGTCTAAGCATAAGTTTGACATTATGTTAAATTATCATTAGACATATTAAAGATGGACCTATCAGTTTAACTTTTTTTGTTAGACTTTCCAACATGATATGATAGCCAAGTTTTGCCCAGTTTATTAAGCGTGTGCATCCACCTTGTTCGTCAAATTTCACGTGTTATTCCTAATCCTATCTACACATGAGAGGATGTTGAAATATTATACATTATATGACTATGGCGTTTAAATAGTTTTTATATACATGTGGTTTCCCTCCATCAATTAGACAAATAGGTAGAGAATCGAAATTTTGAGCAATTAGTATGTATGAAAGTGGATTCACAAACATTAATTGTTGTACTTTATTAGACAATTTCTTTATTGTATATCATGATTTCTATAAGGTTATTTGAATAAAAGTTTCTATCAGTTGATAGTTTGATATGAGACATCTTTATAAGTAATCATGCGATTATTTAAAAATTAAATAAATTTTTTAAATGTAGAGGAATTACAAAAATTAAATTATGAAATACTTATTGAAGGTAGAGAAAAGAGCAACAAATAAATAATGAATTGGAGGGAGACAATAAGTCTAATGTTGTCAACTAAACAAAAAGGCAAAAAAATAGCATAAAAATTCTAAGATTTCTCCATTTGCAATGACTTTCCACAGAGATGTCTCGCTTTAGTAAATATCTGAACTAATGTGAGATAGAAGAATTCTCTCGAACTTTGAGATCACTCAGTTGCTTTGAAAGGGGGTCGGATCAACATGTAGAAGGCTCCGTTTGTGAACCACTTTCTCATTGGGCTTCCAAAGCATCTTGGGAAAAATTAGGGAAGTTTGGCAAATTATTTGCCCAACCTTTTGGCTAAATGCTAGCCTTGTGAAAGCCAAAAACCCAAGGCACATCCTACCTTGCCTCGGGCTTTCAGAATTTTCGGAAAGCTCACTCTAGGGTTAGTAAAACGATATTTCTTCCAAAACTAGCCTTACCAATTTTTTCATTTTTCAAGTTTGCCCTCATAAGCATTGTTCATCTTCTCTACATAGGTGAAGCTCTGTTAAGAATTGCATGAGGCTAGCCGATGGTCACCGATGGTTGCTCGACCCAAGCAATGCTTGCTTGGGTCGCGTGACCTCAGGTGGTGGTCGCTTGGGGCCCTCAAACCCAAGCAGTCATTGCTTGGGTCGTGCGAGCCCAGTGACAATCGCTTAGGTCGCATGACCCTAGGTGACCATCGCCTAGGTTCACACAACCTCAAATAAGGTTGCCGACAGCCAAATTTGGCCGCGCTGGCCGTTGATCTTTCATCGATTTTGAGTTTTTTTCAAAATAAAATAGTAAAAGTGCTTTTCAAAGTGTGATTTTTACAAACACTGTTTAAACCAAAAAAAATTATTAATGCACTTTGAAATTACGATTTACCAAATACTACTTGCACTTCGAAAAACCCATTTAATCTTAAGGCCTTTGCATTTTTCCAAAAACTTTTCCCAAAAGTCGAACCAAACGCACCTGAAGCACTTTCAATATCTTAGTCAATAGAACTAAATCAATCACAACCATTAATCATGTGAGCCACATCGATTTGACGTTTTTTAAAAAAATCAAAAGTTTTGATTGCACTTAATCGACCTATCTGAATCTAGACAGGAATTTCTTGATCAGGACCAGAGAAATCTAGTTTCATGTAATAACGGAAAAATCTATACACCCCCATAATTACTGTAAGACCCTTAAGTTTTGTGTGGTTCTTATAATAACAAAGTCCAAAATGGTAATTTACGCATTTGACTAGGCAGTTTTTTCTGTTTGCAGGTAGCTACTTCCGCTAAAACTACTTGCATTATCAAACCCCTTATAGCCATCGGCCACTCAGCTTCTATCACTTTCTTTTCAAGCATAAGCATCGAATTGCACTTACATGGGTAGACTCTAGTGCGATGCAATAATAAATTCCTACTGTAGAATAATCCCTCCTATTATGCAATGTCGATTTGATTTTGTTAGATATAATTAGGATATTTCCTTGATTCTCCATTTCCCTCGGGATTGAGCATACATCTCCCTTGATTGTGCATTCCCTTAATCGACTATAATTGATATCATGATTATCTCGTTATCTTAAAAATAGTTTCATGATGGGCTTATGTATTCTCCATTATAACACCTTAAAACATAAAGAAGTTGCACAATTCTCTTTTCCGCATTATTTCTTATCTAATCCGAGTAAGGTAAAAGGATCTAGCACTATTGCCTTCTTTGCGTGAGTCAATTGGAGTTAATTTTATCTATCTCAATATCTATGTATGCTACCAATAAAGAGAAATATTTAGAAGTGGTCATTCGTGGAAAATGAATACTTTATTCTTATTGAAACCAAGGGCTTGCCTTAGATTCTCAGAAGTGGCTCCGAAGGTACCTCGCCAAAGTAAAGGAAGCTTAAGCTTACGACTAGGGCCACCCTATCTATCTAGATATATACACCTGGAAGGTTAACAGGATTGCGTTCCTTAATTTAACATTCCGATGCCCACACACCCAGACCCCCTAATTGGAGGATAGATTTTCTTCCCTCACTCGAGGGAATATTCCCAAGACTAACATCCCAGAGTTTAGACGAAGCATTTTAAAGTCTTGCTTAGAACCAAAAACTTCTCTAACTTCTACTGTCCTTTTAACTTCCACATTTTATTTTGTTTTTTATTTTTTTATTTTGTCGAAAAGGTTTATCGGTTATTTAATTATTTAAACATCATAGGATGATTTCTTTTGCCAGTGTTAACCTCACCAATACTAGCTTGCTATTGGGTTTTGAGCTTGGGCCGCCCACAATAGGCTTGGCCCAAGCCCAATCCACAAGCTTTGCACGAGGAACAGTTTTTTTTTTTTTTCTGAAGAGAAGATCAACTTCTCCTTGTAAAAGTGTGCAAGTAACAAGCATGTGGGAGAGTGTTTGGGTGCATGGGGTGATTATAAAGAGAAACACTAATCTCAGAATTGCAAGCAAAATGGGAATTGAAGGAGTATATTTGGTTGTGGGAGTACAAGTGCTACTCCGAGTGCATGATTAAATTTTCTGACCGGCACATTCACACAAGTATTACGTGAAGCAATCTCGATCCTCGGGTCTTGTGGTACGATTATGTGAAATCCGACATTGGTATCAAATCATGTCTGTTGCGACCCGCCGGATTTTTCCATGAAGGAGAGGGAATGTTTGATTGTTTACCGTGCTTCATCTGTATCCGATAAATGCCATGTTGAAGTGTTCTTTATGTGCACTCCATGTTTGACATCGGGGAAAATCCAAAACGGCATGCTCCTCAAATTTTCTTCTTTCTTGTACGATTTTCACATCTATCGTGGATAATATGTCCTCGATCTAGTATGAAAAGTTAGAGTTACTAAGAAACTGCTCGAATAATTTTGAATGGAGATTTATAAGCATATGAATACTCCAATTGGCAAAAGGCAAAGACGTGAGCCACGGCATGTGCCCAAGGAAAGAAAGTGAATTGGCAAAAAGTACACCTTATCCTGGTGCAGTTCCTGTTAGCCAAATCATATGGCGCTAACGAAAGAACTCAATTGCATAACTTTGACAAGTTTTAGAATCTGGTTGCATTTGTTGAAATTTTTAAAACTCGATTGCAATTTCACTGGCATTATACACTTATTTCATATTGGACCTAAGCATGTTCTTAAAAGGTTTCATCCCGGACCTAGTCCGGATCTCGAGATCCCCATAATGTAAAGAATCTAAAAGGTATTCTATCTCTTCGGGAAAGACAAAGATATAGAGGGAATTAGGAATATACAACGTGCGGACACCGGCACATTAAAATAAAGAACGTATTCATAGAGCTCGCCCTCAGTGTGAATCAAACAAACAAGTCGCGAAGGCCCTTATGGGAGCTTCGATTCCTCTTTTACAGTGAAATTACATCTTAATCAAATACCGATTATTCATAGGAGACCCCTGGCATTCTTTAAAAGTTTCAGAATTCAATTATAATTTGACAACCGCTATACACTTATATCATATAAATTTATGCTAGCGTAGCGTGTGGGACTTCCTAGCAGGCAAAAGACAGCAAACCGTTCACATGGGACACGTGTAGGGAAGCCGAGGAGGAAGGTTCTTTCGGGCCCAAATGGGGTCAACGATGCATTGATTCGGAGGGTGACGCCAGACCTTGCAGGGTTAGCTGGCCCGTTCATCTGATCCCCCACCAATCGTGACCTTTCCTTTGTCGTGCATCGGACGGCCGATTTTTCAACGCTTTCTTTCTTCTTCCCCTGTCCTCACTCGCTATTCTTGCCCCGCCCTTTCGTTCTCTCCGTCAAAACCCAGCACCGCACGGCCTCCTCTTTCTCCTCTTTCTCATCGCCCCCCACAACCCATAAACAAAGACCGAACGAGTAAAGCTTTCCGAGAGCCCACAGCAGAGAATTCAGGCTTCACCCAGGAGACGAATTTGGCCAGAGCGAAGTCGAAGAAGGCCGGCCGTCATGTGCTGCTGCTGCGGCGACGACGAGGAGGCCTGCGAATGCCGGCCTCTTGGGTTCCTCCTGGGCCTCCCCTTCGCGTTCCTCTCGCTCATCCTGTCCCTCGTCGGCATCGTGATCTGGATCATCGGGTAACTTGTTCTGTTCATCGCCTGTGCACTGCAACCGTTTGACGAAAGTCCTCTTCCACAAAAGGGCTTTTCTATGTGCGCGCGCGAGACGGAGCGAAAGAGCTACTAGTGTTTTTCAGTGGAGGGGCTAAATTTATTTCGCATGTCACACGTTTGATCACATAAATTCGAGTTTAATCCCACGATTGCATTCGTTCGCGGTGATTGCATACGTATTGTTTGCGAAATTTACAGCGATCGGTTTCTGATTTTTTGATTACTTTTCCTTTGGTGAACCTGCAGGCTGCCCTTGTCCTGCATCTGCCCCTGTTGCTTCTGCATCACGGTGGTGGTCGAGTTCGCTCTGGCCTTGATCAAGGCTCCTATTCTGGTCATGAAGTGGTTCACCTCCAAGATCCCCTGCTGATACACGTGATCTCGAACGTTTTTGTTGTCGTCGTCGTCGTCATCATACATTCGAGTTCTCTGCTCGAGAAAGACTGATAGTTCGATTGATTCATTCGTGCAAATTTCCGGTACATACACCGCTTTGCCGCGTATTTATTTGATTTGCTAGATCTTTCTTCTAACTCAGTTTGTAGACCATTTTCTGTGTAATGATCACATCAGTAGCAATAATCCTCTAGAGGGTTCTTCTTTTCTCAAGCGGCTGTGTTGTCTCAATCATATGTTAGGTGGAAATTCTATTCGACCAATCATTGATCGTCGTCGCAAATGCTCGATGCCATGAATCGAGAAATTCGGGCGATAGATTAGGGCTTCGGACTAACGGTGCCTCGGGGGCCATCATCTATGCTAGTGTATGAAAGGACATTTCGAATACTTAGAGTACCGATGGCGAGCCCGTGGACCGAAAAATGAGGATTCCCGCGGCTTTTTGATCACTTGTATGATCAGTGTTCACAACAAGAGCGAGGCCGTTCCACATCTTCCAATATCAAAGTAGCATTCCTGTCGAAAAGATTCTTCAGGAGTCGCTTTAGCTTTGGCCAATTGTCGTCGCATTCCGTCTATGCCACCATCGACTCCTACTAGCATCATTGCTACGAGTGCGAGGACCTCGACGACGACAGCAATGGCGATAGATCGGAAGCCAGTTTTTGGTCACATGTCGATGATTTAAAGACGCTCACGGATGGCTTAACATTAATTTTTCGAAGGAAATTTTCTCCGATCATAGAATTTAAATGGGCGCATGTGAAATCTCCAAACCGCCCACCATGATTTTCACTGCATAGAATAGATCGCCACCGCACATGACAAATCTCTTATAGAAAGTGGAGAACCGGCTTGGTCAATGTCACGCACGTGTCAACTGGGGCCCCCAGCTGCACGTGGCAGTCCCAGTATGGTCAACGGCCGTCGATGGGGCCCGCGGTGAGAATCTGCCGGAGATTTTGTGTGGTCTAGTGGGCCGGCCCAATTCCGACGATCATGGCACCAACCGGATCTTGCATCACCCGACCCGGTTGCCCAAAACAAGCATTATTAAAAAAAAAAGAAAAGGACTCGTGCTTTTTCTTTTTTTGAAAAAGTATATGAATTGCTCTTTCAATTTGGTGATGTGGTGCTGATCGGAAGGCTCCGTTTATCTCATAAGAAATAAATGATTTGAAAAATATTTTCTTAAAATTAATCTCTTAGATCGCATAAAATAATTTATTAATGAAAAATATTTTTATAATCGATAGCAATTTACGTTTAAACATTTTCGTAAACGATGAAAATATTTTTCGTTAATTCATTTTCTTAAGCGATGCAAGCAATCGATTTTAGGAAATTGTTATCCCAATCATTTACTTTCCATGAAACAAGCGGAGCTTAAAAATTTTTGTTGAATTGAGAATTATAGAGCCATCGATTGGTAAATTCTAAAATTTGGAATTTAATGGTCATTAACTGTCTATGTGTCTTCAAGGAGTGGTGAACCTTCATCGTGCCTATTAATTATAATATTGGTATATTTGTAGCTGGGGATGGAGATTTGCCGTGTAAAATTAGCCTTGCGATCAAATTGTTCTTACTTTCTAGTTAAATTTACCTAAAATTAACAGAGGCCCAATTCCTAACCTCATGCGTCTCTCTCTCTAAATAGAATATTTATATATATTAAATCATGCATTCATCTAATAGTTTAAACTTTAAAATAGTTGATTGTTGTCTCACAAGATCTCATATGGTAACAAAGCGGGAGATCTTAAATTCAAATCTTTCTGAATCCCCATTTACCTCTCAACGAAATATTTTCCCGCTTAGTATGGGGCAACAAGACTAATCATGAAGCTTTTAAACTAGGTGGCTATGGTATCATAATACTCTAGGCCTCAGCGACTACTTGCCAATCCTTCGTCACCACCTCATCCCATCATCGCCCATGAGTCGTCAAACATTAGAGCCAAGACCAAGATCCTACCATCATGCCCTCTATTCTTGAAGATGGATTTCCCCGCGAGGGTCGCAACCGTCGTGAGCGACGGCCCAGCCTCGAGCGGACCTAGATTTGGTGTCACCTGAGGCCAGTGTGTTAGTATTTGATTTATGTGACAAGAATGCACGTGGAAGACTTCACGGCAATGGAACAAGGAAATAGAGCTTCTCTAGTTTATAATAGTGGGTTTTACTAATATAGGTAGAGCATTCTTTGGAAGATAGTTTTTGGTTGCTCTTGCGCACTCTCCGCCCATCATCCCTAGCTCTGTATAAAGAGCGTTATAACTTTCTTAGCGACAAAAGAGCTCTGCCATTTTGCAGAGATAGCATCGCAATTGTATCCAAGATTTCTGTTTCTTCTACAGGTATCTACCTCTCATGTATTTACCGCCACTCATTTTACTGACCTAAGACATACTAGAATTTTGTTGATTAATCTAGAAATACCAGAAAAATGAATCGTTGTTTAACATAGCAACGTCGGATCTGAGCTTGCGACCTCGAATCCGAAGTCGTTTCTACAACCCCTCTACACAGTAGGTGGCGTATTTTATGGTGGGAGTATGCAGTAGAAATCCGATACCTTCACCTAAGAATATCGCCAAGAGAGAGCCAAAGTTCAAACTCGTTAACATATCTGGTTGGACCACCTTCACTAAAAAATTTAAGCCAATGAGTTATGAGCCGGTTAAGATATATTAACTACTCCATGCCACACCAATTCTCCAATATGAGATTTTTCTAACACAACTCACACGTATTTCAACATTTTATTCAATAAACAAGTTTAACTTCCAACGGCCAAAAAATAGCTAGGAGGGAATACTATGCTTAAACCAAAGATTAGGGGTGTCAAATGGGTGGGTCATGTCCGATCGGGTTGGGTTTGAGTTGGGTTAGATCGAAAATGGTCCAACCCAAACTGACCCATATTAACCTAGATTTTTGCAATACAATTTTGACGACCCATACTTGACTCAATCCCAACCGAACCCATACCCAAACTATATTACTAAAATACATCCATACCTAACCCTAACTAATAAATGCCCACCCATTTAACCCTCTTCATCTTAATGTGTTACTTCGATAAAAATTTATATCAAATTAAAAAGTAAAATAACAAAAGATGAAGATGTAAGTAAATAAAACGAAAAAAAAAATCAAAGATACTAGGAGTACATTTGGTTTAGCTTTTCCAAGGAGCTTTGGGGAAATACAAAGGAATTCAGCCTAAAAGGCCTTGGGAAAATGCAAAAACTGTTTGGTAAATTGTGCTTTGCGAAGCAACTTTGAGATAAATGCCATTTGGTTGAAACACATTTGAAAAGCCCTTTGGCTAACCAATTTAAGCTTTTTAATTTTTAATTTTTTTTAAATTTGAAAGAACGATAACCACAATTTATAAAATTTGAATATTAACATATTAACAGATTTATAAATTTGAGCAAATTACATTACTTTTCTGGTTAAAAAAATTTCAACGAATACAACAATGTATTAAAAAATTCAACACATTGTAAGGTCCAAAGATGCATTGTGACAATCAACTATAATTGCTCAATCTTACACAGCAAAATACCAGTAACTATTAGAAATCTCAATAATTGCTCAATCTTACACAGCAAAACACTAATTATTAGAAATCTCAAGACCCACCCAATGTTGCAGTTTTTTCAATCTCAGTTGAAACCAACACACTAATCATGCTTAATTAAAAGTTTTTTTTCCATTCTCAAGCTGCAAAACTGCTCATATCTCACATCGATCTCAAGGTGCATAAATGCATCGTTAAAATTGACTCAAATTTACACAACATACATCACTCATCAACTAGAAATAGATATTGATTCTTCAGCAAATAACATTTCATCGATTAACATGAACTAATTACATCAATGGTCAAGAAACAAAAATTGTACAACTAAAATGGGGATAAGGATACTAGGAGTGCCATAACTTTCGTATGGTGCTTACTTGAGTGCCATAACTTTTTTTGATTAGGAACTTTTTTTTTGTCTCACTTAAGTACCACTTCCGGCAAAAAGTAATCACTTGAGTGCCATCGGCCATTTGATAGCCGGAAAATTCGACGTGGATGCCGATCATCCTACGTGGCTTCACCGGAGCTGAAATGGACAATATTTTATTTTATTTTGTTTTTTAAATATTTTTATTTATATTTTATACTTTTCCTTTTTTTATTGTAAATTCTTTTTCAATGCGGGCGAGGGTCACCAGTGACCCTTGCCGGTTGTGAAGGCCTCGCCCAAAATGGGCGAGGGCTGCCTTGCCCTCGGCCGCGAAGGCCTTGGGTGAGGCCGTTGCGGCCTTGCCGGCAGTGGGTGAGGCCGCGATGGTCTCGCCCAAGGCCTTCGCACCTAAATTAGGTAAAGCTAATAATCTGTCATAGGTGTGCTTGGTGTGGTTCCATATCACCACATCAGCTGTAGATGTGTCTCGCATTTATGTGCCCATCCAATTTTAGCTTGACAAGTGAATTTGACTTGGATTCAAATTTAAAAATAAAAAACTAAAAATCCAGATTTTTTTTTTCTCTTCCTCCTCCAAGCACCTCTCTCTTTCTCCTTCATCTACACCCGCTTTGAGCCGCGAGCAATGACGAAAACGGTTCAGATGACGCTGACGCGAAGCCTAGGCCTCGAGCAGTCAGACTTCCAGATCTATAGATGCGGAGTAGCTCCGGCCGAGGGTTTCAATGATGCCGACTACGAATCCTTGGCCGCAAGCGCCCACATTTCCAGATTTGAATTTGGGCGCTACTGCAAGTTTGGGCGAACGACACTGATGACTTCCATGGACAAGTGCCGGCGTCGCATGAGCCGGGCTCGTCCACCGGCTTGTCCATGGCCGCAACGTGCGAGGTTGAGATCCCAATGGCCAAAAATTCATCCAAGGCCGCGACGGGCAAGGTCGAGATCCCGAACTTCGCCGTGCCTCCAAATCTGACGAACTAGCTTTACATTTGGCCATGCCTTCGGGTCTTGCCACGACCGGCTCATCCATGGCCACGACGGGCGAGGTTGTCCGGATCTGGCGAACTTCCATATCCAAAGCTTCAGGTTTACCTACAATCGGCTCATTCATGGCCGCAACAGGCGAGGTTGGGATCCATGGCTGGCTAGTGATCCATACCGGACTTGACCATGGCCGCAAGCCTTTGGCCGATGGAGGAAGAAGAAGAAGAAGAAGAAATTTTTTATTTTTTCATTTTATTTTATATTAGCAAGCACATGTCAACTTATAAATAGATATAATACTAGTGAAAAATGGGTTGTTAACATCAAGGGTGATCAGTTCCCGGTCCGATTCCTAATTTTGGGAATCGGGGATCGGAACGGTTGGTCTTAAGACCGGGAACTGATCACTTATTTGTTTTGTTTTCCACCATAATGAGATAGAGTGACAAATTTCAAAATGTTGACGGAAGCATCAATAAAGTGAAGAGTCATTATGCTAAGACGATAAAGGGAAAGCATTATGTATGGGTTTAGTTCACATTTTACTAAATTTTTTTTTAACTTATAAAAAATAATATATGTAGTCGATCAAATTCTCCTTAGAATCGGAGAGCTGGGAATCGGACAGCTCGGACACCAATTCCATTTTTAAGAATCGAGAATCGGACCGATGCTCCCGAGAATCGGACCCAGCTGGCCTATTCAATCCGATCCGAGCGATTTTTAATTTGTGCGGTCCGTTTTGGACTACCCTGGTTAACTCCAGCCGGGCCAGAACAAATCATGTGGAGAACTCCAGAATACGCGCAGCGACAAGCAAGAAGCCGACAGGACCTTTCGGCTTTGGCAATGTCTGTGGGGGCAGTGGCAACGAGAGTGGCAGCTACTTTTCACCAACCCCAATTGCCAACCCGTGCGATTGATCCCACCCATCTTCTCTCTCCCTCTCTCCAATGGCGTCGTGCATGGCGTCTTCCCTCTTCCTGAAACAGCTACTCCTCCTCGTCGCGCTTCCGCTCGTCATCTCATCCTCCCCCGCCGCCCTCGGATGCCACGACTCCATCATCAGCTTCGGCGACTCCCTCGCCGACACCGGGAACTTGCTCCACCTCTCCCGCTCCGACGGCCACCCGACGGAAGCCGGCTTCCTCCCCTACGGCGAGACCTACTTCCGCCGCCCCACCGGCCGCTTCTCCGACGGCCGCCTGGTCATCGATTTCGTGGGTGAGTCGGGAAATTCGTCGCTGAAAGTGGGTTCGGCTCGAACCCGGGTCCGCCTCGATTTTTCGTGAGTTGCTCGAGAAACTTTTGACAGGGTTCTGATGGGCTTCCGTATGTGGCTCCCTACTACGGGGACGATGGCGGACGGAGCGTGGCGGATTTCGGGAAGGGCGTGAATTTCGCGGTGGCGGGAGCGACGGCGCTCGACGCGGGCTTCTTCGAAGGGAGAGGGATGGGCAACAGTTTCCCGAACGAGTCTCTGGGAGTTCAGCTGGGCCTCTTCAAAGAGCTCTTGCCTTCTCTGTGCAACACATCTTCGGGTAAGTCCTGTTCCGTCAATGCAAAAAGTACGTTGAAGCCCCTGGAAAGTCCAAATTTTATAATTTAGCCCCTAGAAAGTTCAAATTCTATACATGGTATTGCTAGTCAAGTCACTTGGCGAATCGGTAATGTGAATTGCTTTGGTGATGCAGCATCGATGTCGGGTTGATAATAGTCCCAATTTACAGAGAAATTACATCGGCAGCTCGTTTGGCCAGTTTGTACGATTTTTAGTCATTGATCTTTATATGCATTGAGCTTGGATCACGTTCCTGCGCGTAACTAAACTGAATCATGACATAATTGTATCGTGAAAAATACAATCCGAAGTGACTCGAAAATAACCCGCGGGTTCACTCCCAAGTTCAATGCAGTCAGAGACCAGAATCACAGGAAATTGAAAGTCTAAAGGTCCAAGGTCACGGGAAATTGAAAGTCAAAGGAGCAAAATTTAGTTCCAAGAACTTAACTGCAGAAAGGATAGAAGTTCAGGATCAATCCCTTAATAAATTTGGACGTTTCAACCTTTCTGCATTCGTTTCTTGCAGCAAGGATTCAATCTGCTGATGACTCAATGACACTGGATATAGTTTGTTGAATTAAGTAGTGTAATCCTAGATCCAAAATGGTCTGTACTTAAATCTCAAGGCCTCTTCTCATTGAAGCATTAAGTTTATGTATACAGATTTGTTGGTTAAATTCCTTGGCATCTGAATTATTTGGCAGATTGCATAGAATTTCTTGGGAAATCTTTGGTTCTCATGGGAGAGATTGGAGGCAATGACTACAATTATCCCTTCTTCATGGGAAGTGATCTGGAAGAGATTCAAAACCTTGTGCCTCTTGTACTTGAGGAGATTGTTTCGGCTATCAGTGTATGATCCACTTCTTAACTTCTGGGCTAAATGACTTTTGTGCAGCATAGCCAAAACAGGGGCTAATGAACATATCCTCTTAGTGACCTTTAGGACCATTCTTTTTAAGGCTCTCTGGCCTTTTGAACTTCTCTCTTTGTCAACAAATTATGATATTTTGCTAGCAAAAGCTAGAGAATGATCCCAATCTAAGTAAAGATAGAAAAGCACAGAGCTTGTCCTGCTCCATTGAACTGATATCGGTGATGAGAACTACATTGATACTCTAAAGAACTTTACAATAGATATGCCTGTCCATGTTTTGCTCCTGATATAGAAATTCGTTGCTCCTTTAAAGGGAATTAGTAATTACCTTAATGTTATCTAAGTCTTTAATTTTATTAATCTTTAATCAGGCCGTGAACGCTATTTTCTGTGCACGTACAGGTGTGCAGATGACCAACTTTCAAAAGCAATAACTTCTTAAATCGTTCACCTATAATGTCAATAACGTTGGCTGGCTTACTTACATTGAAGCATGTCCTGGTTAATAAGATGAAAATCTGGCTATCTAGTTTATCATCAGGAGAATCTCTTGCATGACCATATCTTGCCAACTTTTAGTTCTTCAACTTATCATATTTATCTTATCACCTTGAGATGCATCATTTTTCCCCTCTTCCTGCCATATTGTTGCAGGAGTTGATTGATTTAGGTGTAGTGACAATATTGGTGCCAGGAAACTTTCCGATTGGATGCTTGCCTGTCTATTTAACAGAATTCCAGAGTTCATACAAGGAAGAATATGATCCCTCAACTGGCTGCCTTAATTGGCTGAATGAATTCTCTCAGTATCACAATGAACAGCTCCAGATGAAGCTTGATCATCTGCGAGAGCTTCATCCCCTAGCAAAAATCATATACGTGGATTACTACAATGCTGCACTCCGCTTTTATCAGTCGCCGGATAAATTCGGTAAGTTGCATCTCCTTAACAGACTATTCCATTAGCCCTCTCACTCCTTGGTGCATAGTGAAGCTCTCACTTTCTGATCCCTGATGTAGCGATGCTCACTTAGTTTCATCCAGAGGAAGTCAGTTAATCGACTACATTTTCACAATGGAGATAACCAAGCATGATAATTTGTTGGATGAATGATTTCAAAACTTCAGTCCTGCTACTAATATCTTATTTGGTCTTTCAAATTGACAACAGACAATAACTAATGGACGCAAATTTCTTCTGTCAACTCATTGTATCCATGGTTGGCCAGTTAGTAGCATACCGATTAACACATTGGTTGTATTGGCAGTTAATTGAACACTTCTTTGGAATAGGGTTCGATGGCGGAATACTGAGGGCATGCTGTGGCGGAGGAGGAACCTACAATTATAACTCGTCAGCATTGTGCAATTCCAATGCGAGGGTATGCGATGACCCGTCCTCATATGCAAGCTGGGACGGCATCCATTTCACGGAAGCAGCATACAGGTGGATTTTCAAGAGCATGGCAGACGCTTCATGTACTGTACCTAAATTGGACATTTCTTGTCCTTCAGTAGCCTTTGAATGAGCCTGCATTAATCAACTCTGAGTAACTAGCAACCTCATTTGGAAATAGATACACGATATGACATTTGTTTCATGGAGTGAAATGGTGTTTGGTCTGTGCTGCATATGAAATGACCTTCTGTATGGTCCTTTTGGCAATTTGCTTAGGAAATTATAGGCAAGAAAAGGATGATCACATCTAGAAGGGACAGATATTTCTTGCAAGAAGTGATCAAATTACGTCTTTTTACTTTTATTTTTGCGATGATTAAATGTATGATTAATATGTATTATGTACCTTGTTTAGTTCAATGACTGCCAATGTCCATCAAATTTCTGCTGATGAAAAGGACACATAAATGGAAGCAAAATGCAGGAGGAAAGGAAATAAGGTATCAAGTTATGCAGCATCGGAAATATAATGAATGTGCAAGTCCATTGTCCAGGTAAATTACCATGATCAATCCAAATCCTAATGGGATGGAATCGGTTTGGGAAACGGGGACGGGCTTGGAGTCTACTACTTGGATGTTTTTTTTGCATTGATTAAACTATGATTAATATGCCGGTCACATTTTCGTTGTTTGCTTGAATCACAGCACCTGCATATATTCAGTATCTTACCCAAATAATCATTTAACAAATTCCTTTCACTTGAAACCTTAAGGCTTCTCTCGCCAATGTGCTCTGAACACATATACCACAATTCTTACTCTCGAACAATGCATCTGACGTCTCTGTGGTGAAATCCGTCATCGTCCCACCTCGAAGCTCATACAGGGTTAGTGTACTTAGTTCCTCTCGTTATCACTAAGGCACCTTGAACGGTTTTCAAAACTCCATCTTCTAAAGTATACCGGCACTCAATTGAATCCAAGGCACTCAAGGAAAATCAAATTCTTCTTCAACTCTCGAATATGCCTCGCTCCGGTCAATGTCCTCATGATACTATCATGCATTATAATATCATCAACACCTAAAAAATCGCAATCAGTTTCGTTCCCCAACTGCACTTTACCATTATCTATGATGCATTGATAAGTTGTTAACCAGTTTCTGTTTAGTGTAGCATGAAACGAATAACTAGAATCTATAATTCATCAATCAAATGACAAATCATCAATAACAAACAAGACATAATCCGCATTATCAAAACGACATTCAGCTAAAACTACAATATAATTAGTAGACTCAACTCTAATGTTTACCTTTCTCGTTCTTCAACTTAAGACAATACGTTCTAAGATTACCCATGTAGCCCAACTCCATGGTCAGGTTCACTCTACACCTACAAAACACGAGTATAAGTTCTCCCTCTATTTTCATCTACTAAAGCAGCAACCACAGGTATAGCAAATTATTTTCTAAGGATGTTTTCACTAAGAATCAAATCACGAACCACATCAATTGTCGAGCTTCTTGACTAGTAGAGAAAAAAAATTACCCTATTGATTCAAATCTTGTAGATGAAGATGTGCACGGACCTAAAACATTACAAAGTCAATTTAGGAACACATGACTCAGAGTTAGACTAAAAGAAATGATTTTCGATCGATTTTTTATACTAATTTTGCCTAATATGGCTCCAACATTTGGTTCATTAATAAAATTCAAACGACCATGAGAGACTTGACCCTACATCATTTCATACCAATAACAAGTCAATTTATTGTAATTTATTTTATTTCAAAACAAAATAATAATAAGTACTTGCAACGATTGAAAAGTTCCAATGAAGTTGGGAACAATATTCACATAATCTTTTTCGTTGGCCGGAGAATAATATCCACTATTTTAAAGGTTGCAATTGAATTATTGGTATATTTCTTATTATTTGAATATTATATTTGTTTCTTTAAATAAGACAAGAAAATCATTATGTTCTTATAACATTTTTATATGGAAAATGTATTTTTATATAATAAAAAATAGAAAACCTGCTAAGTTTCTTTTTTGGTTGAAGAAACCCGCTAAGGGCACGTGCGGCTCCCTACTACGGGAATGACGGTGGACGGAGCGTGGAGGATTTCAGGAAGGGCGTGAATTTCGCGGTGGGGGGAGTGACGGCGCTCGACGTGAGCTTCTTCAAGGGGAGGGGGATGGGCAACAATTTCCCGAACGAGTCTCTGACGGTTCAGCTGGGCCTCTTACAAAGAGCTCTTGCCTTCTCTGTGCAACACATCTTCGGGTAAACTCTTTATTGTCTCTCTCTTGAACACAGAGTGCAGTATTCATTCTGAATTTGAGTTCAGTATATGAACTAAATACTACGTTCTAAATTGGATCTGGATCATTGAAAATGGCGGGTCACGTGGGTTTCACATTGAGTTTAGTATGTGATATAGGTTCTTGGAGTACCTGTAGCTGTAAACACTCTATGTCCAACTCAGTTTTTTTTTGTGGTAATTCCATGAAGGTGCATGTTATTAAAGATGGAGGGTCCAATTGTCGCTTAAAAGGGCTCGCCCTTCTGCCTTCGCACTCAAGGGCTAATCTCCCTCCGGCAATAACTAATAGAATGTGTGGTTGTATACATCTCGGACTTTCATTTGGTACACTAGCTAGGTTCATCATTTGGCACATATATAGTTTTAATTAATGTACCTAATAAAAAATATCTCGCTCTTCTATTATTTTTGTAGGTGTCTTAACTTGTGAAGTAGTTTTGCTTTATGAGCAGATAAATCCTGTTCTGTCAATACTAAGAATACATTTAAGCCCTAGAAAGTACAATCTTTACTAGTTAGCCCCTGGAAGGGTGGAAAGGGAAAGATACCTCCTATTACTAGTCATGTCCCTCGGCGGATTGGTAATGTAAGTTGTTTTGGTAATGCGGCATTGATCTCAGATTGATGTTAGTCCCAATTATGGAGAACATCCGTCGGATTGATGTTAGTCATTGACCTTTTTTGCGGTGATTTATCACGATGCTTCAAGTAACCAAATTGAATCATCACACATTTGTAAAATGAAAAGAACAATCCAAAGTGACTCAAAAATACCCGTAGAGTCACTTGGACGATCATCACCCAAGTTCCACACAGTCAGAGACCAGAATTGCACAAAACTGAAATTTTGAAGGTCCAAGATCACAGGAAATTGAAACTTTCAGTAAAATTTAAATCCGAAATCAAGACTTAACTGCAAAAAGGATAAAAGTTTAGGGATCAGTCCCTTATTAATTCAGTTAGTTTGCCAGACAAACCATATTTCACCTTTTTTGCTTTCTTTTCTTGCATCTAGTATTCAATCTACTGACAGATCCAAAATGGTTTATAATTGAATCTCAAGCCCTCTTCTCATTAAAGTATTGAGTTTATGTATACAGACATGTCGGTTAAATTCCTTGGCATCCGAATGAGCTGTTTTATTTGTTTGTCAGTGCCATGAGATTAGCTTGCATACTAGTTGGTGCAAGTTCTTTATTTAAATTGTGCTAGCATACTTGGCAGATTGCAAAGAATTTCTTGGGAATTCTTTGGTTCTCTTGGGAGAGATTGGTGGCAATGACTACAATCATCCCCTCTTTATGGGAAGAGATCCGGAAGAGATTCACGACTTTGTGCCCCTAGTAATTGAGGAGATTGTTTCAGCTATCAGTGTATGATCCTTTTATTAACTTCCAAGCTAAATGCCTTTTATGCAGCTGGCAAAACAAGGGCTAATGAACATATGCTTTTGGTGACCTTCAAGACCATTCTCTTTAGGGCTTCTCTAGGCTTTTTAACTTCTCTCATTGTCAACAAATTATGGTATTTACCTAGCAAAAGCTAGAGAATGATCCTAATTTAGGTCGCTGGTCCTGCTCCATTGAACTGATGTCAGTGATGAGACTACGTTGATGCTCTAAAGAGCTTTTCAATAAATATGCCTCTCCATGGTTTTGCTGCTCATATATTATGTAAAATGATTGCACCTTGGGAATTAATGATCATCAAGAGAATTTGATGACGAAAGGCTTAAGGATAATTTGCTGTGGTTCTCTTTCCCTTTTTGGACCACACCACGACGTATTCAGCCATTAAGGCAAGTGAAATTCTGCCTCCCTATGTCAGATCAGAATGGTTTGCATGTTGAATTGGTTGTAGGTATAGGATATTGATGGAAATTGATGGTGGTGATGGAAATTAGCTTCCGGTTGTGACTGTTTTTGAACACCAAATTCGTGTAGCTCAAGTTTTGAGTTGTTCTTGAACTTGAGTTGTGATTTTCAGATTCGGTTTCTGTTGGACCTTTACCGCTTCCCAATTTTGTAGAGATTTCAGTGGTTGGAATCTTGCAATACTTTCTTCATGAAAGTTGTTCAAAACATCTGGAAGTATAACATATTTTAATTTCATAATTTTTGGAGTTGTTTTGGGTAGCACGAATGCCAAATCTCCAACCCGTGCTAGACTGCCCGAGTGCTCTGTTTCAGTGACCTTTCCACGTTCTTGATTTTTTATAAAATTTTCTAGAATGATTATGAAAAAAATTCCTTCACAAAATTTCTTGAGAACTTATTCCTATACAACATATTTAAATTTGAGAATTTTTGGAGATGGTTTGGTTGCTAAAATGAGCTCATGTTCAGAAGCAATAATTCTGTTCCAATAAATAGTTTTTAGTTTGACTTTAAGCTCCCGAACTAGGTATTTACAGAAATAATTAGACTTTTAATCCCGCATGAAAATTGTTTATTAAGATGTTCTCCGTGACATATTTAAATTCCATAACTAGGATGAGAATGCCCTAGATACCCCGGGAGTTTGATTAGGATGCTGTGCTTAGTGGATTATGAAGTCTGCGTCGAACGTTGAGAATTCCGGCGTACACTGTGGCGGATCGGAGTGCACACCAAACCCTGCCAGATGGGAATTTTCCTCCTTGGTTGTTCAGTGAGCGCATCAGGTATATGACTTGGAGTGAGATAATGATACCCAAACAAGAGTGAAGTTGTGTGTGTATGTTTGGATCGTGCTGTTGATTGTGATTGCTGAGTTAAAGGATCATTCTTGAGATGATTACTAGCATGGGCACAACAAAATATGATTCTTGTGATTAGTAAGTCCAGCTAGAAGACTGTTATACCTATGCCTGTTGATATGCATTCTATTCTTGTTTGGTATAGGTTGAAGGACATTTTACTTGTTGAGCCTAGCTCACTATTGTTGTGATAAACTTTTACAGATCTGTAGCCATGCCAATACTTCCCCCATCGACGTCCATTAGTTATGGAGCACCTGTTGATTTCGAGAGTCATCTGTCTGAGTTTGTGGACTCTGACCTTCTAGAGTTTTTGTTAGATGTATTTCCATTCTAACTATGGACATTGGGTCCCAGTGGGACCTATATTGCTGGGGTTCATAGCCATATATGTTCGTACTAGAGGGTTCAATTTTGCTAATTTAGTTATAAACCTCTGCAGGAAATTCTAACACAGTCCTTTCAATCAATTTTTGCTAGCAATCGCCAATGTGATGGTGTGCCACGTAGGACAGTCGGCGATGAGCGGACTACCATGTTAGCAGTTTCAAGTGAAAATTGGCCGAAAAGAGTACATTAGAATTTCGCACAAAGGTTCATGACTAAATTAGCAAAATTAAAAAGTTTAGAACTGAATTGGTATCCGCGTAATAAATTTAGGACTGATTTGTTGATTCCCTGTGCAATAGATTTCTTTCTTTGTCCCCACCAAGTAGTGTCATCTTGCACAAAGTCAGCACTGTGTGCAAGATTCTCTTTGAAGAATGTCCAGTGATGAGGAGAGGTCTAATCGAATCTAGTCGAGTTGGTGTGGTCTAATGTTTGAACCAAACTGTAATCCAAAATTCAAGACAGGACACTCAATTTAAACTCGGTCTCAATAAAGCTCAACTTTTCTAGATTGAGTTTGGCGCATGAAATTATTTTATAGGTTTGAAATAAATTGATTTCATTCGACTTGTTTATTGTAAATGAGCTTTTGCCAGAGCTTCATTCAAGTTTGAGCTCAAATTCGGCAATCGTAAAATCCGAACTGATGAGGACAATATTGTAAAATGCTTACGTTAGTTGTAGGACTGATGATGTTACTTTCTTTGTGGACTCATGTGTAGCGAATAGGAGCAAAAGCGTGTTTGTGTTTGTTGGCTTTTCTTTAATCGTTTGCCGATTTGTTTTTTTGATAAGAAAGATATTGATATCATTCACTTTAAAGAGTTTAGGGAAGACAAATTTAAAGTTTCAGAGCATAGCAAATCATAAAGAGCTAGCGAGAAATACATGACCCAATTACAATGTTGGCAATTCATTCGCCGGGCCTTAGCAACTCAGTCCGCAATTTTGTTAGTGTCCCTTCTGCAATGGGCTAGAGAAAAGCCTGAGAAACTCCTCATAAGCTTCTGGGTCCGGTCGACAATTGCTTGTGCTTCCCATGGTGGCTGAACAGTACCAAGAAGAACACTTTCCACGAGTACTTTGCAGTCAAGTGTCCACACTTACCTTCGGTTCAGATCGGGGAGCGAGATAAAGTAGAGGGTTTCAAGTAACGCCATTTGCTTCCGCTTGTTTAGCCGAGTCCACGTCCGCTCATTTTGCAAACCCATCCACCGGTCGTCCGTACGAGTCCCGACAGACACGCGCGATGGCTCCTCTCGACGAATCGGCTACAAATGAGCCGTCCGGTGTTTGATCTTTCGAGCCCCCCTGGATCTTGGGTTCCCAATTTTGGGGTAAGTCTTCGATTCGCATCTCTTTCTTCTCCGTGTTCCCTGTCCAAGCTGCGATAATTCTCATTCATAGCTGTGGCCGTGATGACATGAGTTGATTGCGAGCTTTGCAAATGAACTTCAGAATCGTCGCTCTGAGTTCAAAGGCCGATGAGGTTCGTGGGTCCTCTTTCATCCTGACCAGCCACTCGTCGAATCGAGTTAAGCCCCCCTTCTATTTATGCTGATGTTCAAGGGATGCCTCTCGCCAAACCAGGGATGTCCAAGGACACAACAGTTTGAACGTGCTCGATCGTTTCGACTTCTTGCTTGCACGCTGCACGAATGGGTTTAGGTACCACCTTCTTCTTATAGAGATTATCCAATGTGGGCAATGCGTTTTGACAGGCACTCCACAAGGAAAAAATTTTGGTTTTGGGGGATAGTTTTGGATTATCCACGCATAGTTCCATAGCTCTGGTTTTGGCCGATAGGAAGAGGATGCTGAATCTGTGTGGGTTAGTGCGGTCGATTCTCTATTGCTGAGGTACCTGCTTTTAACTGTGTAGGTCCCTGACTTGTTATTTACCCACACAAGTTTATCCACTGTAGTTGGGAGGCCAATAGGGATAGCGAGGATTTCTTTAACTTTCTGGTCGTCAAACATAGAGTTCAACAGGGGTTCATTCCATCTCGCCTCTTCTCTTTCAATCAAACCAGCCACTTTGAGTGGTTCATCTCTCGTTGCTGGGCCACTTATGAGCCCGCTTTTCAGCCACCTGTCTTCTCTAATGGTAATTTTCTCCCCATTACCCACAGCCCACACGACATGAGAATCAATCGCATCTCTTCCAATCACACGACATGAGAATCAATCGCATCTCTTCCAATCACAAGACTTTGCCAACCCCACGACGGGCGAGACCCTTTTCTGGCTTGCAAAAAATTACATCGTGGGAAGTAAAGTCCCTTCATGATTTGGCTCCAAAGTGTCTCAGGTTGCTGCCAAATCCGCCACGCTTGTTTCCCTAACATGGCTTTATTGAAAGCCAATAAATCTCTGAACCCAAGACCCCCTTCGTCCTTTTTAAGCTTTAAGATCTCCCATTTCCTCCAATGTAAACCAGCTGATTTGTTGTTGTTTCTCCACCATAATTTAGCTACTTTCCTCTCGATGGCTTTACATATCAAAACTGTGATTTTAAACAATGGACATAGCATATTGAGGAAGTGCCTGCACAACTGCCTTTATCAGCCTTTATCAGTACTTCTTTCCCCGCTTTTGACAGCAACTTTTCCTTCCAGCTTTCTAAATTCATGTTGACCCTCGCAAGAATCCATGCAAACATCTCTTTTTTTGAGGCACCCCAAATCGAAGGGATTCCTAGGTATTTCCCAGTCTTTTCTATTTCGGGCACTCTCATTTCTGAGGACATGTTCCTTCTCAAACTCTGTGGGCGGCCTTTACTAAATCCCCGATTTATTTAAATTAATAGCCTGGCCAAATGCAAAGCAGTATTGGTGTAGTACTGCAGCCACATTTTGACATTCAACAATAGTACCATCCAGGAAAAAAATTGAATCATCTGCAAATAGAACATGTGATAATGAGGGGCAGTTGCCATTCAGCTTAATACCTCAAATAGTACCTGTTGAAGTCGCTTGCTTCATCAAATGAGAAAGCACATTAGCCATGAGAATAAAGAGATAGGGAGATAGAGGATCACCTTGACAAATGCCTCGAGTTGGCTTTAAATACGGCAGGGTTTCATCATTGAATTTCACACTAAAGGACACCGTTGTTACACATTGCATTACCCAATTAACCCATCTTTCACAGAAACCCATCTTCATCAAGCACACCCTGAGAAAGTCCCACTCTATTCGATCGTAAGCTTTCTGCATGTCTAGCTTAAGAACAGCTTGGGATTTTCTTTTTCTCTCTCTAGTTCTCAACTGATGAAGAACCTCCTGCAGAATCAGGATTTTGTCTTGAATTTGTCTTCCACTGACGAATGCACTCTGCTCTACCGCAATTAGATTGGGTAGCCATGGTTTCAATTGATTCGTCATAACTTTCGAGATAATTTTGTAGATGAAATTACATTAGTTGATAGGACAGAAATGTTTCAGCTTTTCTAGGTTAGGGACTTTTGGGATGAGGGTGATCAATGCTCTGTTCACATCGGGATTGAAGTAGCCAGTCTCAAGGAATTGTTGTACCTCCCTGTGAATATCCTGTTGAATGTCCTGCCAGTGGTGCCGGTAGAATAATCCGTTCAGTCCATCTGGTCCAGGAGCCTTAGCGGCTCCCAATTGGTGGGCAGCGGCCAAGATTTCGTCTATTGTGATAGGTTCTGTGAACATCTTATTCATATTTTCACCTACCAGGCACAGGAATTGGTCAAATATGGGCCGGAAGTTCGTGGGTCCCACTGACTGGTAAAGGTTGGTGAAATAATTCTCTATCATCACCTTTAACTGCTTCTCACTTCTCATCCAATCCCCTTCTGAATTTTTTAGCATGGTGATTCTATTCCAGATTCTTCTTTGTATGGTTGTTGCATGGAAAAACTTTGTATTATATCACCCCATTTAAGCCAACTGATTCTAGATCGCATGCCCCAGTACATCTCCTCTTGCCTCCATAGGAATTCAATTTCTTTGTTCAAATTCTGCACTTTCTCCCTTTCATTTTGCAACTCAGTACTGTTCATTAAGGCTTGGAGTTCATTTTTCAGCCCAGATATTCTCCTTTGTGCATTGGAGAATCTATTGTTGCTCCAATCAGCCAGCCTCTTTGACACTAATTGTAATTTTTCCAGTACGTTCGTCCGCTGGGATTCATGGGAGGTCTAGGCTCTATTCACTATTTGAGCACATTCTTCATCCTCTGACCAAAAAGCTTCATATTTGAACTCCTTCTTTCTATGCGCAATCTTCGAAAATAATGATAAGAGGAGTGGACTATGGTCCGAGCCAATGGCTGGCAATGCAAAACCTTCTGCATTTGGGAGTCTTTCCTTAACATAGGCATCACCTCCCCTTTTGTTTGCCCTTGTATACGCACAACCCTTGCACTCCATATCCATTAAGGAACGGGCATTTAAGAAGTCTCTAAAGGCTGAGAGTCTATAATATTCTGCCATCCTCCTACCCACTTTCTCCCAATGATAAAGGATTTCATTAAAATCTCCCATACAAATCCAAGGCAAATGATTTGACAAACTTGTTCTAGGGATATCCTCCCACAACAGAACTCTCTCTTTAAACTCATTAGGAGCATGCAAAAAGGTGATTCTCATACGCTGCCTGTTCTATTGGACTTCACACTGAACATTAATGATAGCTTCAGAATACGACTCAATCGATAAAACTACCTGTTCATCCCAGAAAATAGCCATGCCCCCTGCAATACCCATTGGATTCACCACAAAACTGCTCTAAAATTTTAGTTGCCGCTTCAACCGCTGTACAACTTGTTCCTGGTTCTTTGTTTCCATTAAAAACACTATATTGGGCCTCTCTTGAGTCACGAGGACTCTTAGTGCTTGAATTGTCGGGGGTGTGCCCAACCCCTGACAATTCCAATTGAATAGCTTCTTAAGTATCTCGATGGCTTATTAGGGTTAGCCACCAAAGCCCACTTGGTTGAACCCTCCTCTACTGCAATGGGAGTTTCCAAAAGCTGAGTTTCATCACCCTCCATGTTTGCTCTCTTTGAAACAGGAACAAGGGAAAAAGGAACAGAGCCCAAGATCACCTCAAAGATCCGAGCTACAGGGAGTGCAGCGGAAGAGAGTGAGGCCAAACTGTGAACCCTGCATTTTGTTTTTTGCCAAATCAACTGAAATATCTCTTGTATCTTGAACAGACACAGACTGAAGGCGCAATCAAATGGAAATAGGCTGGAGAAGAATAGTGCACAGGGAATGGAAGAGGTTGTGGCTATGGGACCGATAAAGAGGAGGAGAGGGATGGTGTGAAAGGAGGAAAAACTTAAATGATTGAGAAGGAAGCTCGCATGATAACAAAAGTCCCAGCACCAGCAAAGCGCGATGCAGGGAAATGGAGCGGCAATGCAGGGAATGGTAGGGCTGCAGTGACGAAATAGTGAGGATTGCGACGGGATGAGAGGAAAAATAAATGGGGGTTTTCGTGGGTTAGGGTTTCAGAGAATAGAAGTAATCGAAGGAAACCAATGCAGAAGAGGATTCAAGGAGGGGGATTAGTAGTTTTGGTAGGGTTTTGGTTAGGGTTTGAGGTTAAAGAAGCCGTAGCTACACATTCGGTAGAGTGAGAGCCTTACGAGGGAAGGCAGAAGGATAACCTATGTCAATTTAAGAAGCTAAACATCCAATCACGTTTTCTTGGTGCCGATTTTTCTTAATATCCGACGCTGGCCAAACCAGGAAAAATCAAACTTCAATTGGGTGGGATATGATGACTTGACGAGCTTTGGGAATTGGAATATGAGCTAGTCATTGATGAAAATAGAAATAGTTAATGAGTGGCCAAATCCAAAGGGTGGTTTAGCGTTGAGACGACTGAGATATCGCTCTTCAAAAAGAATGGTTTGTTTGTTTGGTTTTGTGTTTGGTCCACACTCATCGCAATTGCGGGAGTCAAGATTGAATTGGAGATGGATTCGGTTTTCACGTGAGTGGTGTGACATTCCGGATTTTAGCCTATTTTTGGGGTTTATAAAACGTGTAATTCGTCAGTGCGCTTATAATGGAATTTCGCCCAAGAACTGATCACTCTCGGGTTCTTGTTTTTAAAAATAGAAATTCTGCTAGAATCGCACTCGATCGAATTCGGTCGTCATTTAGACCCTGAACTTGGCAGTCGATTTTCGGGAGTTCCGGGATGAAATAAATTGGACGGTGTCGATATTATTGTGGCCAGCATCAAGATTTTCAGGAATAGTGAGAAAGTGGATTTTAGGACCGGTGCGAATTTGGACTGGTAGACCTCCCTCGTAGTGTGGTTTGGGTTGTTTTATTTTGGTCGTGTGCCCTAGAATATTGTTGGGATTTTTCGGGGATCGTTGAGCCATTTTCCGTATTCAAATAGGGACTGATAGGTCGATTTTTAGTTTAAACCGTGTCCTTGGGTTCGCGCTTAAAATTTGAAATTTCTCTTTAACTCTCTCTTTCTCTCTCGGCCAGCCCCTCCCGCGCGTGTCCCCCTCTCTTTCTTCCTTTTCCCTTTTCTCTCTCTCTCTCTCTCTCTCTTTCCCCTCCCCCTATTGCCGTGCACGCTACCCCCTCCCTCTGCATGTTGTCCCCCCATCCTGTCCTCTCTCTCTCTCTCTCTCTCTCTCTCTCTCTCCTCTCTCCTCCTTCTTCTTCCTCTTCTCTCTTTTCTCTTCTGGTTTGGTCTCCCCCGCGTTCCCCCCTGCTCGTCGGTTCTGCTCCGCCCGACCAGGCCACGCCGCCGAGCTCGCCGCCGTCGCAGCCCGCCGCGCCGCGCCACCGACCAGCTCCGCCGCGTCGCCCGCCAGCCACCCCGCCCGCCTCGGCTGCTTCCCCCTCCCTCCCGCGCGCGCGACAGCGAGCTGGTCGCCGCTGCTCGCCGCGCCCGGAGCCGGCCCAGCCCACCGGCGTGTCGCCCGGCCGCCGCCTCCGCCCCGTCGCCGTCGCCGCTGCCCCCTGCAGCCGCCAGCCCCCCTTGCCTCTCTCTCTCCCTCGGCCTCCTCCTGGTCAGTCACACCCGAGCCCGAGCTGGCCCGTCGTCGCCGCTCGTCGCCCCGCCTGGTCCGGTCCTGCGCCGCTGCTGCTCGCCGCGCCGTGCAACCTCGCTGGCCCGTCCGGCCGCCGCCCTCACCTCCCTCAGCCCTCCCCCTCTCTCCCTCTCTCCCTCTCTCTCCCCCTCACCCCCTCGGCCAGCCCCTCCCCGTCCACTGTTCAGCCGCCGGTCGCCGTCGCTGCCAGCCAGCCGCCGCCGGCCAACCCAACCCGGCCAGCCAACCGACCGTGCCCGTGCCGTGCTCGTGCCGTGCCCATTGCCGTGCCTGCGCCCGCGCCCGTTGCCCAGGCGCGTAGCCCATCCGTGCGCCCGAGCGCCCCGGGCACGCCGCGCGTTCGCCGCGCCCGCGCGCTAGGCACGCCGATCGGCCATTGTGCCCACTTTGGCCGGTCAGCGCGCCCGTGTGGCCTGCACCCGCGCTCAGTCAGAACTTCTCCCCCGGGCAATTTGGAGCCCGAGTCGACTTTTCCCGGGCTAAAATTTGGTAAGCGACTTCCTAGACCCTACGTAGTATTTTGGGTATTTCATTGACCAGTTTCGGGCTAGAACGGCTAGGGCGTGTATTTAATTTAATTATTTTATGATTAAATTAGAGTATGTGGTGTTCTTATTTGGTTAAATTAGACTGGATTAAGTAGAGTGCTTGAGTGGGTATTTGTGCGTGACCGACTTGAACGTCGGGTCTGTGAATTGGAGTGGCGAAGTGTGAATTGGACTGAGTTGAATTGAGTGTGGTGGCATGTCAGTGTGACATTGGTGGAATGTAATGTGGTGAGCATGATTAAGTTTGATTTGTACGATGTGTTGATTGGCGAATTGTGTTATGGTGCATGTGCATGAGAAAAGCCCGGATCGATCGGAGGGCTGCCAACCTGAGGCGTAGGTTACGCGGGTGTGGCGAATAAGGCATGATTGGACCTGAGGCGTGTTTACGCGGGTCATTGGAAAGAAAGTTGAGCCTGAGGCGTGTTTACGCGGGCTGTGAAAGGAAGGTTGGACCTGAGGCGTGTTTACGCGGGTCATTGGAAAGAAAGTTGAGCCTGAGGCGTGCTTACGCGGGCTGTAAAAGGAAGGTTGGACCTGAGGCGTGTTTACGCGGGTCATTGGAAAGAAAGTTGGGCATGAGGCGTGTTTACGCGGGTAGTGAAAATGAGCCTGAGGCGTGTTTACGCGGGCTGTGAGAATGAGCCTGAGGCGTGTTTACGCGGGCTGTGAGATTGGGCCTGAGGCGCAGTGGCGCGGGTCGTGGGAAAGATGTTCGACCACGTGTGCGGATTGTGTGATTGGATTGGCTGGTTGATTGTGTGATTGGATTGGCTGGTTGAGTGTGATTCTTCCTGTCAAAGTAGAAGAAATCAAAATAAGCATAGAGTATTACCTGTTGTCACTTCCAAACTCCTTGGAGCCACACGGTATTGTTGCTGGATTTTATCTAGTAAGATGCACATCCTCTTTTGTCTATGTTCCTAGAATTCATTCCTCAGTTGCTCTTTCTGAAATGTTCAGAATAACTCTATTAAGCACACTTTGCTTCTGCTGCATTCCTTTTTGCTGACTGAAGTTTGCATTCATTCAGGTGCTAGCTGTTCTTGTGGGTATTTTTGTGGGGTTTGCCGCTGCACTTTTGCTGCTTGCACTTTGTGGCACTGTCTTCTTGTGGTTTTATGGAAGTTTTTGGACAACAGCTCTTGTAATCATCCCTGCAGGTAATGGCTTTGAGGCTTTCTCTTAAAGAATTAACTCGATGTCTGCTCGAGAAAGACTGATAGTTCAATTGATTCATTGGTGCGAATTTCCGGTACATACACCGCTTTGCCGCGTACTTATTTGATTTGCTAGATCTTTCTTCTAACTCAGTTTGTAGACCATTTTCTGTGTAATGATCACATCAGTTGCAATAATCCTCTAGAGGGTTCTTCTTTTCTCAAGCGGCTGTGTTGTCTCAAATCATATGTTAGGTGGAAATTCTATTCGACCAATCAGTGATTGTCGTCGCAAATGCTCGACGCCATGAATTGAGAAATTCGGGTGATAGATTAGGGCCTCGGTCTAACGGTGCCTCGGGGCCCATCATCTATGCTAGTGTATGCAAGGACATTTCAAATTCTTAGAGTACCGATGGAGAGCCTGTGGACCGAAAATGAGGATTCCCGCGGCTTTTTGATCACTTATATGATCAGTGTTCACAAGAGCGAGGCCGTTCCACATCTTCCAATATCAAAGTAGCATTCCTGTCGAAAAGATTCTTCAGGAGTCGCTTTAGCTTTACCCAATTGTTGTCGCATTCCGTCTTGATATGAATCTGTGCGGAAGATGATCGTTCTACGAAGATCTACAAGTTACGAATTGCTAACCTCGACCTCCAATCGAACCTGTGATTGGTAATCTCGGTATGAACGCGACCTGTTGACGAACCTGTGTCAACCAATCCACGCTATAACGCCACGAACAAGAGAATTCGCGATCTTGCTCGATAAGTTAAATTCGATCGCCACAAGGGAGCCTTGATAAGATCTAGTCCTCAAGAGAACTCAAGAAGAAAACTTTGCTAAAATAAAATTCTGCCTCCTCTTAGAAACCTATAAGCAACCTTATATAGGGTGCTAACCCTAATCATAATCCTACTAGGATTACAATTACAAAAATAACTTTAATTATTAAAAATTCGTCCAAAAATAAAAAAAGGCCTAAAAGTTCATCTAAACGACTCCAAATCGCTAAAAAACGTCATCAATCACTACTAAAGTAGTGAGTATTGATCAGCGGCCCGTTTCCAAGCGTCCATCCAAATTTGAGCCAATTCGGAGTTCGTCAATTCTAAGCTCTTTCGGAATTCGCTGGACCAAAGGTAATCATGTTGCGCCAAGGAGTTTCAGAATCTTCAAGTTTCGAATCAAGATTATCTTCATTCCAAATATCTTGAACCATGATGCCGATAGCTTGTTTGAATTCCTTCGCTCTCGCTCGAGTGATCGGGCCTAGTGGATAAGACAACGGGTCCCTAGCGCCTCCTCCTCGATAAGGTTCGATGTCCACATCATTCCCTCCCCCATGCAAAGGATTTGCCCTCAAATCAACATCTGCATCAAAAAGAGTCAAATCAGAAACGTTGAAAGTAGCACTAATACCATACTCACCTGGAAGGTCAAGCTTGTAAGCATTATCGTTAACTCTTTCCAGCACCATAAATGGTCCATCCCCTCGCGGTAGTAATTTAGAGTGTCGCTGTTTGGGAAAACGCTCTGTGCGCATATGAACCCAAACCCAATCTCCGGGCTCAAACACTACTTTCTTGCGCCCTTTGTTGGCTTGCTTTGCATACTGCTTTGTCTTAAGCTCAATATTCAACCGCGTCTTCTCATGTAAAGTCTTCACAAATTCAGCTTTCTTAGCACCATCTATGTCACGCCCCGAACCCCACTTACTCATCGGAACGCGAGCATCCCCTTATCTCTTCGGTCGATCATAGTGCGACGTCCCCAGGAGACCTCGCCGACCCAACAACAATCAGAGTATATAAAAACACATGCGGAAGCAGATTACAAACCCTGACAAATAAAGATGAGCAAGGAAGCCAAACAATCAAAATCACACTAGGTAAAACCTCATTCTCATATATATAAACTGTTTATACAAGGAACGCAAATACATGCATAGCCATATCCACAACAGGTCTAGGTCAAGCTAACATCGAAGTCAAAAGGCCACTAATCCAAAAAGTGTCGGTGGCCGGGTGAGTAAGTCTGCACTAAGGATCACTATAACAAAAAGGTAGGGATCCCTATCATCGACCAACTAGTCTAAGGCTCGTAGTCTGGGTCGCTGGAATCGTCGGGCTCAATGGAAGACTCAGCTGACTCCTCTGAAGAGCTGCGATCCGACTCTGGCTCATCCACGTCCATGTCGGGGTCCTCCTGATCAGCCTGATCCTCCTGATCTCCCCAGTAGTCTGCTAAGAGAGCGTCAGCCTCAGCCTCGGAGTCAAAGTCGTCCTCAAGGTCTACATCTACGGCTGCATCCTCGACGGCATCTATGTCTACATCCTCGCCTACCTCATCGACCTCACCATCCTCATTATCCTGTTCCATCACCTCTGGCTCGGGGTCGTCCTCATCCTCATCCATAGGCTCCGGCTCTAGATCATCATACCAAACTCCAAGGCCTGGCTGGGCCTCGACGGTTGGCGGAGCGCCAGGTGGAGAAGCATCGACCACCTCGCCATCAGCAATCACTGGCTCCAACTCGCCATCAGCGTCTACTGGAATGTCAAAGGTACGGATAGGTCGACTGAGGGTCCCGTCCGCTGCCCTACGACACCATGCGATGTACTCTCGCTTCTGATGCTCATCCTCACCCACATTAACGTAGAGAACTGACCTAAACCTCACATGCATCTCGTCATTTCCAGCTGGGAAATGCTCCTCACTCTGCAATATCTGTCTAGGAATCCCAAAAAGTGGAGGCGGCTCCAACATCCTAGGGGGTAGGTTCTGAAATGTTCGGTTTTACAAAAACCGTGAGACTAGCTCAGTGAATCAAATACCTAAACCTAGGCTAGGCTAAAGTGTGTCTCTTAACGAATCAAAATCAAGCATTCAAGCCAACAAACCTAAAACTCAATATGTTTCAACGTGATTCAACCCCTGCAAGTTAGTGCAATTCAACATATATATATACACCCACATACGTGTACATACGGGCAGGCGTACTTCACACACGCGTGCTCAGATTCTTTAAATGGTTCAAATCACTCAATCACCGCATCCCACACGAATGCCTCATACAGTCACATGCTAACAATTCTCACAATCTCATCACAATACTGCATGATTCACAATTCACATAATGCAACGATCAGTTCATTTTTAATCTCACGACCCACAATAGGGCCCGACCCGAAGGCCACAACACTTCATGGCCAGCGTATATACTACGCCCCCGGCCCGGTGTCTTCTAGCCTGCTACAAAATGCCTGAGGCGCAACACCGCTCACCTACGAACCAGAGCCTGCTACAAAGTGCATGAGGATGGTCGTCTTCCGGTCTAACCGGGCATCGTCCTGCTACAAAGTGCATGAAGACGGAACTCGACCCGTAGGCCACGACCCGAAGGCCTTAAGTGATCACACATATCAATTTTATCTTAGCCCAATCCACTCATTTCAGGGCGTTTACCGTGATCACACAATGCAATGTCACACCCGCACAATCACATACTGTCATCTCAAGTCTCAATCTCGACATACCATGCGTGTGACATGCATTTTCATAACAATGAACACAAATGCCACAACAATTATCAACATTTACAAACAATGGACATATTCTAGCATTTGCATCCTAACACATGCAATTCGGCCATGACTAAACCCCAACTTTAAACATGGCCAAAACACACTCAAAACACTCCATTTAGCCTCAATTAACTCAGCCAAGGCCCCACTCAAATATATAAGGCATATACTTAACTTAATTAAGCAAATCAAGCCTAATTGGACCTAAAATCACCATTTCTAACACAAACTCTCAAGAGCTCCGAATTTGGCCTACCAAGAACAGCCCTCAAACCATCACAAATCAACCATAATTCCACCTTAAATCCACCCTTAGCAACATCATTATTTCAGCCATTAACCACATAATCACTAACAAAACACCAAATTAACTCAATGTCCACTAATCAATCCAAACTAAACCAACTAAACACAATTAAGCCTAAACTAAATTTAGATATAAAACTCACGTTTGGGTGGACGATTTGCGGAAGGAACAAGTACATCCCACTCACGGCTCGACAACGGCGGCTCACGGCGGTGGCTCGGCCCTCACGGCCAACGGTGGCTTGGGGGTGGCTGATTGGGCGTCCATGGCTGGTCGGTCACGAGAGAGGGGGAGGCGTGGCTGAGGACGGCGGCTTGGGGCTGGTCCGGCTCTCCACGGCGTTCCTAGCCGTGACCCACGGCTCCGGCGAGTGGCTGAGCAAGGGCGGCGACGGTGGGGGCTTGCTCCGGCGAAGAAGGGAGAGAGGGACGAAGGAGAGAGAGACGAAGGGGAGGAGAGAGTGGCTGATCGGTGAGGGAGAGGGAGTGGGCGAAATGGAGGAGAGAGAGAGAGAAAACATGACCAAAAAGTGGTCAAAGCTGGTCAAATCAGCCTTAGTGGAAGCCATGTGTCATGATCTTAGCCCATTAGACCAATTTACCCCTCATCCAATGGTTTACATTCATTCAAATCAATTATTGAGGGGCATTTTTGTCTTTAGCCCTTAACCAACCCTTAACCATCTTAGTTAACTTAACCAACCTTGGTTAAACCAAATTAATTATCCAAAATTCGGAATTAAGTTTAATTAACCCAAGGAAATTCCGTCCTTTTTCCATTCCGAACCGAAATTCCATTTTTCGCACCCATGCGTCCCACATGTATGTGGCCATCATTTTCTGGCGTCAAAATCCTAAAATTAGTCCGTCGGGTCCCCGAAATCCGACACCGAAATCTGGGTTCAATTCCGTGAACAACTCTCTCTCAATTTCAATTTTTTTGAAACTCTCACTAACATGCGGCTGTTTAGGCATACGCGTATCGACTTAGGGCTATCCGAGTCTCAATGGTTCCGATCATCGAGAGAAAGAGGGTTTATTACTAATCCCGGGGTCACGATCATTTGGCTCGAGTTCAGGATTGGTTGACCACGAGCACGTTTGGTTAAGCAGAATCACCTGCGATCCCAATTGTGCATCGTTGGCCTTGGCCATACCATTTCCATCACTTTTCCTAAGATCAGCCCCTCACTGGTTCACAATATTCTCTCATTCTTTCTCAAATCGGCTCCCGAGTCACGACTAAGTCCCTGGTCCACGTACTAGCGTCCTAGTTAGCCATTCCCCATGGTTAGTATCCCAAGAGTGATCAGCTCTGGGCGAGTCGTACTCAAATGAAATGAGAAATAACATTCATTTTATTAATCCCAGAAATTACATCGAAATTCGGGCTGTTACAACCTTCCCCCCTTACAAAAATTTCGTCCTCGAAATTTACACTTCCATCCCGTCTAATCAAACAACTGGGGGTGTTGACGCCGCATGGCCTCTTCACTTTCCCAAGTAGCGCCCTCTGTGCCGTGGTGCTCCCATACAACCTTCACCATCGGGATAGTCTTATTCCTGAGCACTCGATCTCTTCGGTCCTCAATCCTGACTGGTCTTTCCACGTACGACACCTTGTCGTCCACGTCTATCTCCTCGTACTTTAGAACGTGGGTCGGATCTGGTTCATACTTTCTCAACATCGACACGTGGAATACATTATGCACCTGTGACAAGTTAGGTGGCAAGGCAAGACGATAGGCCATATCACCAATCTTCTCCAATATCTCAAATGGCCCAACGTACCTGGGACTGAGTTTTCCTTTCTTACCAAACCGGGACAATCCTTTCATCGGCGATACCTTCAAAAATACATGGTCTCCCACTTGAAATTCTAAGGGTCGTCTTCTCCGGTCGGCATAACTTTTCTGACGGCTCTGCGCCGTTCTTAGTCTGTCTCTGATAACCTTAACGGCCTCAACTGTCTGCTGCACTAACTCTGGCCCGGTAATACTGCGCTCACCAATCTCATCCCAACATATTGGTGTTCTGCACGCTCTACCATACAATGCCTCAAACGGCGCCATCTGAATACTCTGCTGGTAGCTGTTATTGTAGGCAAACTCCGCTAAATGCAACTGTTCTTCCCATTTGCCCTGAAAATCTATGACACAAGCTCTCAGCATATCCTCCAAAGTCTGAATTGTTCTCTCTGATTGGCCATCTGTCTGTGGATGATAAGCCGTGCTGAATTGCAACTTTGTTCCTAAGGCCACTTGCAGACTTTTCCAAAAATTGGCCGTAAATCTCGGGTCGCGATCTGACGTAATGGTCACCGGTACTCCATGCAATCGTACTATCTGCTGTACATACAACTCGGCATACCTTTCCAGTTCAAGGTCCTTTCGCACTGCCAGGAAATGCGCTGACTTGGTCAGACGATCCACTATCACCCATATAGAGTCGTTCCCTCTCTGGCTTCGTGGCAATCCCGTTACGAAATCCATGGTGATATGCTCCCATTTCCACTCTGGGATCTCTAATGGCCTCAACATTCCACCAGGCTTGCAGTGTTTGTGCCTTCACTTGTTGGCACGTCAAACACTTAGCCACGCGTCTCGCCACATCGGCCTTCATTTCATTCCACCAATAATGTTGCCTTAAGTTCTGGTACATCTTCGTACTATCTGGGTGGATACTGTACTGACTCCGATGAGCTTCACTCAAGATTTCCTCCTTCAGACCTTCATTGTCTGGTACACACAATCTTCCTCTGAATTTTAAAGTTCTATCCTCGCTCATCTGGAATTCCGGCCTCCTTTTAGAAACATCCAATCCAATGATCTTCTGGATTTCTTGGTCCGTAGACTGGAGTTCCTTAATCCTTGCCTGGATCTCTGGTTCAATCCTCAAGGTTGCCATCAAACTGGACATCTGGCTCACTTCGAACTTAAACTCTGAATCTCTGAGCCGTTCCAACAATGTCCATTCTCGCACCATCATATGTGCCACACTAGACTTGCGACTTAAAGCATCTGCTACTCTATTGGCCTTACCCGGATGATACAGGATGTCGCAATCATAGTCTTTTAGTAGTTCCATCCACCTTCTCTGCCTCATGTTTAGCTCTTTCTGCGAAAATAAGTACTTGAGGCTCTGATGGTCCGTGTAGATTTGAAACTTTTCTCCACAAAGATAATGCCTCCAGATTTTAAGGGCAAATACTATCGCAGCCAATTCTAAATCGTGCGTCGGATAATTCATCTCATGAGGTCTCAACTGCCTCGACGCATACGCCACCACTTTCCCATGCTGCATCAACACACAACCTAGCCCTCTCAATGAAGCATCACTGTACACCTCGAATCCTCTTGATCCGGATGGAATAGTCAACACTGGAGCTGTCGTAAGCCTGTGTTTCAACTCCTGAAAACTTTTCTCACACTTGTCATTCCATTCGAACTTGGACTCTTTCTTTAACAATCTAGTCATGGGCATGGCTATGGATGAGAATCCTTCTACAAACCGTCTGTAATAGCCGGCCAGTCCAAGGAAACTTCTGATCTCGGTCACTGAGGTCGGTCTCGGCCAATTAGTCACGGCCTCTATCTTGGTCGGGTCTACTGATATCCCCTCTCCCGACACTATGTGTCCAAGGAAAGCTACTCGACTGAGCCAAAATTCACACTTGCTGAACTTGGCGTAGAGCGCATGTTCTCTTAACGTCCGTAGCACCTCAGTCAAGTGCACCTCATGCTCTTCAGGACTCTTAGAATATACCAATATGTCGTCGATGAAGACAATCACTGACTGATCCAAAAATTCCTTAAACACTCTGTTCATTAGATCCATGAAAGCTGCAGGAGCATTCGTCAGTCCAAAGGGCATAACTGTAAACTCATAGTGCCCATACCTCGTCCTGAAGGCTGTCTTAGGTATATCCTCCTTCTTAATTCTTAACTGGTGATATCCTGTCCGTAGGTCAATCTTGGAGAATACCGATGCTCCCTGCAACTGATCAAACAAGTCGTCGATCCTAGGCAGTGGGAACTTGTGACGCGCCGTGCCTCGGGGCCATTAACGTGACGTCCCCTTCATTATTCTTTTTCATTAAACACACGCGGAAGCATACTCGGGACAATCACAATAACAACAACAGCGGGATTAAGACAAGCATCATGAGCAAACCTTATTATTACAGTACATGCAAATATGTTTTAACAAGCCCTTCGGGCCATGACAATTAACACATATAATCTACAAGCCTACTCCAAAGGCTTTTCTAATTACAGGCCGCCGTGGTTTGGGTTTTCCTATCCCCACTATGACTTCTCGCTCCTCGCTTTCCCCGAACTTCAACATGGCTCGAACTCCTCCTGACGCCGCCGTCCGTTCGACCATCCTATGAACCTGAGGGTGGGAAAATGGGGGGTGAGTCGGGGAGACCCAGTAAGTAAACCTACTAATATCAAGCGAGGACGAGGGGATCGCCGTTAGCACAAGCCGGCTCTTACCGCACCCGCATCAATGGCAGATCAATAGCAAAGTTCAACAAGAGAACATCAAGCACGGCTACATCGTGCACACGTTACAAACCACGGCTCGGTTCTATCTCAAAACAACATCAAACACGAAACATAATCAAATCAAGAAATGAACCAACCACAATCAACCAAATGACCGAGAAACGGTCCAAGCAAACCGTGTCACAACGCATCACAACTTCCTTTCCCGATATTAGGAAGTGTACTTACTCAACATCAAACAAAACTTAGAGAACGGGGTCGAGACGGGTGAGCTCGAGAGATTTCGGGCTTGAACACGAACGCTCGGGCCTATGACTTTCTCCCTTGATCGAACAACGAGAGAGACAGGCTCGCCGGTAAGCTTTTTCTCTCTTTCTTTCTTTCTATTTCTCTCTTGGTTTTCTCTCAGCAACTCACGGTGTCGCCCTTTCTTTTCTTTCCCTTAGCTTTCTCTCTCTTAGTTTTCTCTCTCTCTTTCTCTTTCTCTCTCTCCCTCACGGCCACTCTCTCTCTCTCTCTCTCTCTCTCTCTCTCTCTCTCTCCCTTGGCCGAATGGCCTTTTTCTATTTATAGGGAGAGGAAACTTGGGGGCTAAGTTTGGATGACATAAGCGCTTATGTCATCGCGGCGCGTGAGGTCATCGCGCGTGTCATTGGGGCGCGTGAGGTAAGCGCTTACCTCACATGGCTATCATTAAGAACCACCAAAGTCAAGAATAATAATGGCCCATTTAATGCATGTAATCATGAAGGGCCATCAAAGTCAAGACTAATAAATGCAAGCCATAATTAAGCTTCTTGAACAAGCTTCACTCTTGGCTATTGATTCCCAAATTTCGTTTTGCCCTGATCCGACCTCCGAAAAATGCATAAAATATCTCATTTGAAATCTCGGAATGTGTACTTTAAATCACCAAAAGACACCAAGTCCAAATTCCAACGTTTTCATATAGAAAATGCTAAATCTTTGAAATCTGGAGAAACTGAACAGTTTTGCACTGTTCACGAAATCGGTCTTAAAATCATAGTAAATGAACTCTGAAAATTCTCAAATTCGGATATGTCATAAAAAAGACCTTAATAAAAATTTTTCATGAAGGACACAAAATCTAATTCTCTCTTTAAATACCATTTTCGATCACTCAAAGACAGACTAAAAACAGCTTACTGAAACAGCATTTTTATTCCTCAAAATAAGCTCTGTCCAGAATCCAAATCATCTCAGAAAATTCCCAAATTTACACACGTTATAGAAAAGAAAGTCCTTAACGACTTTTGTGAAGGAAACCTTTCCAAAATCAGCCCAGAAAAGCCTGTAGAAAATAAAGACGGTGTAAACATCACCAAAATACCTATTCCGGGCAGTTTCACACAGTCTGAAAATCAGGCCATCGTACCACTCATATTAACTCCAAAAATTCTGAAATTAAATCACGTAAAACGTCAAAATTTTTGGAACAACTTTCCAGAAGAAATCATTTGGAATTTCGGATCACAAAAGTCTCCCCAAAAATAGCAAAACAAAGGGGTACAAATGATCCGAAAACACGGTTTCCAAAACAAGGGTAGAAACTTTTGTTCCAATTGGAAAACCACCAAGCTTAAACCATAGCCATTTCCCAGGGACTAAAATTGAGGATATTACCATTTACCTGCAGCTTCCCAGGCCCAAAAATCGGGATGTGACAGTACTTGTTCTTTATTGTCACCTGGTTCAGCTGCCTGTAGTCGATACACAATCTCAGGGTTCCGTCTTTCTTTTTCACAAACAGCACAGGTGCTCCCCATGGAGACGCGCTCGGACGAATGAAACCCTTGTCCAATAACTCCTGCATCTGGACTTTCAACTCCTTTAACTCAGGCAATGACATCCGATATGGGGCTTTTGAAATCGGTTCTGTACCCGGGGCTAGCTCAATTACAAACTCAACTTCCCGCTCAGGTGGTAAGCCTGGCAATTCCTGTGGAAATACTTCTGAAAAGTTGCATACTACCGGGATATCTTCTAACTGAAGCTCTGGTACAGTGGGATCCACCACATTGACCAGATATCCTTCACATCCTTCGTTCAACAACTCATTCACTTCTAGTGAAGAGATCCAAGGAATCGAGGTTCCTCCTCGACTTCCTTGAAATTCAAACCTAGGTTGTCCAATTGGATTGAACTGGATCGTTTTACTATCACAATCCACTACAGCCTTCTGTTGCACTAACCAGTCCATTCCAACAATAACATCAAAATCGAACATGGCCAACACTGCCAAGTCGATACGGCCTTCCACACCACCAATCACTATCTTACATGCAGGCCATCCAAAGGAGACTATCATCCTATCATTCAACGGAGTAGATACGCATAACACAGTCTCAAGCAAAATAGGCTCAAACCCCACTAATCTAATAAACTGTTCTAACACAAAAGAATGGGTTGCCCCCGGATCAAACAAAGCATAGGCTACATGGTCTCCCAAAGAAATCGTACCTGTGACCACCCCTGGCGCTTTCTCCGCATCCTTGCGCGCCATAGCATACACCCTTCCTTGGGCTGGTGGTCGTCCTGGGTTAGTCGCTGGGGGATGTCCACCCTGATTCCCCGTCCTAGGCGGGTGGGCTGGTGCTTGCGATCCCGCTGGACGCATCTGAGGACACGACCTAATCTGGTGGTCAAAACTCCCACACCTGAAACATGCTCCGAACCTACTCGGAGGCGGGTTAGGCTTCCCAATGTTTCTCCTCGCAGATGGAACGAACCGTCTATTCCCAGTCATTGGCCTTTTTCCCAACCTGCGATTGTCTCTATTAGGCATAAACCGTGATCCTGAGGCGGCGGCCCTCTCTTGCTGATCTCTTTCTATGATCTGAGCTCTCTCGTACATCTCACTGTAGTCTTTAAGGTTATGAGATAGAATCTGGCTCCTGAGGTCTGGTTTCAATCCATCTCGAAACCTCCTAGCCTTGTCTCTCGGATTCACCACCAATGTAGGCGCAAACTTAGCCAATCTCGCAAACTCCGCCTCGTATTGGTCTACTGTCATCTGTCCCTGGCGTAGTCTCATAAATTCCGACAACTTCCTTTCTTGCACTACCTCAGAGAAATATTTCTCATAAAAATGTTCAACAAACACAGCCCAAATCAACTCAGTACCTGTAGGAAATACCCTGTCCTTTACGGCATTCCACTAATCGTTGGCACCGTCCTGTAACTGATACACCGCTAAGTCTACTCTCTCAGTATCGGTGCACTTCAATACATTAAACGCCTTTTCCAACTCCTCAACCCATCTGGGCGCTAACTCTGCATCGCCCCTACCAGTGAACTTGGGCGGCTTAAGCTTCAGAAATTGCTCAACTAGTTGGGGCATCTGTCTCGCTACAACTGGTTGTGCCTGTTCTGCCTGGTTACCCCCATTACCGGCTATTGCTGCGGCTTCTGCTGCTTGAGCATACGCGGCTGCCCTCTCCTGAGCCTGCAAACCCATGATATGTCCTATCTCACGGAGGGTCTCCATAACTTCCTCCATTCTGGGGTCTCTGGCCTCTCTGGGCTCGGCTCTCGGTTGCTCTTGGGGTTCCTTTCCTCTTCGGCGACTCATCTCTCTCTAATATGGCTACTCAACTACCTGCTATAACCCCACTAAGGAGTCAAAGACTTAAACCACACTAACCCAGTCTAAGTCCTAGGCAGGTATCAAACAATAGCCAAACAATCACATGCGATCTAACACTGAGCACAATACATCACCCAAGGGAACATGTGTACTCACCTCAGGTCCTGACGCGCCTGCAACTTCGGGGTTGAATCACTTACACATTCAATCAATCAAACAAACACAATTAAGAGACACACCTAGCACACGAGGACACCTAGTTGGCTACCCTTGGTCATCGCTCCTTATCACTCCAGGCTTCGACCGTATGGATAGAGCTAAACTTGCTCTGATACCAATTCAAACGGGTATGTCACGCCCCGAACCCCACTTACTCATCGGAACGCGAGCATCCCCTTATCTCTTCGGTCGATCATAGTGCGACGTCCCCAGGAGACCTCGCCGACCCAACAACAATCAGAGTATATAAAAACACATGCGGAAGCAGATTACAAACCCTGACAAATAAAGATGAGCAAGGAAGCCAAACAATCAAAATCACACCAGGTAAAACCTCATTCTCATATATATATAAACTGTTTATACAAGGAACGCAAATACATGCATAGCCATATCCACAACAGGTCTAGGTCAAGCTAACATCGAAGTCAAAAGGCCACTAATCCAAAAAGTGTCGGTGGCCGGGTGAGTAAGTCTGCACTAAGGATCACTATAACAAAAAGGTAGGGATCCCTATCATCGACCAACTAGTCTAAGGCTCGTAGTCTGGGTCGCTGGAATCGTCGGGCTCAATGGAAGACTCAGCTGACTCCTCTGAAGAGCTGCGATCCGACTCTGGCTCATCCACGTCCATGTCGGGGTCCTCCTGATCAGCCTGATCCTCCTGATCTCCCCAGTAGTCTGCTAAGAGAGCGTCAGCCTCAGCCTCGGAGTCAAAGTCGTCCTCAAGGTCTACATCTACGGCTGCATCCTCGACGGCATCTATGTCTACATCCTCGCCTACCTCATCGACCTCACCATCCTCATTATCCTGTTCCATCACCTCTGGCTCGGGGTTGTCCTCATCCTCATCCATAGGCTCCGGCTCTAGATCATCATACCAAACTCCAGGGCCTGGCTAGGCCTCGACGGTTGGCGGAGCGCCAGGTGGAGAAGCATTGACCACCTCGCCATCAGCAATCACTGGCTCCAACTCGCCATCAGCGTCTACTGGAATGTCAAAGGTACGGATAGGTCGACTGAGGGTCCCGTCCGCTGCCCTACGACACCATGCGATATACTCTCGCTTCTGATGCTCATCCTCACCCACATTAACGTAGAGAACTGACCTAAACCTCACATGCATCTCGTCATTTCCAGCTGGGAAATGCTCCTCACTCTGCAATATCTGTCTAGGAATCCCAAAAAGTGGAGGCGGCTCCAACATCCTAGGGGGTAGGTTCTGAAATGTTCGGTTTTACAACAACCGTGAGACTAGCTTAGTGAATCAAATACCTAAACCTAGGCTAGGCTAAAGTGTGTCTCTTAACGAATCAAAATCAAGCATTCAAGCCAACAAACCTAAAACTCAATATGTTTCAACGTGATTCAACCCCTGCAAGTTAGTGCAATTCAACATATATATATACACCCACATACGTGTACATACGGGCAGGCGTACTTCACACACGCGTGCTCAGATTCTTTAAATGGTTCAAATCACTCAATCACCGCATCCCACACGAATGCCTCATACAGTCACATGCTAACAATTCTCACAATCTCATCACAATACTGCATGATTCGCAATTCACATAATGCAACGATCAGTTCATTTTTAATCTCACGACCCACAATAGGGCCCGACCCGAAGGCCACAACACTTCATGGCCAGCGTATATACTATGCCCCCGGCCCGGTGTCTTCTAGCCTGCTACAAAATGCCTGAGGCGCAACACCGCTCACCTACGAACCAGAGCCTGCTACAAAGTGCATGAGGATGGTCGTCTTCCGGTCTAACCGGGCATCGTCCTGCTACAAAGTGCATGAGGACGGAACTCGACCCGTAGGCCACGACCCGAAGGCCTTAAGTGATCACACATATCAATTTTATCTTAGCCCAATCCACTCATTTCAGGGCGTTTACCGTGATCACACAATGCAATGTCACACCCGCACAATCACATACTGTCATCTCAAGTCTCAATCTCGACATACCATGCGTGTGACATGCATTTTCATAACAATGAACACAAATGCCACAACAATTATCAACATTTACAAACAATGGACATATTCTAGCATTTGCATCCTAACACATGCAATTCGGCCATGACTAAACCCCAACTTTAAACATGGCCAAAACACACTCAAAACACTCCATTTAGCCTCAATTAACTCAGCCAAGGCCCCACTCAAATATATAAGGCATATACTTAACTTAATTAAGCAAATCAAGCCTAATTGGACCTAAAATCACCATTTCTAACACAAACTCTCAAGAGCTCCGAATTTGGCCTACCAAGAACAGCCCTCAAACCATCACAAATCAACCATAATTCCACCTTAAATCCACCCTTAGCAACATCATTATTTCAGCCATTAACCACATAATCACTAACAAAACACCAAATTAACTCAATGTCCACTAATCAATCCAAACTAAACCAACTAAACACAATTAAGCCTAAACTAAATTTAGATATAAAACTCACGTTTGGGTGGACGATTTGCGGAAGGAACAAGTACATCCCACTCACGGCTCGACAACGGCGGCTCACGGCGATGGCTCGGCCCTCACGGCCAACGGTGGCTTGGGGGTGGCTGATTGGGCGTCCATGGCTGGTCGGTCACGAGAGAGAGGGAGGCGTGGCTGAGGACGGCGGCTTGGGGCTGGTCCGGCTCTCCACGGCGTTCCTAGCCGTGACCCACGGCTCCGGCGAGTGGCTGAGCAAGGGCGGCGACGGTGGGGGCTTGCTCCGGCGAAGAAGGGAGAGAGGGACGAAGGAGAGAGAGACGAAGGGGAGGAGAGAGTGGCTGATCGGTGAGGGAGAGGGAGTGGGCGAAATGGAGGAGAGAGAGAGAGAAAACATGACCAAAAAGTGGTCAAAGCTGGTCAAATCAGCCTTAGTGGAAGCCATGTGTCATGATCTTAGCCCATTAGACCAATTTACCCCTCATCCAATGGTTTACATTCATTCAAATCAATTATTGAGGGGCATTTTTGTCTTTAGCCCTTAACCAACCCTTAACCATCTTAGTTAACTTAACCAACCTTGGTTAAACCAAATTAATTATCCAAAATTCGGAATTAAGTTTAATTAACCCAAGGAAATTCCGTCCTTTTTCCATTCCGAACCGAAATTCCATTTTTCGCACCCATGCGTTCCACATGTATGTGGCCATCATTTTCTGGCGTCAAAATCCTAAAATTAGTCCGTCGGGTCCCCGAAATCCGACACCGAAATCTGGGTTCAATTCCGTGAACAACTCTCTCTCAATTTCAATTTGTCTGAAACTCTCACTAACAGGCGGCTGTTTAGGCATACGCGTATCGACTTAGGGCTATCCGAGTCTCAATGGTTCCGATCATCGAGAGAAAGAGGGTTTATTACTAATCCCGGGGTCACGATCATTTGGCTCGAGTTCAGGATTGGTTGACCACGAGCACGTTTGGTTAAGCAGAATCACCTGCGATCCCAATTGTGTATCGTTGGCCTTGGCCATACCATTTCCATCACTTTTCCTAAGATCAGCCCCTCACTGGTTCACAATATTCTCTCATTCTTTCTCAAATCGGCTCCCGAGTCACGACTAAGTCCCTAGTCCACGTACTAGCGTCCTAGTTAGCCATTCCTCATGGTTAGTATCCCAAGAGTGATCAGCTCTGGGCGAGTCGTACTCAAATGAAATGAGAAATAACATTCATTTTATTAATCCCAGAAATTACATCGAAATTCGGGCTGTTACAATCTAAATCCACACGCTCAGCAATAGGTAAAGGGGTTAAATCTAACGGAGTTAAGGGATTAAAACCATAGACAACCTCAAACGGTGTGAATTTAGTAGCAGAATGCACGCTCCTATTATAAGCAAACTCAACATGCGGTAAACAATTTTCCCAAAACTTAATGTTCTTTTTAATAATAGCACGCAACAATGTCCCTAAAGTCCTATTAACTACTTCAGTTTGACCATCAGTTTGTGGATGACAAGTAGTAGAGAATAAAAGTTGTGTACCTAACTTCTTCCACAATGTCTTCCAAAAGTAGCTTAGAAATTTAGTATCTCGATCAGAAACAATGGACCTAGGCATGCCATGCAAACGCACAACTTCACGAAAGAATAATTCAGCAACATTCAATGCATCATCAGATTTATGACAAGGTATAAAATGAGCCATCTTTGAAAATCGATCAACAACCACAAAAATAGAATCCTTGCCATGCTTAGACCGAGGCAATCCTAACACAAAATCCATAGAGATATCAACCCAAGGATGCGTCGGGATAGGCAAAGGTGTATACAAACCATGTGGTTTAATTGTAGACTTAGCCTGCTTACATGCAATACATCTCTCGCAAACTCGTGTGACATCTCGTTTCATGTGTGGCCAAAAAAAATGTTCATGCAGCACTTCATAAGTCTTATTGATTCCAAAATGCCCCATTAAACCACCACTATGTGCCTCTCGCACTAACAACTCACGCAAAGAGCATCTAGGTAAACACAACTTATTTTCACGAAAGAGATATCCATCATGTCTATAAAACTTTTCAAACGCAGCATGCTCACAAGCTTCAAATACTCTTCCAAAATCATCATCGTCAGCGTATAAACCTTTAATATGCTCGAAACCTAGACACTTTGCTCCTAGAGTAGTTAGAATGGCATACCTTCGAGAAAGTGCATCGGCTACCACATTTTCCTTACCTTTTTTATACTTAATTATATATGGAAAAGTCTCAATGAACTCCAACCATTTGGCATGTCTTTTATTCAACTTTTGCTGCCCCCTCAAGTACTTTAAGGTCTCGTGGTCGGTGTAAATCACAAACTCCTTTGGCCACAAGTAATGTTGTCAATTCTCCAAAGTTCGCACCAAAGCATACATCTCCTTATCATAAGTCGGATAATTCAATGTCGCTCCGCTTAACTTCTCGCTGAAATACGCTATAGGACGTCCTTCTTGCATCAACACGGCTCCAATTCCTGTACCAGAAGCATCGCATTCTATCTCAAAAGTAGTACTGAAATTTGGTAAAGATAACAAAGGAGCATTAGTCAACTTATCTTTTAACAGATTGAATGCTCTTTCTTGCTCTTCTCCCCACATGAAACCCACGTGCTTCTTGATAATCTCGGTTAAAGGTGCGGCGATGGTGCTGAAATCTTTTACAAATCTACGATAGAAACTGGCTAAACCATGAAAGCTGCGCACCTCTCCTACTGTCTTAGGTGTTGGCCATTCACGAATTGCTTTCACCTTTTCTTCATCAACCTGTATTCCATCAGCACCAACAACAAAGCCTAGAAATACTAATTTGTCGGTTACAAAACAGCACTTCTTTAGGTTAGCATATAATTGTTCAGCCCTTAAAACCTGCAAAACAGCTCGTACATGCTCAATATGATCATCAAGGTTTCGACTATATATCAGGATATCATCAAAATAGACAACTACAAATCGACCAATAAAAGCACGCAGAACATGATTCATAAGTCGCATGAAAGTACTAGGTGCGTTAGTTAAACCGAATGGCATAACTAACTACTCATATAACCCGTATTTGGTCTTAAATGCAGTTTTCCATTCATCCCCCTCTTTCATTCTAATTTGATGATAACCACTTTTCAGATCAATTTTAGTAAATATGCAAGCTCCATGCAATTCATCCAACATGTCATCTAACCTAGGAATAGGATGTCGATACTTTACCGTTATGTTATTGATTGCTCGACAATCAACACACATCCGCCACGACCCATCCTTCTTTGGCACCAACAAAACAGGAACAGCACACGGGCTAAGAGACTCTCTCACATATCCTTGCTTTAGTAATTCGCTAACTTGCTGCTGAAGTTCCTTTGTCTCTTCAGGATTGCTTCGATATGCGGGTCGGTTAGGCAATGGTGCACCAGGAATCAAATCGATTTGATGCTCTATGCCTCGAATCGGTGGTAAACCTCCAGGAAGTTCATTAGGAAAGACATCTTCAAATTCCTGCAATAAAGACACGACAGAACTTGGCAAATTCGGGTCAAGTACGTTAGCAGTAAACAGTGCCTCTTTGTACAAAAGTACAAGTATCGGTCGGTCTAGAAACAAAGCTCTCCTCACTTCACTCGATTTTGCATAAAAATTCTTCTCTCTTTTCTTTTCTCTCTCCTTTTCTCTCTTCTTTTCTCTCTCCTTTTCTCTCTTCTTTTCTCTCGGTTTTTACCACTCTACTCTTATCTTCCTCTCTTTTTACTTGTGTCTCAGAGTTTCCATGCAGGCCCTCAGTTTTATCACTTTTTCTCTCTCTCTCAACCTCACGTTGTAGTTTCAATTGATCTTCATACACCTCAGTAGGTGTCATTGGCACCAATGTGTATGTCTTCTGATTCATCACCAATGAATATCGGTTAGTGTACCCGTCATGATGTACCTTTCGATCATACTGCCATGGCCTACCAAGCAAAAGATGCCCTGCTTGCATAGGTATAACATCACACATCACTTCATCCTTGTATCGCCCTATCTCAAATGGAACTCGGACTTGCTTCGATACTTTTACTTCACCACTATCATTCAACCACTGCAATCTATATGGTCTTGGATGCTTTGTAGTCTTCAATCCCAACTTCTCTACCATGGTACAACTTGCTACATTTGTACAACTACCTCCATCAACAATCAAGCTACAAATCTTACCATTCACCAAGCATCTTGTATGGAACAAGTTATCGCGTTGCTGGTGATGCTCCTCGTCTTTGACTTGAACACTAAGAGAACGCCTAACCACCATCAATTCACCCTTTACTGGCATCTCAACATCACTACAATCCTCCAATGGTGGCATGTCATCATCCTCTTCTTCCCTCTCACTTTCTGATTCAACATCATTATGTCCAGTCATGACCATCACCCTCTTATTAGGGCACTGATTTGCCATATGACCCCTGCCCAAACACTTAAAGCATTTAATATCACGAGTCTTAGTGTTAGGGTTTTCAGTTTTACCTGAAGCTGAATTTGAAGTAACTTTGCCATCCTTCTCCTTCTCCTTCAAAGTTTCAGTCTTGATATTGTTTCCCTTCCAATTCGGCTTCTCGTCTCTCTTCCAATTAGACTTCCAATTCGAGCTTGAACTTCCACCACTCTTGTAATTTCGATCCAACTTCAATTGCCGCTCAACTTTGATGGCTTTGTCCACTAATTCCTCCAATTCAACGTAGTGTTGCAGCTCTACTACCCTTGCTATATCTCGGCTCAAACCACACAAAAATCGTGACATTGTGGCCTCACGGTCTTCTACCACATTAGTACGGATCATAGCAATCTCCATCTCTTTATGGTATTCTTCCACACTCCTATTACCTTGTGTAAGATTTTGCAGCTTATGGAACAAGTCTCTATGGTAATGACTAGGTATAAAGCGCCTCCTCATCACTGCTTTCATCGCATCCCACGTTTCTATTGGTCTTTCACCATTGCGTCTCCTGCTAGTCACAAGTTGATCCCACCAAATTATAGCATAATCAGTGAATTCAACAGCTGCAATTTTTACCTTTTTGAGCTCCGAATATCGCTGGCAATCAAATACCATCTCCATCCGTTTCTCCCATTCTAGATACGCATCAGGATCATTCTTTCCTTGGAAAGATGGAATCTTCATCTTGATGTTACCAAGTTCATCGTCTTCTCGATGTTTAAATCCTCGACGTCCGTTTCTCCTCTCAAACTTGCCATCTCGATCATCTTCTGTATCGGACACATATGCATCATTAAATTGCCGTTGCCATCTAGGTTGTGTCCTAGGCTCTTCTCGCTGATTTTGTGGCCTCCCTCGTGGTGGCTCTCGGTCATCTTCAAGTCTCGTCTCACATCTTGTAACTCGGTTGCTAAGTGCTTCAATTTGTAAACTCAATTGCTAGATGCCTGCTAGAATCGCATCATCCCTTGGATGAGTGCGATCCTCCCTTTGATTCACACTTCCCTGGCCTAAGTTTGACATTTTTTTTAAACCTGCAAGAAAATGTTAGAGATAAAAAAAAACTCACTAGTCACTCCCTCACGTTTTCCGCTCAAAGTGTTTGTCACTCCTCTCGTGTTTAACTCAATTTCGGCTTTTTCTTCCCTCAATTAAGCTCACACACTCTTGCCTTTTACCTCTCGTTTCCTTCTAGAAAGTTCTTTTTTTCAGACTTGAATCTAGTCTCACAAGCTCCTCATAACAATCGATAAACCACCAAACAAGATCAAATTCAGCAATATACTGATCAACTCAGCAATTCAGCAATTTTTTTTGCGAGATTCGAATTCAAATTCAATTTCTGCAACTGAAATATTTTTTTTTCTATTCGGTCCAACTATCAATGAAAAAAAAAAAGAAACGAGTCGTCCTCTTCAATTTTTTTTTCTTTGCTCTTTTTTTTTGCTTTGCTTTTTTTTTTGCTCTCTTTTTTTTTGCCTCTTTTTTTTTGACGAACTTAAGTACAATATATAAAGAAAAAAAACAACTAGGACCGAAAACCCTAAATTCGATTAATAACGAAAAGCAGTAAAAGTAAGATAAGTAGACCTTGTAGAACTAGCTCTGATACCAGATGATATGAATCTGTGCGGAAGATGATCGTTCTACGAAGATCTACAAGTTACGAATTGCTAACCTCGACCTCCAATCGAACCTGTGATTGGTAATCTCGGTATGAACGCGACCTGTTGACGAACCTGTGTCAACCAATCCACGCTATAACGCCACGAACAAGAGAATTCGCGATCTTGCTCGATCAGTTAAATTCGATCGCCACAAGGGAGCCTTGATAAGATCTAGTCCTCAAGAGAACTCAAGAAGAAAACTTTGCTAAAATAAAATTCTGCCTCCTCTTAGAAACCTATAAGCAACCTTATATAGGGTGCTAACCCTAATCCTAATCCTACTAGGATTACAATTACAAAAATAACCTTAATTATTAAAAATTCGTCCAAAAATAGAAAAAAGGCCTAAAAGTTCATCTAAACGACTCCAAATCGCTAAAAAACGTCATCAATCACTACTAAAGTAGTGAGTATTGATCAGCGGCCCGTTTCCAAGCGTCCATCCAAATTTGAGCCAATTCGGAGTTCGTCAATTCTAAGCTCTTTCGGAATTCGCTGGACCAAAGGTAATCATGTTGCGCCAAGGAGTTTCAGAATCTTCAAGTTTCGAATCAAGATTATCTTCATTCCAAATATCTTGAACCATGATGCCGATAGCTTGTTTGAATTCCTTCGCTCTCGCTCGAGTGATCGGGCCTAGTGGATAAGACAACGGGTCCCTAGCGCCTCCTCCTCGATAAGGTTCGATGTCCACATCACGTCTATGCCACCGTCGACTCCTATTAGCATCATTGCTACGAGTGCGAGGACCTCGACAACGACAACAATGGCGATAGATTGGAAGCCAATTTGTCATCTCATCGCATATTGGTGATTAAAGATGCTTATGAATGGCTTAACATTAATTTTTCGAAGGAAATTTTCTGCGATCATAGAATTTAAATGGGCGCATGTGAAATCTTCAAACCGCCCACCATCATTTTCACCTGCATAAAATGGATCGCCACCGCACATGACGAATCTCTTACGAAAGTGGAGAACCGGCTTGGTCAATGTCACGCACGTGTCAACTGGGGCCCCGCCAGCTGCACGTGGCAGTCCCAGCCTGGTCAACGCCCGTCGATGGGGCCCACGGTGAGGTGAGAATCTGCCGGAGAATTGTGCGGTCCAGTGGGCGGGCCCAATTCTGACGATCATGGCACCAACCGGATCTTGCATCACCCGACCCGGTTGCCCGAAACAAGCATAATTTAAAAAAAAATAAAAAGGACCAGTTTCGTGCTTTTTTTTCTAAAAAAAAAGATATGAATTGTTCTTTCAATTTGATGATGTGGTGTTGACCCGAAGGCTCCGTTTATTTCACAAAAAATAAATGATTTAAAAAATATTTTCTTAAAACTAATCTCTTAGATCGCATAAAATAATTTGTTAATGAAAAATATTTTTATAATCAATAGCAATTTACGTTTAATGATTTTCGTAAACGATGAAAATATTTTTCGTTAGCTCATTTTCGCAAGCGATGCAAGCGATCGATTTTAGGAAATTGTTATCCCAATCATTTACTTTCCATGAAACAAGCAAAGCCTAAAAATTTCTGTTGAATTGAGAATTAAAGAGCCATCGGTTGGTAAATTCTAAAATTTGGAATTTAATGGTCATTAACTGTCCGTGTCTTCAAGGAGTGGTGAACCTTCATCGTACCTATTACTTATAATATTGGTATATTTGTAGCTAGGGATGGAGATTCGCCATGTAAAATTAGCCTTGCGATCAAATTGTTCTTACTTTCTAGTTTAATTTACCTAAAATTAACAGAGGTCCAAATCCAAACCTCATGTGTCTCTCTCTCCAAATAGAATATTTACATATTAAATTACGCATTCATCTAACAGCTTAAACTTTTAGAACAATTGACTATTGTCCCACAAGATCTCATATAATAATAAAGCAGGAGAGCCCGAATTCAAATCTTTCTGGACTCTTATTTGCCTCTCAACGAAATATTTCCCCGCTTAGTATTGGGCAACAAGACTAATTGTGAAACTTTTAGAATAGTTGGCTATGGTATCACAAAACTCCAGATCCTTTGTCGCCACCTCATCCCATCATCGCCCGTGAGTCGTCGAATGTCAGAGCCGAGACCAAGATCCTACCATCATGCCCTCTATTCTTGAAGATGGATTTCCCCGCGAGGGTCGCAACCGTCGTGAGCGACGGCCCAGCCTCGAGCGGACCTAGATTTGGTGTCACCCGAGGCCAGTGTGTTAGTATTTGATTTATGTGACAAGAATGCACGTGGAAGACTTCACGGCAATGGAACAAGGCAATAGAGCTTCTCTAGTTTATAATAGTGGGTTTTACTAATATAGGCAGAGCATTCTTTGGAAGATAGTTTTTGGTTGCTCTTGCGCACTCTCCACCCATCATCCCTAGCTCTGTGTAAAGAGCGTTATAACTTTCTTAGCGACAAAAGAGCTCTGCCATTTTGCAGAGATAGCATCGCAATTGTATCCAAGATTTCTGTTTCTTCTACAGGTATCTACCTCTCATGTATTTACCGCCACTCATTTTACTGACCTAAGACATACTAGAATTTTGTTGATTAATCTAGAAATACCAGAAAAATGAATCGTTGTTTAACATAGCAACGTCGGATCTGAGCTTGCGACCTCGAATCCGAAGTCGTTTCTACAACCCCTCTACACAGTAGGTGGCGTATTTTATGGTGGGAGTATGCAGTAGAAATCCGATACCTTCACCTAAGAATATCGCCAAGAGAGAGCCAAAGTTCAAACTCGTTAACATATCTGGTTGGACCACCTTCACTAAAAAATTTAAGCCAATGAGTTATGAGCCGGTTAAGATACATTAACTACTCCATGCCACACCAATTCTCCAATATGAGATTTTTCTAATACAACTCACACGTATTTCAACATTTTATTCAATAAACAAGTTTTAACTTCCAACGGCCAAAAAATAGCTAGGAGGGAATACTATGCTTAAACCAAAGATTAGGGGTGTCAAATGGGTGGGTCATGTCCGATCGGGTTGGGTTTGAGTTGGGTTAGATCGAAAATGGTCCAACCCAAACTGACCCATATTAACCTAGATTTTTGCAATACAATTTTGACGACCCATACTTGACTCAATCCCAACCCAACCCATACCCAGACTATATTACTAAAATACATCCATACCTAACCCTAACTAATAAATGCCCACCCATTTAACCCTCTTCATCTTAATGTGTTACTTCGATAAAAATTTATATCAAATTAAAAAGTAAAATAACAAAAGATGAAGATGTAAGTAAATAAAACGAAAAAAAAAATCAAAGATACTAGGAGTACATTTGGTTTAGCTTTTCCAAGGAGCTTTGGGGAAATACAAAGGAATTCAGCCTAAAAGGCCTTGGGAAAATGCAAAAACTGTTTGGTAAATTGTGCTTTGCGAAGCAACTTTGAGATAAATGCCGTTTGGTTGAAACACATTTAAAAAGCCCTTTGGCTAACCAATTTAAGCTTTTTAATTTTTAATTTTTTTTAAATTTGAAAGAACGATAACCACAATTTATAAAATTTGAATATTAACATATTAACAGATTTATAAATTTGAGCAAATTACATTACTTTTCTGGTTAAAAAAATTTCAACGAATACAACAATGTATTAAAAAATTCAACACATTGTAAGGTGCAAAGATGCATTGTGACAATCAACTATAATTGTTCAATCTTACACAGCAAAATACCAGTAACTATTAGAAATCTCAATAATTGCTCAATCTTACACAGCAAAACACTAATTATTAGAAATCTCAAGACCCACCCAATGTTGCAGTTTTTTCAATCTCAGTTGAAACCAACACACTAATCATGCTCAATTAAAAGTTTTTTTCCATTCTCAAGCTGCAAAACTGCTCATATCTCACATCGATCTCAAGGTGCATAAATGCATCGTTAAAATTGACTCAAATTTACACAACATACATCACTCATCAACTAGAAATAGATATTGATTCTTCAGCAAATAACATTTCATCGATTAACATGAACTAATTACATCAATGGTCAAGAAACAAAAATTGTACAACTAAAATGGGGATAAGGATACTAGGAGTGCCATAACTTTCGTATGGTGCTTACTTGAGTGCCATAACTTTTTTTGATTAGGAACTTTTTTTTTGTCTCACTTAAGTACCACTTCCGGCAAAAAGTAATCACTTGAGTGCCATCGGCCATTTGGTAGCCGGAAAATTCGACGTGGATGCCGATCATCCTACGTGGCTTCATCGGAGCTGAAATGGACAATATTTTATTTTATTTTGTTTTTTAAATATTTTTATTTATATTTTATACTTTTCCTTTTTTTATTGTAAATTCTTTTTCAATGCGGGCGAGGGTCACCAGTGACCCTTGCCGGTTGTGAAGGCCTCGCCCAAAATGGGCGAGGGCTGCCTTGCCCTCGGTTGCGAAGGCCTTGGGTGAGGCCGTTGCGGCCTTGCCGGCAGTGGGTGAGGCCGCGATGGCCTCGCCCAAGGCCTTCGCACCTAAATTAGGTAAAGCTAATAATCTGTCATAGGTGTGCTTGGTGTGGTTCCATATCACCACATCAGCTGTAGATGTGTCTCGCATTTATGTGCCCATCCAATTTTAGCTTGACAAGTGAATTTGACTTGGATTCAAATTTAAAAATAAAAAACTAAAAATCCAGATTTTTTTTCTCTTCCTCCTCCAAGCACCTCTCTCTTTCTCCTTCATCTACAATCGCTTTGAGCCGCGAGCAATGACGAAAACGGTTCAGATGACGCTGACGCGAAGCCTAGGCCTCGAGCAGTCAGACTTCCAGATCTATAGATGCGGAGTAGCTCCGGCCGAGGGTTTCAATGATGCCGACTACGGATCCTTGGCCGCAAGCGCCCACATTTCCAGATTTGAATTTGGGCGCTACTGCAAGTTTGGGCGAACGACACTGATGACTTCCATGGACAAGTGCCGGCGTCGCATGAGCCGGGCTCGTCCACCGGCTTGTCCATGGCCGCAACGTGCGAGGTTGAGATCCCAATGGCCAAAAATTCATCCAAGGCCGCGACGGGCAAGGTCGAGATCCCGAACTTCGCCGTGCCTCCAAATCTGACGAACTAGCTTTACATTTGGCCATGCCTTCGGGTCTTGCCACGACCGGCTCATCCATGGCCACGACGGGCGAGGTTGTCCGGATCTGGCGAACTTCCATATCCAAAGCTTCAAGTTTACCTACAATCGGCTCATTCATGGCCGCAACAGGCGAGGTTGGGATCCATGGCTGGCTAGTGATCCACACCGGACTCGACCATGGCCGCAAGCCTTTGGCCGATGGAAGAAGAAGAAGAAGAAGAAATTTTTTATTTTTTCATTTTATTTTATATTAGCAAGCACATGTCAACTTATAAATAGATATAATACTAGTGAAAAATGGGTTGTTAACATCAAGGGTGATCAGTTCCCGGTCCGATTCCTAATTTTGGGAATCGGGGATCGGAACGGTTGGTCTTAGGACCGGGAACTGATCACTTATTTGTTTTGTTTTTCCACCATAATGAGATAGAGTGACAAATTTCAAAATGTTGACGGAAGCATCAATAAGTGAAGAGTCATTATGCTAAGACGATAAAGGGAAAGCATTATGTATGGGTTTAGTTCACATTTTACTAATTTTTTTTAACTTATAAAAAATAATATATGTAGTCGATCAAATTCTCCTTAGAATCGGAGAGCTGGGAATCGGACAGCTCGGACACCAATTCCATTTTTAAGAATCGAGAATCGGACCGATGCTCCCGAGAATCGGACCCAGCTGGCCTATTCAATCCGATCCGAGCGATTTTTAATTTGTGCGGTCCGTTTTGGACTACCCTGGTTAACTCCAGCCGGGCCAGAACAAATCATGTGGAGAACTCCAGAATACGCGCAGCGACAAGCAAGAAGCCGACAGGACCTTTCGGCTTTGGCAATGTCTGTGGGGGCAGTGGCAACGAGAGTGGCAGCTACTTTTCACCAACCCCAATTGCCAACCCGTGCGATTGATCCCACCCATCTTCTCTCTCCCTCTCTCCAATGGCGTCGTGCATGGCGTCTTCCCTCTTCCTGAAACAGCTACTCCTCCTCGTCGCGCTTCCGCTCGTCATCTCATCCTCCCCCGCCCCCCTCGGATGCCACGACTCCATCATCAGCTTCGGCGACTCCCTCGCCGACACCGGGAACTTGCTCCACCTCTCCCGCTCCGACGGCCACCCGACGGAAGCCGGCTTCCTCCCCTACGGCGAGACCTACTTCCGCCGCCCCACCGGCCGCTTCTCCGACGGCCGCCTGGTCATCGATTTCGTGGGTGAGTCGGGAAATTCGTCGCTGAAAGTGGGTTCGGCTCGAACCCGGGTCCGCCTCGATTTTTCGTGAGTTGCTCGAGAAACTTTTGACAGGGTTCTGATGGTGCGATGGTGTCGCGACTTGCAGCGGAGTGGCTGGGGCTTCCGTACGTGGCTCCCTACTACGGGGACGACGGCGGACGGAGCTCGGCGGACTTCGGGAAGGGCGTGAATTTCGCGGTGGCGGGAGCGACGGCGCTCGACGCGGGCTTCTTCGAAGGGAGAGGGATGGGCAACAGTTTCCCGAACGAGTCTCTGGGAGTTCAGCTGGGCCTCTTCAAAGAGCTCTTGCCTTCTCTGTGCAACACATCTTCTGGTAAGTCCTGTTCTGTCAATGCAAAAAATACGTTGAAGCCCCTGGAAAGTCCAAATTTTATAATTTAGCCCCTTGAAAGTTCAAATTCTATACATGGTATTGCTAGTCAAGTCACTTGGCGAATCGGTAATGTGAATTGCTTTGGTGATGCAGCATCGATGTCGGATTGATGTTAGTCCCAATTTACAGAGAAATTACATCGGCAGCTCATTTGGCCAGTTTGTACGATTTTTAGTCATTGATCTTTATATGCATTGAGCTTGGATCACGTTCCTGCGCGTAACTAAACTGAATCATGACATAATTGTATCGTGAAAAATACAATCCAAAGCGACTCAAAAATAACCTGTGGGGTCACTTGTACAATTCATGACCCGAGTTCAATGCAGTCAGAGACTAGAATCACAGGAAATTGAAAGTTTAAAGGTCCAAGATCACGGGAAATTGAAAGTTGAAGGAGTAAAATTTGGTTCCAAGAACTTAACTGCAGAAAGGATAGAAATTCAGGGATCGATCCCTTAATAAATTCAGATGTTTCAACTTTTCTGCATTCTTTTCTTGCAGCAAGGATTCAATCTGCTGATGACTCAATGACACTGGGTATAGTTTGTTAAATTAATTAGTGTAATCCTAGATCCTAAATGGTCTGTACTTAAATCTCAAGGCCTCTTCTCATTGAAGCATTGAGTTTATGTATAGAGACATGTTGGTTAAATTCCTTGGCATCCGAATTACTTGGTAGATTGCAAAGAATTTCTTGGGAAATCTTTGGTTCTCATGGGAGAGATTGGAGGCAATGACTACAATTATCCCTTCTTCATGGGAAGTGATCTGGAAGAGATTCAAGACCTTGTGCCTCTTGTACTTGAGGAGATTGTTTCGGCTATCAGTGTATGATCCACTTCTCAACTTCTGAGCTAAATGACTTTATGCAGCATGGCAAAACAGGGGCTAATGAACGTATCCTCTTAGTGACCTTCAGGACCATTCTTTTTAAGGCTTTCTCTGGCCTGTAGAACTTGTCTCATTGTCAACAAATTATGGTATTTAGCAAGCAAAAGCTAGAGAATGATCCTAATCTAAGTAAAGATAGAAAAGCATGGAGCTTGTCCTGCTCCATTGAACTGATATCGGTGATGAGACCTACATTGATACTCTAAAGGACTATACAATAAATATGCCTCTCCATGTTTTGATGCTGATATAATATATAAGTTCGTTGCTCCTTTAAGAGGAATTATTAATCACCATAATGTTATCGAAGTCCTTAATTTTATCAATCGGGTCGTGAATGCTATTTTCTGTGCATGTATAGGCGTGCAGATGATAAACTTCCTAAAACATTAACTTCTTGAATCATTCACCTACAAAGTCAATAACGTTAGCTAGCTTACTTACATCAAAGCATGTCCTGGTTAATGAGATGAAAAACCAGTGATCTTGTTCATCATCAAGAGAATCTCTCGCATGACCATATCTTGCCAACTTTTAGTTCTTCAACTTATCATATTTATCTGATCACCTAATGATGCATCATTTTTCCCCTCTTCCTGCCATATGGTTGCAGGAGTTGATTGATTTAGGTGTAGTGACAATATTGGTGCCAGGAAACTTTCCAATTGGATGCTTGCCTGTCTATTTAACAGAATTCCAGAGTTCATACAAGGAAGAATATGATCCCTCAACTGGCTGCCTTAATTGGTTGAATGAATTCTCTCAGTATCACAATGAACAGCTCCAGATGAAGCTTGATCATCTGCGAGAGCTTCATCCCCTAGCAAAAATCATATACGTGGATTACTACAATGCTGCACTCCGCTTTTATCAGTCGCCGGATAAATTCGGTAAGTTGCATCTCCATAACGGACTATTCCATTAGCCCTCTCACTCCTTGGTGCATAGTGAAGCTCTCACTTTCCGGTCCCTGATGTAGCGATGCTCACTTAGTTTCATCCAGAGGAAGTCAGTTAATCGACTACATTTTCACAATGGAGATAACCACGCGTGATAATTTGTTGGATGGATGATTTCCAATTTTCAGTCCTGCTACTGATATCTTATTTGGTCTTTCAAATTGACAACAGACAATAACTAATGGACGCAAATTTCTTCTGTCAACTCGTTGTATCCATGGTTGGCCAGTTAGTAGCATACCGATTAACACATTGGTTGTATTGGCAGTTAATCGAACACTCCTTTTGAACAGGGTTCGATGGCGGAATACTTAGCGCATGTTGTGGAGGAGGAGGAACCTACAATTATAACTCATCAGCATTGTGCAATTCCAATGCGAGGGTATGCGATGACCCATCCTCATATGCAAGCTGGGACGGCATCCATTTCACGGAAGCAGCATACAGGTGGATTTTCAAGAGCATGGCGGACGGTTCATGTACTGTACCTAAATTGGACATTTCTTGTCCTTCAGTAGCCTTTGAATGAGCCTGCATTAATCAACTCTGAGTAACTAGCAACCTCATTTGGAAATAGATACACGATACGACATTTGTTTCATGGAGTGAAATGGTGTTTGGTCTGTGCTGCATATGAAATGACCTTCTGTATGGTCCTTTTGGCAAATTGCTTAGGAAAGTATTGGCAAGAAAAGGATGATCACATCTATAAGGGACGTATACTTCTTGCAAAAAGTGAACAAATTGTGTGTTTTTATTTTTTATTTTTGCGATGATTAAAAGTATGATTAATATGTACCTTGTTTAGTTTAATGATTGCCGATGTCCATCAAATTTCTGATGATGAAAAGGACATATAAATGGAAGGTTTCATACAATCGACCTATGACAAATTATTCGAATTACCGATAAATGGAAAGAAATTATTGCCACAATATGAATTGATAACGCAAATATACGTGGAAAGAAAAAGATACTTCGAGTTTTGAATTTTTCTTGGTAAGGCAGTTTATAAGGTAAAATAGATTCGAATTTTAAAAATTGGAATCTGGGAGATAAAATAGAATTATCAATTACACGATTGTTCATCAATGGAATATTTATAAAACGGTTATAAGTGAACTTTAGGAAAGAAAAAACGAATTATCATCTATTAAAAGTAGGAGGTATTATTTAATTTGTATAGTATACGTATGATTATATAGATATGTGCACCTTGAATAATTATTATAACAAATTAAGCTTTTGAGAAATTAGAAATATTATGTACAATATTATAAACATATATGATGCATGAAATGGAAAGTTATAAGAAATTTGTGCCAATTATATTCTGTTGATACCTAAATTTTTGCTCAAAATCTTCTCATTCATCTCATGAAAAAAAGATAGAGATTGCATTCGTTGATAATAACAGAAGTTGATGCCTAAACAGAAATATCGATATTGCATAGTTTTGCATTCTCGTTCTTTACCACATTTAGGTATTAAAAGGATTTAGGTTTAACACATTTGCATCAAGCATGTTTGCAAGGGCTCGGCTATGAACTTTGTCATCAAATCAATCCAATGGACAACGGTCCGGTATGAAAGATGAGCTAGAGTTTGTGTGACCAACTTTTTTGGAGCTCCAAAACATTGGGATTAGACATCATTCCAAAATTGGTTGAACTATATCATTTCCAACATCGTGGGAACTCCAACGTAGTGGGAGTTGGTCCTAAATTCCTAATTCCATGAAAGTTGGGGTCGGTCCTAATTCCAAACATGTGGGAGATTGGTCTTAATTACAAACATGTAGGAGTTTGGTCTTAATTCCAAGTATATGGGTTGGTCTTAATTAAGACGAAAGTTCATGTGCCATGTATGGCACATGCATGGAATTATAAACATGCAGGAGTACGAACTTAACTCCCTTGTCGTCCGTTGGCGAGTCGCCTTGCTCGGGTCCTCATTGGCCACAGGGGACCCAGGTGAGGTGATCTTCACCTAGATCTAGCGAGGGCCGGCTTTGCCTGTGGCTTTTGAAGGCGGCTTCGCTCGGCCCTCTTTGGGTATCGCCGATGGCCGGCCATCACCTGAGACTGACTACCAGTGAAAAGGAAAGAAAAAGAGAAAGAAAAAAAAAAGGAAAAAATGCCCTTGACCAGTCAGTGAGGTCAAATCCTTCTTTGAGATTGAGGTGGTCACTTCAAACTTTTATTTAAATCTATTTCATGTCCTTATTTGAGAAAATGATGGCACTTCATATCCTAATTTTGAATTTTTCATTTTCTTCATTTGTAGATGAGATTTGACTAGCTGGCCAATGGAATCATTCAAAAAAGGGATAATGATCTAAATAGTTTTTGAACTTTGGCTCAATGTGCAATATGTCATTGTAATCATTGAACTTTAACCTAATGTTTAATGTTGTTCCTGAACTTTTAATTTGTTTAATGTGATTCATGGACTTTTGATATATGTTTAATGTATTTTCGTAAGTTATATAAAAATGTTCAATGTAGTCCATAAACTTGAATTAATGGAATGACTGCATTAAACATTTTCTTATAGTTCAGTGACTTAATTTGTTGAACAAATTAAAGAGACTATATTACACATTATGTTAAAGTTTATGGATCATATTGAACAAACTAAAAATTCAGAGATCAATACATTAAGCCAAAGTTGAAGCATTATTTATGTCGTTTTATAAGAAAACGACATAAGATGCGCAGCTGCAAGCAAGAAGACGACAGAGCTTTTTGACTTCGGCATGGCAATGACGGTTCCTTTCACCAACCCCACTGCCCCATCTGCGTGATTGATTCCTTCCCTCTTCTCTCTACCACTCTCCAATGGCGTCGTGCACGGCGTCTTCCCTCTTCCTGAAACAACTGCTCCTCGTCGTCGCGCTTCCGCTCGTCATCTCGTCCTCCACCGCCCCCGGATGCCACGACTCCATCATCAGCTTCGGCGACTCCCTCGCCGACACCGGGAACTTGCTCCACCTCTCCCGCTCTGACGGCCGCCCGACGGAAGCCGGCTTCCTCCCCTACGGCAAGACCTACTTCCGCCGCCCCACTGGCCGCTTCTCCGACGGCCGCCTGGTCATCGATTTCGTGGGTGAGTCGGGAAATTCGTCGCTGAAGATGGGTTCGGCTCGAACCCGGGTCCGCGTCAATTTTTCTTGAGTTGCTTGAGAAACGTTTGACGGGTTCTGACGGTGCGGTGGTGTCGCGACACTTGCAGCTGAGCGGCTGGGGCTTCCGTACGTGGCTCCGTACTACCGGGATGACGGCGGACGGAGAGTGGCGGATTTCGGGAAGGGCGTGAATTTCGCGGTGGGGGGAGCGACGGCGCTCGATGTGAGCTTCTTCGAAGGGAGGGGGATGGGCAACAATTTCCGGAATGAGTCTCTGAGAGTTCAGCTGGGCCTCTTGAAAGAGCTCTTGCCTTCTCTGTGCAACACATCTTCGGGTAAACTCTTTATTGTCTCCCTCTTGAAAGTGAGTGTAGCATTCATTCTAAATTTGAGTTCAGTATATGAAGTAAAGACTACATTCTAGATTGGATCTGGACCGTTGAAAATGGCGGGTCATGTTGAGTTTCACATTGAGTTTAGTATATGATATAGGCTCTTGGAGCACCTGTAGCTGTAAATTCTCCGTCTCCAATTCAATTTTGTTGTTGTAATTCCATGAAGGTACATGTCATTAAAGATGCAGGGTCCAATTGTTGTTTTAAAGGGCTCGCGCCCTTCTGGCTTTGCACTCGAGGTCCAATCTCCGTCCGGCGATAACTAATGGACTGTGTAGTTGTATCGATCTTGGACTTTCATTTGGTACACCGGCTAGATTCATCATTTGACATATAGTTTTAACTAATGTACCTAATATGAATCTCTCACTCTTCTATTATTGTTGTAGGTGTCTTAACTTGTGAAGTAGTTTTGCTTCATGAGCAGATGAATCCTATTCTGTCAATACTAAGAATACATTAAAGCCCTAGAAAGTACAATCTTTCCAATTTTAGCCTCTGGAAGGGTGGAAAGTGAATGATACCTCCTCTTACCAGTCATGTCCCTCAGCGAATTGGCAATGTAAGTTGTTTTGGTAGTGCAGCATCGATGTCAGATTGATGTTAGTCCCAATTATGGAGAACTTCCATCAGCGGCCCCTTAAGTTTGTCCATTTGTACATTTTAATTTTCGATCTTCAAGCTTGTACAATTATAGTTGTTGACCTGTATTTGCATTGAATTTGGATCACGATGCTTCAAGTAACCAAATTGAATCATCACTTATTTGTACAATGAAAAGAACAATCCAAAGTGACTCAAAAATACCCGTGGAGTCACTTGGACGATTCATCACCGAAGTTCCATACAGTCAGAGAACAGAATCGCACAAAACTGAAAGTTTAAAGGTCCAAGATCACAGGAAATTGAAACTTTGATTAAAATTTAAATTCGAAATCAAAACTTAACTGCAAAAAGGATAAAAGTTTAGGGATCGATCCCTTATTTATTCAGATAGTTTGCCTGATAAACCATATTTCACTTGTTTTGCTTTCTTTTCTTGCATCAAGTATTCAATCTGCTGACAGATCCAAAATGGTCTATAATTGAATCTCAAGCCCTCTTCTCATTAAAGTATTGAGTTTATGTATACAGACACCTCGGTTAAATTCCTTGGCATCCGAATGAGCTGTTTTATTTGTTTATTAGTGCCATGAGATTAGCTTGCATGCTTGTTGGTGCAAGTTATTTGTTTAAATTGTGCTAGCATACTTGGCAGATTGCAAAGAATTTCTTGAGAACTCTTTGGTTATCATGGGAGAGATTGGTGGCAATGACTACAATCTTCCCCTCTTTATGGGAAGAGATCTGGAAGAGATTCAAGACTTTGTGCCCCTCGTAATTGAGCAGATTGTTTCGGCTATCAGTGTGTGATCCTCTTCTAAACGTCCAACTAAATGCCTTTTATGCAGCATGGCAAAACAAGGGCTAGTGGACATATGTTGTTAGTGACCTTCAAGACCATTCTCTTTAGGGCTTTCTCTGGCCTTTTTAACTTCTCTCTGTCAACAAATTATGGTATTTAGCTAGCAAAAGCTAGAGAATGATCCTAATGTAAGTAAAGATAGAAAAGCATGGAGCTTGTCCTACTCCATTGAACTGATATCTGTGATGAGACCTATGTTGATACTCTAATGAACTTTTCCATAAATATGCCTCTCCATGGTTTTGCTGCTCATATATTATGTAAATCGATTGCTCCTTTAAGGGGAAATCGTAACTAATGGTATCTAAGTCCCTAATTATCTAATTAAGGCTGTGAAATGCTATTTTCTTTGCATGTATAGGGGTGCACATGATAAACTTATAAAAACGACTTCTTAAATTGATGACCTCTAAGATCAATAATGTTGGCTAGCTTACTTCAATTGAGGCATGTCCTGGTAAATGAGATGAAGATCCAGGGATCTGGTTTATCAATTAGAGAATCTCTCACCAGACCATAACTTGCTGACTTTGAGTTCTTGAACTTATGATATTCATCTTATCACTTTTTTTCTTTTTTGGTCGAAATCTTATCACCTTGAGATGCATCATTTTTCTCCTTTTCATATTGATGCAGGAGTTGATTCATTTAGGCGCAGTGACAATATTGGTGCCAGGAAACTTTCCAGTTGGATGCTTGCCTGTCTATTTAACAGAATTCCAGAGTTCCGACAAGGAAGAATATGATCTGTCAACTGGCTGCCTTAATTGGTTAAGTGAATTCTCTCAGTATCACAATGAACAGCTCCAGATGAAGCTTGAACATCTGCGTGAGCTTCATCCCCGAGCGAAAATCATTTACGTGGATTTCTACAATGCTGCACTACGCTTTTATCAATCCCCAAATAAATTTGGTAAGTTGCATCTCCATAATGGACTCTTCCGTTAGCCCTCTCCCTTCTTGGTGCCTAGCGAAGCTCTTAATTTCCAATCCCTGATGTGGCGATGGTCACTTATTTTCACCCAGAAGAAGTCAGTTAATCAACTACTTTTTCACAATGGAGATGACCGAGCGTGATAATTTATTTGATGAATGATTTCAAATATCATCCTTGCTATTGATATCTTACTTGGTCTTTCAAATTGATTACCGACATTAACTGACACAAATTTCTTCTGTCAACTTATTGTGTCCACGGTTTTGCCACTTAATAGCATACCAACCAACACATTGTCGTATTGGCGGCTAATCTAACACTCCTTTTGAGCAGGGTTTGACGGGCGGGTACTTGGAGCATGCTGTGGAGGAGGGGGAACTTACAATTATAACATGTCGGCATTATGTGATTCCAACACAAAGGTATGTGATGACCCGTCCTCGCACACAAGCTGGGACGGTCTCCATTTCACGGAAGCAGCATACAGATGGATTTTCAAGAGCATAGCGGACGGTCTGTTCACTGTACCTAAATGGGACATTTCTTGTCCTTCACTAGCCTTGAATGAGCATATTGATTGTCCAGTTCTGAGCAGCTAGACCACCTCATTTGCATTTAGACACATGATATGCCATTGGTTTCATGGAGCGAACTGGTTTCTTTGTCTGTGCTGTGTATCGAATGACCTTCTGTACGGTCCTTTTGGCAAATTGCCTAAGAAATTATCAGCAAGAAAAGGATCGTCACATCTTGAATCTCTGGATGTTCAATGATTCCTCTACTGATGCTCGTTTATAAAAAGAAGATGCTTGCTGGTGTATGCATTGATAGAGTTGTAAAACAACTGAATTTTCAGTCGGATAGAACCTTATATAGTAATCATATAATTAACTCAAAAATTAGAAAAATTTAAATCTAAACAGGAAGGCCAAATTCAAATGAACAAGTAACCCCGACGATCTATTGGGCGAACACTGTGGGACCTTTGCCCGTGGCGATTGGTAGCCCTTGTCAATGGCGACCACCACGGTCGAGGCCGCCTTGGATGAAGTGGTCTTAGGAGATCATTACGATGAATCTGAAACGCTACAATGCAACCATTGGGATAGAGAGAAGAGAGAGACGGCAAGCAAACGCTCAAGTGATGACAACGACCATCGTGGGGGATGCCGTCAGATGGGAGCTACAATCACCTCGCGATGGTCACTAGAGATCGCGGTTGTGGAGACAGCACCTGAAAACTGAACCAATGATTGGTATGGGCTTTGAGAGTTTGTGCCAAGTGTGTGCCAAGTAATTTATTAGCTTTTCCTTGAGGGTTCATCTTTAGGAAGGTTGCGATAGCTTGATGGCTCTATTGGGAACTTGAGTTAAAACTCATAATAGACTTCGGCCATCTTTCCAAAAATATTTTTGTTTGGCACCATAAAGACAAGGCAGTTAGAAAGGGTATGTGTAAAATGTACTTGCGGATGAGAGTTATAAGATATGGGGTATTTGCTGACCCTTGTTTTGCAGAGGGGTTTTAGGAATGCATGCCTTAATACGATATTGTAGCGGCGTTTTCTTTACAAACTGTTGCGCATACTTTATATGTCATAGCACTACACTTATGCACACACATCCTAGCATCAGACCTAGATCGCATATTAAGGAAAAGCATTAGGATGGGTTGAGAGTATACAACTCTGTTCGTGAAATTGCGAGACTAAGGGCTGCCCTTTTCAATTCCGAACTTTCTTTCTTGGAGTCGAAAGTGTTTACCTTTGTCTGCAAGACTCCAAGACCATAGGGCGACCATTTGACTGAGCTGGTGTCAAGAGGACCCACCTTAGCCTCGAGACTGTGTACTAGTTGGGTTACCCACTTGGCCCCAATTGCTAGGCATTTAGGACATCTCACCTTTTAAGTGTCATACCTCATAAGTGTACGAGCATGTCTCTGAAATGAGCTCCTTTGTTATTTAAGATTTCGATTGTACAATAATCATGGGTTAATTAATGGAGATTGTCTCCATTTGTCTATTTGTGGTTCTTTTAGAAGTGACTCATGAGAGGTTCTTTGTGCTTTTCTAAGTTTATTTACACTCATATGTATTTCCTACCAAACAGATGACAGGATTTAATAGAATTCCTAGATCTCATATTCTTTCCTATGCAGTTCTATCATGATTAGAATTTCAAATGGCCAAACACAATCTACGAGTTCATAACCATATGTGCATGGGACCAAAGGTTACACAAAATGTACAAGAAAATATTAAGTGGTTCCATATCACCACATCAGTTGCAGATGTGTCACGCATTTATGGGCCCATCCAATTTTAGCTGGACACATGAATTTGACTTGGAATCAAATTAAAAAACTAGAAGTCCGATTTTTTTCTCTTCCTCCTCTATCCACCTCTCTTTCTCCTCCATCTACACCCGCTTTAAGCCACGAGCAATGACGAAAAGGGTTTAGATGACGCCGACCCAAAGCCTTGGCCGCGAGTAGTCGGACTTCCAGATCTAGATATGAAGTAGCTTTGGCCGAGGGTTTAAATGACGCCGACTCCACATCCTTGGCCACAAGCATCCCAGATTTTGATTTGGGCGCTGCTACAAGTCTAGGCGAACGGTGTCGACTACCATGGACAAGTGCCGGTGTCGCTTGAGCCTGGCTCATCCACCAGCTTGTCCATGGCTGCAACGTGCAAGGTTGAGATCCCAATGGCCAATTCGTCCATGGCCACAATGGGCAAGGTCGAGATCCCGAACTTTGCCGTGCCTCCAAATCTGGCAAACTAGCTTTACATTTGGCCATGCCTTCAGGTCTTGCCATGACCGGCTCATCCATGGCCACGACGGGCGAGGTTGTCCTGATATGGTGAACTTCCACATCCAAAGCTTCAAGTTTGCCTACAATTGGCTCATTCATGGCCGCAACGGCCGAGGTCGAGATCCATGGCTGGCTGGTCATCCATACCAGACTCGTCCATGGCCGCAAGCCTTTGGCTAGTGGAAGAAGGAGAAGAAACTTTTTATGTTTTCATTTAATTTTACATTAGCGAACACATGTCAACTTATAAATAAAAACCATATTAGTGAAAAATGTGTTGTTATCACTATGGGTGATCGGTTACCAGTCCAGTCTAGTTCCCGGTTCCACCTTGGAATCGGACCGGAAAGACTGGTTCTCAATTTTGGGAACCGGGTACTGGATTGATTGATACTAGGACCGGGAACTAGTCACTTTTTTGTTTTTTTTCCCGCCATAACGAGAGAGAGAGAGATAAATCTCAAGATATTGATCAAAACAATGATGAGTTAGGAGTCACTGTGATGCGACAATAAGGGAAAGCGTTGTACGTGAGTTTAGTTCATATTTTACTAATTCTTTTGAAGAAATAAAAAAGTATATATAATTGGTCCGATTCGGTTGGTTCGATCTGGTCCAGTTCCCTCTTGAAATCGTGAACTGAACAGCTCGAACACTAATTTCACTTTTAGGAACCGACAACCGGATCAATATTCTGGGTAACCGAACAGTTTGTTCCGATAAGGGCAATTTCCGATTTGGTAGTCCCATTTGGACACCACTAGTTATCACTGAATATTTTCTCGATATATGATCAGCCCGGCCAGAAAAAATTATGTGGAGAACAACGTAATATGCGCAGCGACAAGCAAGAAGCCGACAGGACCTTTTGACTTTGGCAATGTCTGTGGGGGCAGTCGCCAGTGGCAACGGTAATGGCAGTCCCTTTCGCACCAACCCCATCGCCAATCCGTGCGATTGAGATTCATCCCACCCATCTTCTCTCTCCCTCTCTCCAATGGCCTCGTGCATGGCGTCTTCCCTCTTCCTGAAACAGCTGCTCCTCCTCGTCGCGCTTCCTCTCATCATCTCATCCACCCCCGCCCCCGGATGCCACGACTCCATCATCAGCTTCGGGGACTCCCTCGCCGACACCGGCAACTTGCTCCACCGCTCCGAAGGCCGCCCGACGGAAGCCGGCGTCCTCCCCTGCGGCGAGATGTACTTCCGCCGCCCCACAGGCCGCTTCTCCGATGGCCGCCTGGTCATCGATTTCGTGGGTGAGTCGGGAAAGTCGTCTCTGAAAATGGGGTTCGGCTCGAACCCGGGTCCGCCTCGATTTTTCGTGAGTTGCTCGAGAAACTTTTGACAGGGTTCTGATGGTGCGATGTTGTGGCGACTTGCAGCGGAGTGGCTGGGGCTTCCGTATGTGGCTCCCTACTACGGGGACGATGGCGGACGGAGCGTGGCGGATTTCGGGAAGGGCGTGAATCTCGCGGTGGCGGGAGCGACGGCGCTCGACGCGGGCTTCTTCGAAGGGAGGGGGATGGGAAACAGTTTCCCGAACGAGTCTCTGGGAGTTCAGCTGGGCCTCTTCAAAGAGCTCTTGCCTTCTCTGTGCAACACATCTTCAGGTAAGTCCTGTTCTGTCAATGCAAAAAATACGTTGAAGCCCCTGGAAAGTCCAAATTTTATAATTTAGCCCCTCGAAAGTTCAAATTCTATACATGGTATTGCTAGTCAAGTCACTTGGCAAATCGGTAATGTGAGTTGCTTTGGTGATGCAGCATCGATGTCGGATTGATGTTAGTCTTAATTTACAGAGAAATTACATCGGCAGTTCGTTTGGCCAGTTTGTATGATTTTTAGTCATTGATCTTTATATGCATTGAGCTTGGATCATGTTCCTGTGCGTAACTAAACTGAATCATGACATAATTATATCGTGAAAAATACAATCCGAAGTGACTCGAAAATAACCCGCGGGGTCACTTGTACAATTCATGACCTGAGTTCAATGCAGTCAGAGACTCGAATCACAGGAAATTGAAAGTTTAAAGGTCCAAGATCACGGGAAATTGAACGTTAAAGGAGTAAAATTTAGTTCCAAGAACTTAACTGCAGAAAGGATAGAAGTTCAGGGATCAATCCCTTCATAAATTCAGATGTTTCGTCTTTTCTGCATTCTTTTCTTGTAGCAAGGATTCAATCTGCCGATGACTCAATGACACTGGGTATAGTTTGTTGAATTAAGTAGTGTAATCCTAGATCCAAAATGGTCTGTACTTAAATCTCAAGGCCTCTTCTCATCGAAGCATTAAGTTTATGTATACAGATTTGTTGGTTAAATTCCTTGGCATCCTAATTGCTTGGCAGATTGCAAAGAATTTCTCGGGAAATCTTTGGTTCTCATGGGAGAGATTGGAGGCAATGACTACAATTATCCCTTCTTCATGGGAAGTGATCTGGAAGAGATTCAAGAACTTGTGTTTCTTGTACTTGAGGAGATTGTTTTGGCTATCAGTGTATGATCCACTTCTTAACTTCTGGGCTAAATGACTTTTGTGCAGCATAGCCAAAACAGGGGCTAATGAACATATCCTCTTAGTGACCTTTAGGACCATTCTTTTTAAGGCTTTCTCTGGCCTTTTGAACTTCTGTCATTTTAGCTAGCAAAAGCCAGAGAATGATCCCAATCTAAGTAAAGATAGAAAAGCACGGAGCTTGTCCTGGTCCACTGAACTGATATCGGTGATGAGACCTACATTGATACTCTAAAGAACTTTACAATAAATATGCCTCTCCATGTTTTGCTCCTGATATAGAAATTCGTTGCTCCTTTAAAGGGAATTAGTAATTACCTTAATGTTATCTAAGTCCTTAATTTTATTAATCTTTAATCAGGCCGTGAATGCTATTTTCTGTGCATGTGCAGGTGTGCAGATGACAAACTTACAAAAGCAATAACTTCTTAAATCGTTCACCTATAATGTCAATAACGTTGGCTGGCTTAATTTGTGACATCCGGAAATTTTGTAATAAGAAATAAGCGACGTAGGGAATTTTCTATGGTCGAGAATGATACGGGGATTATAAAGTCAAGAACTACTTAAGTTGGTATTTGTATGGACGTGTAGGAATTTTCGTCGAATCGTATTTTGCGAAACGCGGATTCGAAAACGTAATCGTTCCGAGCCCGACGTGTTTAATATTTAGACGTCGTCGTGCGCGTTAATCGTAGTGCGTTATTAATTAAACTATTAATATCTTGATAACTAGTGGGTATTATTATTTTTATTATTATTATTAATGATAAATTTTGGTTAAGTAATGTTTTGCCGTAAGTAAAAGGAGGAAGAAAGGTGCCCAAAATATCTTCTGGACTCCCCTAATCCCTCACGTGGCCATTGAAGAAGAGTTGACCAATTGCCATCTGTCCCTTGAAACTAGACACCTAAGCTTGAGTAATGATTTTTCTTGGCCATCACTTCTTCCTTGATCTCTTACACGTAGCCATGATGGAAGGAGAAGATGCCACATGTGGGTGCATTGAATTTCCTCACCCTTCGTATGCTTCTCAGCTTCATCTTCACCTGGGTAATGACCGAAGAAAATTTCACTCAAACTAACATTCTCTCCTTCACTTTCTACTCTCGCCATCACCGATCGAGAATTTCCGAGAGAGTTTTAACCTTTGGGGTGTTCAGATTCTGCATCAGGTAAGTGAAAACTCTAGATTTAAGCTAAGTAAATCTACTTGGCACTTGCAACTTGGTTGCTTGAGAAAGGTTATTTTGATGTGCAATAGTGAGGTTCTGATGATGGATTGAATCTGTTTTTGCTGGTTCGGTGCACGTTCAAATGGATGTGATTGTTTCCTTAAAGTATGGTGATAATCGGCAAGCGAAACGATTAAATCGAAACGTGTAAGTGTTAATTTTGAGGTGATTGTTGGATTCTTATTATTGGTTTATGTGTGTTTAAAAATGGTAGAAATTCGTTTTACTCAAAGTGATTGAAACTGGGCAGATTTTAATTCTCAAAAATTTGGTTTTGTGTACCTTGAAAACTGCTTAGACCTTGTTATCAAAATCTGGTTCTGTGTACATTTGAAAAATATTCAGACTTTACTTGCAGACTTTAATTTCAGACTTTACCTTTAGACTTTACTTTCAGACTTTACCTTCAAATTTTACTTTCAGACTTTACCTTCAGACTTTACTTTCAGACTTTACTTTCAGACTTTACCTTCAGACTTTAACTTCAGACTTTACCTTCAGACTTTACTTTCATACTTTACTTTCAGACTTTACAATTCAGATTTTACTTTTAAAATCGCTTAGACTTTGCTGCTCGAATTTTACTGTTCAGATTCACTGTTCCAAATTTACTGTTCACATTTTACTGTTCATAGTTACTGTTCAAAGGTTACTGTTCAGATTCACTGTTCAAAAGTTACTGTTCAGATTCACTGTTCAAAATTTACTGTTCCGGTTCTGAGTCTGAGTCTGAATTCGATTCTGAGTCTGAATTCACTTCTGAGTCTGAATCTGGTTCTGAGTCTAAATTTACCTCTGAGTTTGAATTTACCTCTGAATCTGAATTTACTTCTGAGACTGAATTTGTTTCTGAGTCTGTACTTGCTTCTGATGACTCGAATTTGCTTATGAGCTGAGTTTGCTTCTGAATTCGAAAGGTATTGTTCATATTTAAATTGCTCGAATGATGCATTTCATGGCTTTAAAGTACAAAAACCGTGATGGCTCGGTATGGGACGGGCCAAAGCGGACTTTTGCATACAAATACTTGGTTGTCATGACTTGCATGGGAATAATATTGATTCCGTCGCCCATTTAGTGGTGTGTGACGATGCCTCGTGTGTCGGGATGCCCCGTAGGTCGGGATGCCCCGGGGAGTGTTTTGGGATGCCTCGGGAGTCGAGATGCCCCGTTGGTCGGGATGCCCCGGGTGTGTGCCGGGATGCCTCGGAGTTGGGATGCCCCGTTGGTCGGGATGCCCCGGAAGTGTTCGGGAGGATGAAGTAACGAACCTAATCGCATGAGCATAAATGTTAAATTTCATGCTTGCGTCTGAGTGGAAATGTCATGATTGTTGCATTATTCAGATTTTGCGGCACATACATATGGAAAATGTATAACTTGCATTCAAGTTTTATGCATATCGTTTGCTACGCATGCGTATGTGTTTATGCCAGGTGAAGTGGTAAGCTGATTTTCCTAACTTAAAACTAGAGAATTCATTTACTGGGCTTCGGCTCATCCCACTATTTTTCAGACATGTAGGCATGGACAAACCTGCCACTGATGCTTGCTGGTTTTCTCTAAATACTACGAATGCCAGTACAGTGATATGTTTGCCCGAGGGTGGATATAATTTGTACAAGATGTATATCTTCTATATGAGTTGATGCGGGACAAAGGTTAATATGAAGGTGACGGCATCTACAACTTATTGTAAGGTTTACTTTTGTGCGGGCCGTCTTTGGAGTAAATTATAGCATGGAGATAGGCAACCTCGACCTACCCAGATGTTTGTTCTTTGTGATTTTATGGTGTATTGCCTGGTCTTGTAACTCTTACAAGTATTGTTAATAAGAAGAAAAAGTCTTTTGACCAAATTTGTGTGATATTCATGATTAGTCTTTGACTTCCGCTGGCCATTTTATTAATAATATTAATTGGTACGTGTCGCGCGGGACGTTCTGGGGCGTGGCTTACTTACATTGAAGCATGTCCTGGTTAATAAGATGAAAATCTGGCTATCTAGTTTATCATCAAGAGAATCTCTTGCATGACCATATCTTGCCAACTTTTTGTTCTTCAACTTATCATATTTATCTTGTCACCTTGAGATGCATCATTTTTCCCCTCTTCCTGCCATATGGTTGCAGGAGTTGATTGATTTAGGTGTAGTGACAATATTGGTGCCAGGAAACTTTCCGATTGGATGCTTGCCTGCCTATTTAACAGAATTCCAGAGTTCAGACAAGGAAGAATATGATCCGTCAACTGGCTGCCTTAATTGGCTGAATGAATTCTCTCAGTATCACAATGAACAGCTCCAGAGGAGGCTTGATCATCTACGAGAGCTTCATCCCTGAGCAAACATTATCTATGTGGATTACTACAATGTTGCACTCTGCTTTTATCAGTCGCCAGATAAATTCGGTAAGTTGCATCTCCATAACAGACTATTCCATTAGCCCTCTCACTCCTTGGTGCATAGTGAAGCTCTCACTTTCTGATCCCTGATGTAGCGATGCTCACTTAGTTTCATCCAGAGGAAGTCAGTTAATCGACTACATTTTCACAATGGAGATAACCAAGCATGATAATTTGTCGGATGAATGATTTCAAAATTTCGGTCCTGCTACTGATATCTTGTTTGGTCTTTCAAATTGATAACAGATAATAACTACGGACGTAAATTTCTTCTGTCAACTCATTGTATCCATGGTTGGCCAGTTAGTAGCATACCGATTAACACATTGGTTGTATTGGCAGTTAATCAAACACTCCTTTTGAACAGGGTTCGATGGCGGAATACTTAGCGCATGCTGTGGAGGAGGAGGAACCTACAATTATAACTCGTCAGCATTGTGCAATTCCAATGCGAGGGTATGCGATGACCCGTCCTCATATGCAAGCTGGGATGGCATCCACTTCACGGAAGCAGCATACAGGTGGATTTTCAAGAGCATGGCAGACGGTTCATGTACTGTACCTAAATTGGACATTTCTTGTCCTTCAGTAGCCTTTGAATGAGCCTGCATTAATCAACTCTGAGTAACTAGCAACCTCATTTGGAAATAGATACACGATATGACATTTGTTTCTTGGAGTGAAATGGTGTTGGTCTGTGCTGCATATGAAATGACCTTCTGTATGGTCCTTTTGGCAATTTGCTTAGGAAATTATAGGCAAGAAAAGGATGATCACATCTAGAAGGGACAGATATTTCTTGCAAGATGTGATCAAATTGTGTCTTTTTATTTTTATTTTTGCGATGATTAAACGTATGATTAATATGTATTATGTACCTTGTTTAGTTCAATGATTGCCAATGTCCATCAAGTTTCTGCTGATGAAAAGGACACATAAATGGAAGCAAAATGCAAGAGGAAAGGAAATAAGGTATCAAGTTATGCAGCATCGGAAATATAATGAATGTGCAAGTCCATTGTCCTGGTAAATTACCATGGATGGCAGTGGGCGGGTATTGTTGGGTAATTGATCAATCTAAATCCTAATGGGATGGAATCGGTTTAGGAAACGGGGACGGGTTTGGAGTCTACTACTAATATTTTTTTTGCAATGATTAAACTATGATTAATACGTCGGTCACATTTTCGTTATTTGCTTGAATCACAACACCTGCATATATTCAATATCTTAGCCAAACAATCATTTAACAGATTCCTTTCACGCGGAACCTTGAGGCTTCTCTCGCTAATGTGCTCTGAACACATATATCACAATTCAAATGCTAGAACAATGCATCTGACATCTCTGTTGGGAAATTCGTCATCGTCCCACCTCAAAGCTCATTCAGGGCCACTATACTTAGTTCCTCTCGTTATCACCAAGGCACCTCGGACAGTTTTCAAAACTCCATCTTCTAAAGTATAACGACACTCAATTGAATCCAAGGCACTCAAGGAAAATCAAATTCTTCTTCAACTCTCGAATATGCCTCACTCCAGTCAACGTCGTCATGATACCATCATGCATTCTAATATCATCAACACCTAAAAAATCGCACTCAGTGTTGTTCCTCAACTACACTTTATCATTATTTATGATGCATTGATAAGTTGTTCACCAGTTCCTGTTTGGTGTAGCATGAAACGAACAACCATAATCTATAATCCATTCATCATATGACAAATCATCAACAACAAACAAGACATAATCCACATTATTCGAATGACATTCAGCTACAACTACAGTATAATTAGTAGACTCAACTCTAATGTTTACCTTTCTTGTTCTTCAACTTCAGACAATACCTTCTAAGATTACCCATGTAGCCACAACTCCATGGTTAGGTTCACTCTACACCTACAATAAACAAGTATAAGTTCTCCCTCTATTTTTATCTACTAAAGTAGCAACCACAAGTTTACCAAATTATTTTCTACGGATGTTTCCACTAAGAATCAAATCACGAACCACATCAATTGTCAAGCTGCTTGACCTTGAGGAATTATTAATAATAGTAATAGCAAAATAAGAATAATGAATTAGTAGAGAAAAAATTTTACCCCGTTGATTCAAATCTCGTAGATGAAGATGTGCATGGACCTAAAACATTACAAAGTCAATTTAGGAAAACATGACTCAAACAAAGTCAATTTAGGAAAACATGACTCAAAGTTAGAGTAAAAAAAAAACGATTTTTGATCGATTTTTTATACAAATTTTACCTAATATAGCTCCAACATTTGGTTCATTAAGAAAATTCAAACGACCATGAGAGACTTGACTCTACATCATTTCATACCAATAAAAAGTCAATTTATAGTAATGTATTTTATTTCAAAAAAAAATAATAATATGTACTTGCAACAATTGAAAAGTTGCAATGAAGTTGGGAACAATATCCACATAATCTTTTTCGTTGGCCGGAGAATAATATCCACTATTTTAAAGGTTGCAATTGAATTATTGGTATATCTCTTATTATTTGAATATTATATTTTTTTCTGTAAATAAGACAAGAAAATCATTATGTTCTTATAACTTTTTTATATGGAAAATGTATTTTTATATAATAAAAATAGAAAACCTGCTAAGTTTCTTTTTTGGTTGAAGATACCCGCTAAGGGCACGAATGATAACCATTTTATTCATGAAATATATTTTTGGCCAAAAATATATTTTCCTATTTCTATTTTTTGGATGAGTTTATGAATAGAGATACATATTTGATAACTGTCGCGACCTACCCCTCGAGGGCCGAACTCGGATGAGGCGGGTTTAGAGATAAGTGTTCATGAGATGGTTCATATGGCACTTTTTTGAAATGATTTTACTGAAGTGTAAATCTTTTGTTTGGCCATATAACTCATTGATCATGAACGTGGATTTTCCCTAAATCCATATCTCGCGTGACAGCGGATTGATTATTATTTTTTAGGAGTCGCCACTAGCCTAGGTCGGGGGTCGGCTAGAATACCCAACCGAAACGCGGGAATTTCGTTTCGGTTTCTACGAAAACCAGAGATCAAAGGTTCGGGGACTAGCTTACGTTAATATTTCTATTAACGCCCTTTCGGTACCGCTAAACTTAATATGGTTGTTATCTAAGTCGTCATGCATTTATTTTTTACCATTTTCATGCCAAAGTCTTAGTCCACTAGGTGATCATGCATTTTGTTTTTGTATTTTCATTTTTTGAGATTCTAAACTAATCCTATCTTAGTCTAGAAAAAGAAAGAAACAATCAATTGTATTGAAAGACTTTTCGTAAAGTAAACACTCGAAGTATTGAAAAGACGAGCTAATTCTAAATGCGAGAAAGTAAAAAGAAGAACCCGCAACTCGTCGGGTGTTTATTACAACACGAATCGAAAACCCGAGACATGATCGGGAATGAATGAATTAAGTACAAATTGAAACCGGATTGGACATCGGTTTAGAACCATCATCGAATGAGTACAAATTGAGACCGGATTGGACATCGGTCAATCACCTTGGTCTTTTCGATTTTGGATTATCCTCCCATGGACCGCCTCTCGGGTGTCGGTGTTTACATTCATAACATTCATTTATGAAAAGACAATATATGAAAGAACAATGATGTAATCAATTCACTAATTAAGCACGGGCCTCGGGATCGGCCTTTGTTTTTCATGCGTTTCGATTCATCACCCACTTAATCACCTAACATCATTTGATTAATGGTTAATGATAATGGGCTACCATTTGCATTCACAAAACGGCAACTCATATCAATTAACCCCTAAAGTCGGGTTCTAATGACCTTGAATGGGCTACCCGCCGAACATGCACCGGGCCTAACATTCATTTAACAAACACATACATTATAATAAAATGAACATGCATTCAAGCCCATGGGCCTTGTTTCGAAATCAATCCAACAATGAGAAGTGGGCTTTTAAAAAAAGACCACTTATTCAATTAATGTGCCTAATTCGGATTGAATCTGTTCAAGTATGGTTAACTATCCTAATGACGTCCGAATGAAGTGATTTAGGTATCATTAGAAAGCTTATGACATGAGGATCAAAAGTCAAGAAGACCATTTTTTCTAAATCCTAGCCAATTTTCCTGAAAATATCGAATTAAATCTCAGTGACAGGCTGGACTTGGTTCAGTTATGAATTTCAAAATAATGGCGGGAAAAATAACAAACCTTATCAAAACAGCGCGAAAATTTTTGTACAGTTAGGATTCCCTGAGTGCAACAACTTTCATGTTTTGACTTTTTGCTAAAAAGCCCCCCAAAGTTTTATAAAATTTAATTTTCGCGAGGGACTCAATTGCAAATGGAATTTTAACCTGAAAAGACCTTTCATGAGATTTTAAGCAAATTAGTCCTTCAAAAATTGCTATTAGGTCCTCAAAATCTCTAGTTAGTATATTGAGACCCCAATGAACAACTTTGAAGTTTTGAATTTTTGCAAAAAAGGGCTCTAACTTCATCAAATTCGGAGAAACACTTTGTGAATTCCAAAGGAACAAAAATCAGATCTGGACACAGAACTGATCAAATCATGAGAATTCCTTTTGAAAATTCAAATGATCTTCGATTTTGATGAAATTAGTATCAATAGAAAGATCTCGATCTCAGGAAGAACTTTCGTGAAGAAACTTTTTTCATATCTCGAATGCACGAATTTATGAAGACCGAAGAACACATAAAGGTCGAACTGAAACCAGCATGTCACCAGATTATGTGCAGATGACGTGGCAAATCGTACTAGGCTAATGTGCTCAGAATTTTATGAAAATTTTACAGTGAATAGATCAAGATGTGTTTTACAACTTTCATGAAGGAAGTTTTTCCAGAAAATGAACGTAGAAAATCATAAAATTCATCGAACAGCACAACGTCAGTCAGGAATGCATCAGAACAGACTTAAACAGACAATTACAGATTCTGATCTTGACGTCTAACAGTGTTTTGACATAGCAAATGAAGTCCGATCGAGGCATATGATATACCAAATCGAAGCTTAAGACGAGTTCTACGACTCTCTAGTTCATCATTTCATTAGATTTCGATGTTAACGAACTCGAATCAGCATCTCAAGCAATCAGGTTTTTCTGGACACGAATTTGCAGAGTTGCGTTTAAGCGTTCTTACCTTGTCTCACGGTGATCCAATGCTCAAGCGAGCGATCCGGCCTCCGTATTCTGATCTGGAATAGCACGGAGAGGCCTCGAAAAGCTCGGCCAACCTACGACAATGGATTATACGAAACGATGTGAGATTCGACTCGTTTTCACGCAAATAAACGAATCAGTAAAAGTTGAGGGAAATGATGTGATCCGGTGGCCGTTTGATGCGAGGCCGGACACCACAGTGCCGTGAAGACGTCGAGGATGATGATCGGTTGCTTGGAATCACCGGAGGAGGTCGCCGGAAGGCCGGATCAGCCGGTTGAACCGGCTGGACAGATCACCGGCAGATTTGCCGGTGATTCTGTCAAGAGGGAGATCAGGCCGGAACAGTGAGTTCCGGCCACCAGCAGGAGCTGCTGGTCTTGCGACCAGCTTCAGGCCTCCGTGGGGGACGTCGGAGGAGAAGCAGCTCGCCGGAAATCAGCCGGCAAGAGGCCGGAAAAACTGCTGTTGCCGAGAGAGAGAAAGAGAGCTTGAGAGAGAGATGGACGTGAGAGGGAAAGAGAGGGAGAGAGAAATGGACGTGAGAGGGAAAGAGAGGGAGAGAGAAAGAGGAGAGAGAAAGTAAATCTGAAAATGAACCCCCCCCATTTTTTGGAGGGAAAAACACTATATACCCCTTTTAATTTTGAAAATTAACCCTTATATTAATCCAATAGCCCCAAAATGCATTTTTTAATGATTAAAAATCTTTTTTTAAGGGCTAAAGATTAATGACATGGCATCATGTATGGACATGATCAATTCTAAATGAATGGCCATGATTGATTTGCTAATCCCCTAATTAATTTGCTTAATCTTTGAATGAGGGCATTTTTGTCATTCTCAATTAAGGGCATTTTTTGTCATTTTTGCACTCAAGAGGATGTGACTGACCTTGATTGGTCCGACCGGATCATCGATCGTCAAAATTTTCAACCGGAAAATGATTAATCCGATCAGACTAGTTTAATTTGAATTAAACCAATTTGAGTCAATTAGCCCTGAATTCGGGTAATTGCATGATCAAGCTAGACTAACAAATTTAATTGAAGTCTAATTGACCAAATTGAGTCTCAATTCATCAAATTGATTATTAGTCTAGAGTGGGTCAAGTTGAATTGCACTAATTAGACCAATTACTCTTAGACTTCCTAATCATTGAATCACTAAATTGATCAAATTGACCCAAATTCATGTGATTCTTCCAAAATTGATTTTGAATTTGGATTTCATATAAGAAATTAGGCTCATTCGTGCCTCAATTGCGCATATCATGAAGAATCGATCAAAATCACTGATTAGGGCTAAAATTGGGGGTTTTTGTGTTTGGCTTAGAATTGCAAAATTGATTCAAGAATTGGATATAAAATGACCTCTAGATCAAATGTCGTGAAGAAAATTAATCTAAAAAATGACTAGAAATGAAGTAATTTCATTTTTGGCCGATTTGAATCAATTTCCGCAATTTGGGGAAAAGTTGATTCTAAATCGATTTTTGCAAAATTTCTAATGCCAAAGGCAAATTGAATGTAAAATAGGATGATTTTTGGATTTTTGAATTTTTTCAATTTTTTTGGTCAAAGGTTTGACCAAAAGTCAAACTCTAGTTGACTTTTCACTAGGAGCTTGATTTTGTGATCAAATCTTTGAATTTTTCTAAAATTTCAACTTCTAAAATGAAATTGGACTTGAAAGGAATCTTTTTATGCAAAAAGCCCCAATTTGACCTGGGGTTGACTTTTGGTCAAAGGGTTGACCAAAAAGTCAACGCCAAAGTCAACCATTTGACTTTTCAGGTTTTTGTATGAAATGAATAGAAAATCGCTTATAAAAGCTGAGCCAACAGACAGAATTAAAAAACGACACTTTTTGCTCGAGAAACAGGCTCCGTCGCGATCGGAAACCATAATCTCGAATTTTTATTTTTAATGACGCATCGGCTAAAATTAGGTGTCAACAGCTGCCCCTCTTTGAGTGGGAGTTCGAAGAGGTTCCGATCAAAGACCAATTGGCACCTGCAAATTTTAGTCGATTCCATTTGGGAAATGAAATAAAGACAAAGACATTTGATCAGAGTCTTACCTGAAGTTCTTACCGTTGGATTATCAGATTATTCATGTGTTCTTCTCTTCTCTCTCTCATGTGATGGAATGAAGGAAGAAAGGAAACAGAAATGGTTTTATGGGAAATCTATGGTTTAAGGAAAACCAAGAACCAGAGGACAAGGTTTAAGGATAACCTAGAATCTAAGGACAAGGTTTAAGGATGACCAGGAACCTAAGGACAAGGTTTAAGGATGACCTAGAACCTAAGGACAAGGTTTAAGGATGACCTAGAACCTAAGGTAAGGTTTAAGGATGACCAGGAACCTAAGGTAAGGTTTAAGGATGACCAGGAACCTAAGGTAAGGTTTAAGGATGACCAGGAACCTAAGACAAGGTTTAAGGATAACCTAGAACCTAAGGACAAGGTTTAAGGATGACCAGGAACCTAAGGACAAGGGTTATGGTTTAGGCTGACCAAAAACCGAGGGTATGGTTTAGGCTGACCAAAAACCGAGGGTATGGTTTAGGATGACCAAAAACCGAGGGTATGGTTTAGGCTAACCAAAAACCGAAGGGTATGATTTAGGATGACCAAAAACCGAAAATAAGGGGTTGGTTTAGGATGACCAAAAACCGGGGGTATGGTTTAGGCTGACCAAAAACCGAAAATAAGGGGTTGGTTTAGGATGACCAAAAACCGGGGGTATGGTTTAGGCTGACCAAAAACCGAGGGTATGGTTTAGGATGACAAAAAACCGAGGGGTATGGTTTAGGATGACCAAAAACCGAGGGTATGGTTTAGGCTAACCAAAAACCGAAGGGTATGGTTTAGGATGACCAAAAACCGAAAATAAGGGGTTGGTTTAGGATGACCAAAAATCGGGGGTATGGTTTAGGCTGACCAAAAACCGAAAATAAGGGGTTGGTTTAGGATGACCAAAAACCGGGGGTATGGTTTAGGCTGACCAAAAACCGAGGGTATGGTTTAGGCTGACCAAAAACCGATCCACTGGGGAAAAATATTTTGAAAAAAAGTTCCGAGATTGTTTAACAACAAATCAAACGGAATTTTTCAACTTTTGATGAAAGGCACAGATTATCAAAATCCTTAATAGGAAATTTTAACAAAATAATCTTTGAATAACCACTTAAAGAGGTTAGATAAAAATGCCAAATTGGAAATAACCTAATCAAAAAGGTCTTTCACACTGGCTCTCATAAAGGCTTTGATTCCCATTCATCGATGTGGGAAAGTTATTCAATTCTCACTGGTGATGTCTCACGAACCTATGTCAAAGGTTTTCGGAAACATTCACATTGAATACAAATTGATTGATCAGAAAGGTCTTTCCAAAGGACCGTAATGTAGGCTTGGTCATGGGCTTACACAAAGGGTATTTGCTTTGAGGCCAAGAACAGAAATATATCATCAACATCTTCAGCGGGTCTACAAGTCAAGAACCTTGAAGATAAGATAAGATAGGATTACTTCCACTCCTTCTAGCGGTAGTTTCCTTGTGAAATCTTTATATTAACTCAAACCATCCCAATCGGAAGAGACTTCGGAGAGGGTTGTAATGTTGGTTCGGGTTAGGCTCAAAAGGCTTGAAATTTTGTAGAAGGGGTTTGAAAGAGAAATGATGATTATCTTGGCATCATTACCAAATCATTTAAGTCTGACATCATTTGATTCTTGAAAATCAAATTGTCTCGAGAGTCCATTTTTCTTGCAACATAAGAGCTTTGCTCTTTCTAAGCATCTTTTGCTTTTATCATAAGCATATTGTTTTTTCTTGCTTTTGCTTTTGCTTTTGACCTTGATACATTTTTTATGGGCATCGGCCTTGCTTTTACCAGGCACACTGCTTTTTCATGCCCCCTAATATTTATCTTTTGAGTTCTTTGGACTCTCGAGACACTTTATACATATTCACCAATTTCTCTAAATTTCATTGGTAAATCATATGCATTGCCCCAATGTGGGGAGATAATCAACACTTTGGGTTTTGAAATGAAGATGCTTAAGGCTCAATTTGGCTAAGCAAATGATAACTGTGTTTGGGGTAAAGGAACAGAATGCTCTTCTTCACTTTGGGATATTTCGAGCTTCCATAAAGATTCACCTGAAATTACCACAAGAAGGTTGATGCAAGTGAAAGCAATAAAATCTTTCTTAATCTTTTTGCTCCAAAAATGATCAACCACAACTTCTTATTTTGCCCCAATGTGGGGTGGTTCTTGACAGGGGTATTTTGAGAATTCTCCTTATTTGGCTCAAAGTGGCTAGCAAAGGATAACGTGAGTGTTTAAGATAGAGAAATGAAATGCCTTTTATCATTTCAATCCATGTATTCAATGTGAACGAACCCTACGTCCTAC